>CP130733.1:13805570-14454759 GCA_030553155.1 Nippostrongylus brasiliensis | reverse complement strand
GCTTTGGCTGGGTTTTGGGTGGAGTTGGCGGTGAATTTTCACTTCGAATTTCTGTGCTAGGGGAAGGTGGAAATTATGTTGATCAGCAGAGTCTAAACTAAGCGCTGCAAAAGAGAACGGACACATTTAGTGGCTCAAGAGCCTCGGTTTACCGCACTCGGTCCAGCCAAAGCGCGGCGAAGCCGCGCTTTGGCTGGGTTTTGGGTGGAGTTGGCGGTGAATTTTCACTTCGAATTTCTGTGCTAGGGGAAGGTGGAAATTATGTTGATCAGCAGAGTCTAAACTTAGCGCTGCAAAAGAGAACGGACACATTTAGTGGCTCAAGGACCTCGGTTTACCGCACTCGGTCCAGCCAAAGCGCGGCGAAGCCGCGCTTTGGCTGGGTTTTGGGTGGAGTTGGCGGTGAATTTTCACTTCGAATTTCTGTGCTAGGGGAAGGTGGAAATTATGTTGATCAGCAGAGTCTAAACTAAGCGCTGCAAAAGAGAACGGACACATTTAGTGGCTCAAGGACCTCGGTTTACCGCACTCGGTCCAGCCAAAGCGCGGCGAAGCCGCGCTTTGGCTGGGTTTTGGGTGGAGTTGGCGGTGAATTTTCACTTCGAATTTCTGTGCTAGGGGAAGGTGGAAATTATGTTGATCAGCAGAGTCTAAACTAAGCGCTGCAAAAGAGAACGGACACATTTAGTGGCTCAAGAGCCTCGGTTTACCGCACTCGGTCCAGCCAAAGCGCGGCGAAGCCGCGCTTTGGCTGGGTTTTGGGTGGAGTTGGCGGTGAATTTTCACTTCGAATTTCTGTGCTAGGGGAAGGTGGAAATTATGTTGATCAGCAGAGTCTAAACTTAGCGCTGCAAAAGAGAACGGACACATTTAGTGGCTCAAGGACCTCGGTTTACCGCACTCGGTCCAGCCAAAGCGCGGCGAAGCCGCGCTTTGGCTTTGGCTGGGTTTTGGGTGGAGTTGGCGGTGAATTTTCACTTCGAATTTCTGTGCTAGGGGAAGGTGGAAATTATGTTGATCAGCAGAGTCTAAACTAAGCGCTGCAAAAGAGAACGGACACATTTAGTGGCTCAAGGACCTCGGTTTACCGCACTCGGTCCAGCCAAAGCGCGGCGAAGCCGCGCTTTGGCTGGTTTCTCAATAACCTAAACACAATCCAACTGTGCTGAGGGATGTATTCTCCGTTGAGGTCTCTGACCTGCTGCCATCGTTCAGCCAGCTTTCTGATCCCAACCTTCCAGAACTGCTTCGGCCAGGAGTTGATCCACTGGTTGACATGCCTCTCGAAGTCTGCTTGGTTCCTTGTGTCCCTTCTAGCCAAGAAGTCTTGCAGGCTAAAGAAGTGGTAGTCGCATGGAGAGATGACCGGTGAATACGGTGGGTGAGGTACACCAACGCACCCCAGCTGAGCGAGCTTCTGCGTGGTTACTTTTACCCGGTGAGGTGTGGCGCTGTCGAAGAGGATCAGTCTTTTGAAACGTTGCGGTCGAATAAGTGCGTGTCGCTGACCCATCTCCTCGATTTCGTTCACTTAGGTTACGGAGTCCATCACGGCCATCTTTGGAAATAGTCTCCAGCAAAACGCAGACCCAGAAGCTCAAAAGTTGCTTATCGCCATGCTCATCTCGTCGAACGAAGGTCGGTATCGGATTACGAGGCCTCACCCAGACTAGCTGCTCGGCAGGGTTAATGTAGAAGACATACTTCTCATCCTGCGTGACGATCGAGTTCAGACTTCTCGGACTAGAGAAATGGCGTAGATTGGCACGGCACACATCGTTACGCGAGTGGTCTGAGGTAGCCTGAGGATTCAGCATGTTTCTCAAATACGCGGAAGTGAAGAATTCTCAACTGGTCTCAAGTAAGTAGCATACAGATACGTAAATACGACGAGCCTACAGTGAGACCCCAGTCGGGAGTTATGTGGGAAAAAAAGGAGATACTTATTACTTTTGGCCCCCCCCCTAATACTACGTGGTTGCAGTTAGAGGGCTGTGGAGCAAACAAAGAGTGTCTGTTTGACTCCAAGCATGTCGGTATGTACTCCGGGTGGTGTCGAACCGACCACATGGGGCAAGTGACAGTACCGGTTGTGAACAAGAGACGTGGCCTGATACGTCAGCCACGGCGACTCCCTGCAAGTCACACACAGAGCGTTGGAAAGGTGTCTTCTGAAGTTCACACGGCTATCCCAACACCGAGCCGGACTTCGCAGCTCCGATCTAAGGCAGATGTCCCGTCTGCGAGACCCTGCGGACTACACATCGAAAGCCAAGCATCGATGGGCCGGTCACATAATGAGAAGAGACGACGACCGTTGGACAAGAAGAACGGTGGAATGGCTGCCACGCGATTGCACGCGGCCTCGTGGAAGACCACCTGCCAGATGGTCTGATGTGTTCGTCGAACGTATTAAGACTATGCTGTATCCCAGAACGGCTGATTTTCGCCTTCGTCACAGTTGACTCCGACCAACAAGCTGGATGACGATCCTGAGACAACGACGCGAATGGAAGTCGTGTTGGGGCCCGCACGTCCACCGAAGCCGAGTCCATCTAAGTATCTACAGTACCGGACGTGTCTTTTGGTCAAAAGCCGGAGAAGCCGGCTCAAACCGCTCCAAAGAGGCTTTTTTGAATAACTTCGTTGAAACTCAATAATTTGTAAAAATATACACATATTTGAGCTCAGCAGCTCAAGCTCTATCGAAACGTATATAAAACGTACCTGAAATTCTTTTAATTAGCCAAATATTTCGGCTAATTGAAAGATTTCGCGAAGCGATGTTGCGTTGTCGCGGACGAGTTTCCCATTCAACGGTGTTCACCGCTACCCCAGCAACGATCTTCCAAATTCGAACTCTCGTATCTCCGTTCCCAAGCAATTTTCTGCGGGCTGCTCTTCTGCGTTGAACAAAGTAGCCACCCTAGAATAGTACGCCATAGGTAACCATCCCCAGATTGTCCTGGCTTCTTCCAAAAACTCGGCCAAAGTAGGCACGTGAGGTTACTTTGTTGAGTTGTAACTTTGTTGAAACTCAATAATTTGTTAAAATATACATATATTTGAGCTCAGCAGCTCGAGCTCTATCGTTTATATATGAATTATTCACAACTGAAACTTTTTCAAAATATCGATTTTTTTCTGTCACCATTTGTGAAATGGCATCTATTGCTATGTCCAGAGCAGAATATCTGCCCAATTTTTCGTAGAAATACGCGGCTTTTGCTTTTATACTACGCAACTGCTGTTGAAAAAAGCGAATTAATGAGAAAACCCTCTTCAAATGTTCCCGTTTTTCTGAAAATCGAAGCTGAAAAATGAAATTTTCAATTTTTACAATTTTAAAAAATTGGTTTAAAAGCTTCAAATTCATCCTTGGTTGGTGCGTTAGGTATCACATTAACGGAAATGATGAGCTGAGTGGCTACTTTGTTCAACGCAGAAGAGCAGCTCGTAGAAAATTGCTTGGGAACTGAGATACGGGAGTTCGAATTTGGAGGATCGTTGCTGGAGTAGCGGTGAACACCGTTGAATGGGAAACTCGTCCGCGGCAACGCGACATCGCTTCGCGAATATCGCCATATTCGGCTAATTAAAAGAATTCCAGGTACGTATTATATACGTTTCGATAGAGCTTGAGCTGCGGAGCTCAAATATATGTATATTTTTACAAATCATTGAGTTTCATCGAAGTTATTCAAAAAAGCAGCTTTGGAGCGGTTTTGACCGGCTTTTCCGGCTTTTGACCAAAAGACACGTCCGGTACTGTAAGTAAGTAAGTATTTTCAAATTCTTCATACTCCCACACCAATCTGAGAGTGGGAACCCTTTTTCTTTAGCTGCAATCACGCCTCTCCCCCCAAAATCACGTGGCACGTAGAATCGTCATCAGCATGAAAAATAACCTACCTAAACTAATTTGAACCAAATATGAAATTTTAACGTGACCACACTTACGAGAAGTCCCTCTACACATGTGCCAAGCTTTGGCGACGTAATTTTTACAGGATGTAGGGTCTTTCATGTATATTACGAAACCGTAGTTAGTTTTTCCGGAACGACCTCCTGGGGTGGGGAAAAAGGTCGACGAAAACCAGTGAGTAACGAAGGGGTTTTGGGGATTGGTCCCCGCTCTTGAACTTGTTTTTGCACGCATGTGTTCACTACCATCATGCACTTTTGTGATCACAAGAGCCAAATTTCACACGATTAATGTGATCAGTATGTAAAATATAGCGGATGCCATAAAAGCAAAAAGCCTAGCGTACACTTGCGTTGCGGATGGATATGTTGCTACTCATCCGGGTCCCTTCTGGACAATAACCGATCATGGCTTCAACGACGTAGACGTAGTAATGCCTTGCCAAGGAGAAGAGGATTGCTTATCTACAGCGTTCATAAGATGCTGCTGGTGTAATAAGCGCTTATGTTTTCATTGATCTATAGTTTCACATCACGATTGTTGATTTTTCTTAATTTACAATAAATACATTAGCGCTATAAAAGGCGCTATGATGTCAAATTCACGTAAAAGTGAATTGTATAACAGAGAGTGGTTCACAAGTATGAATGGAACACACTTACTTACTGATCACATCAATCGTGTGAAATTTGGCTTTTGTGATCACAAAAGTGCATGATGGCAATGAACACATGCGTGAAAAAAACAAGATCAAGAGGGGGTACCGACGCGATCCCTTCGCCCGTCCAGCAGTCCAACTCACAACCCACTCCGACATCTGGATACAGCTCCATTGGCCCCGCAGTGTTTGATGAGCGGTGAGCGATGAGTCATCACGTGTTACTCACTGGTTTTCGTCGACCTTTCTTCCCACGCCAGGGGCCGTATGCTCGGCTCGCCCAACTTTTGAGTTTGCGGTGCAAGGGGGAGGAGCCAGCGAGTAAGAGCGCAGTCTACACGGGCCAGCTCCAATCATACGGCGTCGCGGGGAGATCTCACCCATCCCCCAGCAATCTCGGGAGAGACTACGTACGGCCCCAGAAGGTCGTTCCGAAAACTAACTACGGTTTCGTAATACACATGGGAGACCCTACATCCTGTGATTATTACGTCGCCAAAGCTTAGCACATGTGTAGAGGGACTCCTTGTTAGAGTTATCACATCAAGCAAGAGAGAGTTATCATAGAAAGTGATTTTTAAAATGATTTCAGTGATAAGCAGGGATAAAACCACCACCAACCGCCACCGTCCCCAATCATTAGAAAAATGAATTGACATCCATCCATCCAAGTAAACAACTGGGTTTCGTTTTTCGTATAGTAAGGACCAGCCGTTCATCGGCCTATCGGCCGCCGAACGTCTGTTCTCCAACTTCGTTAAATAAATAAATTAATTAATTAATAAACACTAATCCTCATTGCTTGCCAAGCTAAGTCACCCTTCGCTCATTTGAAACTTCGACACTGTTCCACTGATTACACTCGGTGGTCGAAGAAATTTCCTCTTCTCACTATGGCTCAGACATCCAGCAGAAATTAGAATTGTTTCTCTTACTCTACTTGGTAGTGTTCGAAGAGGTCAAATTGTTCTCAAATTCAAATGTGCGTTTATAAATTCTCCATACTCTAACACCAATATGAGAGAGGGAGAACTTTCACTCTAGCTGAAACCACCCTTTTTCCCCAAATTACATGGCTCCTAGAATCGCCATCAGCGTGCAAAATAACCTCCCTAGGCCAAGTCTAAGCCAAATAGGAAATTTTTACCTTATCACCCTTATTGTTGGACGAAGTGAAAGTGCGTTATCACAGGATGTGATTTTCAAAATGACTTCAGTGATAAGCAGAGATAAAACCACAACCAACCGCCACCACCACCAATCGTTTGCAAAATGAATTGACATCCATCCATCCATCCATCCATCCATCCAAACATCCATCCAAGTAAACAACAGGGTTTCGCTTATTATATAGTAAGGATACTCCATCCACCGCTCCTATAGAGTACATCGTTCAAGAATTGTTGTGTATCATTCAAGCAACTGTGGTTGTTGCTTTTAATCAGCGAAAGTTTGCGGTGGGACTCATTCAATGGGTGCTAACAACGGAAAACCGGACGAGCCTGTTAAGGCCAGCAAATCTCAAACCAGCGTCAAAGCTGCTCCCTCTGCTCGTACAGCAATTCCTGTTAGTTCGTTTTGCTCCTTTTCTTTTCAAAAATATGATCTACTCTAAGCAGGCCTCTGTCAAGAAAAACTCGAGTATTCATGCCTCCGCTCAACAACCACCTGGTGTAAGTTCGGTTTGGGTTTTTCGATTTCCATGGTGTACTCCGGTCTAATCGCGGTCCTGTTCAGGGTAGCAACAGATCTATCGCTCGTTCCTCCACAGAAAAGGTAGCGCTAGCTGCTAGTTTGTTTTGACTTTATACATCTGAATGAATACGTTATACCCAAAAAAGAGTTTAGGTCAACAAATCTCGCACCAATGTTCCCTGCTCATCTGAAAAACCAGCGGCAGCTGTTAGTTTGTTTGGCTTTTATTCGTTTAAATGGTTGAATCGTATCTAAACAGAGTTCAGGGCAGCAAATCTCGTTCGAGTATGCATGGATCCTCTACGCAACAATCTAGTGTAAGTTTGCTTTGCCTCCTTCTTCCATGGTATTCATGATAATACACCCCGGTGCAAAATTATAAGTTCACCCTGCAATTTGTCAATAACTACCCGAAAAAGCTATTTCCGAGATACAGTAATGTTACTATGATATTCCTCACTATCGAAAACCCACATACATAAATTCTATTCACGGTGCCTTACCAATGTAAGAAGTTACGAATTTTCATTTGAAAAATAGGGACAGGGACCGGTGCAAAATTATAAGTTCACTTGGGATAATTCGGTTATAACGAGAATTTTCACGCTTCAGTCGCGATACAAATAGGTCAAAAACGTAGAGACAACTAAAACGTGTATGAAACCGTAATGGCGAAAGACACCAAGCTTTTCCCGCTTGAGCAAGCTCAAGTAGATACTCTCCATGCGGCCGGCCTTTCAAACAAAAAGGTAGCAGCTCAACTAGGACGGTTTTTGCGCTGCATCAATCGTTATCTGAAGGACACGGATGCCTGTAAAAGGAAACAAAAGGATAATCGTAAAAGGAAGCTGTCTGGAAGAGATGAGAGCCTTCTAATTCGAGAGGTCCCTAACCGTACCATGCCCGCGATGGATCTGCGACGTCAATTGGACCCCCTATTCTCGAAATGGACGATACCACAATGCTAAAATCGCAGCCCACACATCGTTCATCAAGTCATGGAACGTAGATTTTGTCTGACGAAAGGCCACAAAGCTGCCAAGTTGGTGTTCACCTGTGAACACATCGACATAAATTGGAAGGAGATGAGTCCAGAATGCCTTTAATTTTTTGGGGTGCAGAAAAGCGTTTTTCTCACTTTTCGTGATATCATCCGACGAAAAACAGTGGAATCTCGATGGACCCGACAGATATCAACGCTATTGGAGGAATTTGACGAGTTTTCTCAAGGCGAAACTTTGGCAGGGTAAGTGTTACGCTTTGGGCTATGATTTGTGGCTATGGAACTGTTGCGATGGACTTTGTTTCGTGTTGCACGGACAGCGAAGACTACCGTAAAGTGCTTGTAGGTAATATTTCATCATATTCCAGAAGATTACGTAGGGATAATGCCCCGATTCATGCGTCGAGGTGAACAATGAACTGGTTTAGTTCCCATAAAAATTCCACTTCTGGTGTGGCTAAGTTGTTCTCCAGATCTAGACCAGATAGAGAACTTGTGAGGAATTCTTGTACACCAAATGTACAATAATGGAACCACTTACGCGTCGGTTTCTGATCTGAAAGAGGCCATACTTGATGCATGGGCTAATATACAGCAAACTGTTCTCTTTAACCTTATTCGAAGTGTGCCAGATAGAATGTTTGATGTTATTTGTAAGAAAGGTAATGTAGCGAAGTATTAAATTCAATTTGCTTCTTGAAATTTTTAACATTTGTCACTTTTTTTCAAAGTGAACTTATAATTTTGCACCGGTCCCTGCCCCTTTTTTTAAATGAAAATTCGTAACTTCTTGCATTGGTGAGACACCGTGCCTAGAATTTGTGTATGGAGGTTTTTGATAGTGAGGAATATCATAGTAACATTACTGTAAGTCGGAAATAGCTTTTTCGGGTAGTTATGGACAAATTGCGGGGTGAACTTATAATTTTGCACCGGAGTGTATGTAATCATGATATACAATCATATCACATCTTTTCCGCTGCTATGGCAATACAATCAGACATTTCAGGGAGGTGAAAAGTCAAAAAGCAGTATGTTATTTTGATATTTTCTGTTTCTGTCACTCAAGAAGAGAATTCGACCACCTATACGGCGGTGGTGGAAAAAATGAAGAGCTCCATTCAGGTGACCAAGGAGAAGTGAAGAGATCGTCGCAGCAGGGAGATGTTCACCATACGGTGAGTAATTTTTGTCCTGAAAATTTTCAGGCTATAGTAAGCTGATTGGAACCTGGTCCAATCAGATTTTCAGGGGCTAGGGTAGTATGGAAGACTTGAGCCGTTTGACGTCCTCTCCTTCTTATTTATCATACAAACAAGGTAGAGCAGATCAGCGATCTTTTCATATGAACTTATGTGTCTGGGTATCAGAGAAGTCGCTGATTGTTCTTACAAGGCCCACTAATGGGGCGAGGTTCGCCTTAGCTAAGATAGCCTTAAGGATTTAAAACAGATGTTAGTCAAAGAATCTCGGTCTAATTCTATGAGATAGAATTGGTGTAGAATCGTACTTGAGCTCAATTCTCCCCGTTTCTCACGGGTCACTTCAGCAATACGGGCCAAAGGAGCCCAAAAGTGTTCTTGTGGAATGACTATTATGAAGGTAATAAAGAGAGCTTAACTATTTATATTAATCACAAATGGTGCAGAAAAAGCGCTAGTGACACCGGCACGGTCGAGCGACTGATCTTGCCTAATGTAAGGTTAACCTAACCGTTAATTACTTTCTGGTTTGGGTTGATTGAAACCCAAACTATCCGGTAAGTTAAGGAAAGTGACCTGCTAGAGTGGCTGGCCCCTGCAAGTCATTGCAGGAGCCAGCCACTCTAGCAGCCATAACGTTAACCCAACCCTTAGAGGCCAAATACGCATTCACCATGCCTACATGATTCTCAAATGAATAGGAATGCAGTGGCGCGTCCATGGAGGGCTGATCAACGCCAGTTACTTTATCTTCACCTTACCTTCACATTATTCGCAACGAAGCTTTAAAAATGACTACCAACTACCTCAGGCGCTCAAAAAATCGAAAATTTCCAAGCGAAGCGGTTCAAGACGTTCTTATCACCCAATACATTTACTCGCATGAAACTTTTGTCGTTCAGGCCGAAGGGACGCAATTGAGCGAAGATGCAATGAACGAGCGAATGATAAAAGAAGCTCAGAAGAAGATCAAACACGAATGTGACGATTCGAGAGAGAGTAACCGTCGTGGAAAGAAGAAGGCAGCCAGCTCGGAACACAAAGGCGGAATGGCAGCATCAAGCAAGAAAGGACAAAAGGCGAATAAATCTCAGGAGAGGATAGTTAAGGGTAGTTCTAACGAAAGAAGACCTGCCAGCAAAAAACCGAAAGCAGTAATCAAGTCAGACGTCCCCATACCTGAAGTTACTAACAACGTGAGCATACGGTCTTCGGTTTTTTGTATCTTTAAGAATTCTTCTAAAAATCTTTCTCTGCAGTCCATGTACACCAATTTCGAACCGACCGATGCAGTGGCTCGCCCTGCTATGACAAGGATCTAGATGTATTCGTGAAGAGGTTAGAATAGAATAAGCTGTAATATTATCCATGAATTTTTCCACCCCAACGACCTAACATCTCCTCTCCGTCTCCGTTTCATTTTCCTTCTGTTAGGAATTATATGCGATAAATTGTGATTTCTTTTTCAGGATTTTTGATGATCACCAAACGTCTGTACTGAAATCAATCCTCTTTAATTACGCTTAAAGTCGTGAATTGGAACATATCCAGCTGAAGCTGAATAAATCCTTTTCATGATGAGGTTTCGACTCAACAAGAGAGAATTTTCTCCGAAAATTCAATGGCGTCTTTTCTCGGTCCTATACACATTTACGTTGCTGAAATCTTTCCGTAACGTAATGATATACATGTTCACAGAATGAAATACGATTTATTCACCTTACATTCCCTTATTTTTATTTCCTGATCACCATTCCGTACAGCTTAGCTGCAGTAGGAACTACACGTGTTTCTTGTACATATATCAATGGATGCAAATCGAAGTGAGAGGGCCGTGATCGACAGCTACGGTTGCTTGCCGAATCCGACGAAGTGAATCCATTCTGGAAAAAAGATTTCAATTTGGACTTTCACAACGCCAGTTTGCAAGTACGTTCCAAGTTCATTCCAAACTAACTGCTTCGAAATGCTTTCCGGCATTTAGAAACAGTTGGTTTGGAATGAACTTGGACCAGTTGATTCACACAGATTCTACTGTAAAGCAAAAGGTGAAGGTAAAGGTGTCGGCGTTAATCAGTCCCCGAAGGACGCGCCGCCGCATTCCTGTTCAATTCAGAATCGAAGAGGCTTGGTGAATGCGTATTTGGCCTATACAATGACTTGCAGGGGTCAGCCGCTATACCAAGTTAGTGTCGTTACATTCTCAGACAAGTATGGTATCAATTTAGCCGACCCCGGAGGGATGGAAGACTTGGTTCGCTCGGGCCAGGATAGATCGCTCGCCCGTGCGGGTGTCAGCAGCGCCTCTTACCACTGTACCACGTGGGCCAAGATTCTACTGTAACACACAAATTTATATTCATACATATTTGGGGCGGTTGATATCTTAACAGTCGATTTAACTAAGCTGATGGTGGCTCGTATATTTGAAAGTGGCCGCATAGTAATTAGGGGCGAAATGTACTGTCTTGGACTGTATTTCGTTATCATGACTTTCTTTGTGTCAAGGTACTAGTTACGAAGTGGAATAAAGACGGAAGAGGCGCTATTGACAAATGCATGGTCGAGCGATCGATCCCGGCCCGGGACAACAAAGCATTTCAAAATCCTCTGGGGTCGGGTAGATCAGCACTAGACGTGTCTGGGAAGGTAAAGACGCTGACTTGGTATAGCAAATGGCTCCCGCAAGTCATAGGCCAAATACACATTCACCATGCCTCTACAATTCTGAATGGAATGCGAACGGGGCATTGATCAACGCCCATACATTTACTATTACCCTTACTTTTTTGTATAGTCTCTGATGTCGTTGGAGTAACGGACCAATTATTCTCGAATATACTTCGCAGCAATTCAATAGAGAGGACAGCCCGGAGAAGCTAACTCAACCTAAAACGGAGACCGAACACGATCTCAAGGATATCAAACTTTTTCTTGAAATTTTCCTCTATTTGGGAAACTCGCAACTTAACTGAGTCATGTCAAGTGGTCCCGTCAAAGTACCATAATGATGTGCGAAGTCGTGTTTAACGAATGGGCTCGCAAAGCGAGCTAAAAATCTCGCTTGAAAACCGAAATCTGACCGTTTTCGCCGTGATGTTCGCCTTCGTGATGGTCTCCATGCCCATGGTGATCGTCTCCTGTGTGCTTGTCGTCTCCATGACCGCCCTCCACCCCTGTGCCTTTTTCTTCCGCACTGTGAGCACCACCCAAGAAATGAGGTGATAGAACCTGTTGGAAACATGGTAGTCAGCAGTGCTAGTCTTTTTTCGACTCAAATTTCCTCAACTCACCTCAATGACCATTTTCTCGTCACTTTGTATTCGAGGAGAAAGAATGTTTGGACTGAGAACGAGAACGGCCGCTGTCTCAGAGGACTGGAAATGCGGCGCAAGAATTCCTGAATCATGAAAATCTTTCCCTTGATTCAGGAGAATCAACGTGTCGGAACTCACCTGGACTCAACACCTCGACAAGCAACACCTGAGGGGAGAGAACTCGGGCATCGAGGAATCTCGGTGTGAGGATCTCGGCTAACTGGAAGGGATATCTCATTTTTAAACTACTGCATTTATTCAGTCTCAGTCACTCGGAATCTGTCTTTCTGCTGACAGTCAAGACCATTTTGAACCCTCAAAATAAGTCGGTTGAAGCGCAGCAATGAAATTCTAAAGGTGGAACAGAAATTCTGAAAATGACGGTGAGGGGGGAGGGGGCTGGTCGAATGGTAACGTTCTTCCCTAAGCTAAATCGAAAGGCATATTGACTGGAGGAGAAAGAACTATTCTGTTCGTTGTTTCCTTCCTTTGTCTAGGGCTAATGAAGCAGTGGTAAGAAGCGCTACTCCCAATAGCACTGAGGAGCGATCGATCTCGTTAACCAAGCCTTCAATCCCTCAGGTGAATTGGTATCTGACTTGTCTAGGATTTGCTGTAAATGAAGACACTGACTTGGTATAGAGTTTGGCTCTGTAAGTTATTATATGGGCCAAATACGCATTCAATATGTCCCCACGAATCTATGTGGAAGGCGAGTGCATGGCGCATCTTTAAGGGGCTGGTTAGCGCCGACTTCTTTAACTTTAATTTGATTTCACCTGGCTTGGTTTGGTAAGTGAATTGCGCAGTAAAAACAAAGATTCCTCGCCAAAAGGTTGTGCTGTTGAATTTAGCAACGTATGTTTAGAGGGCAAGCCTTTAGAGGACCGATCAACGCCGATCACTTCGCCTTTAGGGCTTGTTCAGACGACGCGCGTCGAAAATGCAAAATCGAAGCTCAATCGATAATTAACGTCATTGATCGAATTTGCTCCTTTGCGTTAGTGGCGCAGTCCGGTTGCGCCTCATATAGGCAAAAAAAATTAGGCATATAATCACATAGGAAAGAAATTGAACGAAAAAAGTGAATTTTGTCAAAATTTCCATTAATAAGGAATAGCAGCCTTCTAAAAAACCCGAGCGACCAGTAAGTTTGCCTATATGAGGCGCACCCGGACTGCGCCACTAATGCAAAAGAGCAAATTCGATCAAGGGCGTTAATTATCGATTGAGCTTCGATTTTGCATTTTCGACGCGCGTCGTCTGAACAAGCCCTTACCTTGCCATTTACTTCTTCTATCTACTATTCTTATTCGAGCATAAAGTGTAAAGTGCTCATGTATAACAGGTCACTTACGAACGCCTCAGGACTGAGCACCCAAGTGTGAAGCGCCCTCGGTGACAGTACTTCGACCCGAAACGCGGTCGGCGAGAGCACTCGAGCGATCAGGGCATTTGGCGACAGAATCGAAGCGGCAAAAGCTCGTGGTGAGAGGGTATCTACCTGAAATCTCGAACTGAGGATATTTTCAAACACACCCGTAATCGAGTGAAATCATACTCAGAAAGTTCGTGTTGAATTTCTTTTTAAATATGGGGATACTCGGAAACGTCGTGCAGGGCTGCGAAGGAGCTCGAAAGGCGAACTCGAAACTTCACCTGTGAATCAATCTGTAGAAACAATTTGACCAATATGCTCCCTGGAGAACGAAGAACTAATAGTAATATCCCCGATCCCCGAAAAAAAATCACGCTTCGTGTTCACTGCGCTTTAGCTTTTCAGGTCAGGTTTAGCCCCTGCGTCCGTGCCCAAAATTCCACCACTGTATCACACCTGTATCACCTGTCGTCCCGCTGATCATCGATTTGCTCGAGCGGGCGCCAGTAACGTCTCCATTCGTCCCTGTGGTGTGCCATGGTAGACCTGTGGGTCCTGCTCGCTAGAGGAACACGAAGAGCATCGAATCGATCGTTCAGGGGTTTGACGAAGAAGTCCGACCAGCGCAAAGGTGGGCGACCTGGTGTTCTTCTGACGTCCCGTGGAATCCAGTCACTAACGGCTCTCGTCCAACGGTCGTCACGAAATCGCATTACGTGTCCGGCCCACCTGATCTTCGACAACTTGGCCCATGCGACTGCGTCTCTGATCTTCGACTGTCGACGTAGCTCGGAGCTCCGTATGCCGTCTTTCGCCTGGATGAAGCGAGACACTCCGAGCATCCTTCTCTCTATACTTCGTTGCGCGACGCAAATCGCATGTTCATCCTGCTTGCGCAACGCCCAGGATTCGGAAGCGTACGTCAACGCAGGAAGAACCGTAGAGTCGAAGAGATGGGCGCGGAGTCGGGCGTTCTTCGTCTTCCTCACTACTTCTTCAACACTCTTGAATGCGCCCCAAGCCGCTCGTTTCCTCCTGCCCAGCTCTGGACTCAGCTCTGGTCGTTGGTCATGTTGACTTCCCGACCCAAGTACACATAGCTGGAGCATTCAGAGATGTTCGTTCCGTTGAGCGAAAATGGGGCATCAGAAACGTATCCATTCCTTATGAACATCGCCTTCGTCACGTTCAGCTGCAAGCCGATCTTCCCACACGCATGATCGAAGTCGGCCAGCATGCGTTCTGCCTGGGTGATAGATGGTGTTATGAGTACGATATCATCCGCAAAACGAAGGTGGTGTAACTGCCGGCCGTCGATCTTCACTCCCATGTCGTCCCATTCTAGTGTTCGCATGCTGTTCTCGAGAGAGGCGTTGAACAGCTTCGGTGATACGCTTCACCTTGGCGTACACCCCTCTTCACGTGGATGCGAACGTTGTTGTAGAATGGTGTGATCACGGTCGTGAATCCTTTGCAGAGAAATTTTGTAATTATGAATGTTACTTTAGGTCACTATACTTCAACAAACAGTCGGCGAATCCACCAGTTCATCCAGTTCAAGCGTATGGTAGATCATCAGAAAATTTGCAGAGCGGACCATGCTTCAAAGCGAAGAAGAAGAAGAAGAGGAAGAAGAACAAGAAGATAAGAAAGAGGATTTTACCCACTCCAAGTGCGGCCGGGTACAGCACTTCATCGATGAATGCCCGAGGCGAAAGTGTGGCCAACTCTAGAGCAGCTCCCGATCCAACTAGGTGGGTGAATGCGGCCGGTTGCAGGGTTAGGAATTCGACACCGTGGTGCTCCTCGCCTTCTGCTTCTCGACGTTTTCGGTGTCCTGCTGCAATGCTCATATTCAGCATCAAAACCTTGAAATTCGCCTACATAAAGCACTGTCATCCCAAAATGATCAATGGACATTTATTTATTCATTTCTTCAATAGCGAAAAACTATTTCAACCTATGATTAGTGAATGTGATTTATAATTTTGTATTACGTAATTTTGGGCACGTAACAGTGTAAAATAATCAAGTAATATCAAGATAAAAACCAAAAATCAGCAGGCCTCGAATAGAATTGATTTTGATTTTGACATTGAGTGAGTAGTGTCATCGACCTCAAGCGCACAGGTTTTTGAAGGGGGTGAGTAGGTCTGTGTCTTCATTTGGCGTCATATATAGGCAAAAATTGTTCCACGTTTGATATAACGGCCCGCGTGGTGCAGGCGTAAGAGGCGCTACAGGCATCTGCACGATTAAGCGATCGAACTCAGAACGGGCTAACCAAGCCTTCCATCACTCCGGGGTCAGGGTGCGTCCTTAGCGGACGGATCGACGCCGATACCTTCCCTTTTTACCTTTACCTAATTCAGTATAGAAGTGGCCACGTTGGTACGGCGATCATAAATTGGTTTCTCGTATGCAGAATGGAAAATCACAAAAAAACAGGCCCATAAAAAAATGACCGTTGAATAACGCTTGCCGTACCCTCACCCCAAAATTCTTAGAATTTCACCTTTGGTATGTTAAACCAAGCCATTGACAACGGAGAACTTTTCTTTTGAGCCATGATCTATCAATCGATCGATCAGATTGATCGATTAATAATTCGAAAAAGCAGCGAGCTGATCAGTTCTAGAACGTCAATCTACCAAGATAAGGTCTGTCCATCTATCTCCAAAACAAAATAAGATTAGGTTGGAAACCATCTCTTCTGTTACAGTTTCCCACTTTAAGCGAAAACTGTTGTTTCTAACAAAATTTTACAGCAAAAACCTATCTATTTGAAAGAATACCCACTTCGTTCCATGGCCCAAGACGGCCAGGAAGGCCTACTCATCGAGGCCAACGATCGGATGTCTCGCTCAAGCCGTTCGATTTTCTGCTCTTTGGATAGTAAGCCGAGTTCGGTGAGATTGACCCCGTAATTCTCATACTCTAGAAACGGCAAAATTAAAAGCTGAATTCTCTAAGCTCCCGACCTTTTTTGGGACAATTACCTCGCTGATCGTAAATCAACGCCAACTGATCGGCATTCAAAAATGCGAAGCCATTCCGATCGTAATCGGAGCGTTGTTCGTCAGTGAACGTTGAGTGGGCTCTAAAAGATAAAGGTGTTCTCGGATCACCAAGGTCGACTAAATTGCACCGTAAACTTAGAAAATTCTCTACCGTTTCCACTGCGCATTCTTTTTTGACAGCCTTTCAACAAGGGGAAACTTCACGTTCTTCACCTCTTCCATTTCTGGTTTTATTTGGGCGATCAGTTCCTGAAAAAGAAGGAAGCTTCTTCAATATCGTATGCAATTACCCAGTAAACAACGACATACTTAGAACCTATTGAAACGTTGTCGACGACAATATTAACCACTTGCTACTTTACCTATTTCTTTTGTCTGAGAGTTTTTGAGGAATGTAGACACTGCCACGTGATCAGGGCCCGAGTGGAACAGTAGTAAGATGCGCTACTGACTCCCGCATGGTGAAGCGTTCGACCTCCGTCGGGTTAACCATGCCTTCCACCCTTCCTTGGTAGGATCAATTGGTACCAGACTTGCCTGGGAAACTAAAGAACCTGACTTAGTATTGCGGAAAGCACCTCAAGTCATTGTGTAAGTTTCACCATGCCTCTAAATGGAACAGGATGGTGTGGCGCGTCCTAGAGGACTGATCAGCCACCAACTTTTTCCTTTACCTTAACCTTTACTCACTGATCGCTAGTGGAGCAATCACAGTTATGTCGGGACCAATAATTTTACCCCACTAGTTTTCTAGAATAGTCATTTATCATAGTAACTTCGACAGACGAGTGGTGTACTGGCAAGAGGCGTTACTGACACCAGCACGGTCTAACCCTTTACCCCGTCCGGGGTCGGATAAATTGTCACCAGTCTTGGCTGGGAATTTGAAGGCACTGACTTGGTATGGCGGCTTGCCCCGTTAGTCACTGTATAGGCTAAATACGCATTAACCATGCCCCTATTAGTTGAACAGAATTCGTTTCTTCGGGGGATTAGCCAAAGTCGAACCCTTTACCTCTACTTTTACCAAAAAACCGACTCTCGCTCCTAATTTGCCATTGGTTGTGATGGCTTGCGGTGCGCATAGGCATTTTAAAAGTCCATAAAATTTGTTCTGAAAGATGGACTCACCTGAAGAGTGCCACCAGCACCACTGACGTCCATTATCATGTCTATTAGAAGCTGCTGATGTTTTCGATCAGAGACGAACTGAAAAACAAGGCGTTCTCAACGAGGATATGGTTTTGAAGTATGGAACGCATTTTTTTGCTTTAAAATCATAAGAGAAGTCACAAATTTCCAGCGCAAATGCACTTACATTGAACAGCTCCGGCAACGAGAAAAAGCCTTCTTTCTGGAAGCTGAGAATCGTCGGCGAGAGCAGTCGTCTTCGTGGTGATTTGGACGTCTCCGGGAACAAAGAGAATAGTCGTGGCGACATCACCGACACCTTGTCGAATGATGTCTGTGCCTGAAAAATCGGGACATTTTACGAAATGTGAACTGCCACCTTGAAATTTGTCGTTTATTTATATTAAAAAGGGCACGCATGGTTTGGTTATAAAACGGTTTGAAGACTTTTGTGAACGGGTGAGACTCTTTTCTTTGATTTCTTTAATTCGTTAAAATCATTTAAAGTGGTGTGACTAACCATCTTTTCCCTTTGTTTAAGTATTTATTTATTTACGAATACACGAAGCGTGTACCACCCTTATTCGAATCAAAAGTTGGGTGAAAAAAGAATACTGTAAAACGAAACTAATATGTACAAAGTCAAAAAATCAACTCCCAAACAAATAAGCGCGGGAACCATTACTTTTCCCTTTTTCTTCCCTTCCTTTATTTTTTTAGATCTTGTCTTGATCGAAATCGTGTTTTCTGTTTTTGTTTTGTTCTAGATTTTCACTCACTATTTTGAGTAGTGCACCCGTGAGCGTAAAAGATAAATAAATAACTAATTAATTAAATATAAATAGTACACTCACCGCAAAGGCGTTGACCATGTTCAACACTTCTTCCATCGCTGAAGCGGCACTGTTTTTCACAGTAGGCGTCTTGCTGTCGATTTTCAGATTGACTTCGTCGAACAATCGAAAATAGATTATTAATGTAATAGAACCAAATTGATTACTTCCTAGACATTTATCTAATCACTAGCTCAAAATAACCACGTTGATAAAATCCTCGGGTTTTTACACCTCGTCGAAGTCAACAAGCCAGTTTTGTGTCCAGAACTTCAACCAATTGTACAAAAATTTCAAAATTCCCCTTGGGTTCTTTATAAATGCTAAGAAGAGCTACTGTCACCTGCATGGTCGAACGATCGACCGGGGTCCGTGGCTGACCAAGCCCTCCATCCCTCCGGGGTCGGTTAAAATGATACCAGACTTGTCCGGAGAAGGTGAAAACACTGACTTGGTATTTTGGCTGGGCCCCGTAAGTCACAGTATATGCCAAATACGCATTCATCATGTATTTACGATTTGAAATTGGGTACAAATTCGGCGGCGCTTTCTTAAAGGACTGATCAGACCACTTTACCTTTGCACCCCTTATAGTTGGATAGATCACGCTTTTCTGATTCGAGCCATGTCCTTTTTGCGAATAAAAATAATGGCAGAGAGAGGGAACCAGTGAGATGGTTTGTTAAGTATCTAGGTCGAGTGGACGACAGAAAAAGTAGAGCCTAATACATACTTTGGAGATGTTTAGGAGGCCGCCATTAGATGGACTTTCAAGGCTTACATCAGGTGGTCATTTCATATTAGCTGAAGTGTAGATGAAAAACATGATGGCAAACCTCCTGTTGTGCTCGTTCATGTGCGTGAAGAACTTGTTGCATTTCTCCACTCGTCGAAAGTGATCGCGAATAATGCGGAGATTATCGACATGCGAAACCACCCTTGAGCCAACTAAATTTTCTAATTCTTTCCAGAGATTTGTTCATTTGGAAGGTCACTCACGTAAAATTTTCCGTAAGTACTTCGACATGATGTTCCTGATATCGGGTGCCGGGCGGGAGGATGGAGAAGAATCTGGAAGTGTTTAGGGAAGAAGTTGTTTAGAACTACGACAATCGCACAAAAATCGACCAATTTAAACGAAAACTTACTTATCTTTCCCATGCACACACTAATCAATTTAAAATTATTTACTCATCTAATCTTTAGAACATCTTTTTATCTTTCTTTTCTTTCTGAAAACGGTCTGTTTCCTTTACCTCGCGATTTGGAGGTTGTCTACCGACGGTACTGTAGTACGCTATAGCAAACAAAATTAGCGTTTAGATTTATCAAAGAATGGATTTAGGCAAATTGCAAAAAGCCTATGCCAACTCCAAAGTAAAATCTGTAAAAATCACCAGTTGATTGGAATCTGCTGATTGTATGGAATAAAATTAACCCTGCTCATGTTTTGAATCTGCTGCAGTGTTCTAATCTGATAACGATAAAGTTGAACTTTTTTCCTGGATGATCGTCCTCCTGCCCAGAATTCGCAATCAAAAACAAAGAGACTCCGAGAAAAGCACTAAACTGTAGTCCCGAAATTCCATGAATTTATTCGAGCGAGATTATCCCTTTTGGGTAACTTTAATCGTCAACGAAGTCAGAACTCACCAATAGGCTGAAAATTGGTGGATCCATGTGCCTGGCTCTCGATAGGTCCAAGGTTTTCCGGAACCGAATCTCTCAACCATTTATCCGGACTCCGCGGTCGTCTTTTAAGAGTCCTCCGAGAAAAAATGCCTGTCAGCCTTCTTCTTCGCCTTTGAGGAACTGAGTTTCTTTCCTCTTTCCTCCTTCTGGACAGACTTCTTACTAATCTTCTAGGCGGACGTCGCAATCGATGCAACCGTCGTCGCTGCGGTTTCTGGTAGTAAAATGCCGAAATGTGGACTCCTTTCGTGACCACAGACGAGTTCGTCCGGTATAGGTAACCGTTCCGAAGTCGATGCATCCTGGACTCAACCCGGGCCTGATTCGCTCGAAGTCGGCTACGTTCGTGGTCTCGGGCGTCGAACACCCTTACGGCGCACTTCGCCAGCTCGACCGTTGTCGATGCCCCACGAGCGCACAGGTCGAATACAACAGCCTCCACGTACGGCAACTGCCTGACGAGCTGTTTGCTGTGCGCCTGAATCAGATCATTATTTATTCATTCATTTATAAGTAGTTTAGTAGAGAC
The DNA here is from genome assembly GCA_030553155.1 of Nippostrongylus brasiliensis. Lineage (NCBI taxonomy): Eukaryota > Metazoa > Nematoda > Chromadorea > Rhabditida > Heligmosomidae > Nippostrongylus > Nippostrongylus brasiliensis. Next base: position 14,434,376 of record CP130733.1, on the reverse strand, counting down.
GACCGTGCTACAGTGGTAAGAGAAGCTGCTGACACCTGTACGGTCGACCAATCCTTGCCTGGCCTAACCAAGCCTTCCATCCCTCCGAGGTCGGATAAAATAGTACCAGGCTTGTCGGGAAAGGTAGGGACACTGACATGATGTAGCGACTGGCCCCAGCAAGTTATTGTATAGGCCATTCACCATCCCTCCTACGACCCTGAATAGAAGACGAATTCATGGCGCGTCTTAAAGCGACTGATCAAGGTCGACCTCTTCGAGATACACAGTATAATTCTCAAAAATATATCTTCTAAAAAACTACCCTAACATAGGCTGTGTAGAAGATCATCTCAGAGTGAGAATATATGTACCTATGGTCTACTGCTAGATATGATCACCTTTTATCATCAAATAACACAAATGAAACAAAGTTTTCTCCTTCGCTGATGACCGTGTGCCCAGTACGCGCTGGTCATCTCTGGCTGTTTTCTACTTTTTACTTTGAGTCCTTCTTCACCCTGCTATATAGCCTACGCTTGACAAGCGGGAGACAAGTATGTGAGCCCTTTAATCCAATATAATTAACTTGAGTTCATTAACTCCATCCACCTGTTACTTTTCTTCCCTATCTTCGCTCCGATACTGTGCGTTTCGGTTCCGTTTCTGTAGTTTCTCTACGAATCAATGTGTCAAGTAGCAGATCTACGTAGGAGCATAGAACAAAAATAAATATATAAATAAATAGAGCCCTTCAGGTGCGAACCTTGATTACTCCTCTAACCACGGCGTTGTGCCAAAATTCCCTCATTTTCGCCGTGTCCAGGTCGTAGTACTGTCGAGTGACAGTTTTCGGTTGCACTGGTGGTCTGGCGTCGGCAAGGAGGGCTAAAAGACGATGTGATGAAAAAGGAAGAGAAGCAAAACAAAAAATAGGCTCAAGTGGTTGATTTGACGACCAACGGTTTCTTACCCGATAAGGAATGTTCCCTGTTCTCCTCAATTATGAATGATATGTTGTGAAATAATGGGCCCACATGGAGCATTGGAAAGAAGCGCAATTGACACCCACACGGACGAGCGATCAATCCCGGCACGGGCGAACGAATCCTTCATCCCTCCTGGGTCGGGTATCTCAGTACCAGACCTATCTGGTAAGGTAAGAACACTTGGTATAGCGGCTGGTTCCCGCAAGTCACTGCAGAGGCCGAATACGCTTTCACCATGCATCTACGATTCTGAATGAAACACGAGTGAGCGGGGGGCTTTAGGGGACGGATCAATGCCGACACATTTACCCTTTACCTTCAAGTGTGAAAGGATTAGTTGTGAAAGTCTAATCCATCCTAAGAGTGTAAAACAAAGGAAGGTACTCGCGGTCTAGCATTCCCTTCTCATTCCCCCACTGGATAGGCCCAAGACGTTGGTTCAAATCCTTCATGTGCTGCAATTTTTGCGATGATAACAGGGCCATCATCACAGGAACTTAACATACGTGGTTTTGGATGCGAAGGATTATTGGGCGTGAAAATCTCTCAAGATAAGCATACCGTCCCCTGAGTCTCTTTGCACAAGGTCGTGATTATTATCGCGCTTCACTGCTTCCGAGTATAAATGCATCTATAGTGATATGCTGCGTGCAAAGTACATTGCTTATGCATCTTATGTAGGACAGGCTCTGGAGCGATTTTGTCCCTTCTTCATTTTCACAGAAGCATTTTTGAAATTAATGTCAAAAATAGGCCCCTGCGGTGCAGTGGTAAGAGGCACTACTGACCCCAGCACGGTCGAGCGATCGATTCTCGCCAGGGGCCCGGGCTAACCAAGCCTTCCATCCCCGGGTCGGTTAAATTGATACCAGAAGATTGTTTGGTAAGCTGCCATTGGCAACCTGTCGAGTGAAGCAATCAAAAACGCGAAACGACCGTGTCGCACTCTATTATTAGATCCTCTTATTCCTCGTAAAAACTCTTCAGAGAACAGCCGTCGCTGGATCACCATAAAAATTACGTCGGCGCCATTCAGTGGGATAATCCGATGGCTTACCTTCAACACCGATGAGAGTCAACACCGATGAGAATAAACAATATCAAGAAAACGTCTCGGTTGGTGCTAAATACCAATGCCATCCATTTTTTTCCAATCGTACTACAGTACGAGTATAAGGTTAACTACAGTAGCGGCCAAAAATCTGTTAACACTCGGCCGCGCATCTCTCCAGCAACAGAGCGTAATTTCTGACGACTACTTGTAATTTTTCCGCAAACAGCTGCGAGAAAAAACTAAATAAAACTGTAGACAGCGCAAACAACTCTCTTTCGAACCGTGACAGAATTACAGACAATTTCAAAGGCAAAGAAAAACACTACGTCTCGGTTGGTGCTAAATGTTGCTACATTATATGTGGTCTTCGAGAATAACTAAAAAACAGCGACAGCGAAAGCCACTTGCTGTTTTTTTTTAGAAAATTCATGGTGTACTGCGCTAACAAGATATCCTGCTCAAGATTTTTTCGTGTAGAATGCTATGGTGTTTTTATTCACCCTCGAGATCGCATCGTTGGTGTACTCTCAACTAAATTTTGAGCGGACTCATAGTCGCTTTTTCATACCAAATTAAATTTTTTTCCGTGTTCGGCAATCGTAGGAGATGAGGCATCAAATTTGTTGCAAACTACAGTTACAATAAGGCATGAGAAACACAATACTTATGTTATCTTGCACCCTCAACGCAAAATTGAAGAAGTATAAGGTTAACTAGGTTCAATGTATCAATGTTGAATAAAGTTAACATCATTGATCAATGGATAGCGGGGAACGTCCTTTCTAGATTTTCAAGTCTGAGGGCCACGGCTACAAGACCCTAAATGGCTTAATGGTTTCAGACCTGGCATCCCACAATGGTGATCAGTGAACTTCCCTCGGCAATTGTTAACAAGACCTATATATCTTATAGAAATTGAAGCGCAGATCACAGGTACATATATGGTTTGAATCTTCGCTGATTGGCAATGGGTGGTTAGAAATTCGCAAAAAAAGTTCATGAAGGAGACAAATATGTAGTTCCAAATGAGAGAGAACTCTTGGGTTGTGCTTCATTGGTCCTCTGGTGCAGCAGTGGACTTTCGATCTGAGGTCCATGGTCCTGTTTTTCTTTTGATTCGACCACATTAATAATAAATCCAATTCTCCAAGTTCTCTCTTCTTGAAACCTCGGCATGATGTTATAATTTTCGTGCTGCTGTGCCGAACGAGGTTAGTAGGTGGACCAATGTTTATTAGTGGCCTAACGTTTCGACCTGTTCGTCGTCGTCAGAGGCCTAAAAAGTGGTTCGAAACTACTCATCTTAATTCTACCCGGCCAAGCGCCGAACCGTCCCTAGCATTTTTGACAAACTTGAAAAACCTACCCCATGAAACCGTAAAAAGCTAGAGATATCAAATGACTTACCCCGTGATCCACCGGCAGAGTGGTGCCGACGTGGCAACCAGCTCTGGTTGACAATTGATGCGACTGAGTCATATCAGTCATTCCGAAACCCACAAAACGGAGTAAACGGTAGGAAGTCATTGCTTATCGAAAGACACTCGTTTCGGTTGTTCATACAAGGATTCCTTGTGGAAATCCAAAACGCTTCCAATGCTTTCCTAGACGATATCTCGGTCTCATATGATAGAATTCTGCACTTTATATCGAAATCATTCCCGTAATGCACTTCATATCTGTGCCTTCCCAGCGGTGTTGTTAAGGTACCTCTTCTCTTACTGGCCAAATGTTCATTTATACGTGCCAGCAAAACACGACCGTCCTCCCCAATGTACTTGCCGTTGCAAGCCCTGCATTCAATTTCATACACTACTCCCGATTTCTCACAGTCTCCATTCTTTCCGTAAGGACAAACAACGCAGTTCTCCAATACGCATTCAGTGTCGTAGAGCCTGTTCCGTACTAACTGGCGTTTGATGTTGTCATTTGGGATGTTAACAAGAACCTTGTTCGTGCTCAACTTCAAGATGATGTTGTTCTTGTTAACATCCCAAATGACAACATCAAACGCCAGTTAGTACGGAACAGGCTCTACGACACTGAATGCGTATTGGAGAACTGCGTTGTTTGTCCTTACGGAAAGAATGGAGACTGTGAGAAATCGGAAGTAGTGTATGAAATTGAATGCAGGGCTTGCAACGGCAAGTACATTGGGGAGACCGGTCGTGTTTTGCTGGCACGTATAAATGAACATTTGGCCAGTAAGAGAAGAGGTACCTTAACAACACCGCTGGGAAGGCACAGATATGAAGTGCATTACGGGAATGATTTCGATATAAAGTGCAGAATTCTATCATATGAGACCGAGATATCGTCTAGGATAGCATTGGAAGCGTTTTGGATTTCCGCAAGGAATCCTTGTATGAACAACCGAAACGAGTGTCTTTCGATAAGCAATGACTTCCTACCGTTTATTCCGTTTTGTGGGTTTCGGAATGACTGATATGACTCAGTCGCATCAATTGTCAACCAGAGCTGGTTGCCACGTCGGCACCACTCTGCCGGTGGATCACGGGGTAAGTCATTTGATATCTCTAGCTTTTTACGGTTTCATGGGGTAGGTTTTTCAAGTTTGTCAAAAATGCTAGGGACGGTTCGGCGCTTGGCCGGGCAGAATTAAGATGAGTAGTTTCGACCCACTTTTTAGGCCTCTGACGACGACGAATAGGTCGAAACGTTAGGCCACTAATAAACATTGGTCCACCTACTAACCTCGTTCGGCACAGCAGCACAAAAAAAAATAAATCCAATTTTCGTTTTTGTCGTGGAGTTTCAAGAAAGTCATGTTTGAATTATAGCAACATTAAAATGGGTTGCCATACGCCAATTATAGGCAAATTCAAAAGTTAATGCTGGATTCATGATCCGCGTCCCAAGTAGCCCCTACATGCGAAGTTCGGTCGAAATTGGTAATTTGGACCCAGGCGCACCTTACTTACCTACCCCTGCCCCGTAACAAGTGCTCGCCAGATTGTACGCAACCATACCCCACCGTAAGCTACACTCACCTGTTGAGAATCTCGGATATTGGATTTTGATCAATGATTTAAATAACCTCACTAGCATCTTTTGGGCGACCATGAGTCTTCAGCCTTATAGGAGTCAGTAGAGTTGCAAAAGGTGCAGTCTCCGATGAATTACTGGTATTGTTCCGCCACCACTCGAACTCTCCGGAGAATCTTCAGCATCCACCGCCTTTGTCGACAATGGGAGGATCACCTGGAGTGCCGGTCACAAAATTTCACCTTTGCTTTTTCAATTCGCACTAGTGAGCGGTTGTTATGGTGAGGGTGGATAGGTGAGGCGCCTGGGTCAAAACAATCGATTTAGTCCAAACTTCGTATGTAGGGGTTATTCTGGTCACGAATCTGACACTGGTTTATGAATCTGCATCCGATTAAGGTAAGTTACGGTGGACCCATATTGATGCTGATATTTACCGAAATTTGTGCGTTTTTCTCTGATTCAAACATGATTTTCTCAAACTCCATGGCAAAATCGCAAAACAATTGGCGCGCGATTTGGCATGAATGTGATTGAGGTAGAACAAAAGCACATCAACAGGATCGGGACCAAAGACCCTCTAAACGATAGTCCACTGCGGTATCACTGAACCAACGAGGAAAGTAATAGCGACACTCTCACATCAGGAACTATTCGGCATCTCTCATGGGCTATATGTTTTTGCTATTTTCGGACCAGACACTGCCATTCTGCGAGAATAAATTACATATCTGTGATCTACGCTTCGAGCTAAATAATACCATATAGGCCTTGTTAACAATCGTCGGGGAAAGGTTTCTGACCTCCGTTTTCAGGTCTTTCTACCTGATACTCTCTGTGGATTATGGAAGCCCAATAATGACCGGACAGTGAATGCTGAGAAGTCTGACAACTGCTGGATGCCCACCTCGAAAAAGATCCAGAAAGAGGTTCGAAAAGGTCTGAAAGAAACAAACGGAGCAAATGAAGGCGACAGTAAGGGAAAACGATAGCGGAAAAACGAATATTCGAACTTGCAGTTCGTTTGCGTAAACGACGGATCGCTGCGGAGTTCCTGCAACGGAATCGGCTCAACGAAAGCCGCTTAGTTCCCTCGCAGACCGCGACCAATGAGTTCTCCACCGAAATTTTCCTATACATACGAGGGCGCCGGAATACGTAATCATTGGCAAATAACGAAATTTCAAAAGAAGGTCACCGTCCGATGCTACCGTAAAGAGTACGGTACACATTACAACAACTGGAGAAGACGGAAGGGAAAGTGATCGGTTTGAAAGGAACATTACATCGGTCGACGAAAGAGCTAAGCCGAGCGTTCCCGCAAAAAGTAAGTCTGTTCTCAAATTGTTGTTGAATTCCAGTGCCAGTGAGGAGACAATATTCACGAAAGGGGTCGACAAAGCATCGGGAAGTTGATGTCCAGCGTTTTGCAAGCCGGTTTTTCAGGAATATTACATCTTTGATTCATTATAGTCCTTGGAAGTTTGACTGCTCTACCTTTCTGCCCTTTTTCTTCCTTCTCTTCATTCAATTCAATTTATTACATGCGCGAAGCATGCAGAGGCGATGGTTAATAAAAGAAATGAATAAATAGAACATGAACACACAGAACTAACACAGCAAGAAACCAACAACACAACATCACTAGATAAATGAACTACAAACAATTAGTCCATCATAGGATAAAACGTGGAAGAGAGCAATTGATAGTGAGCTGAAGTACAACAAGTTGAACATAAGCTGCTCTATACACTAAGGTGTTTCTTGACAAGAATTCTAAATTCGTGAAAACTGGTGGTAATTTCCATTGATTTGCTCAGTTTGACGAGCTCCATACCTGCTCTATTTATGTGCAAAACGGTCACGTCCTAATGAGGTTATTGGGCATTGCAAGTTAAGTGTAAATCGTCATCCTCGTGTAGAGGAACCAACTATATTAGTTAAAAAAGTCAGAGCATCTCAGTCCGACAAGTCCGAATATAATTTTGTAGACCATCAAAAGATCATTCATTCTCCTTCTCAGCTTCAATTACTCAATATTGAGCATGCCTCTTCTTGTTAGACCTCGAGGAATACTTTGATAAGTAAAGCCAAGGGCTCTTATGATCACTTTCCTGGTAAAACTACCTTGGACTTCTTCAAGTTTGTTTTCAATGGATTTGTTTTTAGGGAAAAAAATACTAGTGCCATATTTCATTATTGGTCTAACGTATATCTTGCAGGCCCTAATAAGAAGACCTGGATCCTTAGAGTAGATCGTCCTAAATAAAAGGAAAAGCCTTGTTGAGCTCTACGAGCTATGTCCCGAGCATGATCTTCAAATGTTAGCTTGTTGTCAACTAAAAAGCCTAGATCTTTCACCTTGTCCACTTCCTGAAGTTTGGAATTGTCAACAAAATAGGCAAAGTTGGGATTTTCATTGCTTGTGTTTTGTTTTTCAGTTACTCGTTAAGTAGCACGCCAGAGCGTGAGAGATAAATGAACTACTCCGCAGAGTGATTTTCTCGGAGTAAAAAATGACTCTTATTGTATTTATCCAATTAATAAATTGATTATTTATCCATTTATCTAGTTATATATTTATTTACTACACCGAATAACGGCGTGTCAACAGTAAAACAGTGATTAGTGGACAAATGAGACGACGCTTTCGAAATTTAAGGAAATGATTTCTTTATTTAGAAGATGTTTCTTCTTTAATCTTCTCTTTGTTCTAACTATTATTTTCCGTTGATGACCAAAATTGATGTTGGACTAGTAAATATTACTGATGAGACTACATAATGAATATTAGAGCTTTTATCAAGTTTATTTATCACAGACATGAAACGGGTTTCAGGCAGAGCGATTCATAGAAATTATTACTCATTGAAGGGGTTGGTTGGCTCTTGTTTTGACTTATGGTACTATCAGAATTATCAGGACAGTTTATCAGTTTAGTCACTTGTTTACGGCGAACAAAGAAAAGAAAAAGGAAAGGATGCCCTGTGATATGACTTTCAGAGGATAAGCCATGGAGTTGGTTTTTGCGCTGAAACAACTGGAGGAAAATCGAAATCATTCGAAGCTTCAGTGGGAGAGGAAGACGCGTCTAAAGAAGTCACTACTCCATAGTGACACAGTCAGAAAACACTTTCTGATTCCTCACTTAAGGTAAATTATTACTGATTTAAATTTTTGATTGATTCTTATTATATGGATTTGTTTTTAGAGTAATTAGAACAGCTACATATTTGGTTCTTGTTGGACTTAACTGTTATCAAAATTATTAGCACAGTTTTTCAGTTCAACCGGTTTCTCACTGCGAACAATGAAAGAAAAAGAAGGGAATGTGCTTGTAGAGATTACGCCATGTCTTTGATATGTGCACGGGAACAGCTGAGAGGAAGTGAGAAGTCACTCGAAACCTCAGCGGCAAAGAGAGAGACACGTCTCGCGAAGTAGACTACTGTAGGAGTGACACAGTCATAAGACGCCTTCCGATTCTTCAACCACAAACCTAAGCCGGAAGGCATCAACACTTCCGTGTCGTCGCGGATTTGTCGCGTTTCAATTGCGGAATGCCACAAAGCTGTTTCGCCGTCTACGGATTAATTATTCGGAACGTCGACTGAGCGATGACCGCGAAATCGTCGCCACCAAACTTGAACCGGAAGAAATGTAAGAAATGCTCCAGGAAAACCTCCAATTATAGAACTGGGTCGATGGAATCTTTTCACTCGAGCAGGGAAATACATAGTGTCTATATAAAGGTGGAGGTAAAGGTAAAGTTAAGTTTCTTCTTTAGTCAATCCATGATTGTCCGACTAACCACTTTGACTTGTATTTTTAACACGCCAATGTGCGTAGTTAAATAAATAAATAAATAAAATAAAGGTGAAGGTGTCGGCGTTGATCAGTTCCCAAATGTCGCACCCTGCTTTCTTGTTCCATCCAGAATTGTAGATGCATGGCGAATGAGTATTTGGCCTACACAGTGACTGGCCAGCCGCTAAGCCAAGCCAATGTCTTTACCTTTCCAGACAGGTCTGGTACGAACCTATCCGACCCCGGAAGGATGGAAGACTTGCCCAACTCGGGCGAGGATCGATCGCTCGACCGTGCGGGTGTCAGCTGCGCCGTATTTAATATGTTATACGTCTAACGGTGGACAAGGAGAGGGGCCTTCAATATCCAGCAGGTAAATTTACTCCTAGTATAGACTAGTATTTCCAATGGCTCTTCCCTTCACATCCATTAGTCCCCTAACCCCACTCAAAGGAAGAAACGAACTCGCAGAGTTTTAGCCCTCAACAATAAGTTTGCGTGAGTGCCCTATCTACTCATTTCTACGTTAGTCATACCCAGCGGCCAAGTCTCTAAGATAGTGACTAGCAGAACCCTCCTCATTATCGGACTTAATTCACACAATGCCAAATTAACTGGGATTTTTTTATCCTTTATAAGGTTTTTCAACTATCTGCGCGTCAGATCGCACGTCTGTCCGCAACGTGCACCACCACCATTTGACTGACGTCTACGCTTAACTTTTCACATTAAAAGTTTATGGCATTTCAACCGCGTTACAAAGTTAAAGCCATTTACCTTGTACTATGTGTCATTCAACTGTTTTATTTTGCAAGCTAGATTTTTCGGTTTTCTTGATTGGCGCTATTCAGGCGTTTTTGGTATCGTTACAGTTGGTCTTTTACGATTAGTTTTCTCCTAGTCTCTAATTTCTTGTTCTCATCAATTTAATTGGATCGTAAATGTGTCTTATTTAATATATTGCAGATTCAGTGCTAGAAAACCGTTTTCCTGATCGTTCACTGATCACCCATTCGCTGTTTCATCTGGGAAATGCTGGAGGTACGCGATAGATTTGCAAAGTTTTTCTTCCTTATTCCTTCGTTAACCCTGACCTGGTGGTTACACTAGGTTCTATATATTGAGGTTGTGCCGTTTCATTGAAATTGGTTAGGTTTGAAATTCCGAGAGTTTCTGTTAATTTATTCACCTATTTGTTTATACAAAACGGGGGTATCTACCAACCTGGGGATTCACACAGTAAACAGCAACGACTGCATCACCGAAACGATAGTTCATTACCAAAGCTCACAAAGGAAGCCGAATACAACAAAATGTTTCTTTTCTTCTTTTATCTTTTTATTGTGGCTTTCGCTAAACTCGTAATATATTAGGGTGTCCCGAAAGATCGTGTGAATTTCATGTGATGACTTCCTTTATTCATTGCTCAAGTAAAACAAAGAAATGGCCAATAAGGTTATTATGTATTGGTACAATTCTTTACCGCAACGCTCGCAAAAAGTTGAGCTTAACCATGATGAACTCATTGGTCATTTATTTGTTTGTGGTTGAGTTACTAGTAAAGGAAGTCATAGTCTGAAATGCACACGAACTTTTAGGTCTTCCTAATAGAAGTAACCATGCAGAGAGGGTATTATCAGTAACGGAACTCTTGTTTTTTTTGTTTTCGTATCGGAACAACGTTAATGGTTAACTGGCCTATTTTCCTTGTTCGGTAGTACCCCATATTTGTGGGTGTAAAGGTAAAGGCAAAAGTGCCGACGTTGACCAGTCCCTTGAGGACGCGCCGCCGCATTCGTGTTCCATTCAAATCGTAGAGGCTTGGTAAATGCGTATTTGGCCTACACAATGACCTGCGGGGGCCATCCGCTAGACTAAGTGGGTGCCTTTATCTTTTAGACAATTTTGGTACCAATTTACCCGACCCCGGGGGATGGAAGGCTTGGTTTGCCCTGGCCGGAATCGATCGCTCGACCGTGCGGCTGTGAGCAGCGCCTCTTGCCACTGAACTACGTGGGCCCTTGTTTATGGGTGTAATGAAAAATAAATAAAATAAATTTCCCGAAATAAAGTTACGAATTGAAGAAGTGTGCCCGTCCTTCACACCATACGGTGACTTTATCGGCGTCTTGAAAACTTCCACAGACAATTACAATGGCGTTGATTTGGGCAACAGTTGGACCCCTTAATTCTGTGTATAGACCAAGTTCGCACCTTACATGCCTCTACGATTTGAATTGAACACGAATGCGTGGCGCGACATGGCTGTTTAACCCTGATCACTCTACTAATTTACCTATTTGCTGTTCGCGAGAGTCCGAATCTGTAAAACCCTTAAAGAGCTTCTGTGTTACGAATCGCAACTCGTATTCGTTCTTTTATCAGTTCTGAAGCGACAGTAGGATTAAGCGTTACCTATGAATCTAATTGGTCTCATTATAGTTTATTTCATTTAAGCAATCAAGTGATATTCTTATTGAGTGTTGTCAATTTTGCCGTTTTTTTTTAGAAACTGCTTGTCGCCAGCTCCAGCAATGATCCATTTTCGGTGATCATCGTTGATCCAACCACAGGCGTGTCTTCTTGGAGCTACAAAGGATCCGAATTGCAGGGTGCCGCTGTCGGAAATGTCGCCCCTCTAGGTAAGTTGTTATGTTCTTCAAGGTTTTACACCTATTTTTTCTCGATTCTTTCTATCCGACACATCAAGAATTTTCTTTCAAAACCGTTCGGCTCACAGGAATCAACGGCGATCACCTCATCGTATCCATCAAAGATCGTCCGCTGATTCATGCGTTCGCAGTGCATCCTCGTGATCGTTATCACCAGAAAACTGTCGTTGGAGGAGTTGTTTCTACCTTCTGCACAACCAGGGATGGATCATTGCTTTGTGCGGCGATTGGAACGCAAATATTCATTTGGCTGGTAGGTTTCATATCAGTATTTCCTGTGCTATTCCTTTTATTTTTATTCTCTTCCCGAGACCACCATGCTATCTATCAGAAGGCGTCTTTTATGACGTCTGCCAGGTTTTTGAGATTTTAAGGTCTTTACGATGGCTTTTATTCAAGAAGCCCACGTCAGGTTTCAAGTGTTCATGATATTGTCAAGCACGGCAGGTTCGAATTCCTAAAATATACAACACCCTTCATTCTGAAATCTCTGAATCGTTTGCAAGTAGGTTACAGTGCGGCCTGGGTAAACAATGATCACTGAACCCATTCACACTCCTCTCTCAGTCGACCTTTACGGTGTCTATTCTGGACGGTTTTCCCGCGCTCGTAGAGGTGCCTTGAATGACGTCAAGTTGGAAGAGAGGACGACGTTTTTTCAAAAATGGTGGACTTGAATGCAAAATTTAGAATCGAAGGTACAAGGTATACTAAGGCGAAGAGAATATTGTGGAATATAGGGTGAGGGTTTCTAGAATACAGAGACAGATGTTGGTAAGGAATATTTCGTATGAGGTGAAAGACTGTTGTCTTTATTGTTGCAAATCTTTCAAGTATCATTGAGGGTTGCTCCTTCTGCTTCTCATTATCTGTATAAGTCTGTATAACGTCTAAAAATAATTTGCGGTCACTGTGGTGTAATTGATGTAATACTTATTTTAAGACACTCTAAATATCTTTTACCCTTTTTAAATGCTATCATAGTACGTTGGGTGGGCGTGTGACAGTAGCAAGAGGCGCTACTGACATCCGCACGGTGGAGCGATCGAGTTCCCCCCAGGCTGATCAAACCTCCCTTCCCTACGGGGTCGGGTAAATTGTTACCAAACTTGTCTGGAAGCGCAATGACACTGACTTTCTATAGCGGTTGGCCCCGAAAGTCATTGTAGAGGCCAAATTCAAATTCGCCATGCCTCTACGGTTCTTAATTGAACACGAATGCGGCGTCTCTTTCGCAGGGAGTGATCAATACTGTCACCTTCACCTTTACCTTTATTGTACTACTTTATAGTAATACTTTCTTCCTTATTGGTGTTCTTCATTTAGTTGTCCAGCGGCGAACTGCTCGCCACCGCTGATGTCCATTACCAGGCGATCACAAAGATGCAGTTGTCAGCAGACGAATCTTTACTGTTTACATCTTCAGTGGATGGCACCGTTTGCTGTTTTCTAGTCGCAGAGTTAGTTATTGTGAATTATGAATATTTTTGAGTATTTTACGGATGTCTGGTATTCCTAGCCGTAAAGTCATGATCTTGTATGCAAGGGTTTTTTGGGGTTTGAATGACTTTCTTTTGCCGTATTTGCTCCGTATGCGGAGCAAATACGGCAAAAGAAAGTTACAGATTTGCGGATGGGACGACATGGGAGTGAAGATCGACGGCCGGCAGTTACACCATCTTCGTTTTGCGGATGATATCGTACTCATAACACCATCTATCACCCAGGCAGAACGCATGCTGGCCGACTTCGATCATGCGTGTGGGAAGATCGGCTTGCAGCTGAACTTGACGAAGACGATGTTCATGAAGAATGGATACGTTTCTGATTCCCCATTTTCGCTCAACGGAACGAATATCTCTGAATGCTCCAGCTATGTGTACTTGGGTCGGGAAGTCAACATGACCAACGACTTGAGTCCAGAGCTGGGCAGAAGGAAACGAGCGGCTTGGGGCGCATTCAAGAGTGTTGAAGAAGTAGTGAGGAAGACGAGGAACGCCCGACTCCGCGCCCATCTCTTCGACTCTACGGTTCTTCCTGCGTTGACGTACGCTTCAGAATCCTGGGCGTTACGCAAGCAGGATGAACATGCGATTTGCGTCGCGCAACGAAGTATAGAGAGAAGGATGCTTGGAGTGACTCGCTTCATTCAGGCGAGAGACGGCATACGGAGCTCCGAGCTACGTCGACAGTCGAAGATCAGAGACGCAGTCGCATGGGCCAAGCTGTCGAAGATCAGGTGGGCAGGACATGTAATGCGATTTCGTGACGACCGTTGGACGAGAGCCGTTACTGACTGGATTCCACGGGACGTCAGAAGAACACCAGGTCGCCCACCTTTGCGCTGGTCGGACTTCGTCAAATCCCTGAACGATCGATTGGATGCTCTTCGTGTTCCTCGAGCGAGCAGGACCCACTGGTCTACTATGGCACGCGACAGGGACGAATGGAGACGTTACTGGCGCCCGCTCGAGCAAATCGATGATCAACGGGACGACAGGTGATACAGGTATTTGCTCCGTATGCGACCACTTCATTACTTTCTTTTGGTGGCTTCTACCAGTTCTATGCGAATTATTTCTCTAACAGAATGTGGTTTTCAATATGCATTGGAACCTTCGGTGATATTAGCCGAGCTATTTTGTTCTCTAATTGTTCCGTTAAGCGGAAGGCTCGGAGCTTTGTCCCCATTGTATTCTGATTTCAGCATTTTGTCTTTTTGGTTTGTTTGAAGTGAGATCTCTTTCCTGCCAGTTCGATTTGTTTATTTCAGCTTGGTTTCTCAGGACCGAAGCCACTCGTCGGAGCCACTGCGGAAGTGGAGAGCACACTCTCTGGCGGTCCGGGGGCTATCAGTGAGCGACGGATCCAATCCTCGAGTTGCTAGTTGCGGATTGGATCATGTGGCGACTATTCACTCTATATCGCTGGACGAGATGCTTTTGAAGGTCAGTTCAACCAGTGCTGAAATTCCAGAATGTCTTACCGGCCATAAACCCTGAATATACCCTGAATGGCACGTGAGCCGTGATTCATCAACACAGGTTACTGAATTATTTAGGGTTCATGAGCGATAAACTAGTAGTAGTGCTGGCGCGGTTAAGATTCGGAGCCGTCGATATAGGCGTGCAACCCCGAATAAACCCGAATTAACCTTCCGCTTGTCGATGGATCACCATTTGCAACATTTACGACTCTGAATCATGGCTTCCCTATTGAATTGTGGAACCCCCCGGGTGCAGAAATTTCCGCCGGATCCGGGTTTATGGCGATCATATCCTTACGAATACGGGCTGAGAACGATTTTTTCAAAGAAGAACTCCAATCGGTCCTTAAGGGTTAGTGTTTTTTCTCCAGATATCAGCAGATCGTCCATTAACCGCCTGTGTACTGGATCATGCCGAATCTCGATTGTTTCTCGGATCTGACAAAGGAAATATAGCACAAATCAATCTTTATTGCATGGTCAGTTAATTTTTCACATGTTTTTTCTGCCTTTTCGATATAAATTTCCAAATCATTGTCATTTTTCCTTTTAGGACAGCGTCCCTGAAATGCTGGTCCAAGTCGGTGACGACACTAACGACCGGGTACCGGTGTTCAATGGTCACAGCAGTGAAATCACCACATTAGCTGTTAACGGGGATGGCTCTGTATTGGCCTCCGGTGATTCTTCAGGAAAATACTGTATTTGGGAAATTTCCAGCAGACAGTGCTTGAAAGTGGGTAGAAGTTTTAGTTTTTCTGGTCCCTATTCTGTATTCCTTTTCTTCATTCCTATCGTTTTCCAACCCTTTTCGAGATTTGTTTCAACCCACGATTTTATAGATATCGTCTATGCGTGGACCAATTTCTACGTTACAATTCGTTCCAAACTGGCCCAGCACTCACGCATCAGAACATATGTCCAGCCATCCGGTTTTTGAACTGCAACGGAATTTGACGAAAGGTGACAAGATTATGATACGTCCGCATGGCGGTAAAGACTCTACCAAGGTTTGTTCTGGTCTTCAAAATTCTCTTTCATTTCAGTAGTTATTTGTAAATTTCCTTCCTGTTGCGTACTCACGTCGAGTGTTTTTCTAGGAATTTTGGCACAACGAAGTGGATCGCTTGTTGGCGGGTGTTTTGCAGGACAATGAACAGGTTTGCTAATCTCCTTCAGACTTTTTGTCCTGTTTCCGCAATCATGCCAATGGTTTATTTTCCCTCATTATATTCAATTTTATTTTTATTTTGTTTTTTTTTGCGTATTTTTTGGGCAGGCAAATACGTTGCGTTAGTGCTCTTCGAGTAGGCAGAAGTCCGTGCGTCTAGAACATAACTGCTAGCATTTTGCCGCTCTGGGTTTAATGTGTGGCTTATATGTCGCTACTATGTGTACTATTCTGAGGTATGTGTCCGTCACCACCCTCGCGCTCTCTTGCGGTGTGCTAGTACACCCCGTACAAACCCCAACTAAGTCAAGAATAAGAGCTCGTTAATGAATCTCTACTTGCCCGACATTTGGAGTGTATTTCAGAATTCAGTTCGGGTATACCGTCTGTGAGTTCGAGCCCAGGTTGCTAACTGTCACTCAAGTCCTCAATGTTCTCTAGTTGTTTCTGAAGCCAAGCTATTCTTCTGTTGAAATATCACTTTGTTGAGATTTAGCCTCATCGCTTTCTTAAGCATGTTGTGTTTCAGCCTGCTACAAGTGCTGACGTCAAAGAAAAGCCCCTAAAGAAAAAGAAGGATTTGAAGAAGAATGGCGATGAAAGGAAGGAAGAAGTTATCATCCTGGACGATGATATGGACGTTATGGAAATCACTACGTCTTCATCGGGATCCCAATTAGGTATGGTGCTGAGGTATTTTGAAAAATAGTTATAGCTTTTGATAGATCTATTTTAGAAGGTAGTTTGCGAGAGGACAAAGAGTTGATAGAGAAGCAGAGACTGGAAATCAAGCGATTGAAGAAGATTAACGCAGAGCTGTATAGTTTCATGGCCGCCGAACTAGGTGATAAATGATATTGTTAGTTCGAAGACATTGTTACTTGTTGTTATTCCTGCAGATATGTTGTTGTTGTTTTTGTTAATTGTTGATTATCCGGAATAAAGTCTATCATAATTAGCTTCATGAATTCACACTTCTCATATTTGAGCGGCTTTCAGCGTTCTTGAGCAAATATGCACCTATGACTCTTGTGATTCGCTGGGTTTAATACATAGGAATTCCGTATCGTGAAGAAAAAGTCCCCTATTACGCTCAGCCACCGTGTAATATTAGCAATAGTATCAGAAATATGTTCGCACGGTACAATGGTAGGGGTGCGATTTTTATTCGCACGGTCAAGCGATCGAGTCTCGTACGGGCCCCTTGGTCCCATAATCCCTCCAGTATCGGGTGAATTGGTAGCAGGCCTGTAGGTAGGGACACGAATCCATGGCGCGTCCTTAGGGCAGTGACGAACGCTGATCAGTATATCATTTACCTTTAATCAGTGAGATATCAACAACTCATCGAACACTCACCTATGAGATTTGTTCAAGGATCAGTCATCCTATAAGTAGGTTAATTGCACAACGTGTTTATATTGCATGATTACTCGCTTGGAAAGGAAATTAGATTTGGGACAACAGATTATTTCTCTCCAGCGGCTGCTGAGAACGTTGAGGTAAGATTGCCAGCTCAGCGGCAGTTTTACCTCGTGGACTCACCTGGTTTTTCTTCATTTTGCCCGAGATTTTTGTCTTCTTCCAATAGAAGAGTAATCTTCTCAGTAAAAACGTCGAACCACTTTTTGAATAGAGGTGGGGGACAAAAGGTAAAGGTATCGGCATAGGTCAGTCTCCTACAGACGCTCCACCACATTCGTGATCCATTCCTATTGTAGAAGCATGGCGAATGCGTATTTGTCCCACACAATGGCTTGCGATGGCCAGCCGCTTTACCAAATCGATGTCCTCACCTTTCCAGACTAGTCTGGCACGAATTTACTCGACCCTGTAGGTATAGAAGGCTTGTTTAGCCTGGGCGGGGATCGATCTCTCGACAATGCGAGTAGCGCCTCTCACCACATTCGAAAATGTATTAGAGTGTATCACTTTTGTCACCACCCTTTTCCTTTTTTCTGGTGGGTTAAATTTCTGATAATGATAATTGAAATGCCATCACCTAGCCGAACACTTCCTTGTGAGGTTCGTTCAAGGATCGGTCATCCTGTGAGTAAGTTAATTGCATAACATATTTATAATTTATGATTACTCGATTGGAGAGGAAATGAGATTTGAGACAGCAGATTATTCTTTTCCAGCTGCTGTTAAAAGCGCTGAATTAGGATAAGATAAATACTTTCAATCTAGAAAACTTTCGAGCCTTTTTTGTATAGATGTTCTAATGGTAGCAGGTTCACCGCAAAAATCATATCTCACGAAGTACTCGATCTTCCGTCTCACGCCTATCTGCGGCAGTGTGCTGCTAGACCCCTTCGGCCTAGACTTGGCTTCCTACCTCCTCCCTAAAACCACTGGGTTTTGTTGTCAGTACCTAGAGGGACCGCGTGGTGCAATGGTATGAGGCGCTACTGACACCCGCGCGGTCGAGCGATCGATCCTGGCCCGGGCTTACCAAGCCTTCCATCCTTCCGGGGTCGGGTAAATTGGTACCAGACTTGTCTGGGAGGGCAAAGACCCTGACTCGGTAGAGCAGTTGGTCCCGCAAGTCATTGTATAGGCGAAACACGCGGTATAGCGGCTTCCCCACCCTAGGCCTCTGTTTAGACCAAATACGCATTCACCATGCCTCTACGATCTTGAATTGAACACGAATGCGGCGGCGCGTCCTTCGGGACTGATCAACGCCGACACCTTTAACTTTACCTGTTACCTGGAGTGACATGGTGTGGGTAATGTCATGCTAATCCCGACAGGAATCAGAGTTTCAATATAATTTATTATCATTTTACTTACAAGCATAAAGACACAACCATTCAAATAGAGTACAGTAAGGGAGACTGCCTTCTGAGTCTCGGAGTGGGGCGTGGTCACTCTTGGGGTGACCACAATGGCGTGGCATTATCGTGACATGCCCACTCCTCACAGTTTGTCGTTCTCGACAAAAAAAGAAACAAAATATACATCAATCCAATAATCCAACACACAAACGAAGCTAACAATGGTGGCCTTTTTTAGACCGAAGTACATAGGCCGTGGCCGACGAACACAGTGAGCGATGGTGAGAGCCTTGTTCGCAGTACGCACATGGCGTAATCTTTCTGCACAGGCCTAAATGAGGTTTCAAGCACTTAGGACAGGGCCTCTTCTTCTGTATGATTTGTACCTGTTCGGGAACATAACATATATTTCGGCAGCTGTCAGAGAATCCTGGTTGGTCACAGAGTCCAAAAGATCTCCTTGGGACCTCCATGTCATGCTAGTCCCGACAGGAGTCAGAGTTTCAATATAATTTATTATCATTTTACTAACAAGCATAAAGACACAACCATTCAAATAAAGTACAGTAAGGGAGACTGCCTTCTGAGTCTCGGAGTGGGGCGTGGTCACTCTTGTGGTGACCACAATGGCATGGCATTATCGTGACAGTAAGTCGGTTGGAGCATTGTACTGGTTGAACTAGATCCATATTGGTTTGCGAGTATTTTATGGTGAAGGTAAGTGCCGCTACATATCCTGCACCGCAAAGTATCGCACTAGCAAGCTAGACCCTTTTTCTCCGTGGTAGGGCAAATTGGTACCAGACGTTACTTTTCTTTTTTGATCGATGGGTGTGAGTGCTTCCACGACTTTGGGAACGGTTGTTCTAAACATAGCTATATTCCTAAAGTGTCGGAAGCTGTTTAACCATGTGAATCAGCCTATTCGCTTATATTGAAGGGTTTAAACTCTAGCACTATCACCCATCTATGGTATATTGGTCATTGACGTTCACATTCGTCTATTTCTGGGCTAATGTAACACCTAATAGCTTCATTCGGGCGTGCCTTCAAGCCATTTTCTCTTTAGGCTGGTACTCACCCGTTTCTTTTTTAGATTACGTAAGTCAAGGTTCCTTTGAGGAACTCTCTCTTTGAAACCAATCAATAGTACACTGGAACTTCGACTGAATTAGTTAACTTATATCTGACAGCAGCTGTTCCTCATACTATTTATATGGTGTTTTCGTTGTAAAGTGCCGTAATTCCCTACCTTCTTGGATATGCGGTTGCAGAGTCATTTCGTGAGTTGCATTCCACTCACTGCTGGCCCTGGAAGAACCTTCGAATTGCTGATCTGCTTCATGTTGATGTTTTATCTGTTTTGTATTCGAAATAATATGCATGTACATATACTGGTTCTAGAGCAATTGCTGTCGCAGCACACCTACACCTAGCCCTCACACCAAAGCCGCTTGCAGTTGTTTTCATAGAGCACAAGTTTATCTTTGATTTTACCTGAACAATGTACATCGTTAGTGCACAAAGAACAACGGTATCCACCAGTTGTCATGTGCTGCGCCGGCAGTTGCTAATAAGTGATAATTAGCTTTCTGCCCTAAACACCGAAAACGGTAGTTCCCTGATTGTGAGAAAAATATCGAGGACGAGTAAAATGAGTGAGTAAAATGAGTAGTTAGACGTACCAATTTTGCAATCAAAGTGAACAACCCATGTACTCGGAGGGTAAGATGGTCAGAAGAATGGATCGACGAATAAAAATAGGGAATGGCATGGTTACAAATGCGTGAATGGGCTGGATAATGGAATTGACGACTCTCAGATATAATATAGTATAAATATGATATATTCATATGTATGCACTCATAACACCGTCTATCACCCAGGCAGAACGCATGCTGGCCGACTTTGATCGCGCGTATGGGAAGACCGGCTTGCAGCGGAACTTGACGAAGACGATGTTCATGAAGAATGAATACGTTTCTAATGCCCCATTTTCGCTCGACGGAACGAATATCTCTAAAAGCTCCAGCAATAAGTACTCAGGTTGGGGAGTCAGCATAATCAACGACTTGAGTCCAGAACTTGGCAAGAGGAAACGAGCGGCTTGGGGCGCATTCAAGAGTGTGGAAGAAGTAGTGAGGAAGACGAAGAACACCCGACTCCGCGCCTATCTTTTCGACTCTACGGTTCTTCCTGCGTTGACGTGCGCTTCAGAATCCTGGGCGTTACGCAAGCAGGATGAACATGCGATTTGCGTCGCACAACGAAGTATGGAGAGAAGGATGCTCGGAGCAGGGTTGAGCATGGGGTGCGATCTGTGCTCAAAAATTACGACCCCCCCCCCCTTCTGGAGAGAAGCAGTTACGACCTCCCCCCCCACCCTTCAAAAACTGCTGCAGGCGAATATAACAGGTGAATGGAGCACGAGGGCATCCACAGAAGGGCGTTTACAGATGTATACAGAACAAAGATGCAAAATATCGAAAAATAAAAATTTATTGATCATTCGAGTAAAAAAATTTTCGGATCAGCCGCACACAAATGGAGGACAAAAAAGGCTTGTGCGCGGAGAAATGTACACGGATAGCGAGTGTAGTGATGTAGTTAAGAATTTTATAAGGCTGAAGATAATGGAGTGAAAAATGGAATTTCCTGAACTAAAAAATTGTTTCAGATTCAGACGGACGCATATGGCCTTGCAAAGTTTTTACATCGTTTTAGCAAATTTTTTAGAAGTAGCCTAGTCATTCTGTTTTCGATTTACGAGTGCTAAAGTAATTGCTTTCTGCTTTCAGATGATCACATTGCGACAGCATGTGCGGTTGGACCCGAGCGAAACAGGAATCTTTTCCAGAGAACAATGAGTAGTAGTAGTAGAAGCTAGTTCACGTAGCTGTGAATAAAGAAGTTCGCCTGACTTGCTGTTTTCGAGATTTGAAATAAATAAATTCAAAACCGTTTTGTAGCATTGAAGAAGAACAGTGCTTGATGAGTGTTGTTTCTTTTTTCGAGAGCTAGGAAAGTATGTGTAACAGTTATTTTTTTTATTTTTATTTTTTTATTTTTATTTTTATTATTTATTTTATTTATTTATTTTAACTTTATTGTTTTTTATTTTTATTCATGTTATTTTTTCTACATTTTAGAGTCGAAAAATTACCGAAAACAATGAGGTTAAAATGAACCATCGACCACAGCCAACACTGAGTAAAAAGATCGCACCCTCCTGCGCGCCTAGGAGATTTCGTGTTTAGAAGAATTTCTATTTTTGTGTAATAGATAATTTTATGTAGTTTTATAATTGGTTATGGCACTTTTCCAGTTTTGAGTTTAAACAAAGATATGATTTTTTGATTGAAAACACTCAGAAAGTCGCAACTCCTACTGGTCATCTCAGAAATGAAGGTGATCATTCAAAAATTTATATCTCCGTTCAAAATCAAAATTCAAAAAGTGCTATGACCGCGTTGAAAATTAGAGAAAAAATGCTATCTAGAAAAAATATAAAACTCCAGTAAGAGCAAATCTCCTAGGCGCGCAGGGGGGTGCGATCTTTTTACTCAGTGTTGGCTGTGGTCGATGGTTCATTTTAACCTCATTGTTTTCGGTAATTTTTCGACTCTAAAATGTAGAAAAAATAACATGAATAGAAATAAAAAACAATAAAGTTAAAATAAATGAATAAAATAAATAATAAAAATAAAAATAAAAAAATAAAAATAAAAAAAATAACTGTTACTCATACTTTCCTAGCTCTCGAAAAAAGAAACAACACTCATCAAGCACTGTTCTTCTTCAATGCTACAAAACGGTTTTGAATTTATTTATTTCAAATCTCGAAAACAGCAAGTCAGGCGAACTTCTTTATTCACAGCTACGTGAACTAGCTTCTACTACTACTACTCATTGTTCTCTGGAAAAGATTCCTGTTTCGCTCGGGTCCAACCGCACATGCTGTCGCAATGTGATCATCTGAAAGCAGAAAGCAATTATTTGAGCACTCGTAAACGGAAAACAGAATGACTAGGCTACTTCTAAAAATTTTGCTAAAACGATGTAAAAACTTTGCGAGGCCATATGCGTCCGTCTGAATCTGAAACATGCTAACTGATAACAATATGATTCCGCAAATTTCCTTAAGACATCTGCTCGTAATTTCTAGCCCATCACAAAATGTACGACCCCCCCCCCTGCGATCATCGCACCCCACGCTCAACCCTGGCTCGGAGTGACTCGCTTCATCCAGGCGAGAGACCGCATACGGAGCTCCGAGCTACGTCGACAGTCGAAGATCAGAGACGCAGTCGCATGGGCTAAGTTGTCGAAGATCAGGTGGGCCGGACACGTAATGCGATTTCGTGACGACCGTTGGACGAGAGCCGTTACTGACTGGATTCCACGGGACGTCAGAAGAACACCAGTTCGCCCACCTTTGCGCTGGTCCGATTTTTCCGTTAAATCCCTGAACGATCGATTCGACGCTCTTCGTGTTCTTGGAGCGAACAGGACCCACTGGTCTACTATGGCACGCGACAGGGACGAATGGAGACGTTACTGGCGCCCGCTCGAGCAAATCGATGATCAACGGGACGACAGGTGATACAGGTGATATCCCGCAAGCCATTGTTTCCTCTTCATTTACAACGCCAAATTGATACAATGTCGTACCCGCTAGTAATGCGGTATAAGCCATTAAAGTTGGTCTCGTTCGGTTCAATTGAACAACTTCAAGTCATTGAAGTTGCTGTTCCCACCAACAGATGGCCATTCAAATTTATAGCTCCTGGGTTTTATAGGCGATTTAGGCCTTGGAATGAGTTTTTCTATCGATGTAATTGCTCAATTGTAATTGTCAGACAGCGTTCGTGTGCTCAGTCTTCCACAAAAAATAATGAGCAGGAAATGGCGTTCTGGCAATTTCCTACTTTTAGAAGACCACGCATCACTTCATCTACTGCATGAGAAATGGGAAATAACAAATATTGTTTTCTGAGAGGCAGAAAATGCTAAATTAAAATGTCACATGTTGCGGCCATCATTGGTTCCTTAGGTGATTAAAAAAGCAGATGCTCTCGTGAATTCTTGTTATATACGATCGTGGTTAGTAGAGTTCGGAAAATAACGCAGAGGTTCTCCACCTCTTTTGAAATTTTGGTCGTCTCAATTTCAAAATCCCACGGGCGTCTTTTTCCTCTTCTTTTTTTCCTCCAAACGGCTGAGTAGGAAGAACAATCGAAAATTTACAGCTGGGTAAGCTTTTGGTAATAATTTTTCCACGCTTTAGTCGTCATTATGAGTGGTGCAGTAGTAAGCGCAGCTACTGGAAACTCGCATGGTCGAACCATCGATGCCCGCCGAAGATATCCAAGCCTTCCCTCTTCCCGTGGAAGGGTATATTGGTACCAGAATTGTCTAGTGAGGCGAAGACTCTGACTGGTGCAGCGGATAACCTCAGCAGGTCGTTGCATGAGCCAAATGCGTATTCACTGTGACTCTATGTACGATTCGAAATAGAAGAAGAGTTCATAGCGCGTCCTTAGGGAACTGATTAGAACCTGGCTACTTTATCTTTGCCTAAGACTCTTTAGTATTTTGATTGATGAAATTATTAATTCTTTGATGCTTGCGTTTTCGCAAGTTCAGGGAAGATTGAACTTCTTGTCTCGCCTTTTTATGTCACCTATAGTCTATGTACTTGTTATTTTCAGCTCTTAAAATTAATATTTAGCATGAATCGTCCGCATAATAATTAGTAATAGTCATAGAGCTCCATTGTTGCTCGTTCTAAATTCCTTCATTGATGGGCGTGTCCAGCTACGGTGGATGGGTGCGGAGTGCTGTTGAGTTTGAATTGAAGCTGTGTATGCCCTTCTTCCTCTTCAACGACTTTCTGGGGAGTTTCCGTGAAAGCCCAGGTCCTTTAAAGTCCTTTTCATACGTTCCCTTCTTTTCAAACTTTTTCCCACGCATTTCCAGCATCTTATCGCTTTGTCCCCAGTGATAGATAGTCAATCGATTTCTGTTGCATTTGTTTCGTTTATTTATATTTTGTTGTATTTACTGTTTCAAGCCATTATAGTTGGCTATTCAATCGACTCGCTTTAGTTGCTGTTACCTGGAAATGAATGTCTACGTCTCAATAGAGTAAAGTACTCTTTTACCTAATATCGTCTAGCCTTTGTTGAAAGTGCACAATGCATAGTCTCGTCCTTTGTTATAGTTTCTAAAAGTCGCTATTGTAGCTCTGACTCATATATTCTTCCCATCTGATTTTTTTCTGCGATATTATTTACATCCTAGCTGCATAGAGGTTTCTCGCCGCTTCAGAGAAGTTTCGCTTGAGAAAATTCGAAGCGGTTCGCTGGCCGATCGAATTTTTTTTGCTATTTGGTCGTGTGCTCATTCAATTCAGAATCGTAGAGTCATGGTGAATGAGTATTTGCCCTATACAATGACTTGCGGAAGCGAATCTTACCATTGCACCACAAGGGTTCATTTATTGCCAATAATCAGAGAATCGTACAGGAAATGTGGACGCGTTCCAGTGTCTTTGTTTCGTGGAAAAATAATTGGAATCTAATATCGAAAATGGTAGATTCGTAGATTTGATGCTGTTTCTGGAGGGGAAATAATTTAGCGAATCGTTCCAGCTTGAACTTTGTTGAGACCTAGCGATGTTAGATGAAAGACCTTTCAACTTTCCTCCGAACACTTTTAATTTTTGTCGATAATATAAATTCATGTAAAATATTACAAATTCATATACCCATATAAAAGCCTGCTGAATAGACATCCTCAACAAATCTATATTGCTATGAAAGGGAAATATCCTCAATTTTTCTTTCCAATAGGTCTGAGTTTTCGACTGAGACCAAAGTCAGCTCTTATTTGACGAAAGATTAATTTTCAAAGAATTCAGTCTCTTGGTTCTTTCCGTGTGCGACGATATGCGAAGA
The DNA here is from genome assembly GCA_030553155.1 of Nippostrongylus brasiliensis. Lineage (NCBI taxonomy): Eukaryota > Metazoa > Nematoda > Chromadorea > Rhabditida > Heligmosomidae > Nippostrongylus > Nippostrongylus brasiliensis. The sequence goes on along the minus strand of CP130733.1, from coordinate 14,408,973 downwards.
CTTCTCAGAAGTCGAATAGTTAGGGAACAACGGCGTTGGTAAGAAAACTGATCAAAATATGAAAAAATATATGCCGCAGAATATATGCCTTCCGTCGCCTCGCAAAAAAACATATTAACGCCTTAGAGGTTGGAGCATCAACAAATTTCTTTCGGTATTCGTTTGCAGGAAGGGAAATCAAGACGCTTTTCATGGAGCAGGTTTTTTCCGTTCCCAGTAATGAGATCCCTCGAGTTTTCTCTTCACCTTCAGCATTTTGTCACGATGCTCGTATATATTCGTTCAAGGTGCACGACTTCGAGTGGTGCGACCTTTTGAAAATGGCAGTTTACTAGGCGTTTCATCGAATTTTTCTCAGAATGTCATCTACACCCACAGCTCTGCAGTGCTTTCGCGCTTCTCATCCCAATGAGCCGGCCGTCGTCAATCGTATCGTCCTGGGAGTTTCGCTGATCTTCTTCACTCCGATATCACTGATTCTTAACATTCTATTGCTGCTGATTGTCGTCAAAAGCACCATTGTCGACGGACATTTCGGCCGGCATGTGATTAGCCTGATTACGGCCAGTTTGGTCTATTTAATGGCCAACGTCCTAGCACTGATCCCTACCACTGTGGCGAATGTGCACCTACCGGATCCGTGGAACATCATCTTGTCCTCAACGGATAACCTCGGCTATTTGGCGTTGATGTTCACTACAGCGAACGTGGCATTGGATCGATTTCTTTTCTTCTTCACACCGACGGTGAGATCTCAATTATTTGATTATTTACTTTACAATATTATTTTCTTCTAACACAGGAAGTTGTTGGGTGGAAATGTCATATTTAATTGGGCAAATTCTTTTCTTGAATGCATATGTTATAGAAGGTGTCCGTGGTGAGGCGGTAAAACACGTTTCTTCCACCCGCACGTCGTAGCGATCGAACCCTGCCTGGACTTATAATACCAGGCCTCCTATCCCTCCACGGTCGGGTAAACTGGTACCAACCCTTGTCTGGGAGGTTGAAGACACTGCCTCCAGCTGTTGTTGGCCCATGTGAGCGACTTCATCGGCCAAATGCACATTCACCATGCTTCTACGATTCTGAATGGAAGACGAACGCGCGGCGCATCCTTAGAGGCTGGCTTCCATCTCTCTGATCTTTGAGTTTCCTTTGTAATCTTTCCATAGGTTATCTACTTCTGTTTTTTGGTCACTTCTTGGAAAGCAGCACCCGTTTTCAGACTTTTGTCTCCGTCACTCCTCTAACATTTGCCGAAGGCAAGTGAGGAATGCTCGAGAGTACTCCATTAAAACGGCTTACTATTCAAGCGCTCCCAAGAATTTATGACTTACGCAACTCCTCGTTACGGAATTGTAGCGAAAGGCTGGGTATTTCTAGACCTGGCGTCTCATAGCTCGCCGGAAGTGCAATGATGAAAGTCCTCTGCGAACGAGGAAGCCCAGTCAGACATGTAATTCAAAGAGCAAGGAGTTTGTATTGAATATAAATTCCATCTATTCTGTTATTCTAATGAATGTTATTCTACTTCTTGGTTCTTGGGCCTTCGTAAACTCTAATCTAACAAAAAGGTAACATGTTAGATGATCGATTTCGATTAGTCCTATAGAAATGCCCTCACCTTTCAAAGCAAATTTGGTATCAATTTGCACGAATATGAGTGCTGAAAATGTTCGTTAGCCCGGGCGAGCATCGATCCTTCGACCGTGCGGATGTGAGTAGCGCCTCGTGCCACTACACCCTTTCTGAGCAATACACAAAAAACCAATACAAATAAAGGAGAAGAAATAACCTACCTGAAACAGTCTGTATCGTTCCAAAACCTTATTCGGACAATTACAAATGAATATGAGCCATAGCCGAATAATAAGTTTTATTTTAATGGAGGCAGCCCCGCAATCCAATGGAACTCTAGCTTCATTTAACGAAATTTCTTATTCAGCCCACTGTGGCTACTCTGGATAGTCGGAAAATTTCCAATTTCTTCACCTTCACACAAAACGAAATGGGAAAATTCTTCTCCCGTACTTGTCCGGAACCCATCAAGTTGTCACGGCCTCAGATAAATTTAGCAGCTTTTTGTACAATTTCCTGCAGTTCAGAGAAAATGTAACAACAAATTGGAGTTGGAAAGTGGGCCTTATGCGAATTCCGCGAGTTTTGTAACCTAAATCTGAGTAAATTGTGAAATTTACGACGACATCATATCCATTATTTGCACTGAAGGACGCAATTGGCAGCGCAAAAATGCTTCTGTAGAAGGCGAACGCCTAATCGCGAGCGTAATCTACTGTAAATGTCCTCGTAATCTTGTTTGGACTGTAATTAATGCAAAGGTATAGTTGAACAAGAGATCATCAGGGTTAGTGGGAAACGTTCTCTCGCAAAGTTCAAGCGAAAAGTTATTTATTTATTTATTTATTGTGACATGCAGTAAGACCAGATGTAAACAACAACTGTGAGATATCTCACCATCGCTCCTAGATGATGTGAAAATGCAGTATAAGCCAGAAGGGTGAAAGGCCATTAAAAATCTACAGCTAAAGATAAAAAGAGTCGAATAACGAGGAAGCAGGTGCAGATTTTGATTTTTTGGTAAGAGAAGGGGCAGCACGGTAGTTGACAAGACTTCTTTTTCATCTTTCCTCGTTCTTGCCTTTTTGTAGATATATTTTTTGTCTTTAGTGATGTCTCTTCGTTCCTTTCAATGGTGTAGCTTAACCTAACGAAAATAAGTTACCTGTATAGATGTTGCTAGAGGTCAACAAAGAATAGCATCTTGTTTTCATATTTACGAATCTTTATGGCTCATACGCTATACGCTGGCGTTTAAAACTAAAAATTTCGAAAGAGCACGTTTTGACTGAGGGCCCGCGTGGTGCAGTGGTAAGAGGCGCTGCTGACACCCGCACGGTCGAGCGATCCATCCTGACCCGGGCTAACGATCGGGTAAATTTAACATATCCTTTGACTCACGAGACGAACTCTTTTTGTGCAGAAAACGTTTCAAAGCGGTCAGATTCAAGTAATAATTTATTCTGATTTCCAGGTTCATCGTGAGATATCTCTCCGTTTTGGAATATCTGTAATCTTTGCCTCGCTGCCATGGTTCTTCTCGATATTTTTCACTGCTCACATGGCTCTACAAAATTGCTACACTCGTACCGATCCCTACACATTAACGTTCACCTACGCTTGCAGGTGAGATATTTTCAAAGTGTCCCAGGCAATTAGAATGCGATGGGACATATTAATTTAAACTTATTAGCCTTTGGAAAGTTTCTGTAGAGGGTAGCTTGTGGAACAGTTTTAGCAACTTTAAAACCATCGTACCAACGCAGTGATGCGCCAGTGTCGATGTTTACCTTTTAGGTTAAATCATACCCATCGGCATTTCAATGGCTCGTGCGTTTTTGTATAATTCGTCCCTTTCAGCACCTGCATTTTCTACGGTCCTCTCTTGTACTGGTTCGGCTACGTATTTCCAGCGATCAACTTCGCACTATACGCTTTTATCTACGCACGAATTCTGATGATTCGATATCATTTTCATTTATCGGTGACAAAATCACAAACGGAGCGTACTTGCGGCCGAAAGGAGATTAGTGTGGTAAGTCGGTTCGGTGTCTTGATGCACCGGGAGGGTAAAAGGTAAAGGTGTCGATATTGATCAGTCCACTAAGGACGAGCCGACGCATTCGTGCTCCATTCAGAATCGTAGAGGCATGGTGGATGTGTATTTGACGGGGGCCAGCCGCTATACCATACCAGTGTATTTACCTAGTCCGGTGTCAATTTACGAGACCCTTGAGGGATGGAAGTCTTGGTTAGCCCGGGCCGTGATCGAGCAGCCGATAGTGCGGATAACCCTAGCTCCCTTTCTCACTGAAAGTCGCAGGTCTTGCCAGGTATTCCATTGAAAAAGCCAACGTCTGAAGTGGAAATTTCCACCTGTAACTTGCGTCTCTGTCTCTGCACTATTCATAACTTGAAGGAAATCAGCGGCGTGGGCAGTCTGACGACATCAGTTCCCAACCTAAAGTCACGGAACACTCTGCAAGCCAAGCCAATTGTCGTGAGAATTGGTCTTTGTCCAAGGTTAACGAGCAAGAATGGCTAGAGGCAACTAGCCATCTTTTTCAACTTCCAACCTCATTACCACACCGCCTCGTTTGCTTGCAAAAGTACGCAAAGCAATAAAAACTACCATTAAAGAGAAGATGGAAGTTTTTAGAGCAGGCCACCGGACTTAGTTACCTCGACTAGCTTTTTTAAACTTGAACAAGCCTATGATTAATCCCCTGAGATCACGCCGTGCTTCCGTCTTCGTATCAGGATAGTAAAGGTGGGGTGTATCGTTCTTTATAGCATGACAACTGTCAGAAAAGCATGTGGGCAATGTAACGTCGGCATTCTTCTCGTCATAAAACCACGAAACCTTAAAACGAAAAAGCAAGGTCGTGAGATAACGTGGATCATTCGTTGGTCAGGTTCAATGAGCTAAATAAGAGGGTGCTTTTCCTTGAACGCTGTTGGAGGCTATTGTTGAATCCAGGGGCCACATTCATCATTGGTAAACCCCGATAAACCCCGAGATATAGCCTGTGAACGGCGCGCACCTTTCTCTACGAATCCTGTCTCTCATCGAATGCGCCGGTCGTGAATTTGGGCCCAGGAGGGACCAACTTTCCCCTGAGCGTTAGAAGACAAAAGTAAGATCTCCTGAGATTGCACCGCACTTTCGTCTTTTATTCACGGTAGTAAAGCAATGGTGAATGGGTATTTGGGTATAAATAATGAATTACAGAGAAAGTTCGTCTACTAAACTGTACCTTTCCTGTTAATTTTCCGGACAAATCTGTTGGCAAGTTACTCGAACCAGAAAGAAGGATAAAGTGTTTGATCGAGTAATCGATCCTTTCTTAGGTTAAACAGTTTTTGTTCGGTGGGGAGATAACCCTCTTACCTTTGTACACGACTCTTTCTGTAAATAGTGACCTGTGATCTGTCTAACTGCACTTTTCATTTCTCAAATTGTCATTTCTCTCATTTTCCCATGATCCCTATTCACAGGAAGGATTGTGTCTTTGATATGTATTCCACTGATGAAGAAAAATGATAAGGGACTTGTCCTATCAATAAGATTTCAACAATTGTAGGATTTGCCTATTTAATAACCGACTGATGAGACCAGACGAGTTATGAACATGTGAACTTACCCATCATGGGAGGAATGAGTTAGTTAAGCGTATAGGTCGGTCCTTCCATGGTATCAAAAATGTTTTTTCGAAAGGGTAAGGGTAAAGGTTTAGGAGTCGCCGAGGATCAATCCCCTAAGGACGTGTCGCCCCATTTGTGTTCAATTTAGAAATAAAAGACATAATAAATGCGAATCAGACCTGCACAATGACTTGCGGAGGGCGGCCGCTTTACAGGGTGCGGCAAAAGTCCTTCAACACATATTCTTGACCGTCTAAACGGCAGATCTCAAGCAGATGAGATGAAATTCATAACATTCATTGCCTTTGGCCACACGCATATAAAAAAGCATCTAAGTTTCGAAATGACCTCCTTTCGCACGAATACACGCCCTAAGTCTCATGAGGAACGAGTCCACGGCGGCACGCAGGTTCACCGACACGACCGGGAAAATCGACACCCACAAATCCTGGAAGACGTTTTGAAGAAAGAACTGCTTCTATGGGCTTCTTAGCACTTCAAAAACCACTCGGACCTATCACCAGGACTCTGCACCCGCTCATAGTGCCGAAGTCGTATAGAAGTGGTATGCCGACAATTTTCCTGATTTCATCTCAGCAAAAGAGTGGCCACCGAATAGCCCGGACCTTAATCCGATGGATTATTCAATCTGGTCCATATTGAATACCAAAGCCTGCGCAACATCCCACGCAAGCACTGATTCTCTTAAAGAAGCGTTGAAGAAAGCCTGGGAGGAAATTGATGAAGATGTCCTGCGTGCCGCCGTAGACTCGTTGCTCAAGAGACTTAGGGCCTGTATTCGTGCGAAAGGAGGTCATTTCGAAACTTAGATGCTTTATTACATGTGTGTGGTCAAGGGCAATAAATGTTACAAAGTTCATCTCACTTGCCTGAGATCTGCCGTTTAGACGGTCAAGAATCTGCGTTGAGGGACTTTTGCCGCACCCTGTACGACGTCAGTGTCTTTACCTTCCCAAACAGGTCTGGTACCCCACTCCTGACGGTTGGAAGGCTTTGTTATCCAGGGCCGGGATCGGTCACTCGACCATGCGGGTGTCAGTACCCCCGCCTACCACAGCACCACGCGGGCCCATTTTCTGGAAATACTTTCGAATCCCAGCTGATAACTTCTAATAGGACACATTTGCAGGTGTTCCAATTCTCAATCATCTGCGCTCTACAGTTTGCCAGTAGCGCGTGTTTCTACGTGCTTCCGGCACTTATACGCAACAACGATTTGGCGTTTCACCTGCCGATGATCATTTCGACGATGAACACCATGACGAATCCGTGTGTGATGATGATCTTCCAGCCACGTATTCGACGAAGCAGTTGGGAGCTGATCACCAAGTGCAACTTCAGGACCATTGTCTTCCCGACTTCCATCAGCGTCGCACCACGTTCAGTGCATCGGACTTTTACTGACAGAAATACTTCTGCTAAGTAAAAGGAAAATTACGTATGGGGTCTTTGTTGAAAACTCTAACCCCTACGACTCGCAGGAACTCGAAAGAATGGAAAGGGAGGATTTTTAGGGTGCCCCAAAAGCTCGTGTGCATTTCAGATTCTGTCCTCCTCTACTCAAACTCAATAAAAACAAATAAAGGATCGAAAATGCTACAATGGTTGGGCACAACTCTTCGCAGGCGATTCAGTGAAGAATTGTACTTAACTACGATAACCTATTGGTTATTTTCTGTCTTTTTGTTATCAGTAAAGGAAGTCGGAATCTGAAATGGACACGAACTTTTGAATCACTCCAATAGTATTCATAATGCAGATCGCGAATCCTACATCCGTTTTCCGGATCTTGGTAGGAATCCATCCATATCTTTAGCCAGTGGTCAGTTCAAATTTCAAAAAAAAAAACTTTGTCCAGAGGAGTAATCTGTGGTGTTGATCTGGACTATGTATCAAGACCGTTGCGGCAATATTGAGCATCATCCTGATACGCCAAATTATAGGAAACAAAAACAAAGAATAAAAATGGAAACAGAGAATCACGAAAAAGCGATTGTCGGACTTGTGATCGATCCCTAAATCTCCTCCCACGGTCAGACTGATAGGCCCAATTTCATCATTTATACTGGTGTTCTTCGGTGGAATCTGAAATCTGAAAGGCGGATGTCCACCAATTCACTGACTTTTGTACTGATGCCTTATGGCGGAAAATAGCCGAATTCGGAGCTGTAGAGTCGTAAAACTCCAGGAGGGCATGAAAAATCCGCGTAAAATTAATTTTTCAATTGTTTCTCCTCCCGCATATCACTGATAACCACTGAACGGGTAACTGTTAATGAGAAAAGCACTATAGAAGTGATCTGAATGGGCATATTATGTACATGGGCACCATACCTACAGAGAAAACTTGAAGGTCTAATCGCAAGCTCCACCTAAGCGCGGAAGAAGTTACTCACTGAGTCTCAAACTAACCCAATGGGATTGTTCGATGGCTGCGGCCATCAAAGATCTGTATATATAAACTGTTTTGTGTTACATTGTTGATATTCTTTTATATGTGTGCCAGTAAAGTTTTGTTACACAAATATCGAATAAATCCTCTAACCTGTTTACCAACCCAATCGATATATCGTTGGAGTTGATAAACAACCAGTTGAAGGGTAATCTGGTAGTTACCCAGATGGAGCTCATTAGTGTTCTAACCTGGAGGTACGCTTTGATGTTATTTACTTTGACTTACAAAAAGCTTTTGACAAGGTCTCGCACCTGCAACTTACTGCTAGACTTTCGCAGATAGGTATTCATCCAACCATTGTCCGATGTCTTCAGGCTTTTCTAAATGATAGAAATCCGAAGTTATTGAACGTCTCGGAGTTACATGCAAAATGTTTGCAGACAATGTTAAGGTTTACGCAGAAATCGGGGGTCACGGTAACCGTAAATTGCAACTTGGATGAGGTAGCAAAATGGTCAGCAATGTATGTAGGTGGCGGCTGTCGCCGTCGGCTGATAAAACCAAAGTTATGCACTTTGGTAGACCGGTTTGTAACTCTTCCTATTACGCAAATAATGAAGAATTGGAATCTGTGGAAAGAATAAGGACTTATTGTTAGGGCTTATTGTTAAAAACAAACTTCGTTTTGAAAATCATGCACGCCAAACTGCGCGCAAAACAGAGCAGAGGTTGTTGCCTTTGTTTCCGTCAATTTATCCTGAAGATCCTTATCTCTTAATCAAGGCTTGCCTGAATTATGTCAGGCCGTTGCTTGAAACTACTGAAGAGAGCCCAAAATAGTTTTACAAGGAAGGTATTCGTAATAAGTCTTGGTTTCACTTATCGTAGCATTCCACGCAGCCTAGTGGGAAGAAAAAATCCTTCACCTTCACTCGTTGCTTACAAGAATGAAGAGAAATGACCTCATTATGATACAGAAGATTTTTTACTCAGTATCAAATGCCCAAGAAATTGGGAGCCATTCGGTCTGGTGGCTATACCGACAAAATATGAATACAGATTGGAAGATAGGACGAATAACGTGTAATTATTGATTTTGTTTCATACCCACGTTAACAAAACATTGCTGTATAAATTAGTGAAAGAACTCAGCATGGCTACCCTTCAAAACGGATAATTTGAACGGGAATTTCTTATGTATTTGATGATTCATGCAAACAATTTCGGGATCGTTCACACGGCCAGAGTGCTTACTTTCGCGTATTTCTTTCCTTCTTTCTGATTCAGATCGAGAGATGATAAAAGAGTTTTTTCACAGCGTCACACTTTATGCATACCTGTGAATGGTTGTTAATGAATTCTGAAGGTGGTGATCACTCTGAGAACACAATCAAGGCAGATATTGTCCCTCTGGAAGTGCGGAGTCTATTCAAAAGGAACACTTTCAAAACAGAAGTGGCTGTTCAAGTTCAGTGAAAGCAGTTCATGTCAAACACTTTGTCAGGAAAAGAGGGAACAAGAGTGAGAGGAGAGAGAGAGGGTGGTGAAAAATTTGGTCGAGAAAAAAGTGGTATTCATTTGTTTACCGTACACTTGACGTGTATCTATAATGTCAAAAAAAATCGAAATAAAGTCGAGCTAAAAGTGAGGTTTTTTTGAGATGAATTCGTGCGAAAAAAAGCGCACAAACTGAGACAAAAACCAAACATTGCTCTTGATATCACTGAAAGGCTTGATCGTAAGGATGATTTATGTTCAGCATGAGCAGACTTCATTAGTCAATTTCCTGCGGTAGACTTATTGGTGTGCAGGGTATAATGAACTAAAAAAGAGAATTTCGCCGGATTTCCGGTGTAAAAACTCCTGGAAACGTGAATAGGAATCTTTCGGAGATATTTCCTCAATTAAGAGGTTGTAACGTACCTAAAACATTGGCAATGCTATAGGGGGTCGGTCCCGACAAACAAATGTTACCCCTGGGGGAGTCCTCTGGGGCTATTTAGGGCTAATTAGCAATCTCATTATAAAGGTAACCGACGGGTGCCCATAGGTCACTCAACGAAAATCGATGGGTTTCAGTAAAAGTAAAGGTTAGGCAGGAGGCCCTGATCAGCCCCCTAAGGACGCGCCATACATTTGTCTTTTATTTAATATCGTGAAGGTAGGCTAAAGAAGTTCAGAGCGACCATAGAAATATAGAGGAGAATCACCTCAGCGACGAAAACAATTGAAGGTATCTACTGCACTGACTATTTGTCTACGCTAGACCTTGATCACCCCCATCCCTCGAGGGGGGAAAACGGTAGTTAAGAAAAGAAAAGAAGGAAAAGAGACGAATTAACACGTAATGATCCTTGAACGAAAATAACAACACAAATCAAAATCTAAAGCCAACTTAAGTTATCTCTACGTTGTATAAGGTGTGTTCACAATCAAACATCCATACTTGATCTGGTTTTGCCTTCGTAGAACGAAAGAAAAACAACTAACGTGAGATTGCTGTAAAGTGCCCCAAAGAATTCACGATATGAATGCCTAACCAACCATAAATCAACAGATATCACTCAAAATATACAAAAAGTACATCCATTAGTAATTGAAACACCAGGTCCGGGAACTCATACAAGAACAAAATACCTTTCTGGATATTTATTGATAAAACAACAAATATATGATGTAATGCCACAAATAAATGAGTACTTGATTCTACAAAACGAAATAAAAAGGTAGAGTACAATCGCTTCAACAAATAAAAGCATAATCTCTGTTGGAAAACGAGAACGTGGCGGAGATGAACGCTTTTGCTCACGATAAGGCTATATGTCTTCACCAACAATGTCCTATTTATTTTGTTTCTTATCATCCCGGAAGAAGAATCATGCAATTACGTGGCTATCGCTAACAAATTTAACCCCATGGGAAGCCTTGAGCTTTTAGGTGCGTTCTTCGTCCAGTACGTTCACGCTCAAAAACGCCAATTTTCCAACAGACAAGCGGATTAAAATATAACAAATGCGAGCGACAAGTAGAAATTAAGAAATAAGGAAATAGGAGCAAATAGGAATGCTGGCAAATAATGGGGTGAAACAAAACGTGGTTCAAAGCTGCAAAAAATTTGTTTTACCAATAACTACGCTTACTTACGAAACAACATTTCGTTAAAATTGACAGTTTCCGCAACAGGTCCTTTGGGACTAAGGAGATGTAGCAGAAGAATAGCAAGACTTTCGATAACAGCATCTCAGGTTTTTGGGAAAAAACGATTTATGAATTTCTAAACTTATTGGTCGATTGACAGGAGCGCCAAAGTGGAGCGCAGTCTAAATGGAATTCAAGTTCGAAAACGCGAAATTCTAACAATGTTAGAAAGAGGGGCTGCCGCCATTTTACTTTCCTCATTTTTCATAATTTCCGACATAATTGAATAATTTCTAAGGTATCAAATTCTTGACAAACGAAATAGTGATTAACAAAATATTATCTACGTTGTTGGAGGACAAAGAGTTCGCAAAAGCATGCAGAACTAAAATCTACAAAATGGGGAAGAAAGTAGTTCCAGTGACATCATCGCGATCAGATTAAAGCAACATTTCAAAACCGGCGACATCAGAATACTTGTAGTAAACAATTAAAAGCAATTATGAAATTAAAAAGATTAAAGGAAAAATAGGGTATCGCTGAGTTCTTCGCTGGCCTGCTTATGAATCGACTGAGCTACCATGAACGCAAGTTTGTGAGCGTATTGACATGGAGCCGGAACGCGAACCGTTCCTTGCCAATTGTAGTACAGGTGGCATAGTTTAAACGCTAGCTAAATATGACAAAATTATGAGAAATATGGGAAAATATGAGAAAAGTCTCCTCATGTTTGCATCTGGTACCGAATAGAACAGATTCTTCGCCTAAGATGCCTCTGCGCTATCAATCACCTTAAACTCGACTATTTCCTCCTCCTATGAACTATTTCCTCCTTGAACACGTCGTCTTAAGACCTATTCATACTCGACAGCAAAGCTGTATTGCGTTTTCTGCGCTTTTTTCGAGTCTAGACATCTTGATTTCAATGCAGTACAGTCCACAATCACGGCATGACCTACAGGGTGCGCAAAAATTACCCGGAATAATACATCACAGGCCACAACTACTGGCAGAACAGGATTCTGAGCTTCATATTGGAATATGTTATACATCTATACTACATGCAAACGCTATCCGAGTTTGAGCTCTTGAATGCTTGCGCAGCGGTAATAGCAAAACAAAATCTGAAACTATTGGCCATCATCAGTCCACAACTCACTGGTTGTACTGCTATTTTTACCTCAGTTTTCTTCAATGTTTCTGAGCAATCTAATTTTCCAGTATAGTAGGTTTTTGGGAAAAAAAGTGTGCTCTATCTGATGTACAACTTTGCTGCCTCTCATAGCACCGTTAACAAACACATGGAATGATTTCGACGAGGACTACCTGCGTGCCACGAGTTATTCGTTTGGCACAATTGATAACAACTTCTAGAACTGAGCTTTCAACCTAATATTGGAGAAGTGGGTACGTATACAGTAAACTCAAATGTATTCCAAGCCTCAGTTCATTTGAGTTCACGAAGTGCGAATGGCAAAGCCAAATCGAGAATGATCAGCAATCATCGACTCACAATTTTGCTGTCCTACGCCTCGCAGCACAAGATGGCTGACCTCTGAACTCACGGGATTTGAACCGCCTTAGTTTCTTTTCTGATCAGTTATTGGGAGCGAGAATTCTTCTACACAACACAGAAATTTGGCTCCACTGTAAGCTCCCCTGGCTGAGGCAAAAAACGATATAGTAGAAGACTACCTCCGTGCCATGAGTTATGGGTTCGCTACTCGTCTGAGGACATGTGTCCGTAAGATAGGGGGCCACTTTGACTGAACTTGGTACTTTTCTATTAGTAAGGGTATAGGGAAACTGTATGTTAAGTTTCATTGTCAGATCTACACTTTTGTTGAAGTTACAATGTGATATTTTATTCCGGGTAATTTTTGCGCACCCTGTAGTTTCCAAGTGTTACGTTGGCGCTGTAGATATCTAAACAATTCAAAGTTTAGCTCCTACTGCTAGGCCGCATCCTCTGCGTCTTTGATATCTTCTCCACCTACTATACTGCTTCATCGCCGAGCACGAACGGGAGCTAAGAGGTTCTTGCACGGTTAGCCATGTGCAAATTCAGTGCTTTTCGAGGAGAGACTGAGGATTACACTCAGCAGCAGAGCACTGCTGCAGCCGGGCGGATTTTCAGCTACAACCATATTCTGGGTCTGGGCGTTTCAATTTCTTCATGACACAGTCAATAGGATCCACCTTATCCCTTGTATGAACGTTGCCAAATGCTGGAAATTATCCAATATGTTTCAAAATGCCATAACTTTCGCGCCTGCGGCCGCGTCGCGTCCCCTTCGTCTCTGCCAGATTCTTAACCATTGCTGCGTTGCTCTGCTACAGAGTATAAATGAGCATCTGCGGGTTACGTGCTTTTTGACTGCAGCCGGGCTCGGAAAGAACTAGAAAATGGTGTAACTCACCTTTTGATGTTGATCCGGACTCAAATTAGTATTGTCGAAAATGACATTGTAGCAAACTGGTGTTACAGTGCCCTGGCTGACATATTGTGGCACCAAGTAGAAATCGTAACGCTCAGGACGAGTTACCACGGTGTCGACGACGGTACCCGGACTCGGATTAGTTAACACCGATTCCGGTGTACCTTTGAAGATACGCATGTTCACTTTTTTAGTGACAATGATGAATGCCAGTAAGATTTGATGTGGTGCACGAGCTGCTTTGCAAACTTCTCTGCAAGCTTGCTGCACAAGGGTGACCTGAAAAGGTGAAACATTACAATTGTGAGAGGCAGCTTATTGTATCACATATCTGAAGTCGCGCCATGCATTCGTCTTCCACCAACGGTCTTTAATGCTCACTGAATTCATGTTTGGTATATACAACGACTCCTCTTCGATCTCATCTTCACCATTATATGTAGTGCCTCTTACTACTGCACCTCACAGGATCATCTACTTCCCAGTAAGTATTATTGCTATTAATACTTACTGTGATTCTACATTCTCCTTTGCTGTTTTTGATAATAATCTTGACTTCCAGAGCGTCATATAGGTGACCAGTCTGATCATGGTCTTATTTTATGGCCAGGGCCACGGGAATATAACCTCTAAGAGTTGACGTATAATCCACCATTCATGTCCATCAAAATTCACCTATGTGATAATAATGGATGTTGCCAGATCCTGCTAACAAACACCTCATAAACATGAAACTAACCTCCTGATCCTTCACTTGCGGTATTTGGCCGTCTCCAACCCCATCACGATACAGAAAGATTCGCTCGGGAAGCTGATTTCCATTTTTGTCATAGTATTTCTTCAGAGCTCCTGAAATCAAAACGTAAAGAAGGGAAATACCAATACACCACATGAAAAAATATACTTTTTTCCAGATCTATCTACGTGACCTCTATGTACCATTCGCGTCTTCACTTCTCTAAAAATTCAAAAAAAAACAGTAGGAGCGAGAAAGACCTACTTCTAATGAAGAACTCCAAGTTGTTTCCAAGTTCGGTGGGATTTTCGTGTGGACGAGTTTGTGAAAAGAATTCCGTGAACTCCGAATCTGTTGTCGACACACAAGCTCCTATTGTCTTCCCGCGCAATGTGGAATCATGATAGAGATCATAACCAACAATCATGGTCTTTTTTAGCTGAAAGCGTATAGAATTCACTCGCGAAAACTTTTTGACTAATGCTGAGGGTGAAGCGGCATCCTCGAAGGTTAACGGAACCCTAAGGGCGATTTATACTGGGCAGCAAGGTGCAGCGGCTTTGCTGCTGAACCCCATTAAAGAGACAAAGAACGTGAGTCTTAAGCAATAAAAGACAAGGATTTAATGGAAAAATCCTTTTCAATTAGGAAGAAAATTAGTAAATCAGGTGTACAGGCTCACTGGAATTTGCACTTTCCAGAGAGCGCCACCCATCTTGCAATTCATCTGAAGTAGAATTTTCAGTACAATAGAACCGAAATTCCTGCTACGACCACCGTCTTGAGGACGGCCACGAAGAGTCGATAATTTCACGCATTGCGACGGAACTGCAACAATAATTACATTGGTTACAGTTAAAGGATAATCGTTGCAAGAGTCGCTTACTATTCGTTTCGGTACACATCCAGCTCTTCAGATGATCGTATCGAGTTTTGCTGTCATCAGCCAGAATCAGAACGAGCATGTGGATCGGCTGACGTCCAGCCTAGGAAAGAAATTTCAACACTCCACTAAAACCGAAGCGTACAAAAATGTTCCTCACTCTGGAAATAGCCGTGGTGATCGCCTCTTTGTATGCCTTGGGCGTTATATCTCTGGTGGTCTGAAGAATGGGAATTCCCACGTTCATGCTCATCACTGCACCAATCATAGTTACTTCCTCTGAAATATTACTGAAATATACGAAAAACTCGCTTATGCATAAATATAACTAGCTCCGCCTCTTCAAGCGGATGATAAATTTACTATAAATCTACTAGAGTAACCTATGAAAAATCGAGATAGTCGTTCGCCGTCTTGGAAGTCTGGCACGATCACTACCCAGTTGGTGAGGTTTCTGTGACGATAGTTTCCGAATGTTTTGTTTGCCTTTGCCCATTCAGCTCGAATGCCGACATATGGATTTGGAGAGGTACCGTAGAGCTAAACAAAAAATATAGAAAAACACGAGAAAATGGTGATCGCAGATAACATCTTCTACATGATTTCAACATTTTTCAGAAACCAGAAGTGAACTTCTGCACATCGTAGGCTCTGAATAAAATGCGTTGGATATGGTTTGAAAAACGTTCAATTCGTAGTTGAAATGATATAAGCTGTAACGCTAACAAATATTATCATACTGCTCCCTCGGTATAAAGTTAATATCAAAAATGATGTTTCACGTATGCCACTAATCATCTCATTCATTCACTCATGTTAGGCTATCAACGTTGTCACGTTCACTCACGTTGCGCGACTGCCAAAAAAGTGAAGCAGCAATTAGGGTAAAAATATCCGCCCTCTAGGTAGAATATAACATAAAAGTTTCTCTGGAATCTTTCTTTCTTGCTTTTATCATTACTGTGAAACAAGCACAGGAATTATTCGTACTCAACAACAACAGCACGGCCAACAACCAGAATGGGACCCGTTTAATTCTTTGAACGTAGTCAAGCGTACCATTAATGTTGAAAAATCTTCAAGAACCCCAAACTATTTCTATCCTACTGTGTTCCGTTCCTTGCGTCTTTGCGCTCCCAATCGATGTTGCGGTGTTTTGCTGTCAAGTATAAATGCGCCTTTAGAGCTGAGACACAATCTATTTCATAACATTTTTGATCTCGCACACGCATCTGTTCGTGCTTCTCTACCATCCCTTTCTTCGTCAATCTCTGTCCTATTTTTGTTACACAGTAGAAGTCAATACATTATCTTCTACATTCGACTTTTTATTAATTTTCGCATGATTTCCTTCTCTGATTACTCCAGTGCATTGTAGTTACTTTGTAATATGAACTGGTTTTGGGTAGGGTGATTTTGCATGTTCTTGGCTTTCCAACTAAGACGAGAACAGCCGAATAAACTGTATATTATGTCTGCTAGCTTGAATAATCCCAACTAAAGCGTACATTTGACAGCATACCTTTTCCGGTTCCAATTCTCTCGATCTGAATGATACCAGACGTCTGTCCAAACAGATTCCCCACTTCTCTAGCAGCGCACAACACTTGTCGCTGTTGTGAACTTTGATCAGAAGTGCCTCAGTGGATCGGCGTCGTCTTTCGGGGTCCAAACGGGTATGCTGGGAGAGTTCCTTCATATGTCGGAAGTCCTTACGCATTGTGTCGGTCAGACCAGTGGGAAAGCACAGTTCAGGCAGTAGATAAATCCTCTGCGGAGAATCGCCTGGTTGCCTGACTCTCCCTTCGCTAACCTGAATTCAAAGGGTATTCAAAGGGATTCAAAGGGGTCCTGTGAAGCTGTCACTATTGCGGAGCTTTCGGAATGCAGATCTACTATGAACAAAGATCGCTTACTTACCAATACTGGCTGATCTGACGCCCGAATAGTCAGGTTGTACTGCGCTTCAAAATAGTCCCGTAAAGATGTGTCATTACCATTGGCCAAGGTAAATCTTGACTCGGGAGACATATCGTATCTAATTTCAAGAATGCGATACATCTTATTGTTGTATCTGAAATTGGATGACTTTTCATTCGCATCGCATGCACGCGGGCGCATTCATGCTCGGCAGCAAAGAAAGGCGGCAGAGACGCAGAGGATGCGGCGCAGCAGCACGCTCCTTGGCTGCGAATGCAGGAATCTCCTCTGGGAAACCAAAAATATAATAACTTGCTTGGTATGAAACGACTCCCACTGCGATTGTGCAAAGGAATGAGGAAGTACTGGGAGGATTACAAGATAGTTGGAAGGAAAAACTATCCTGTTGCAGTACTGCTTCGCTGCGGAGTATGAACGAACCTCAGCGGGGCAACCATTTATTTAGAACAAACCTTGCGAAGACTGTTTGTCCTACCAATACGTCCTCCATCGCCGAATAGAACTTGTTCATATCACCGCGCACTCGATTCATTTCGTATCGCATCTGAAAAAATAGCAAATTTTATGAGAAAAAGGTAAAACGAGGTAAAACGACCGATACATGCATGAAGGTGTTCAATACGTTTTCAGACTTCCGTAAATTTTAGTGTTTTACACTGAGGCGTGTCTAAAGGTTGCTTTTTTAACAACTAAAAATTCGGGAAAACCTACCACTTCCCAAACGGAGTCGGTTCTAATCAGCTTAAAGCGATTTTCAGTACAAAGCATGAGCTGATCCTCGTACTGACGAATAGCCGTCTCAAAGCCTGGCCACACTTCCATGTGATAGTCTCGTAGCTTTACCCTTTGTTTTTCATCGTAATGATGGCGTCCAAAGCGTCGAAGCCCAATCGAGTCTAGGCAGCTAAATCGAGGTTTCATTTGCATGAATACATGTTGTACAACAAAACAAAATTAAAGAAATTAAAAACAACCTTCTTACGATGATGTTGAAGCAGCTGATGGTTTGCGCATCGTTGTGGGTGAATCGCACTGACGTTTTTAGAGTGACGACTACCGGTGCTTCAGTGACTGGATGGTGTCCGTCGTATGTTCCCTGAAATCGAGTAGATTCGAAATGAATCGAGCTGGTCGATCGATCTATTCGAACGCTCGAAAGCCAAGTGAACAAGGATTTCAAGGATTTTTCTAAGTAAATTCAAAAGTAGCATCTGCTGAAGATGCTTACCGAGAAGTCCTTATGGTCCGCAATGTAGAGTATCATGCCGTCGAAGATGAAATATGGCCCAATAATGTCCACTATGCTTTTCTGTTTCAGAACAGAATGTCGAAAATGTTTCGATTCAATAATAGGCTCGAATTCGACATGATACTGATAGACGATAAGCTCTGGACGTTGTTCGACCGGAACGAAGTTGGCCATTAACTGGGTGTATCGACCAGACGAACCTGCAGAACCGTCGAAATTTATCTTTTGCCAGATCTCGCCTTACTCGCCCAAAGGCAGTCGAAAAGGTTCACTTAATGTTGTTCAAGTTATACAAACCTGTCTTATCGAAGTTGTTCGGTGGTCGAGTGAACAGCGCATTCTGGATAGTGTTCAGTCGGGAAAGGCCACTTCTGAAAGAATTGCAGGCTAAAAAAGAGTGAATATTTAAGGATCCTACCAATTTGTCAATCTACGTCTGCAGCGTATATGATGGTATGTGTTGTGTAACTGTACACATCCACGATAGCGGATATCATCGCCTATCTTATTACCATTCTACGGCAGATATCAGGGATGGAACTCTCGGCGCGGGTTAACCTATTACCTTCCGATGAACAAGAGGCTTAACGACAAGGGTACAGAGGAAAACGATAGCCCAGGCTCCAACCGCGCAATCCAGAAGTCCCGTTGATGGAATCACCTTAACCCGGACACCTAACCATCAAGCGATTTCACCCTACGATTAAGGCTTAGCCTAAGTATGAACCTAAGCATAATCTACCTAAGCACAAGCTAAGGAAGGAATCCCAGGGTGGGTGAACCACTAGTTCCCTGCCAATGCAGGGTCAAAAGGGCAGCGTTAGAGAGCGACAGTTGAAGCTTCAACTGATCACTGCAAGAATCAGTTAGCACCGAGGACTCGAACCTGCAACCTCCAGACAACAACCGCCTTCGCTATCCACTCAGCCCCCTCGACGCACAGCTTCTCTTGGCTCTTATAGAGCCAAGAGCAGCCTGGTGTGTCAATCCTTCCTCGTACATGTACGGTACCTTGGCGTGGATTTGTGCTCTTACACAACGCTCGCCATAATATACGCTGCAAACGTAAATTGACGAAAAGATAGCATCCAATCTTAAGCCATACATTATGAACAGGACAAATTTAATGATTTTGTTCTCGATCGATTCATTTTCATAGCATTAAACGTATCTATTCTCCAACGGAACGTTTTTATAGCACGCCGAACGGATTGCCACCACCCCGGAGCTCCTCCCGTAGCCTGACGGCGTGGCGAAGCCACGCGGTGACTACTCACAATGCGCACTATTTCGTCGCCAAATGGGCAGGGAGGCAGAGAGAAACGAGATAGTCCGCGTCTTGAGTAGAGTGCGCGGCGGCCAGAGAATCAGAATCGCAGAGTCAGAATCTGCGTCTTTGCTCGCGGCGCACTATTTCGCAATGGCAATACGTTCGGCGTGCTGTACGGTTGCCGGGTATCTGGTCCCCAAGCGTAGCAGGAACCCCAGCCGCGCGGACATCTACGAGATCGAAGAGAAACGTTTTTTCCACACCGGAACGGATTCTCACTTACCCCGGAGCCCCTCCCTTAGCCTGACCGCGTGACGAAGCCACGCGGTGACTCTACTCACAATATTTGTCGCCAAAATGAACGGTTTTGGTGACCAGCTGTCATATAATCGTGCTGTACTTTCGCGCTAGTCTATTCTCCTAGGTTCCGTAGGTAATCGTTCCTTTGGACCCACAAACCAGGAGGCTGCAGTCGCATCATTCTTATCGTTAGATTCTCCTCGAAATACAGTGAATTTTTCTAAAAAAGTGAGGCCAAAGATTAGATGGTTAGATTCTTCTGTATTTTCAAAAAGTCGACGTGGCTTCATGGGCTTGGGAACCCCAGGTGACCGACAGATGTGCCTACGGAGCCTGTCCCTCTGCTACCAAAGAGGTACAGGCTAAGAAAAGAAAGAGAACAAGAAGAAACGAGAAAAAGAAGGAGAAATGACCCAAACAAAACCACAGCACATTACCCGGAACAAAACTCACCGGCGATCTCCAGAACCGAGTATGCCCACATCATCTCCCATTTCACCCGACGACTTTCGAAAGGTTAGGCTCTGCAATTCATTTCAGATCGAAAGAAACAGCGAATATCAAAAATGTAGAATATAAACAAAAAAATTAATGGAGAGCCGGTCAGAAAGTACCAGCAAACAGACGCGACACCCATAAAATGAAGGACACGTTAGACGCTAAGACCAACTTGTCCGGACAGGTTCGTCCACAGTTGACAAGAAACTATAAGCTATAAACGGGTTTCCACATGTCAATGGTCTGTAGCTTTGTGAGATCAGACAGGGCAAAATCGTGCCAGAACAATGATCCGCGATTATATACGGCCACAGGCAGTGGGCGGAGCCTAGAGAAGACCAACGCAAGAAGGATCCAGAAAATTCGAGATTTCGCGTAATAAGCAAGTAAATCGGAAATACATTCCAGAAATAATCAATAAATAGTTCAATAAGTGGTAAATAAATCCTGCAGAAACAACTAGAGAATGATTGATAAAGAGGATGACATTACGATTATAGTACGACAACAAATTTATATCAAAAATGCGGGTCGTTGTTGAGACTTTCGCTGGTTTCAATGGTCCTGAGCTTCGAGCTCGTTAATTACTAGACAATTATTATTTATGGTAGGGCACGCGTGGTGCATTACTAAGGCTCTTGTTATACGTTCGCTCACACCCCAGCGTAACTCGTCCATCCAGCATCAGACAGCGTGGGGCCAGACACGTTTGTACGAGTTATCCCGTCGACGCGACTCGTACAAACGTGTCTGGCCCCACGCTATCTGATGCTGAATGGACGAGTTACGCTGGGGTGCGAACGAACCTATAACGAGGGCCTAAGAGACGTTGCTGACACCCGTACGGTCGAAATTGCATCGCCAAAGCTTGGCATAGCCTCAACGACCCTCCTTGTAAGAGACGTTGCTGACACCCGTACGGTCGAGCGATCGATCCCGACCCGGGCCAACCAAGCCTTCCATCCCTCCGGGGTCGGGTAAATTGGTACCAGGGTTCTCTGGGAAGGTAAAGATCCTGACTTGGTATAGCTTCCGCAAGTCAATGTATAGGCCAAATACGCATTCACCATGACTCTACGATCCAGAATGAATTGAGAATGCACACCCTTAGGGGACTAGTCATCGCCGACACCTTTCCTTTTACCTTTATCATTTATGGAGTGGCAACAGCCCCTAAGCTCCCTCTTCGAGTGTGGTTTACCTAGGGTTCGGTTAAAAATTACTAGAGATTTGATAAAATGGTTGGACTTCGAGGAATACACTGGCGAGTCGCTTATTAGAAAGTGCTCAAACCACAATGGGAAGGTTGAAAAAATCGAGCCGTCAAAAAGTCAACAAGGCTGAACAAGGGAGAACAACGAAAATCAAATGAAGAAGAATCGCTTTCAAGTCAGTTTCGACTGGTACCATTCCCTTAGTCGCATTCCAGTGTTGGAAATAAATTTTACCACCCAATCTTTCTCAGACTCCGCCCAGAGTTTGGAGTGCTGCTTGCGAACGTCGCTATAGACAAATTGCCTGCAACTTCGTCTAGGGTAGGATAATTCGCATTCCCATTCGAACCCTGCATTTACCATAAGGAAATGTTTCTCTTCCTGTTGACTATTGATGGATCGGAGCAATCGTCAACACACAAGTGGAGCACTTTAATTAACAACGTGGATAGAGAAAGGAATAGAGAAAAAGGAAGAACAGAAAGTTAGGAAAATATATAGATGACAGAGTTGCGATCAGCACTTCAAGTAATCTAAGTTTTGTTCAGAACCGTCGTCTGTTCATTAGACTGCAATAAGCTGAACGGTGCCGTTTCACCAAAGGCATACTAAATAGAAATAAAACTACTTACTGTTACTTTTGGATAAACGGTACCACCCTCTTGGCTACTGGAAATAGGTTATGAACTCGCCCTTGGTTAGGATTCTTCGCTTTTTATAGGGTAGGAGAGATCAATAAGGCTATAATGATTGCGAAATCGAATGCAAGTGATGGCATTGGGCCTGAAACGATATCCCCTCCAGTCCGCCTGAATTTTGTAACAATTTATACGCTAACAATTTGTTGCCAGTTAAAAAAGCATTAGAGATTACGTAAAAACCTAGTCCATCAACAGCCCTTGTGTTACGTGATGTTTTTAGGGTTTATACGCCGTTAGCTTGTAGCTTGAGGTTTCCCAACATACGAGGCTCGTGCTGGTGTTGGACCCGTATGAACCACAAATAAACCGAGACTAACCAGATCTTCTTATACTGTATTTATTAACGGGTGACTATTGCCTTCTGAATGATACATCGGTACTATTGTACTTTTGGGGCCCCACTTTTTTTCGTTCAAAATAGGCTCACTAGGGGTAATCGGCCATGAGAAGAACGATTCTGATACTCGTTGAGTGCGGAAATGCCTTATAATCCCGTTATCTTAGGTTTTAGAGGCGAGGAAACCAGCGAAATAGCACGCGGCGGTGGGAGACGCAGACCGTGCACTCCCTTCCCCTGCACATTTCGAAGTGCTTCCAGTGCTCAGTCCGTGTTCAGTTTGCTCCGACTGGTCGGAGAGTTTCCAGTGGTACCACGTGGAGGCTCGGACAACACCACCAAGGGTTATCTAGCCGCGGTTGCCGTAGAAGTACCATGGTAGTACTATCTGGGAATCGTGGTGGAGGGGGAAGAATTCTACGGCAACCGCGCTGAGATAACCCTTGGTGGTGTTGTCCGAGCCTCCACTGGAAACTCTCCGACCAGTCGGAGCGAGCTGAACGCGGACTCAGCAGTGGAAGCATTTCGAAATGTGCAGGGGAAGAGAGTGCACTGTCTGCATCTCCCGCCGCCGCGTGCTATTTCGTAGGTTTCCTCGCCTCTTAAACCTAAGATAACGGGCTTATAAGGCATTTCCGCACTTAACGAGTATCAGAATCGTTCTTCCCATGGCCGATTACCCACAGTGAGCCTATTTTGAACGAAAAAAAGTGGGGCCCCAAAAGTACAATAGTACCGATACATCTCATGGTTCGATCTGAAAACCGCTAAAATTTCGTGAATTATTTATCAAGTTTCTTATCAAGTTTACTGTACGTACACCCAGTTCACAATAGAATTTTTATGGTTTATAGGCGAATTTCAGCTTTCTGATCAATTCTGACGCTGTCGAGCCCTAGTCCGCCAACGACAACTTGGCCTGACTTTGCGGCGGTGTCGGCGGCGACCAAACTGGATACGGTGTAGACATCTCTGAAAGAAAAGGCTATTTAACGCTCCTGTGTGTGCGTCCAGAAAGAATCGAAGTAGAGCTTCAAAATATTTCTCGAGCTCCTTTTGGCAGCTATTTCGACTAAACCTTCTATTGAAATCTAATCGCTTTGCTTGACTGATAAAAAAATTTCCCGTTCGTTGATCATACTGTACTCAATGCACCTCGATCATCTCTGGCTCTTTTCCCCCTTTTCTTTGTTTTTTTTTGTGCTGCTTGATTTGAAAATTTTGCTTCATGGCTTGCGTTTAGGAAGCGGGTGTCAAGAATGTGAGCAATTTAATCGGTTATCACAAGTATGAGTTGTTTGACTAATTATGTATCCTTCATTTTCGGCACGTTGTGCTGGTTTATTTCTGCTCATTAGGGTTTCTAACTTCGTTAACTAGCACTCCTTTGAGCGTAAAATATACATTAAATGTAAAGGTAATGGTGCCGGCGTTGATCCCTACGACATGGCACTATGTATTCGTATTTATTCACATTCGTAAACGCATGGTCAGTGCGTACACAATGACTTTCGGGGGTCGGCCGCTATACCAAATCAGTGTCTCTACCCTACCAAGCAAGTCTGGTTCCAATTCACCCCATTTCGATGAGATTGAAGGCCTTGTTAGCCCAGTGCGCGATCGATCGTTCGACCGTGATGGTGTCAGTAGCGCCTGTTACCATTGCACCAACCGCGCGGTGAAAGATAGGTGGATAATAGCCTATTAAGAGAGATAAATGTCAGCTCACTTGTTGATGTATGTACCACATGTGTAAAGATCCTGAGCGTACTGTTTCACGGACGGTGCTGACCATCCCCCGA
Organism: Nippostrongylus brasiliensis; assembly: GCA_030553155.1. Lineage (NCBI taxonomy): Eukaryota > Metazoa > Nematoda > Chromadorea > Rhabditida > Heligmosomidae > Nippostrongylus > Nippostrongylus brasiliensis. Next base: position 14,384,824 of record CP130733.1, on the reverse strand, counting down.
ATGGGCTGAAGTCGTGGTAGTTGGCTGGCGTTTCACCTCCCACACCCTGACCGTTAACGTTCCAGTACCTGAAAAAGGTTTATGCTTAGAGTAGAACTTTTGGATGAAATCATTGATTACGACTTTTCGCTTTGTTATTGAGGTTTTGAAAGGCTTTTTCTTGCTTTATGTTAACTTCAGTGCAAGGATAGGAAAAAAATTGAGATGGGGATTACCAAAATGTTGGGTATATTCCTGAGAACTGTTCGTTCAGAAAAAGCTAAACTCTGAGTAACGCGAAATTATTTTGTTAATTACCGCTTTTTGTTTTGCGGGTTTGCGAGTAACTTAGCATCTCCAAATAAATTAGTCATTCAAATAAATTCTGAGGGTAATTCCGAACAAGAATTAAGCTAATGGAATTCTACGAAGGTCTAAAATTTGAAAAATCTCACCACAGCATTACATTGTTGACGGTAGCACCACCTGTGATCTGACTCCAGTCATAGCTACTGGTGTAGATTCCAACAGAGATACCGTATTGCTAAATGAGATATGCTTGAAATAAACTATTGGAAATCATACTAGAAAACTGCAACTAGAAAAATTTTATCAATTGCTCACCATCGCTCTAACGAGAACACTGTTCATGTATGCGACGTTAGTGTTTTTGTTTGTTGTCCATATTTGTGGAGTAGATACCTGACAAAGAAAGTACAATGAATTTACCGCATGCATAGTACAGTTCTACTTTTTCTGGAAATTCTACCCAAATTTTCTCCATAGCTATTTTTGAACCAAGGCTTTTTAATGCATGTTGCTTATCAAAACGACTTTTTCGACCTTTTTCTTTTCGTGTTCATTCTTGATGGCACGCAAATAAAAAGCTTTAAAAATTGTTGTTTAGGAATATCCACAGGCAATAATTAGTGAGAATTGGCTGTCAAGGTAGACTTGCTATGATCGTCGCCCTATCGCGGCCATGGAACACACATGAAAATCAGAACATTGAGATTTTAATTACACTTTCCCACAGTTTGGAAGATAACGCTTTCTCGATTCCAGCCATGTATTTTTCTTCAATAAAAATAATTCTAGGCAATGCTACGGTGGGGCCATGGTAGAAATGTTTCTTTTTATTTTTTCGCGATTTGACGGATGCTTACAGTACGAGACGATTCGGTCATGATAAGGGTATTTAAGGAAAGATTCATTATCTCACTCAAAAGATTCATCACTGGAAAACCCAGTAAAAGCAGTGCCATTGAATTTTGACGAATAATTTCGATCAATTCCGTCATTTGTAAGAAAAATTTCGAAGAACAACAGAATCAATTACCTTGAGCCATATTGAACGCAGGATTATGTTGTTGTTTTTGAGCATATAGTAGAGTTCATCGAGTTGGGTGCCGCCCGGCTTTGTTGAGGTTGGCGCTGGTTCCATGTAGACTTCGGCTCCGAGTCCGGCTTAAATGCGTTTTTGTCTTCACCACAAGCAACTACTGGAGTATTTCTAGCGGAAAAATCTCATCAAGATACCAAAGTTTAGAGCTTTTCTTCTTTCTTCTTTCTTTTCTTTTCTAAACTTCGGATGACCGATTCTCACCTGCAGTAGCATTCTGAACGTTAGCGGCGACATCGTAATCAACACGGCCTCCCTGAGTGTCTGAGTAACCGCTGAAAGTTGAAAACTGTCAGAATCAGAAATCAAATTGCGTGGTTCTATTCTGAGACGTTCTAATTCACTTTCCAATCTAAACAGATTAATCCTTCCGGAATGTATGTACATTTGAAAAAAAACGACGAGTAAAAATTGAAGTTCGCCGATCAAACGACCCAAAAACCGTGGATGTGAAGAAGAACTCACCGAACAAAAGCGACTTTGAAACCAATATTTTTCAAGCATTTGAACTGCGAGAATGTAACCGTCATGTAGGTGTCGAACGCTGACGCCGTTGTGACGTCCTTAAAGAAGATAAGTAATAAATTAATGACGGTTTAATTTAGTAATTTTTTTCGCACAGTACGACTTTTTTTAGCACAGGTTGACTAGACAGCCGGTATAATTTTTGAAAAAGAAATTCCTTCGAAGAATACATACAATGTAAATCGACAATTAGTAATTTCACCTGGTGCACTTAACGAGTGTTACCTGAGAGTGTTGACCTTTTTTCAGACGACATATAGCGTGAGACACAGCTTTCGAAAGAGAATTATTTGCTTTTTCGGGCAGTATATTAGATATTTGTGATAACGTTGAATGTCAGTGTTTTTTTGGCTAGTAAAGTGGAAAGCGAAAAAGCGAAAAAATAACCTACTAACCTAACGTAACAAAATAACTCGACAGCAGTTTTTTCTGCTCAGTCAGAGGTCTAAATAAAATGTGATACACCGCTTGAAGGATGATTAAAGAATTATCTATTATAGAGAATAAATTATAAAGAATTATATTATCTGCGTTGCATTCCAGATTACTGTCGGTGATCAGTCTAATCTCGTCTGATCAACTGTTCAACCTATTGGAACAGGTGATTAGTTTTTTTTTACCTCCATTCAGACAAATTTTGTGCTAAATAACACCACCCGGGCTAAGCTGAATTACCATCAGTTTTAACAAACCCTGGATCTGGGCCAAACAGAAGCGGTGACCGCTAATCGTTCGAATGGAAAACGGAAAATCGCGAGCATTCGGGTCCTTTTTTGAAAAGACGGCATTTATTTGCAGCTATTCCTTTAAATTGCTGGATGGAGAGGACACAGAAATTTGCAAAAAATAGAATTTGCATAAATATTAAAATTTTAAAGTTTCAGTCAAAATTCTACTCTCACCAGCTGAGATAGAGTCTTCTTGAGGGTCTCCTCTTGAAGGACAGGTCCGGCGAAGCAGCTGCATACAGAAACAAGCAGAACGGCAAGAGATCGCATTCTGGAAAGAGTTTCGAAAAAGTCTTTTTTGTAGCTCATAGCAGGACATGAAAGAGAGTGATTTCTGAAAGATGGACGTATTTTAATAGAATAAAGCCGAAATCACAAGAAAACCTTTGTGCCCTTGTCCAGGAGTTTTAAAATAAGTTGGTTTTCAAAACATATCGGGAATATTGTTGAAGATCGAGGAAGTTGGGTTTTAAGTTGAATTGAGTGGAACGTAGGGGAGCACCGTGGGGGTCCTTAGAGGCTCTCTCCTTAAAAGTCCTCGAAAAGCCATTATAACGAACATTGATAAGGTGTTATCAGCACCGTAAACGACTAATCGACTGAGTGGTGTCCGTGGCATTATAAAAAAGTGACGTTTCCGTCTTTGACTCATACGAAAAAGAAAAAGGTGACCAATTAGTGACAGAGATTGAAGATTAAGTGATGACTGTGGCTCTGAAGTAGCAGTTAGGTTATGATATGCTTGGTCTAGGAGACCAACAAAACAGTTGCAAAGCTAAGGTAACGGCAAAATTGTTTCCTAATGTCGCGACAGTCAATCCTCCAAGGAATCATGCAGTAGTCCCCCATACGGAATCATAGAGGCACGGTGATAGCGATTTGGCCGAGATCGCGGCACAGTTCGAGCCAATAACTTCACCTTACCAAGCAATATTTTAGCAGAAGGCTTAGTAGACACTAGAGGCTCCTCTAGCCAGGGCGAGGATGGATCGGCCTATCATATGGGTTACTGCAAGATCTTAAGTTACCTGCTTGGTACAGTGGTGCTGCTGACGCCCGCACTGTCGAGCGATCGAACAGAACCCAGGCTAACCCAGCCTTCCATCCCTCCGGGGTAGGGTAAATTGGTTTGAGACTTGTCCCTGAGAACAGAGATACTTTGTGGATATAGCGACTGCGCCCCGCAAGTCATTGAGTAGGCCAAAAACGCATTCATCATGCCTCTACGTTTCTGAATGAAACAAGAATGCACGTCCTTAGGGAACTGATCAACGCCAACGCCTTTACCTTTGCATTTACTACTAGAACCTAAAGTTTTATAGTTGATGATAGATAAATTATAAAAGGATCATTAGTGGAAGTAACACAGACATCACCCAAGCAAAAAGGATGAAGACGCTGCTTGGCTGGCAAAAAAGGGACGTTGGATTCACATCACTGCTTCTACCTCCATCATCACTCCTCGTTATTATTCTTGTCATTGAACTGACATAGTTTTTCAGATAGTATAAATCTCGTCGATAGATAATCAAACAGATAAATGAACTCTATAAAAATCCGCTTCAATTTGCCACCAAAGCTCAGAGAAACTTGTTAGCATACAGATCTTGTTTTTCAACTTTATGTTGCTCTAGGAGTGTTCTACGAAAAACAGGCTAATTTACATGACTTCTTTATAATGTCCACTCTTCTTACTCCACCATTCGCCATTTCAGCCACCCCTCCCACCTTTTCGCAATATTTAAAACCATGTTAGGACGAGCGGATCAATTTTTGTGAAAATCATCTTTTATCTATTTCAGAGCACTACGCTACTACTAGCACTACTACGCTGAATGTCGGTACGTTGACAGGTCGCTCGAGCGAGTTAGCCGCCGCTCTGGAGCATCGTAGAATTGACCTGTGTGCGTTGCAAGAAACGAGGTGGTCTGGAAGTAAGTCGAGAGATATTGGCCGTGGCTTCAAAGTTCTGTACTTTGGTAGCCCTAAGACCACGAACGGCGTTGGAGTTGCTGTATCCGAGCGATTCCGTGACTCAATTGCGGAGGTAAAGCGCTTCAATGATCGCTTAATGAAGGACGTAGTAGTCACGGAAGAGAGGCGACTTCATTTCTTCACTGCGTACGCCCCGCAGACCGGCTGTTGCGAAGAAGTAAAAGATGAGTTCTGGGCGTTGCTCCACGAAAAGACAGCCGAGATTCCGTCAGAAGAAATGGTTGTAGTCGCAGGAGATCTCAATGGTCATGTCGGCATATCGAAAGATGGATTCAAATGCCATGGAGGTTTCGGCTACGGAATACGAAACGAGGACGGTGAACGTATTCTCGAGTATGCGTGTTCGCATAATCTGGCTATTACAAACACGATGTTTCGAAAGCGTCCATCACATTTGATCTCGTTCTATAGCGGAAATACGAGATCGCAGATCGACTATCGAGCTCGTAAGACGTCGTGACGCAAAGCTCGTCAGCGACGCAAAAGTAGTGCCTTATGAGACGGTGGCCACCCAACATCGTCCGCTGATCTGCACAATGAAAATCACACCGCCCAAACGAGAGAGGGTCGAGCGGTGCGGACATACCCGCATCAAGTGGTGGCGAATAAAAGGGAACGAAGCCAGGATGATAGCAAGAATACGGATGCCTCCGATCGCGAGTGTTGAAGAAACGTGGCAGTCAATGAAAACGGCGGCCTGCGAAGCGGCACGATCTCAGCTTGGGGTAACCAAGCCAGGTCGCCGAACGATTGATAAGCAGACGTGGCTTTGGACAGATGAGGTCAAAGAGAAGGTTCGAATGAAGAAACGCCTCTACCACACCTTCTTACACAGCAAAACTGCCGACAACTGGAGCGCGTATCGCGAGGCAAAGAGAGCAGCCAAGAAGGCCGTGGCTAACGCACTGGTCTTAAGGCGGCTCACTATGAGGAAGTTAACAGACTGCTTGAAGAGCGCCCTTGAATCTAGAAACGCGCGAAGGTGAACGACACATTTATCGACTTGCGAGATCCCGACAACGTCAGTCTGAAGATGTTGAGAAGTTTTATGGCGTTAACGATGAAAATGGCCAACTCCTAATGGATCGCACAAAGGTTATGAGGAGGTGGATCTAGTGACTATGTTACTTGTTGTCCCAAGAGAAAATTTCCACAGAAGAGTTCCCTCATCCACCGATACCCTTCGCTGATAGCCTGTTGCTGGTCCCATCCAGCTTGTCCCAGTCGAAGAATTAACGTGATAGGCGGCATTGAGGAGGATGAAGCCTGCAGTTATTGAACGTTTCGGAGTTACATGTAAAATGTTTGCAGACGATGGCAGAAATTGGGGATCAAGAAAATGGTCAGCTAAGTGGGGGCTACCGCTGTCAGTTGCTAAGACTAAAGTTATGCAACTGGTTTTCTTATTATGTAAATGATGAAGAGCTGGAGTCGGATGACCTCCCTACCTGCTTATAAGATATATGTCAGACCGGTCCTAGAATATGGAACGGCGGTGTTTTTCCCACGTAAGAAGTCAATGATCAATCTACTGGAGAGAGTGCAAAATAGTTGAACTGTCTTGGAAGTGGAGGTATAAACTTAGTTTCAGATGCCCAAAAATTCTATAGGACGCGGTTCGTTTGCTTACAGAGCGGGGATGGAATTCCTTAGATTGAGCAAATCAGCTGGAACAAGTCCGTTAAGAGATACTGTCTGGCTCACGTCTCTCTACTGTTTTTCAACCAGATCATCGCGGAGAAGAAGATGCCCTTGCCGATTGGCAGATTGGCGAAGCACGACAATACCGATTTGGAAGAACAAGGGTAGTCCAGCTGACTGTTCTACTTACAGACCGATTCGTCTACTTTCTCACACCATGAAGGTGTTCGAGCGTGTTATCGAAAGACGAATTCGCGACATCGTTGAACTATCCACTAACCAGTGTGGTTTCGTCGCGAACTGCAGCACTACAGATGCGATCCATGCTGCTCGGCTTCTGGTAGAGAAGCATCGAGAAAAACAACGGCAACTACACATTGCTTTCCTCGACCTCGAAAAGGCGTTCGACCGCGTACCGCATGAGGTGATCTGGTACGCATTGCGAAAGCAGATGGTTCCTGAGGAGCTCATAAGTTGGGTCCGAATTCTATATACGGACCCAAAAAGCAGAGTACAGGCGGCTGCTGGAACATCTTCGGAATTCCCAATTTCGGTTGGGGTCCACCAAGGCTCGCCGCTCTCCCCTCTTCTTTTCATTGCTGTGATGGACGCCGTCACGCGTGATCTTCAGAATCCAGTCCCATGGAGTCTGCTGTACGCGGATGATGTAATGTTGGCGTCTGAAGACAGGGAAGAGCTTGAGCTCCTCGTGCAGTCCTGGAGTGATCGGCTGGCGCAGTTTGGACTTCGTCTCAGCGTCAGTAAGACGGAGTACCTCACCACCCAAGTGAATGATCCAGGAACAATTAAGATTGATGGAACCGAGCTGTCAAGGACAAATGCCTTCAAATATTTAGGCTCGACGATAGCTTGTGATAGTAGTCTCTGCTGTGAAGTGAACAACCGAGTCAGCAACGCTTGGCTTAAGTGGCGCGCGGCGACAGGTGTACTCTGCGATCGGAAAATGCCGGAGCGACTGAAATCGAAGATCTACCGTACGGTAGTGAGACCGGTGGCTCTGTATGGAGCCGAGTGCTGGCCTGCTACGAAAGAAGTTGAGCGCCGCCTTAGCGTTATGGAGATGAAAATGTTGAGATGGATGGCTGGCGTTACACGGCTAGACCGTATAACGAACGCTGACATAAGGGAGCGATTTGGAGTGGTCCCGATCGCTGAAAAGCTTCGTGAAACCCGCTTGAGATGGTACGGGCACGTGCTTCGGGCAAGCGATGACACCGTGTGTAAGATAGGACTCGCTCTCGACGTACCTGGAACAAGACCGAGGGGCCGTCCGAAGCAACGCTGGCTGGATACGATACATACCGATCTAAAGACAGTTGGAGTTCATCCAGACCAGGCGTATGATAGATCGTCATGGCGTCAGAAAATTGGTAGAGCGGACCCCGCTTCGAGGCGGGAAAGACGCTAAAGAAGAAGAAGAAGAAGAAGTACTCATCCTGGTTAGATATTCGTAACGCTTTGATAGGGACGTCGTTTCCGGAAATCAGTCCATGCGGCGTAGTGACGACAGCCGGAGGCTTATTATGTATTAAATCTCAGTTGCAATAATCATCTGCACTTCCTCAATGTGTCGTCACGAGATTAACTATATCTATATTCCTTTGATTGGTTGTCGGTCTAGGAAGAGGGCAAAGCAGTCAGCAGAGCCTGTTCTTTGATCTTTATCTGCCAATTCTTTTTCTGTTTCTTCCGTATTTGCCTCACAGTATCACACACTCATTGAAGCGGTCCACTCGATCACTTACTGTTTGTTCTGTTGCTGTTTACTGTTGTCGTTTTTCTTTATTTGTTTTTCTCTAACGTGGGTCTTAAATTCACGTACATAAATACAATAATAAATAAATGAATATTAAATAAATAAATAAATAAGTAAATAAATAGACTTTGGAGGGCCCGAATATCGAAGCAACATTCCGTTAATAACAGCTGACAGATCTTTTCAAGCTCCTTGTAGAACGGCAGGAACTATCTTTATATCACCCAACCCTTCCAAGTCATTGTTTCATCCACTTAGTATCGGGAAAAACCAATATCCCTCGAATGCATTTTGATCGGTTAAAAGTTGGAAAGTGGAGATCACCGGAGTACCCTTAACATATTTCTACGGAACTACGCTCATAACATTTTTGGAAACATTCACTGACGCTACAGCAATACATAGGAGCAATACATCATCGAACGCAGAAAGAACGTTTTCTAGCAAATTTAGTATTCTTTCGATGTCTCGTCAGTAATTGTTCTTGTCAGACCTTCGCTCCAGTGGTGCTGCTGTTCAGTTGCACTCAAACTCAGCGAGGCGTACTTAGCTATTAGATTCTAAAGAAAGTTCTGTCCTTTTTGCTCTTTGTATTAAGAACGTCATAACTCAACTCAGTGACGACCGATTTTTCAAATTCTAACACCGTTCAAAAGAGCATGCCTTTCTCTTGGAGAACTATAGTCCCTTATGCCACTAGTACCGAGAAAATCTGAAGATCACGGTTTGAGTAAAGTCCATAAAGGCGAATTCGACGTCGGGTTGGTTTCTTGATCCTCTCTTCCTTCAAATGCAACGTGGATGTCTCAAGAGTGGGAGCGGGTTAGGCTGTGGTTTTGTGAATGTGCGGGACGTAGAAGAAGTTTTGATCCGCAGTTCACTTGGATTCTGGAGGGCCAACTCCGAAACAACGCGCTGTGTTCTATAGTACTGAAGTAGCGGAGCATGTTGGTTCTTAGTTTGAACTATCACGTTTTCGATGTCGCATCTGTTTCTGATGTACATCTCTTTCTTATTGTTCGGCTAGGAGGATGAAAGGAAATTACAAATCTGATACAGCTGTGGATGAGAGGAACGTGACAACATCGTTTTCACAATTGAAATCTGTCTCTCCGAATGATCTTGGAAGGCTAATCGACAGAAGCTCAGGATTCGGGAGTAGCTGTTGAAGGAGTATGATACTTTCACAAGGAGAAGGACTATTTACTAATTTATAGAGGGAAACTAGTAGATTAGTCGATTTGTCCTTCGAATTTGGTGAACAGTGACATGAAGGAAGCGCGGGAACGGACAGACAACTTTCTTTACAACATAAAAGATCTAATCTCTCAAAACTTTCTCATGAAACTCACGTTAAATATCACTACGACCTTATTTACACATGAAGCAAGATGAGATTTGCAAAATCTACTTTTATGGGTTTTGCGGCGGGTACTATTCAGTAGTAATCCGGACGAACGTGGTAACAAAACTAGAATTTCGCAAAAATGTTATTGCCAGTGAAGCGATCCCGAGCACCAAGAGGTGTTTCCCTTCAAAGCACAGGGCCCAGATTCATGAACGAAAGAGCGGTCTCCGACACCGCGACGCAGAGAGAACTAGACGGTAGAGTCGATGAGAGATTGCGTTTAACATAAGAAGTTTAGGATAAGTAGACGAAGGTGGGCGCCGTTCGGGCTATATATCGGGGTTTATCGGGGGTCTACCACCAGTGACGAATTTGGGCCCAGGTTATTATCCTGTCAACCAAACTGTGTCAGGTCTTGTTAGCGCCCGTGTAATGCACTGGTAAGAGGCGCCACTGACATCCGTACGGTCGAGCGATCGGTTCCGACACGGGCTAACCAGGCCTTCCATCCCTCCGCGGTTGGGTAAATTGGTGCCAGGCTTGTCTAGAAAGGTAAAACGCTGACGTGGCATAGCGGCTGCCACCCAGGCTCAAGCTTGAGGTTAGAGAATCGAAGCGGGGGGGTCGTATTTGGTTTGCGTCAAGTGGGGGGTCGTATCGAATGGGTCTTTTTTTAGGAGTCTAGGAAATCAGTATTCCAGTTGTGCGCAGCATAATTTTATCCCAATTTTATTATTCATTTGTATTCAATATTTATTTAGTTTTGTTAATGATCTGACTAGTGCTGTCATATAAAAAAGCTCTTCACCCATTTTATTTTTGAAATGTAAGAAGAAGATGTGGACAAAAGAAGAGAGAACCGTGTGCATTCGTATGGTTTTATAACAACCAAAAAGATAACGCTTACATATTACAACACACAAGGGAATTCAAACAGCATATGAGTGCCTTGATTGTTTTTGAATAAATTAACTACCGAACACTCACTTTTCCGAACTCTGAAAGGAGCAAACAAATATTTTCAGGAGAGAAATAGACGAAGAGAGATCGGCGAAACGATGTAAGCGTCTTCTCCTACAAATGGAAGGATAGAAATGGAGACCAAGAAAGCGACCGATCTTGAATAAGCACTTAATACATATTTGACTGGCATATTCCATACATATCAAACAATAATACAGAAAATATCAGCATATTTTACAATTAAAACGCGGCCTTTTTCGCCGCGTTGCTCTTCGGTAACAGTGGCAGTGGAAAAATTAAATATTTTTCGGAAACGACTGGACGTACCGCAATGAAACTCCACGTACTATAAATTCGAGCTCTCTCTTAACATTGGTATAAAGACCAGACTCGAAGATCACGTTCTTCTTGGTGAACATGGTAGGTTCGATTTAGCTTCGATCTTGGCCTGAAACGAAGCAAAATCAAACCTACCCTGTTCACCAAGAAGAACGTGATTTTCGAGTCTGATTTTTACATCAATGTTAAGAGGGAACTCAAATTTATAGCGCATAGAGTTTCACTGCGAAACGTCCAGTCGTTCCCGAAGAATGTCCAATTTTCCCGCTGCCAATGCTACCGAAGAGCAACGCGGGGAAATCGGTCGCGTTTAAATTGTAAAATATGCTGATATTTTGTGTAGTATTGTTTGATGTGTATGGAATATGCCAGTCAAATTTTTATTTTTATTTTTTTCATCAAGTGCTGACTCAAAATCGGTCGCTCTCTTGATCTCCATTTCTATCCTTCCATTTGTAGTAGAAAATGCTTCCATCGTTTCGCCGATCTTTCTTCGTCCATTTCTCTCCTGAAAATTTTTGTTTGCTTCTTTCAGAGTTCGGAAAAGTGAACGTTCATTACAAAATATTTGCTCTTAGATCAAGCCTATGTAACAAAGGGGGTCGTACTGGGACCGCTACTAATAGAGGGGGTCGTAAATTTTTTGCAAAAATCGGTACCTCACGCTTGAGCCTGGCCGGGACCGGTCGCTCGACGGTGACTGATCAACGCCGCCACCTTTACCTTTTTACCTTCTAATATCGTAATAAAATCATAATAGCGGGAAGTTTCACAAGTGCAAAGCCTTAACTGAGTTCCAATTTTATTCTACAATTTCATTGTGACGAGATGGGCGCGATTAATTTTATTCACTAGCCAGTACATTCTAAAAAACCTTGAGCAGGTGACTTCGGTTTTTTATGACAACCGACACTTTTGATTACAATTAATGTACTTTTAGCACTTCGGAGAACTTTTGTTTCCTCTCTTTAAGTTCATGCTTAAGTGGTACAATGTGGTTTCCGGCTTACCCGCTCAAGCCGCTATTAGGAGGAGTGCTGGAAGCAAGAGAAAGTGTTAGTGGAGCGTAAATGACCGGTAGGGAAGTGGTTAATACACGAGCTAGTGTCAGTCTCCTCCTTTTGATGTTTTGGAGCAACTCTGCACACCTGTCGTCGCCTATTTGTTGGCAGCTGAACATTCGCTTGTCCATTACAGCCTATTCATCTCCAAGAGAAATTTTATTCCTTTTTGTTGGTTGAACTCCTTTCAACTCAGTGCTCTCCTTCTTCAGTTTACCTTTAGAAAATTATATCTTCATTTTGTTGTTTGATGAGTCCTCTAACATATGCGAGTTTTTCTTCGAGAACTTCACACAAGGATGCCGAAATTATGACGCTCAACGTCTGGACAGGTGAACTTAATTGCCTGTGATTTTTCGTTGTAAATTGAACCGTACCCTTGTTTTAAAGGGCAATGAAAGGTAGCCATTAACTCACAACCGTCTGTTCGAAAGCCACGTATCAGGAAGTTTTCGTCAAGAGGTTTTCATCTTACCCTTGCCTCCCATGGGGTACTGTAAATGCTGTCCATTGTTGTCCACTACTTCTTCTACTTTTTATTATCCTATGCTCTTGGCAGTTTTTCTACTAATCCACCTAGTTTTTCTCTTTCACCTTTACATTCTTTAATCTCTGATACGATGCTGTTTTTTCTCGGCCTTTAGGATGTACGAGGGTGCGATGGTGGAAGATTAATGGCGAGAGCAATCCTCTCTCCATTGTATTCCTGCATTCGAGTCCGGTTTCGAGGTTTCGCAGAGTTTTCAAAGTGCTCACAGTTGATATGGAGTTTCAAAAATTATTCACCGTGTACGCAAACCTGATGTGTGTGTCGTATTATGAACCCGAAGTGAACCTTTGGGTAAGTGAGTTGATTGTCTCGAAAACCCACTGGCATTTGAAAAGTTCAAAAGATTCAATTAGCCGACAGTCCCGCAGGCATCTGACAAGGAATTCACTCTGGTTACATGCTCCAGACAAAATAATCCTGAAAAAAGGTTACTTCATTTTTCTCGGTCTTTTTGGTTGGTTTGTCTTGATATGATTTGATCGTTGCATTCATCGTGTTAACGTTTGTGTCTAAAGCATATTTCTCGATGCTGTCAGGTTACAGTTACCTTTAATACTTTTTACTATATTCCTTTCCTTCTCGTTTATTTTTTGCTGTCCACACCTACAGTCCCTTTTTGGTTTCCCCACTTATGCTCTAGTACTACCTTCAGCTTTCTCTATTAATAGTATGTCTGATTAAAAAGGGCAGCAATGAATATCAGTAGCATAAAGTGATGTCTTTCCAAGAATAGCTCTATCGTAAGCCCTTAATGAGCATAATGCGTAACACTCATAAGTTATCCAATTAGGTAAGCTAATTGGCGAGTTGCACTGAGAAGGAAGTGCAGTACAAACACAATCAAAGATAAACCCATTAATTAATGCTCGCTACCTTTCTCTCATACACTTATTTCGTACTTATCTCAGGTCTCCAAACACAATTAACGTCCACGTCCTTACTTGCGTTCGCCTTGACAAACTTCATCATCATTTATTACCCGGTCCAACGCCGTGTCAATGAATAAAAAACATCCTATAATCAACAATCAAAATATAAGTAACACTAAGCAATTTCGAACACTTCTAGTACCATCATCGATTATAACAATTAATAGTAATCAAACCAACATCAAACCAACTAAACAGCACAAAACTCATCAAATTTCAAATTTTTACGTGATATAGTACCAGTCTAATGCGTTTTTGAATGCCTGAATTCCGCTCGGTAACAATTTAGACCTACTGATTTGTAAATAGTCAGATCCCGCTCTAATAGTAAAGAAGCGCTGCCGCCGATTACGTCGAGCGCGAGGTAGCACCACAGAAGTAGCAACCCTTCTATTAGGAGTTGGTCTACGGGTACAAAACTGGCCAAGATCAAGGCCACAAACACCGGTGAGAATTCTGTAGAATAGAATAAGGTGAAATTTTCGCCTTCTCTGTGATAGCGTAGAAAGCCTGAAGTTCGCGTTCCTCTCCCTATAAGAAGGAATTCCATCATATAGGAATCCCAGGGCTCTAATCATGAGTTTCCGAGTGAAATTATTCTGCCAAACTTTCTTGCTCTCTCGTTTTGTTTTGTTACACCAGCCGATAAACAGCCCAACATGTGTTCAAACGATTTTTACAGTACCGGACGTGTCTTTTGATCAAAAGCCTAAAAAGCCGGCAAAAACCGCTCCAAAGCGGCTTTTTCAAATAACTTTCTTATAATTCAACTATTTGTGAAATTAGGACTAGATTTGAGCTCAGCAGCTCGATCCCTATCGTTTGATGTATAAATTACCAACACATGAGAGTTTTTACAAAATATCGATTTTTTGCGTGTCCATCGTATCCATCGATTGCCTCGTCGTTGACGGCGGCCCCAACGGGGGACCTGTCAACGACGAAGCCAACGGGAGTCCCCGCGTGGTAGCTTCTTCGAGCCACCCCGTGGGGACTGCCACTGCTGGCTCGGTGCAATGAACGCCGCATATTTATAGGCGGCGAGGAGAGGGCGAAGCGTAGTCGGTGGTGAATCACCGAGCGAGGGACCGAAGGGGCAACGGGATCCGAAAATCGAGGGGTCAAAAATCAACCGAAAGTAAGTTTCACGAATTTGGAAAAAGTGTGGATGGATGGATAGAGCTCGAGCTACTGAGCCAAAATCTAGGCCTAATTTCACAAATAGTTGAATTATAAGAAAGTTATTCGAAAAAGCCGCTTCCTTTGTGGCGAAACTGTGGCACAGTGTCTTTTGATCACTTCCCGGAAGAGCTGAAATGCTTGGAAGCATTCCAAGCATTTTTGTAATAACTCCCTCAAATGTCAACTATTCGTGAAAGAAAACACTTTGTGAAGTGCAGCTGCCCGCGCCCTATTGTTTGGTATATAAATTATCCACAGCTTAGAATTTTTCAAAATGTCGATTTTTTGCCGACCCCTCAAATCTCGCCCGGTCGGTGCCTCGTATCCATCGATAGCCTCGTCGTTGACGTATCAGTCAGAGGGTAACACTCCGAAGCGTCTTTTTCGAGTAGTGATCAAATGACATGTTCGGTACTGTAGTTCCGCCCCCCCCCCAAATGTCTGCCATTCTTCATCTACATTTCGACACCGATAGCTGCTCGTCTACATCTCATTGCAGGGTTAGAAAGGCTCTATATCACTTGACCTTGTGACTATCACCTTTAATCCACAACCAGACTCAACACTCAAGAACATTGGTACTCATCACACATTTCGCTTTGCTCATGCGAATACGTACAAAGTTTGAGAGTTCGTCAACTATGAAATATTCTCCGCGTCGCAACTCTTGGTACGGATGAGGATTCATGCGAACTAAACAGAAGCACTTGTAGTAAGTATCCATCCATGTGCCTAGAATCTATGGGCTTTCACGCATTGCGCTCAGCGTAGTTCGTGAATTAGCCCTTGAGAAAGGGAATGTTCCTTAATTTGGTCGGGCATGTCTACTAATTTGCACTCTTCTAACAATACAGAACAAGGTTGCAGTTGACAATGGTCTGCCACCATTTCTACAACGCCGAGCAAATTGAGCTCTACTCGACTAGCCTAGCTGTTCCAGAAGTGAATGGCTAGCGAATCCCATGAAAAAAACTCTTTAGTTGTAATGCTCCTCGACGGCGTAGGGAAACGGAGTCCATGTGGTTCTGGTCTTGAGATTTCATATGCTGCTCTTGATTTCCTTCCATCTGATCATTGATCTTCTTACTTTGTATGGATTTCCGATCATCTCCTAGCAGAATTGGCCAATATTGCCATTAACTAAATTAATATTGCTTTCTTCGTCGCTCCACTTTCGTTTCTTTACTCCTCAGTGAGGTATATCAGAAAAAAGCTAGTATATCAGAAAATTCTTTCCCTTAGTCTTTTAGTCTTGAGTTTGCTTTGATATTGGTTATTGGTGGAAGGCAGGCCGACAACGTCCTTCTTCAATAGTCTATTTATCATCCTAGAATGAGCTTGTATCAGATTCTAATTGAAAATATTTTTCGGCGCATATGCTGCGGGAGGTTTCCTTGCAGATACATATTTGCTAAATCATAGCACAACAGCATGGAGAGGAACAATTTGCAGCTGCGGTTTTCTTGAAAGTATCCGCTATATATATTATTACATAGAACCAGGCAACACATAAAAAGTGAACCTTTTAAATACTAGCAATAAAATAGCCGCACATTTTAATGAGCTGTAGACCGGATCGAAAGAAAATTTCTAACGTGTCTGTTCACATTAACCACACTGTTCAAGTGACAATAAATGTCTAAATGAGCTTGGTCACTCATTCTTTGGATTGTGAACGACACTAATTTACTGCATATTGTTGTGGGTTAATGACTGCTTCAACCCTTTCTTTTTTTAAAAAAATTTGATGAAAAACTATACATCGTCCTGCCATTTGATGTTATCGAGAATGCCTTGAACTGCTTCTTCGGGTTTATTGTTCGTTCCAAAGACCATCTCTTCTACAGTGCGTTTCAAAAGTATGTATCCACCCTATATTCGGCAATTTCAAGCTTCGCGTTCGTTTTCACGAACCGGCGTTTGTTGCATTAGATTCCTCGTGGTCAAAAATATCTGGGTTGCTCTTCCCAGTAAAAATAATCATATCCAGCAAAAACAGACCGTTTTTGAATTTTTTTGTTTGTTTTAAAATATGTATCCACTTTGAGACTCCGAGCGCTTTTACTTTCCTCCTCAAACGATATGCTTCGTTTTGGCAGAAAACTAGGAATACTAATAGTGCTCTTGTCGAACACTACAAAATAACCACGATGCACATTCATGGAACCGCGTTGTCATTGGAGGAACAAGCTCAGATCCGAGCCCTCAAGGGCACGGGCTTGTCAAATCGCGACATTGCTCTCCAACTCGGCCGTTCGCATGGATTCATGGCCTGTTATCTTTGGAATCCTGACGGCTATCTACCAGCACCTTCACTTAAACGTCCGCGACTGCTTTCGAGTCAGGATCATCGGAGAATTGGTCGCATGGTGTCGAACTCGACATGGGTTGTCAACAAAATTCGTTCCAGTACGGGTCCAGCTGCTTCGCAAACGACGATCTACCGCTCAATGCGGATGAACGACCACATCTGCTGACGGACCATGCAAGAGGCAGCTCGCCACATGGACTTCTATAAGCGGGCGAGATCGGATTGTGCGCGAAAGAAAATGGTGACACAGTGAGACGAGGTAGCGACATCCTCGCCACATTAACATCGCAAGTTTTGGCGGAGTTCCAGTGTAAGGCGATCTTCAATGATGAAGGGAAGTTCAACCCAGATAGTCCTGATGGCTTTCGGCACTACTGGAGAGACCTGTGACAACCTCCCATGGTGTTCGCTCGACGAAACTTTGGAGGCGGCTCGTTAATGATATGGGGCGGCTTCTACAGCAGCGGAAAGTTGAAGGTCAGCTTTTCGTCTTGTCGAATGGACAGTCTGGAGTACCAAGGTGTGCTGGAGTTCAGCCTTCCTCCCTTCTTGGGAGGCAGCAGGAAGCAGACATAAGTTCTGCAGCAGAATAACGCTACGGTGCATGTGCCTAGATCGACTACTCATTGGCTCCAGCGCAACCGCATCCGAACAATTGACGGGCCAGTTGTTCTCCTAACTGTAACCCTATGAAGAACACGTGGCGGATTGTTGTCCGGCCGGTCTACGCGGACAACAAGCAGTTCAGTAGCGATGAAGAGCTGAAGAGGGCAGTGGTGGCAGTTTGGAACAACGTCAGCGACGAGGTGATCCGAAGCTTTGTTGGTAGCATGGGTAATGGTGTTCGATGTCATAAGAGAAAATGGTGGTCCAATCGACTATTAAAAATTAGATAAAAATTGTTTTTTTCTGCAAGTGGATACATATTTTGAAACAAACAAAAAAATTCAAAAACGCTCTGTTTTTGCTGGAGATGATTATTTTTACTGGAAAGAGCAACCCAGATATTTTTGAATACGAGGAATCTAATGCAACAAACGCCGGTTCGTGAAAACGAACGCGAATTGTGAAATTGCTGAATATAAGGTGGATACATACTTTTGAAACGCACTGTATTCCACATGTTCCTATCGCTCTGTTCTTCCCACTTTTTCAGATGATTGTACCAGAATAAAACTCTTCTGTTCTAAAATAGCATTTTCCACTTGATTCTGTCTTTGCAGTCAACTTGTGCGTCTTCAAAACCGATTGAACATTCATCCAGAGTTTTCTCTGTGAGGAAAGCAGCTGCCAGCTTCCTCACTTGGCCAGAATCAGATTTCACGAGACATTATTACCGGTGAAGTGAGTGCTCAATGGCTGGACGTTGATGAAGCCCCAAAGCACTTCCTGAAACCACCGCTGCACACAGAAAAGATCATGGTCACAGTTTGGTGGCGTGCTTCAGGATTGATACGCTACAGGGTGAAACAATCATTAGCAGAGAAGTACGCCCAGCAAATTGACAAAATAAACGAGAAATAGCGACTTCTGAATCCGGAATTGGCAAATAGGCGGGGACCACTTCTGTTTCACACCAACGCGGGGCCACATGTCGCACATCCGACGCTTCAGAAATTGAACGAGTTCGGTTACGAGATTCTTCCTCATCCACCATACTCACCGGATTTGTACTACCGACTATCAATTGTTCAAGCATCCAGATGAGTTCCTGCGTGAGAATTGCTTCACTGACCAAGCGCAAGTGGAAACTGTCCCAACGAATTCATCGACTCCAGAAGTCCAGAATTTTTCGCTACAGGACCTCGTTCGGCACAGCAGTACACAAAAATTATAATACCATGCTGAGTTCTCAAGAAGCGAGAACTTGACGTATTTACAGCGTTTGATCAAAAAGCAAAGCATCAAAAAGTAGCATGTTATCCCAAGAGCCTAGCTTCATGAATCTTTTTTTACAATGTTCGCTGGAAAAGCAAAGCATCAGAAAGCAGGCAGCATCATACCCTAAGGGACCTCGACGTTAGAAGCTGATGGCAATCAAATAACACTATAGCGATTCTGGTTTCTGTTCATGCCGACTTATGATTACAGCGCCGCCATTAATGGATGGCGAGAAGTTGATCGAAAGGCCAGCATTAGTTTCCGCATTCGTTCCACCCCTAGGACGCGATATCAATCCGTATTCTGCTGTTAACTGTAATCATATAGAAACTCAAAGAAACATTCGTTTTTTAAAGTTTGTCGCGGCATTGAGGAAGTGCACCATATGACTGATATGATTTGATTCGTTCATCTGCCGATAGATCTTTGGTAGCTATCCCATTGTCGTTACTTTATCCTCCGGCAGTGGTCATTTGTGTGTTCCATAGCTACTTTAAAGTCTCACTCAGGACTACATAGGACCTAATTGGTACACCCCTATTGCTAGGCAACGATCATGGGATTTACAAGTGTCATTTTACGGTAATTCTATTCTAAGCCTAGCTACTCCTAGGTGTTCCTTGGACCATTCTCTGGTTTTCCTCTTCTCTTTACCTTTGTACTTGTATTGTTGTATCCCTCGTTGATGCGACTCCTTTGGATGTGTTCGTGTCCGCTTCGTTGACCTTTCTCCACTCTCTTTTCTGCTGCCAATTCTCTCTGAGGTCAGGATGAGTTCGGTATGATTTTTCTCAATATCTTCTATGTTTTTCTCTTCTATGCGACGTCGTTTTCTTCGTTAATCAGGATTAGCTCTGTACTGTTGCTCTGTTGTTGTTTTCTCGTCGGCATGACGGACGCCTAACGGGATAGGGCTGAAATTAACCCCGTGTAAGTTTAAAAGGAGGTTCTAGTGTAAGATTCCTCTGCGGTCACCACCACCACCGTGTCCTTGAGAAGCGGATTTAAGGGTCCTGATTCTTGCCATGAATCTAACATCATCAGAACGTCAAACAATAGTGTGCCTTTGTCGCACTAGTAGAATCTAAAGGTAAAAGATTCAAAAAAGGAACGGATACCACTAACGTCGGGCAACATGAGCAAAAAATTTCATTTGCAACGAATACACGTCTCAGGTAAATGAATGATTCGATGAGCTGTACACTATCAGCCAAGACCACGTGAGACACGAACGAGATACAAGATAGCGCGATGAACCTTCCTTGATGAATCCGAAGTGTCCAAACTGGAACTGGGTAAAACTTGAGTGGATGACCTCTATTACAAAATATACCCTTCAATAATTTATAGAAATTCTAATTCACTCAAATAGGTGATGAATAGTGTAGGAGAACTATCACTACGCTACTGAGATTTCATCGAAAAGAAAAGCAGGGTTTCATCTCAAGAACTTCAACTTAATTTGGCCAACTTTTCCTTTTTCTTTTTTCTTCTCCTAGCTTTATGGCCTTAGACAGAATCTTTAGCTGAGCTACACGTGGTGTTTTCTACAGTTCTATGAGAAACTGGCTTTTCTTTAGCACACTATTTTACCTCGGACTTTTCTTTGTCACACTCTTCCACTTCCCCCCTTGTGAGTCGTTGCACCTGTTCATTGTGCTTTAAAAAAGATTACTTCATTACTTTAGTTTCATATACTTCTCGTCGTTTTCCAATCCTAAAAGCAATAATCTCGTTACGACGTGTGACGCTGAAAGTTAACCTCTTACAATTACGAACGCTTCTTTTTCAGTTTTTCCATCCATAATCCATTTATCACTTAAATGGGTATCGCAATAACTTGCCTGAATAACGGGCTCAGCACTGAGTCGTCAGCATTTTATCGCTACGTGTTCGGCTGCTTCATGACACTCATTACCGTCGTCTCGATAGTTCTAAATATATTAGTGGCGGTGATCGTCTGTGGCACCAACGGAATTGAGGGATCAATTCGACCACATGTTGCCTGCCTGATAGCCGGCTGTTTGACGTATTTGAGCTCAAACTGTTTCCTATTATTGCCGACAATATTTGGTAACTTTGTCATTGACGACACGCTAAATGTTATTCTTGCCACGCCCAACACCATCGGATATCTATCCATCATGTTCACCACCTCGACCATGGCCTTGGATCGATTTCTGATCTTCTTTCTCCCGAAGGTGAGTGCATTTCATTCGAAAAGATGACTTTTCAACTGCGATTCATAGAATGTTCTCTTGCCAATACAAAGTAAAGGGCAGAAGGTAAAGGTATCGGAGGTAATCTGTCCACTAAGGACGTGCTGCCGCATTCACTTTCAGAATCGTAGAGGCATGGTGTAGAGACATATTTGGCCAGTACATATAATGACTTTCGCTATACCAAGTCATCGTCCTTACCTTCGCAAACAAGTTTGGTACCAATTTACCCGACCCCGGAGGGATGGAAGGCCTGGTTAGACCGAGCCGGGTTCGATCGCTCGACCGTGCATGTGTTAGTTGCGCCTTGTACCACTGCGTCACGTGAAACCTACAAATACAGATTAGCTTGGTATGTGTCAGTACTGCTTATTTTGACGCAGCGTGAAGTAAAACCTGTAATCATTTCGAAAATTTAGCTTGTTGTAACTCGTCCAGAATGGGTAGGACGGATATTTATTTGAATATTAGTGCGAAACCCATAGATGTACAGCACCTTACAATTAGGCTATTAAGATGGAGAAAAAAGAAAAAGTGAGGAAATGTAAAGAGAAAGTTGAAAAAGAAAGCCTCACCCACCAAATACAAATGGTGGGGATTTTACAACAACTTTAAATATTTGATCAGTCGTTGTTGCACTCAGTTGGATTGTTTTGTCCGTCATGAAAACTCAGACTTGGGGTAGGTTTTTCAAGTTTGTCAAAAATGCTAGGGATGGTTCGGCGCTTGACCGAGCAGAATTAAGATAGCGCTTGACCGAGCAGAATTAAGATAAGTAGTTTCGAACCACTTTTTAGGCCTCTGACGACGACGAACAGGTCGAAACGTTAGGCCATCAATAAATTTTGGTTCACCTACTAACCTCGTTCGGCACAGCAGCACACGAATTTCAGAAGTTGATTTTTCTGACGGAAGCTCAAAATACTCTATGCGGGAAATGCGATAATCGGCTAGATCGTCATCTGAATGCTTCTTTTCCGACGCAGAGCGCCTCGCTTAATTTCCGGCGATCTTTGATGGTCCTCACACTGTCCTACATCTTGCAGCCTGTCCAGCAGAATTTTCCTGCGTTTAAAAAGCCTGTTGGAGACGGTTTATTGGCGAGAACGCGAGACTACATGGCAAATCTTACTATATACAAGCCTCAAGTTTTGTGCAATCTTGTCAACCCTCTACTGATACAGAGATTTTTATTTGAAGTGAGGTCTCAAAATTTTGCCATTTTTTGGCTATAAAAATTTTCAACCAAAAACTATAGCTCCTCGGCAATCTGAACTACTCACTTGTAAACTTGCATGACAAATCAATGATGCTCTATCGAAACATCACCTTGGATTGATTTATTATGCAGCGAAATTTTGTGAGATGTAGTCGTGTGAAAATGCGTATGATTCATTATGCAGCAATTCGTGAGATGTAGTCGTGTGAAAATGCATGTTAAAAAACGCATTCAGAATTTTTTAAAAGTTACCGGATTTTTCAGCAAGTGCATTGATCAATGTGTTATTCAGTAAAAGCTACATACATTTATGTACTGAGGGAGACCCAAGATTCACCAGAAGTCAAACCTGGAACGCCGCAAAATTCACATTTTTCCTCTAATACTTCCAGACAAGTGCCACTCTAAGCAGTAGCGTACGGTGGTGTGTATTCGCTATTCTACCCTATATTCTTGCTGTATGTGTCACTGCGCATATGAATCTTATTGGATGTCATAAGCGTGTTAACCCGACTTCAATGGGTTTCTCTTATGCTTGTTGGTAGGTATCATTTCTTGAAGTAGCATGTCGTAGCGAGGTTGAACAAAAAATTTGAATTCGTAAACTAGACGCCAAAGCACCCCGAAAAGCCTTCTTTTCTATTTGATTTTGGAAATTAATGTTCGACTCTCGGGGTCACAGTTTTTGCTTATTGTTCTGGAGGGACCCGCAAATGGCAATATTTACTGTTAATTAACATTTTCAGTGGATGTGGAGGCTATTTAGTCGGCCTGCCGGTGCTTGCCGTTTCATTTTCAACAGCGAACCTCGTAGTGTACTCTGCTATATTTATAAGAATTTGGTACATGAAATCGTTGACACCAACTGGAGCGTATCAATATTCTCAGAATTCCTTGAGGAAGCGAGATGTGAATCTGGTGGGTTGGTTCTTCATCTGCAAAAGAATCATCGCGAATGAGTGCCAGTGTTCTTTGCATCCTGTAATTTGATAGAGAAATCGACTGAAAAATATTAAGTTGTTAAGAAAGTTCTTATTCCTATTTGTTCTGGAAGTTACAAAATATAAAATCCCCAAAGTTTGTCGTTCAGAAGACAGGAAAATTTTTCAATGCTGCTCCTGGTTTCCATCTTAACGTCCCAGTTGATTTCTGTACAGTTTTCTAAACAGAATTTTATCAGAATATACATATGTCTGTTTTGAGCCGTACTCCATTTCAGGATTTTTTCGCGAGAAAAGCGCCTTTAAGTTTCTCAACTAAGCAAACCTCCATTTTAAATCTTTTCACCAGATCTCATACAAAGCGTTTCAGATCGCCTTGGTTTTCATTGTTTTTAGGACATGAAAGTGGACCTAAACCTGCACTCCTGGAAGATTCGACGTCGCGCCGCGCGACCCCTTTGAGCCACGCTTGCGGTCATTGTCCACTTCGCCGTCCCAAAAACAATGAAAACCAAGACGGTTCAAAAAGCTCTGTGTACGGTCTTGTGGAGCGTGTCGCCCTCTTTCGAGTATTTTATGAGATTTGCTGGAAGGATTCAAAATGGAGGTTTGCTCGGCTGAGAAACTTCAAAACGCTTTTCTCGCGGAAAATTTTTGAAATGAAGCACGACTCAAAACAAACATATATTCTGATGAAATTCTGTTAAAAAACTGTACAGAAATCAACTGAGACGTTTAGAAGAAAAGCAGGTGTAGCAACGAAAAATTATTCTTGTCTTTGGTGGTCTGATACTTTGTAACTTTCAGAACAAATAGGAATAAGTAATATACTGTCTAATAGAGAGAATTATCATCTTTCAAACGGTATATCACGTTTTCGCGAGGATCGATCGCTCGGACGTTGGGGTTTCAGTAGCTCCTCTCACCGCTGAACCACGCGTGGCCGAAAATAAAGTGCAAATGCACCAATTATTTAGTCAGGAAACGGTCAACAATCCGTTCAACAAAACTCAATGGGCGAGTAAATACTTCGAAGGAATACAAAATAGACATTTCATTGGTAGAACGATTCTCTTTGTGTGAATTTCAGAATGTTTAGCGATTCTTGATTGCCGACAAAGTTTCTCGTTCTTGCTTGAATTCTTCCCAAGCACTATAGTCAGCATATGAATCTGTTCTGCCCCTCCTCAGTCGCAGTCTTACTAACCTGAAATGAACACTAGCTCTATGACGCGGAAAACCAAGGCGTAACCTTCGAAACAGAAGACATGGACGTGCCGCCAGATGATTTTTCCACCTCACAACGTCCATGCTAACATAGAGAAAGCTGACCACACCTGTTTCAGGTGGTGCACTTCTCGATCATCTGCGTCAGTCAGTTCATCGGCAGTTGCTCGTTTTACATTCTTCCGCCACTAGCCAACTACAGCCGATTCTCTTTCAATCTCAGCATGGTATTTTCATCGCTAAACACGACAGTAAATCCGTGTGTGATCATCATCTTCAACGCCGGCGTTCGTAAAATGATCAAGAGCTTCTTGAGACCACGAAAATGCAGCAAACCTACGAGAGCTTTCACCTCTTCAAGCAAACTACAAACCCTGGTAACAAACAAGTTATTAGCAAATGTAGGCAGTATTTTGTGTGTTTAAATGGATGGCTGCCAGAGACACTATGTGAATAATTTGTGTGCTTGTTTAGTGTGCGTGATCGGAACCTCAAAAATCTACGACTTTCACAGGAATCGCTCATCTTCACGGGTGGTCAGAGATTTTGAAGAACAACATGATCCACGAAAGAACATACACCACTTTCGGTAGAACATATTGTTAATAAAAGTGATAACGATTGATGTTT
This sequence comes from Nippostrongylus brasiliensis, assembly GCA_030553155.1. NCBI lineage: Eukaryota > Metazoa > Nematoda > Chromadorea > Rhabditida > Heligmosomidae > Nippostrongylus > Nippostrongylus brasiliensis. The sequence goes on along the minus strand of CP130733.1, from coordinate 14,359,977 downwards.
CATTTCAAGCTTTTCATTCATTATTTGAATCTCAGCGGGACTGCAATGACCTCATATGGGTGTACTTTCGTAAACTACCCAAACGGTAATGTTTCCGAGGTAAAGTTGCCAAGCTGAGTGCAGTAGTGAAGGGACAGCTCTGATAGTACCGACTTAATAATGTAATTGCAGAGTGCCAGAAAAAACAGTAAATTTCAATCCTATACGTTTAAAGGGGCACACTACAGTTGCTAATTATGACCAGAAAATATCTTTGACGAATGCAATTGAGTCACATGCCCTTGAAGTACGAATAACAATTAGATTAAGCTTATAGGTGTGTGTAATAACCTCACAGAATGACCTCATCAAGAAAATGGGCTTGCTCTACTCCCCGTTGCTCCAATCTGGCGTAGTCATCCTACTGAAGAGGACGGCTCGGTGATGTTCTTTTGGAATTGACATCATAATTGAATTTATTTAATGAGGACACTAACTATCCGTACCGTCCCAGCACTGCTTCGGGTGAGCCTAACAACTACCACTTGTTAGGGCATGGAGGATGCTCAAAGTTGAAAATCCTGAAGCTTCCAAGCAAAGTGACGCAAGGCCCTCTAATCACTGTATATCTTTGAAGTCATTGAAAGTGAACAACAAATACACAAATATAGTAGGTCCATGTAGTCAGAAAGATGGAGTCCAATCAAAAGCACCAAAATTTTCGAATAGTGATGCAGTTCGAAACAGTCTGCGTTCGAATTCCCAGCTTAAAAAAAGCAGCTGGGCAGCTAAAAAACATTCCTTTATTCAAATTCTTCGATCAGCGTTATCCACGTTACCACGCCTTTACCCTGACCGTGGACGAAGTGTACAAATATTTATTGCTGAAAGACTAGGAGAATCACATGCGAGGGGAGCGCCTGAAAGACATAGATGAATTACACACAGGACAAGGAAATACTTATGTACTACATGGAATCAGAACTTGAAAGCTTTGATGGAGTGCCTGGATGAATGTATCTCTTGCAAATTGAATGTTGTTCAAGCTGTAGATATATTAGTCAACAAAATCAGGGTCGAATTCATCGATGTATCGTCGGTACTCGCGAATTTTCTCGTACGTTCGCACCACTTCGGTCATTTTCTCCTGCAATGGAACATATTCGTGAAGATTCAATGAAACGATGTGCGAGCGCCGATTCATTAACGGCCATCCACAAATTCTAGACGGTGATACAGCTGCAGAAAAGTGACGGGGAGTAAGAGGTGACGTCTGTGGATTAGAGCACACCCATACTCAACCTCACTATGCTCCCGAAACGAATCGCTAGTTGTGGTCCCAGCGCTCACACTTACTGCGCGACTTTTCTATCCCAGCAGAGTGTGAATGATCCCTAATTTGATGAATACAAGGTTTTCCACACTGCTCTGCCTGCGGGGCTTTTCAATACTTCAGGTCTCCAGAACAACCCATTCATTAGCTTTACTTCTCTCCGTGTGAATGGATTTTATTTATTTATTTACACTGTTACGTGCGCCAAATGAAACACATGAATATTAGTAAACAATAGTACTGTGCTTAATTTCAACTAAAAAAACTAAAATCAAGTAAAATGTTGGTAACTTATGCGGCATCCCGGTCTTCAAAAGGAAAGACCAACGCCGTAATGTGCAAATAATGCGTTCAGCAAGAGATCAACAAGATGGATGTGGAACTAACCGGTCGACCTCGTGGTCGCTTCTCTCGCCATACGGTCGGTCTCGAGCCCTCCGTGAACACCTCGTGCATCGTCTCCTTCTTCTTGTAGACCGTTCCGCCGGCGTTTCGTCCTTCGAGTGGAACCACCGACTTGTCTAAAAGCGGCCCAAAGCTCACAGGCAGTTCAAAACCTCAGCGGAAATCGCTGGTTGACGAACGAACAAAAAGAAAGCAATGGACGTGTGGAGAAGGGAGAAAATGAGAGAAAAGAAATAGCAAAGAACCAACCAACAACAGCATACTCTTTGACGTCGGTTTTTTCTTCGATCTCTTTCCGTTCAACTTGCATAGTTTGCTCCACTTCTCGAGCCGTTCGAACTTCCTCTGCAAATTTTACTTCTTTAATTCAAAAACATATTTTACACCTCCGAGCCGGCTTACTTTTAGCCTTATTTTGATATAACTCCGTACTTATTTTTCTGTCTCTCCTCCGTTTTTGCAGTAGCGGAGAACATTACAATTTCTAAACTACTCGTTAACTCTCAAAGACTGCCTGTCGCTTGAAAAGCAACAATTAAAAGATTATCTTCAGAAGATACGTGCTTATTCCATTAAAACTGTTTTGCTCGTTTCATTGCACTTTCAGAGCACAAGGGAAATTCAGGGATCAGATCCGCAAGCCGGGGTATATCATGCCCGGGAGAAATACACCGGCTATATTCCCTGAGTTTTGTAGTCTTCCAGGATATGGTACCGTGATATATTGTTGCTGTGGATCACCCGACACCACAAGTAATCAAAAATGAGAATTGGGCGGTTACTCTAGCAGAGTGCTCGATATTCCGTCGCAAAAGCAGGGCCAAAAAGATATCTATACATATACATTGAAACCGCCGCCGCAGGATGACGAATCGCGAATAATACAGTGGGTATGGTATTCAGGAATCCGACTCCTTAAGAAAATCGCCAGAGAGAAAGAGGGTAGAATTCATGCGACCCATGTGGTTTTTCTTGAAAACTGGCAGCTCTGAAAGCCAATAAATTTCAGCAAAACAAATGAAATTCTGTAGAGAGGAATGAGGACCAGGGGTACAACGAAATCCTACCGCGTTTGGTCAGTTCCTCCGATTCCTTTTTCACCGGGACGAGTTCGCCTTTTACGATTGGTGGCAAGCGTTCGTCTTCTTTTGGTTTCGCTGCCAATTTTTCTCGCTCTGGAAAAACATTGTCAAGTTATCATTGAGGAGAATTCACACACTTTCCGCCTCTCTCTTGAAGAGATTAAACGATGTTTCTGCCAATATTATCTACAATTTATCACATCTACAATACCACAGCACCTGATACCTACTAAAAAGCCCAGAATGGGGTCAGGTCATATTCTAAGGTTGATGTTCTTGGAATACACCGTGCATTTGGCTCTTGTCTTAACTGAAGCGGTTGAGGTCTTCGGAAAATTTGTGCTCTCATCAGCGACTTTTCCTTTTCCACGAGAGTTTGGTACGTACTCAAGCGATTTGACAGTAAGAAAAGGGTTGCATATGCGCCTGGCAGCAGATCGAACCCAGCCGTATGTAGGAAATCACACAACCTGCCTTTATTCATCAAGTACCCTACTATTTATTGGAACTTATTATTGAAACATACTGCTCTTTTGTGGGTCTTCTTCGACGTCAGCAATCCGGGGCAGCTTAGTCACGCTGACGCTATGCTCTTTGATCACACCTTGAAAATATCAATTTATAATGTAAATATTAATTGTTGTACTGGGATCAAAATAAGCAAATAGGGAGAAGAGAAGAAAGGAAGAAAGAAGATGAAAGGAAAAGAAAAAAGGAAGAGCGACATCACGAACATAGACACAAGAGGGAAAACATTTGGAGTTGAAACGAGTTAGAAACTCGAATGTAGTAGTAGATTACCTCTGCTTTCTCTTCATCTCTAAAATTGGGCTCAATTTCAAAATTAACATCAATGAACATGGAGCTTTCAAGGTTTTTACGGAAAAGCTCTCACTTTTCTCAGTCGTTTCGCCGCCACGAATATTGGACATGCTGACTGAATGGCTGTCTTCGGTCCACACCTCCTTACCAATCTTGTTCAAGCGCTCTAAGCTGCCACCGATCTAAAAATCAAAGTTTGACGAGCTTAACCCACTATGACGTGAAATATTGTTTTGCAAGAATGGTCGCAAGCGTTGATAGGCAAATTTCGTCCAATTTTTGTAATATTATATGAAATATTCGAAACGTTGGCAACGTCATTTCTGCAATACCTCCAGGATATCTCGTAGAGACCAAGGGAATAGAAGTTGGTTGAGGTAAAACGTAACGGTGTCGGTGTTGATCAGTCCCCTAGGGGCACGCCATGCATTCGTGCTCAATTCAGAATCGTAGAAGTATGGTGAATGCTTATTACAATCACTTGCGAGGGCCACCCCCTATACCAGGTCAGTGTCTTCACCTTTCCAGACAAGTCTTGTACCAATTTATCAGACCCGTGAGGGATGGAGGACTTGGTTAGCTAGGGCAGGAATCGATGGCTCGACCGTGCGGGTGTTAGTATCGCCATTTACCACTGCACCAGTCGGCCTCGGAATAAAAATTGAACAAATTGAACAGGAAAATTACGCCTTGGCGGTTTAGCTGCATTGCATCACGATGCGCCGTGAAGAACTGAGACGCCCGATCGGATCCTTCTTAGGTCTAGATTTTTGCTTCTTTTTGTCTCCAATTTCATACCCTCTGCAGAGCAAGAAACTTCAAAGACTCTTAGGTCAATGTTGATAACTGGCTGGTCTATTCCATGTTTAGCTTGTCCTTTTTGTTTTAGATGGCATGACGTCTTTTTCTTACTCCTTTTTCTGCCGTATAGTTTTGTACTCTGGCAGGCTTAAACGAATGCGATGCTTTACATAGCTATCTACTGCAGCTAGCACTATGCCAGATGAAATAGAATTAACAGAAAAAGACAAATTATAGTGACACTCCAACACGTTGGGAAATTTGAAAAACGAGCAAGAACAAACTGTGCACGAATTTCTACAGAAATTTGATCACGAAGCTAGGCTTTTCCGTAAACAACGTGGGGAGGAGGATAAATTATCTGTTCTGTTACACTTCATAAACTCATACAACCACTAATCTTGAGTTTTGGGAGCGATAGATAGGGAATTTTATGAGGACAAATATGGATGAGGGAAAAGATTCTTGCGCTTTCTTCTTCGAGGAATGGCGCTGACTTTGCGGATAACCATTAGACATGGATCAATCGCAGGTGAATATTTCTAGAAGGCTAAGGGACCTGATGGTAAGGTTTAGCGTGACGGACGGAAGGTATGAGAGGCGTAATTTCTCCAAAAGGCAGGGAATTGTTGTGTGTCGATCGAGAAGCTATATGTAGGTGGTCGTTCAAGTTCAGTGGTCTCGCGACTGAGTTGGTGGCCAACCCAAAACAACTTTTCGCCAGGAACTGCTTTATTTCGCGCGATTGTGCTGTAGACGCGCCGTGCGTTCTTGTTTCACTCGAAATCACAGGAGCAAGCCGAAAATTTATTTGGCTTAAATGAAGGCTGGCAAGTTTCTGACGTTGGTGTCATCGCCCTCGAGCCTGGAGGGATGAAACGCTTTGTTCGCTTGGGCGAAGATCAATCGCTTTACTATACACGTTTAAGTAGTGAACCGTCGCAACAAGACGTCTTACCTTGTCTTTTGAAAGGACACTCAAGTGCGATGTCACATGAGGACTTTTCGCCAATCCATCGAGAGGATACGGTAGTCCAGTGAGACTACCGTAACCTTCCTTCTTCAAGTAGAGATCCATACTATCACCCGAGTTCAGATAGATTGGCTTTCCTTCGGACACTCGTACCATGGACGTCCATCTCTGAAATATTTCAAGTTATACAAATTTCACGATTTATTGTTAGTCATCTGAAGATTCTATATAGAGCTATGAATTTGACTTTTTTCATGGCAAGCTATCACATGGATAATGTTACAGTTTAGCTTTTGTATCGAGTTCTATTTATTTGTCCTACTAGCCACGTGGGTAGTAGCGAACATAAAAATAACTGATTGTGAGTTAGAGGATCGTAAACTTACCCTTTCGGTCTGCGTCCAGACTCTGTGCACCCCATAGTTGCAGTCAATGAACGGCCCTCTTTCAACAGCCACATACTCACCGTTGTGTTCCAGTTCATTGAACTGAAATTATAAATTAAAAATTGACTCGGTGACTTTGCAGCGATTTCCCAAGATTTTTACAGATCCTCTATTTGCCTAATGAAATGGTACAGGTAACTGACATACAAGGGTCTACATTTACCTTCCTAGGAGATTTTTTAACTACTCATCTTCTCCAGACCACAAGAGGAAAAGCTTGAGAAGACTTGAAAGAAAGCTTCAAAAAATTTCTCACTGACATGATCCACCCTGACCCCATGGGTCGAGTAGAGCCTTCGAATCGCTGTCGTTGTGCCGAGTTTTTGCGTGAGCGCGTCAAGAAAGACAATCTGTAGGCGAGTAGCTGTTGGGTAAAGTTCAACAGAGGGCAAAATGCGAAACCTACCCAATGCTTGTATTCACGACGAGTGATGGTAATCAGCTTGCCGGGGTCGCGTTCGTCGCCGTTTCGATAGACGCGGATCTGCAAACGGCAAACGCTTAAAACACGACCATCCGAAGAGCGGTCGCCCAGCTCTAACTGACCCCAAAGAGGGCAATGAGGCGGTGAACCTAATCGCCATCGCCGGCCACCGCGTTGATATTTCCGCCCGGCAGCTGGTACGAATGGGGTCGGACTTTTTCTCCAGCATAAAAAGAGAAAATGGCGAGAAGAACGCTTGGTTGGATTTCTCGACCACCTAGAAACCGCATGCTTACGGGGTGTACAGAAAAAAAAGTATGGAGAATTTGTTGGTAACGGTAGGGAAGATCAACTTTTTGCCAAAAATTGGATTCGTTAGTGCACTCAGAATGCGAGCCGTAGTGAAATCTGCAAACGGGTACAATTAGGTGAGAAGAGGGAAGGCTTTCATCCACCCTACCTCCCTTGAATAACAATAAACTTGTGTTTGAAATGTATTGGAATTTTCATTTATAATTGATTGAATCATGTCGAAAACGAACCATAACAGACCTATCGTTCAAACATCACCTTTTGCACTGAATTCAGCGGTGTTCCACGTTTTACACCTCTTTGTTAATGTCCTTGCCTGATTAGTTCAGCTACTGTTTCCTTGAGCCATTGAGTTTTACGGTTTTCATTCTACACTGTTCTACTGTACTTGTTTATAGAACTAGGTAGCGAAGAAGACAATGAACGCTTTCTTACCCATATAAAACTAAGGTGTTACACTTAGGAAGATCTCATCCCATACACCTTATTATGTCAACAATCAGCAATTGGAGACTGTAAGGAAAATCAAAGACCTTGATTTCATCATTGATGATAAGCTAAGCTTTGTTGAACATATAAAAGAGGTTGTTCGTAGAGCTGAGCAAAGACTTTCTCTTGTTCAGGGCAATTTATTCTAGAGATCCAGTACTTCTGATTAAAGCATATAAGATTTATATTCGACCGATTATGGAATACGGTACAGTTGTCTTTTACCCGAGCAAAAAGTCAATCATAAAGCTTCTAGAAAAGGTTCAGAGTAGCTTCACTAGGAAGGTTTTCATCAGAGGCTCAGGATTCACTTATCGTAGCATTCCACGTAGCTTGGTGAGGAGAAGAATGCTCGGCCTTGATTCGCTGCTTACTCGACGGAAGAGAAATGATCTCTTGATGATTTACAAGATGATTTTTGGGCTGGTAAGTATGTCATCTGCGGACTTCTTCACATTAAGTAGTTCATCTACACGTGGGTGGGGTTCTAGGCTAGTTCTAGGACGGCCAAGACATCCTGTCAGTCGTGCTAGCTTCGTTTTCAGAGCGGGTATGGCGTTCCTTAGACAGATCAAATCAATTCAAGATCCTCCTACCTTCTCTAAATTCAAAACTGCTCTCCAGCGACATTTATCGGACTAGCTCGTGTTTTCAGTTGCTACTCGGTCACACTATTGTAATTCTACCGTTCGTGCTCGTAGACGATTACTTTAATGATATCTTTACTCTCCCGTTCTTCACTGTCATGTGTCGTTTGCTCTGAGATGTTTTATAGTTTTATATCTTTATCCCATTTTTTCTTTTGGCGCTCACGTTGCCGCTTTCTCATGCATTACCACATGCTACGCGCATGTAATAAATTTGAAATACGCACTAGTCTGATAACATCCAATCTGGTCTTGGCCTATCAGGTCATGTCCCAGAAGTCCTCTAGGCGGGTGGTCCTTAGGGGTGAGCCCTCAGTTAAACACGCATCCTACCAGCTACGGGTGTGTAGTGGACCTCACTAGTCTACTTATAAAAGGTTAGCCTTTTCTGACCCTTCTTCATTGCTCGATGGCCTTTCAGTTTTCTCTGATTTTTTTCGGAAAATTTGTTGCGGTGCTGAGTGGGCAATTTGTCAGGTTGAACTCGACTTGTTCCAGGCTCTGAAGAAGGCGAGGACGCCGAAACGTTAGCCCGAATAAATTGTTATATCAATCTTGGTTTCGGCTTCAAGTACCGGGCCTTCTACACTTATAAGATCTTGTATTTTCATTTGAAGGTGATGTTTGTACTTTACTGAACCAGTCGTGCTCGACAACTGCACATTTTACTAACCTTTCTCGTCATCAACGACTTTCCCGATACACAGCATTTTCTAGTTTTCGTAGATCGCATTATAGTTTCGAAGTGAAAAGTTCTTCGAGAGTTCCTATTGAGGAGATTAAACTGACGCGCTGATGTCCAACTTGGCGAGAAAATTTGGAATTTTCACAATTTGTCACCTCCTTTAGACACCTTGGTGCCTAGGACATTCCAGTGTCATTAGCGTCAGGCAAGTGCATAGCATGATGCCAAAGAACACCGCCAACAAGTAGGCCACGGATTGCAACAGATGTTAGTGTAAGGACCTCTCTGAGAGGAGCAGAAGCAGATTGCGTTTCGAAATAATTATTCGAGAAAACAATGTGCATTTGGAGCAGGGAAGGTGAATTGGGAACAAATAAGCCGTGATTAACCTAAACTTGGGCAAACACGTCAAATTTTCCATGAGCGACTACTCTCCCGTAGATCTAAAAGGGCCACATTCAACATTGCTAAACCTGCGACAAACCCGGATTAAACCCCGAACGACATGCAAACCGAGATTAGTGAACAGGCGTCGGGTATAAGCCGGGGTTTATCGTGGGTCTACCATACCCCTCGATGAGGCAGGGTTTGGAAGACGTCGACGGGAGACCTTTGCCTGCTCATCTTAAATTCTCCATGATCTCCACAATCTCTCATCGACGGGAGATACTACATCAGTCAACAAATCTTTATTGTGTATTGGAGCTGCTTAATATGACAGTCACTAAACCACCGCTATACCCTATACCCTGCAACTAGCTTCAGTGCACGAAAACAGAACTCACACGAATCGCCTTGAAGTCGAATTGGACCTTCGGCGGCCCGGTGAAGTCCAACTCGAATTCTCGTCGCTCAGCCGTGTTCATGACGCTAACCGAGCTTAGCAATCATCGCTCACTACAAGGAATACGGAACGAAGTGGAAGTCAACGACGACGGTTCGTTCACGAATCTGCCGAATTCGGCCCGCGTTTTCGTTAGATACTTTCCGAATGTGAAATTCAAAGAGGTGTTCAGCGAAATTTAAGGAAAAAGGTTACGAAAACACGTTGCCATGCGAATCGTCTTGGTCTGTATGGTTCTGGTACGGATACAGTTTTTCAGCATGGAACAATAAAGTTACAGTGACAAAAATCAAGTTGTAGCATCAATACATTTATCAGAGAACAGCGCGATAACGATCCCAACCCCTTGAGAGGCGGGAAACTTTTAAAAGATGGAAAACCTAAATCAATCCAGGATTTGTTCAAAGAGATGTAACTCGCGGTCGTAGTGACAGGTAGTGATAGGAGAAAAATGACCTCAAAAGTAAATGGATGTGGCAGTTCTACCCAGAGTGACTTTCACTACATTTCAGAGTATGTTATATATGAGAGGAAATGAAATAGTTCGAGGAATAAAGAAGAGAACCTTTTGTCATCGACGTCTTACTTAATTCGACTTTTTCTACATAAGCTTCGAATGCGCTAACTAAAATTGTTCATCCTAAGATTAAGCAGCGATATTAAAGCCATTGATTCCATCTCACTCTCTACCCTAATCGGAAGCTAACGGGAAAAGTGTTCTTCGTTTGATCGAATCCCTTGTCGGTTTTCATATGTACTGATATGATATTACCCATTGCTACGTTCGAGGCTAAGATTGACCACTTTGGAGTTATCGTTAATTACCTATTCAATAAGACATGGTGGTTCAAAAATTACAGCTGAGTACGGATGAGAAGTGTCCAAGTGAAAAGATAAACCGGTAGAAAATTGAAGGTGACATTCGACGGCTTAGGAGAGCTAGAGCTATTATAATTATTCCATAGATTTTTTGCTCCAGAATTTGTCATTAGTCGTTGATAGAGTGAGAATATGGGCTGCGAAGTGAATATGAGCGCTCGTGAATAATAGCCGGAAGTTGAATGGCATGAGAGGGCATAAATTGGTCCAGCAGCCTCCAGCACTACCATCTAAGCTCTTGCTCAGAAAAATAACAATCAAATTGAGCGTACTATAATCGAGGCTCAAGTAATTTTACAATTATAAAATGACGAAAATGATGACGTATAGCTGAAGCTGAAGTCTTCCAGTCCCTAACATAAAGCATACTAAAAAATCTTCAACACGAGGTTCTCCAATTTTTCCATGTTTTGTTTATGTGTACTGACTCCCTGACTTATGTCTTTTCTCACACTCCCACCAGAGAGAGCTACCAAAAAGAGAGAAAAAGAAGAAGCAGGAGAAAGAAGAGAGCATAGCTGCATCAGAAAGAGCGCTCATATTAATAGAACTTGAATATAGGGTGGCAAAAAAGCCTTGAGCCACACTGCTTTCGAATTCAAAAAGCATGCCTCCATGCCTTAACATGTGATAGTTGTTAGTCATTTACGAAGCACCGTTACGATGGGTATAAGTAGCCAAACCCTCTTCCTTAACTTCCGATACGATGTCAGTTCCACAAAGCACATTTGAGCCCTCATCTCTGACGAATGATGATGGAGGACTAACACAATGGAAACGGTTCGCAACGTCATCGCTGCATTTAATGAAGACACCACAATCTTGATCCCTTTTCAGCTCCGGTTATCTTGCTTTGGAGACACAGGCTTTGAAAACAAGCCTTGGTTGGAACGCCCTCCAACGGTAGAAGATTGTACCGTTAATGAAGTGTAACCAGAAAAAGTGGATCCAGAAATAAGCAGCCGCAAGAGTACAGTGAGACAGTGACGTAAAAATCCTTCAGTTACCAGTTGGCTCCCTGCTATCGCTATAGAGAAACCAGCCGTTCATCGGCCTATCGGCCGCCGAACTCTGTTCGCGAACTTCGATAAATACATAGTTAAAAAAACGTGTAAAGAAGAAAGTAAAGCCACGATTCGTTCATTTTGAATTTTGACACTGTCCCACTTATCGCACTCCAGCGGTCGAAGAAAATTTTCCTTTCAATTCCGATCAAACGTTGATAGAGGGGCCTGGGCGTGGGGAAAATTGAAAATAAACTGAAGGAAAGCGAAAGAAACATTCCGAAAAGTGGGTTGAAGCAATTCCATCAGCTCCCTTGTCACTGTGAGTGCATTTGGTGTACGGTAACAGACCATCGCGGCGGAACCCATATGAGCCACCCATGACAAACATCGCATGGGTTTCGGTTACTATGTAGTAGGATGCTAAGCGGACGGAGCTCGGTCGTCCTGACCGAGAGCACGTGGTTCACGCGGGTATGCACTGGTCAGTCTCCTCTTCTCCGTTCCTTTGAAAGGAGCTTGGAAAAGGCTAGTCAGTTACTGTGACAGGAGGAAGATTTGCGGCTTCAAATACTCCGGAGTTGTTCTCTTGACCTTAGCGCTTTTACGGAAACGAAGTCGGAAGTAAAGAAGTACAGGGAGGTTATTCAGAGCTGCTTCCGGCACAGAGCAGGAATGATGCATAACAAGACGGTTTCAAAGGAGCACACTGCCTCTGCTATCGGAAACTGTTCGAGAATGATGGTTGAGAGCACGCTCGGCGCACGTTCTCCATGTTGCTGCTGTCACTTCTCGATAAATAGACAAGTAAAAGTTTGAAGACATGCGTATGTCACACGATTTCACAATCATCTTATTACCCTAACGTTGCCCCACGTAACTACCAACTATTTTCTCCCGTGCGGTTTTCGTGATCGGTCAGTAACTTCTTTGGCTTCCAGCCTACCCAGTTCTGACAATGAGAGAAGGACGGCTGGCCTGTTCATCGCGTACGATATTGTTGTGATCAACGACGGTGATCGTATTGTAGAATAAAATTACTTGGGCACTGAAGAGGGATTTGAAGAAAAAATAGGCATGAAACGCCTCAAGACTATCTTATCACACTATAGATGTTACAATCTCGAGAATCTGCAAGAAGTTTATTTTGAACCACTGAAACGGCTTACAGCCGACCATAAAGCAGATTTGACGAACACAGTCATCCATAAGGTAACAGCAGAGGCGTCAAAAATCGTCAACACCGCCCACCGCATTTTCACTTGTACTGTGTATGCATATAAGGTAAAGACGCTGACTTGGTAGGTATAGTGGTTGGCCTATGCATATATTATATATTATACATAATATCTATATACATATATGTATTACATTCTATACATACTTCTGTTTCTGAAGGTGTCAGCTAAGCATTGGACATACCCAAAGAAAGTCCACTCCAATCACAAACCTGAAGATTTTTTGAAAATCACTGAACGTTATTTCCTCGCAAGGAGGAGTTAAGCAGCGATAAAACGTCGAATCGAAACTACGTTATGCTGCGAGCTCCTTCCTACATACAACACCAGGGCTACCCAATATCTCATGTTATTTCCCGAAACACGTGGTGGAACCGCAGCAATTTCGACTTTTTCATCCAAGCAGTTAGTTAATATCTATATTCTTTGAGTAAAGGCCGCGTGGTGCAGTGGTAAGAGGCGCTGCTGTCACCCGCACGGTCGAGCGATCGATCCCGGCCAGGGCTAACCAAGCTTTCCATCCCTCCGGGGTGGGGTGAGTTGGTACCAGACTTATTTGGGAGGGTAACGACAGTGACGTGGTATAGCGGCTGACCCCCACAAGTCAATGCCTAGGCCAAATTACCATTCACCATGCCTCTGCGATTCTGGATGGAACACAAGTGCGGCCGCACGTCCTCAGCGGGTTGATCAACTCATCGCGGAGTAGTGACGAAAGCCACTTTCAAGTGGTTCACGGTCAGAAGTTAGCCACGATAACGTTTAGAGCTATGCGTCAGTTTGGCAATGATGCATGGCGTTTACTGGTCTCAGAGTTATGGGTCTGAGACATATGTAGATCCGTGGACGGTCTTCAGGGAGGCAGTTGACGCTCATAAACCCGATTATTTCATGGATATTATAGCTTTGGTAACCCTGCACACATGGTGGTTTCCCTGACTTTCTAATGATTCCTTCCTGATACCTACTCTCAGGTGTTGGGAATGAATGGAATGAAAAGAGACTGCTATCTGATGGGATTCTAGCCTAAATATTAAAGTCAGTGGATCCATCTTGATCTCCACACGTTTTCTTCTATGTCCTTTGTCCGTGAAGGTGTTAATCCTTCAGTACGGCAAAATTCAAAACCCTAGGCAAGCATTTGATGGTCGTAGAAAACACGCTGCAGGTTGCAGCTCTGAAAGGAATTTGGGCAGAATAATAGCCCGCCATTTATGCTATTGTTCGAGGGACATTATGAGACGGGTTCGGTTTACATTCACGGCCAATAGGCTTCCGGTACAGATCAGGCTCCATTCAGCCTTTCCACCCAACTTTCACATCACTAATTGGAAACCGACCTTTATCAGGCAGGCAAGGGTGCTAGTGAACTGGAAGCTCTCCCATCAAGTCGAGAAGATAAAGAATAAAGTAATATCCTTCAAAGGGATAACGAAGCTGAGAAGAACTCTAACATAGACTTGATTTGCGGCAAGTGGTATCCACTATCGAATGGGAGCTACCAATCAGATCTTATGTTTCTTTCCAATAGTGGCGAAGATCTTATGCTTGGGGATTCGAAAAGTGAAATTAATTTATTCCACTTCTCTCATAACATACCACAGCTTCTCCTCATAACCAATGCCGTCCATAGTGCTTCATGGTAGGATGGTAAGGAGCGTTACCGCATCCGGACTGTCGAACGATTAGCCCTCGCTCAGACTAACAAGCATTCCACCCTTCTTGACGGGATGATCGGTGCTGGACTTACTGACAGGACGAAGACCCCTACTAAAACAGCGACTGGCTAGGCAGTTTACCGCATAAGCCGAATATGCATTCCCCATGCCTCTACGAGTATGAATAGAAGACAAGTGCGGGGCGCGTCCAGCGGGGGCTGAACAACGCCGGGCACTTCATCTTTACTTTTACCTTTATTTTATGCTCTTTTTGTACGCTCAAAGATTTATTTACATGTTTAGAGACATTGAGCCCAACTAAGGTTCTTTCTAGCAGGGAAAAACTGCAGTTGAATTTGCAGACGATGAAGGGCTCAGGTGAAGAGCTTCCTTAGACTTCTCCCCGAAGGATCCGTTCCTCATCCACATTCAGCAAGAAAATCCAACTCACCGTTATCATGGTCCGTTCCAAATAGGGCGCCTCCGAAAGCAACAGCGAATAAAAAAATGGTCAGGACGCCTAGGGGCAAAGCTGATAGGCTGATCGCCGGTGGATGGGGGGGGGGTGGAAGAGGAGGCGGAACTGGGCGCGCGCGGTTCGAAAAGGGGTAAGGGGCACCCTCCATATTCACCCTCCTGAACACCAACAATTACACATCGATCCCCTCGCTCACTCATTCTTGGGAGTGGAGGCCCACGACGGAACACCACTGGAGAACACCTGGCCGCCAATAAACACTCACAAGAGGACACTGCCCTGGCTCGCAGCAACTGGTCCCTGGACGGTTTATGAGTGGGATCAATGCTTGAAAGTCTGCTTCTCTGCTACAGTATGCGAACCACCATGGAAAAATCGTCTGTAGAACTTATTTCGTACATCCAAGCCTTCAAGAACGATCGCCATCACTACTTGCAGTATGCATTGAATATGTCGGAAAGGAGCGTTCATACTCGGCAGCGAAGCGACGCAGCATCTCAACAATCCGACCCCTTGTGCGTCCTCAGGAGGGGACTTTCTCATTTATGTCGTAATCCAAAATCTCTTGGGAGGTGCGGTAGCATTGCTAGGTTGTGCTGTTGTTGCACACGCTAACCTGCTACATACCCGAATCTTGCTGCGTTCTCTGCGTCCCTGCCATATTCCTAGCATTAAACCATCGCTATATCGCTGAGTGGAACGGCCATAGGAGCGTCACTGCTGCAGAGCCTCCTGTCTGTCACAGCCATTACATAGAGTGGGAGTGCATGAAGGGCGAAATCGATTTGGTTCTATTCCAGCTCGGTTTGTAAAGGTAAAGGTAAAGGTTTCGACGTTGATCAGTCCCCGAAACCGTCGCATTCGTGTTCAATTCAGAATCGTAGAGGGTTGGTGAATGCGTTTTTGGCCTATACAATGACACGCTGGGGCCATCTGCTACACCAAGTCAGTGTTTTTACCTTCCCAGAAAAAGATTGGCATCAATTTGCCGACTCCGGAGAGATGGAAGGCTTAGTTGGCCCGGGCCCGGATCGATCGACCGTGCGGGTGTCAGTAGCGCCTCTTACCACTGCACCACACGCACCCTTGTACTGGATTTGTATATTTCTATAAATACGCAACATTAAATTAGCTGCGTTGATTAGTCAGCTGAGAGCACCCCACGCATTCGTCATTCATTCAAAATCGCAGAAGCATGATGAATGCGTATTTGGCTTATACATTGACTCGTGGGACCAGCTGCAGCTCACGTCGGTGTACCCACCTTTCCAAATGAGTCTGATACCAGTTCATCCTGTAGGGATAAAACGCATTGTCAGCCCTGATAAGGTCCGATCACTCGACCGTATGGGTGCCAGGAGCGCATCTTATTACTGCATACGTGGGTCCAGCTTTTTATTTCACAAAAATCGTAATCAAAACGAGGAGCTGCAAAGGTCAAACGGAAATTTGATAAGTGGAATTGCATTTCGTGCAGGCCTTGTAACAGTTTGTTTCATTTATCGTTTCGAAAATGGAATTAATAGTCAGTCAACTTTGCCGAAGAGATACATAGACATTTCATAGGCGAAATTTTGGTTAATTTAAACAGCCTGCAGTTACCTCTCTGCAACCGAATAGATAAACAAGTATATCTGAGTCAAGTTTCGCAGCTTCTCGCGCGCGATCGTATGGTTTTGATAATCGAGAAAGGAGTTGAAGCCCTAGAAATCACGAGAAAAGCCTCCTCAGTAGTTGCAATTGAAACTGCAAACTGAAATTAGTACAGCACAAGTGCAGTGTGGTCGTCAGTTTTTCGTCGGCAAATTTTCCGCTGATAGCGAACGCGTCTGGTCGGATTGTAGCTGGACGGCGGCGAAGCCTTCGGGGGGAAGTGCGACCAATTTCCCCGGCACCGATGCAATGGAGCGCGAACGCGAGCTCACACCGGACAGCGACAACTTATTATAGGCTGCAAAACAAACGCGATCGTGTTGGACAGCCCTTCTGAGCCATAATTCCCATTGTACAACAACCACTTACAGCCAACACCTTCTCAGAATGCTCGCCGACATCGCCTTCGCATCGCAGTGCCGCAGGCGCTAGCAGTGAAAGTCGGACATAGACGCGTGGTTTGTCGGTCAAAAAACACGCAAAATTGAACATATAAACGAAAAACATTCTAAAACAGATCGGTTGGTCTCAATTACCGTATGCCGACAGTGCTGAACAGCTGCATGAGTGAATGTGGTCACGCCGTCTGGTGGTCGGATGCGCCACTTTCACCCAAATGGTCAGGCGATCAATCCGAAACCTACCACTCTTGAATCCCTGGTCGAGTGAATTCGTACCAGAATCGGTGGAAACATTTAGCTATTGGCCTCCGCGAGCCATTGTAAATGTACACCATGACTGTACGATTCTGAACGAAGGGCGGCTTCATGGCGCATCCTAGGAGACTATTTGACGCGGGCCATTTCGCCTTCGGCTTTTCGTCTGAAATTGCCTGTGGCAAGAGGCGCCACTGACACTCGCACAGTCGAGCAATAAATCTCCGACTGGACTGATCAGACGTTTTCTTTCTTTGAGACCGGGTAAATGGGCACCAGGCCTCATCGGAAAGGTGCAAGCACTGACTCCAGCCCCCGCAAATCATTGTATGGACCAGACTCTCTGCTACCAGGTTTCTGCGATAATAATAAGGAGAAGAGCGTGGTGCGTCCTTAGGGGACTGATGAATCGGTTAGTCAACATAGCCAACCAGTTAAATGAGATTCAAAGATGGAAGCTGCACTAATTCTTCGATACCATCACGACACCAGTACAATTGGGTTATCCAGTGTTAGGGTTCAGGGGCGGTATGCTCGAAACAAATCCGAAAATGTGCCCCAAATGATTGTCAGCCATCAACTCATACAGTGCAATTTACTAGGAGTTCATTAGGGGTTCAAATGACATACGGTGCTAGCGTGGTGTGAATAGGATACCCTCGAATGGTGCGAAAGCTCGGATTCATCAACGCCCTTGGCGTTTGGTAGATCTCCATAGGATTACGGGGGTGTGCAGTTTTCTTTTTTTTCTTATCACAATAATTGGAGCCGAACGTTGTCGCACGACATTGCTTAAACTTGTTCGAAGGAACCCCAATGTCGTTAATTTTAGCTCTGGATCAATCCTTCAAACAGCAGCTAAAGCCACCTATGAATTTCATGACTATCTCAAACAAGTGCACTTTCAACTGCTCCTAGATGGAGTCGATGGTGCTCGCCAGTCTGACGCAGTCGTCTACACCGCAAGTCCAGTATCCTATCCTAATATATGTATAATAACCGAGATATATAATAAGCGAGACCGCGGTGTTTGTAATGGGTGGCTCATATGGGTTCCGCCGCGATTGTCCGATACCGTACACAAAGAGCACCCACAGCGACAGGGGATCTGATGAAATTCCTCATTTCTTTTCACCTAAAATTTTCAGAATTTCCATTTCATTCGATTCGGCCAATAGGCCGCTGGACTGCTGGTCCTTACTATATAATAAGCGAAACCCAGTTGTTTATTTGGATGGATAGAAGAATGGATGGATGTCAATTTCATTTTTCCAGTGATCGGTGGTGGTGGCGGTTGTATCGCAGTTTACCAATGAAATTATCATGACCATCACAATCTACTTGCACGTCATTTACCAGCCGTTCAACACTCCATCGGTCGATCCAATAAAAAGAAAATCTCGGCACAGTTCCATTTATTGCACTTCAGTGGTTGGTCAGAGAAAAACTTTCTTCGCCAACTTCGCCTCATGGTGTTGTTTAGGGCACTGATCACGAATCTGATGATCATTTTGTCTTTTCGCAGAGGACCACATATGTCGTCGGCAAGGGTGGTCAGGTCAAAATTTCAGAATTGGCTTTGACTCCGTCTAAGTAGGCTATTTTGCATGCTGGTCACGATTCTATGTGCTACGTGGTTCGTTGGAGAGGGTTCATTGCAGCTTTACCTCACAATCAGATTCACAATCAGCATTCAAAATAGCCCACCTAAACAAAGTTTTAGCCAATCTTTGATTTTGACCTAATCACCCAATTCGACGTTGTGGATGGCCATTCGCCGAAATTCGGAAAATAAATGTCAGAATCGCGATCGACATACAAAATAACCACTCTAATTGAAGTTTTGACCAAACTGGAGGTTCTAGCTGGGCCGTCCTGCCTGCTAGGAGGTCTTTCAAAATTTGGAAAAAGGATGCGGGGTTCGCGATCAGCCTGCTCGTGAACCATCGTGGTCAATGTCCGTCCCAAATTGAAAATTTCTACGGCCTTCACGGTGCGATAAGTGGAACAGTGTTGAAATGTCAGATGAACGAAGTGTGACTTAACTCAGCAAGCAGTATAGAGTAACGTATTTATTTATTTATTTGGCGGCCGGTAGGCCGATGAACGGCTGGTTAATTTAAATTCCAGAAGTGTGTTGCTGCTCTAATGAGTTTCGTAGCATTACCAGTGATCGGAAGAGAGATGAGTTGACGGTCTGCGTCAAAAATAATCTTGAACTTTTGCAGGGCGATTTCTGAAGCGCTCACTCCCCTTTTCAAAAAAAAAACGACGGAATAGGGAAATCCGAGGGCCGTCGCCTATTCTCGCTAGTCTGTTGACTTCCATACGTGCATTCGACGGCTTTCTGGCGGAGTAGTCCGCCCTCAGAGTGCAGAACAAAGCGCAGCACTTGACAGAGGATTGCTCAGGAAAAAGCCTTAGCGGGTACGCTTATAGGAATTACCAACGCTTTCTGTCTGTCAAATTGAAACTTGAAACTTTGAAACAAAACTTTTAGTCAACTCAAATTGACGCAGGTAGCGGCGGAGGCTATGTGTTGACGAAAGGGAACTAACAGGAAAAAGGTGTTATACATAATATGAAAGTGATACTTCAACCAAACCAACCTATGTTAGCATATACAGCTTTGACCCGATTTACGTCTGTTTCCTACAATTGCGATTCGTCTTCCCAGTTAACCAATCTTCTGCTGTGTGCCGTAAAATGCTCCTCGCATCAACGGCTTTTCAAACTTACTTCAATCCCCCATTCCCTGACAAAGAGGATTACGCCTAGGCGTAAGCCGTAATAAATTTGTGTATACTAACGATGGTTGGTAGCTACTATTCTATGAATAATCTCGCATTCAACTATTTGCCGATGTTCAAGGACAGACATAAAACAATGAAACGGAAGGATGGAGATTTCAATAAGAAGAAGATCATTGTTTTGATGGCGTACGAAATGTGGACGGAAACGTATAGACGAGAAATCACGACGGGACACAACGGGTCGAATCATTCCGCTGGCAAAACAGAGCTCAGGTGTAAGTGGGGCCATGTTTTGAAGCTCGGGCGTGAATGCCTGCACTTGGTTTTTCGTCAGCGTCGCGTATCCATGCGCACAGTTGATGTTCGCCTCGATTTATGACATTCGCGCTGTCTCCTGAAGAAAAAAAGCCTCGCAAGGTAGTTGTGAACGTCGTTCATAGGCGACACTTATGATAGCCTAGTGGAGGACTTCTGGAAAAGAAGAATGGTGGCCTGGCTGCGGCACGAGATTGCTCGCGTCCACGTCGAAGTCTTCTCATGAGTCGTGAAATTCTAATTTTATTGGGGTGATCCAAAGTTCGTGTGCGTTTCAGATTCTGACTTCCTTCATTCATAACCCAAGAAGAACAAATTAATGACCAACAAGGTTAATTTGGTTAAGCACACTTCTTTAACGGATCGCAGGCAATGGATTGTACTTAACCATCACGATCTTATTGGTCACTTTTTAGCTTTTTTCGTGTGTTATGAATAAGGAAAGTCAGAATCTGAAATGGGTCACCATAGCATTACCGCATTCCTGCGGATTGCTGGAAAGTGTACTAGAACATTTGAGTAGAAGCCGTCTGGCATAAGGAAGGCGCTAGGAGAGCGCAAATGTCCGTTCATGAAGATCCATCCCGGTGGTGTAATGGTCTGCTGATATCATGACACCCCGGATTGGCTACGAACCCCGTCTGAGCCCGACTTTCTTAGCACTCTCAGTAAAGTATATTCTTGAGATGGTCTTTTGAATTCCCGTTTTGTGGACGTCGTCTCATAAGCCGAATGACGACCGCGAGACAAAGATGCGAAGAGAGTCGAGCTGAGGCCTGTAACACCAGACCATCTATATACCATCTGAGTTTTTCTAGTCCTTTTTTATTGTCCTACGTTCATCTCCAAGGGCTGTTCATAGGATGGCTACATCGCTCTCGTTCTTCTGCATGATCTCATTGCACGAAACCAATATCGAACAGTCCTGCGATGTGACAACTTCCATCCATCAGTCGAACTATCACATGGATCTGATGCTGGTATCGCTACCTTTCTCTGCCATTGAACCATGATCATCAAGATCATGGCCATAGGCCTCTCGTCCATCCCGCCATAGAAGTTGCTGAGGTGAAATGAGTAAAAGTGATAACGTGGTAGCCGTCGATATGTAGCCTCAGGGTGTACACGACGCCTACATCTGTCATCTAGTCAGAATCGTAGAGGCACACGGAATGCGCATTTGGCGTAAGCAATGACTTGAGGGGGGCCACCTGCTACATCGAGCCGCAGTTGACGTATGGAGTACACAAAAACGGACGTCAGAATCAGAATTGTAAAGTAATCGAAACCCTGTCCATTTCCACTAAGAGAATTTTTCAAATTCGTTTTTCTTGGAAGCGAAACTTTTGAGCTACCTTCCACTTAGATATACAATTTGTTTGCCGCTTGCGACCGTTTTGATCAGAAACAAATTGTCTTGTGCGGATCCCACCTCTCCCCATCTCCGCAACCTTTTTCAATCTCCGCAGGACCGCAGCTTCTCCAGGTCAACTATGTCACATTTGCCTCGCCAACTACACTAGCGTACGCACCCATTAATTGAAGATAAATATGATAGTGATAACGATGATACTACGTTACTGCTGCGCGTCCTGCACTCGACCTCACTGCTCGTTTGCCCCTGGTCTTTTAGCATAAGAGAAATGGAGGAGAGCAATCACTTATGGTCGTAATTCAGATTAGCACGCCTGCTCTGCAGAATGACCTTGGGGCTATGTGGGTTGGGTGGTCTGTAATATTGCGTCGACCCTATGCTGCTTAACATGTTAGGGTGTGAACAATTCCGAAGAGATTACATATCAAACATGTCGACACCGACCGAGTTGATCTTAAACAATAGCAGATATAACAGAGATGACGCGTTGAAGTCGACGTAAAATTGCAGACGACCACCCTGCACCCTTAACCCACATAGCGCTAGGACTTTAAGGTACTTATAGTGAAATTGAACTTGTCAACTCCATATCACTGTTCCTGGCCACTCCGATGCTTTCAAGCCTAAGTCTGCGACGTTGGAGTTTGTGCGTTCCCATCCCACACTTCCATTTGGAAACCCAGCGAATACTCTGGCAACCACTGTTAGGTGATTTTCTGCTCTGCTTTACACACTAAGTTTCGCAACGCTTTATTTCATTCAATTGGCACAGATTCACGGTGCTCAAGTCAGATAATGCGGGAAGTAGTGAGGGAAGTAGTACATGGTGATCATTCTCTTCCCGTCAAAGCGGTAATATCCTCGTTGCGGTATCCATTGATGTGAATCCCAGCAGAGATTTTTCGAATCCTTTCGCGATAGCACAGTTTTTCCGTCAATTTGGACAGTGATGTCCCCGATTAGAAAACCACTCTCGTCACCAGGGAACTCCCCATCATCGTAAACGAACCGCCATCCCGAGTTTCGGAAGATATCTGTCGAATCAATGAAGTAAGCCGGCATTTCGGTCCTGTAAATACGTCTTGATCCGATGCACATTACCATTTCGTATCTTCCTTCCGATTTGTATTCTATATACGGTCCATCAAATTTCGCGTAACGGTCTTTTTGGTAGTTGTAAAGTGTATAAGTGTATGTTAGATTTGTACCACGACCCTTTGTTACGGGTATGCCTGTGAGGTAAGCTCCCGAAGTGATCATGTTATCTTCTCCAATGTGATATATGGCCAAAGCGGTTAGGAATAATCCCTTATCATCATTCACGTGCATTTGGTATCCGTTATCTATAGTTCCAGTAAACTGTCCGCAAACTTGTGACATTTTCATAGTCACGGAAACTTTAACAGAGTCCACCGGAATCGTCATGAAGAAGGCGATCATCAAGGTGATTTGGTTGGATCCTGGCATGTTGAACTGATCCTTGTTGAATATGCTGCTGGTTAGCGAGAGCACCAAACGTGGCCGCGAGGTTCGATGAAATAAAACTGACCGCCATTGCCTCACTAGTCTAAATCACTGTTATCATTTTATCACGATACCACCGCACGGTTGGCTCACCAGAGGTACAGTAGCGGCCAGAAAACAATCAACACGCGATCGAGCTGCGATTTTCCCTCCACTTTGACGACTTCGCAATCAATAACTAGGAAACTTCGAGGGATGCCGAACACGTTGTTCGATAGACCAAATCTTTCTCTTTCACGCAGAGTGTTAAATGTTCTCAAGTATGCTGAACTGGAGGAAAAAGCAAAAGTTTTAGGAGACATACATTTTTCGTCACCAAAAATTTCACTTTAATGACGTGTAACTTTTCAACCGGTGAACGCTCAGAGGAACAATACATAGCATTTGATAGAGAAAAGAATTCTCTCCAAAACGGTATATCAAGTTTTGTAAACATTCACTGTAGTAGAAAATTATTGCTTGATTCCTAACTTCTCTCATTGCACACTAATAATCCACGATTGGAGGTAGCTGTTGTCACCGTTATGTTCCACGCGTCCAGTACTATTTATACTACCAATTAGATTAAGAAACGTTATATGCACAAAGTGCTGTGAATTTTCAAATAAATTTCTAACGTGTGTTGTGGTGCAAAATTCAGGTCAACAGTCGAAAAACCTCACCTCATTTTTAAACAAAGAAGACTGACAAATCATTTCTTGTTGTTTGCATTGCCTTCGGTGTTAACACTTTTTGGAATTTTCTTAGATTCTCTGCTGATCGGTTTTACGATATGAGATTGCTATAAATTAGCTGGTACACTAGACCAGATGCACCTAAGATCAAAAAGTGAACAGACGTGAGAGAAAACAAGAGTAAGCCTATATTTTTGTACCAGGGCTTAGAATATATGTCGCTGTGACGTTTTCTGTGTTCGGCACGTTTGGGGCAGTGGAGAAAGGAGCCATTATCGCCTGTACGTCAAGTCTGGCGATCGTTCCCACTCAAGAGTAACCAAGCTTTCTATTTTTATAGAGTTTCATAGGAGGGTCAAGGTTTAACATGACTGCCGCTGTGACTTTTTCTATGCTCGACACGCTTGGCGTAGTGGAGAAAGGCGCCATTATCGCGAGTAACACAGGTCTAGCGATCGTTCCCACTTGAGACCAACCAAGTTTTCTATTCTTATAGAGTCTCCCAGTTGATGACAGACTTGTCCAGAAAAGTGGAAACACTGGTTTGATAATTTGTAGGCTCCCGCTTGTTATATGAGCTCAGTAGGCGATCAAGTGAGCATATGAAGCTATTTTCCTAAAACAGAAGTTCGACAACATTTATTAAAAACAAAATACAGTAGCAACACCAGATCAGCAACTATAAAACACAATTCACAACATCGGCTAACACAGAATCAACAATTAAACACAGATCGGACTGATCGCCGCACCTCATACAAACGGTGACACCAGCTAGCCCAAACCATGCATTATTAGTGTGCTACGAGAGAAATTAGAAATCAAACTATAATTTTTTACAGCAGTGAATGTTTACAAATCTTGATAGATCATTTTGAAGACAATTCTTTTCTCTATCAAACGCTATGTTTTCTTTCTCTGAGCGTTCACCAGTTAAAAAGTTACACGTCGTTAAAGTGAAATTTTTGGTGACGAAAAATGTATGTCTCCTAAAACTTTTGCTTTTTCCTCTAGTTCAGCATACTTGAGAACATTTAACACTCTGCGTGGAAGAGAAAGATTTGGTCTATCGAACAACGTGTTCGGCATCCCTCGAAGTTTCCTAGTTATTCATTACGAAGTCGTCAAAGTGGAGGGAAAATCGCAGCTCCATCGCGTGTTGATTGTTTTTTGGCCGCTACTGTATGTGAGCGCATCACAGAAGCTAAGCGGTTGTTCCGCGTTCGTGTCATTGGCGGATGTCTGATCTTATACGATTACGTTGACAAGAAGGCGGCTCTGTGCGAGAATCTCCGAGCAGTTGTGAGTGTTGTTAAGGAACAAACACAACTGTCACCATCTCAGGACAGTCGCAATTCCAGAAGCGTGGTAGTCATATTTCATGTACATGTAATAGTTTCCTAGTGGCGAAGACAGAACAGCATTCAGATCTCTCGGTTTGCGGAATTTAAAAAAAATGGAAAATGTAAAGCCAGCCAGTCTTTCTCTCCCGTTTGTTGTTCTATTCTAACAGATTAAATGCAGTCGCTTGCCAAACGCAAGCCGTATATGCAGCAGATTTCCAAGTTAACGCGGAATTTAAGTTCAGAAGAAAAACAGTCAGAGATGACCAAGACTAAGACTGAATTGTTATGATATGAATGAGATTGAACAACAAAACAGGACTGCTTTATTGGGTGGATTTATCCTGACACAACTCAAGCTTCGATTGCATTCTCGACACCGTCGGAAAGAAATGAAGTTTTCGAACGTACGAAATTCGGCGTCATAATGAGAAAGCGATTCGCCGCAGAGTGAACGGCAGCTGTTCCGGTGGTGAAACTCTGCCTGATAATGGCTGGACATTCGAAGAAGTGTTCCTCTTTGACATGCTCAAATCGAGAGGAACGTCATCGAATTCTTCGATATGACGTTTGCCTAGCTCGGGAGAATTCAGCGGTTTCGCCTCAAGCAAGGCCTCCTTGGAGCAACCCTGAATTTTCTCCCTTTGATTCTGCACAAAAATCATTTACGGCAATTGATGGAACACTAGCGCTCGTCCAGAAGTCGACTCACCCTCACCTATATTTTACTGGTTTAATTATCCTAGTTTGAGGATTTTGTGTTGGTCAGGACTAGTTCATTATTTGGTCTGGTTTTCTGTAAAGTTATATTATATTAGGTTGTCGCAAAATTAATTTCGGAAATGGACCGCTCAGTTCAAACTGCAATAACTCAGCTCAAATGCAATTTTATGAATCAAACTAAAAAATGTCAGCATCTACACACCTCTGCCAGCAAGACCATAATAGATCCAAACCTTTAGAGAAGAAACTAGGATCACGGGAATTATCGAAAGCAAGAAAGGCATTTTCAACATCGGTCAAATCAACAAATTTTTTCTAACGTAAATAAGAATCAAATACTTGAAAAAGGTGATAGTCCATTGGCGAAGGGTCAGTAGAATAAGGAGGACGAAACAGAACTTCAGTGCCTAACTGGGTCAATTTTTGCCGGGTGATCTTCGCGGTGTGCGCATTTGCGTTGTCCTGCAATAGGATCGCACCGCCTTTGCTCGCTAGTGGCGGCCACATTTTTTGCAATTTCGGGTACATTTCGTCTAAATCACAACAGTATGACTCTGCTGTAACTGAACCACCAGGTGGCATAAAGCTATGATGAGCAAGTCCTTCACTAAACCACCACAAAGTAATCATAATCTTTTTAGGATGAAGTTTCGGTTTAGGAAAAAGTTTTGGCTTAGCACCCTCATCAATCCAAGCAAATCCCGTTTACTATTATTGCAAAGAACCTGTTGTTCGTCTATAACTATGATACGGTTGACAAACGGCTCATTTTTATAACGAATTAGGAGATTCAAATAGATGCCGAAACGTGTAAGACGCTGCTCATCGGCTGTTTCATAAGGAATCCATTTTGCCATCTTCTTCACTTCGCGGATTGGTTCCAACTGTCTTGTAACTGTGGATTATATACACACAGGTCTTCTGCTAGCTCAGGAGTATTGGTCTCTGGATTTGCTTCAACGGCTGTCCTAAAACCTCTTCATTAAGAGACCACCTCCGACCACGACCAGTCTTTCCTTCGAGATCAAAATCGCCAGAAGCATATTTTGTAAACCAAAGCTACACTGTCCGTACGCAAGGACGATCCATCCCAAAAGCTCTGCTAAGGTTACGAGCTACGTCTGTCGCGGGATGTCCCAATTTAAAATCATAAAGCTTGAGCACTCGAAAGTCGCGTCGATTCATGTTCGAATGAAGCCCTGGAAAAATCGGCTGCACAAGCTAGAGAGACAGTAATAAACGCTTTTGATAGAGCGGATAATCTACTACCTGTCAGTATGCTTGGCTGTCCTTGAGACGAGATAATACGGCGTAAAAAAGTTTTCCTCTGAACATACTCAGAAAACGAAATTAATTTTGCGACAGCCTAATAGTAGAATTTAATCGATTTCAGGTGGGTTCAATTTTTTTTATTGTTTTTTCTTTTTAGAATCCCCTCTCTTATTGATGAGTCCCGGGGAGGCCTAACCAATTATTTTAGATTCGCGCGAGTAAGATTTAGGGCAGAAACGCTCCAGTTTCTACATTCCCTTGTGTTTGCTTATTTTCTAGAATACTATACGAATTTTCTAAGGCTGCTTTGCTGGTGCGGAAAGCAAAATCCAAATTATAAATGCTATCAAAGCTCTAACAATTTTCTAAATTCAGGTTAAAAATGAAAACGATTTCTTTCCAGAGCTTATAGCAGAATAAGTCTCCTAATACGTGAAAATTTTCCAGATAGAGGCAGAACTAAATTGTCGACGTTGGTCAGTGCCCTAAGCGCCATGCCCCGTCCTTCACTCAGTATCGTAGAATCGACTCGAATCTCTACAGTGACTGGCGGAAGCCAGCACCTGATCAGAAGTTGATCTCTTCATCTTCCCACACTCAATTCTGGTTCGGAATTACCCGACCAGGAAAGGGTTGAGGGTCTGGTTAGCACTGGCGCAGTTCTATCTAGATGTGAAAGCACTTCTATACCATGCAGAGTCAATTTTAGGCTGCATAAATGGAATCCAAGGAATCAATCCAAGGAGCGAAAAGATTCACTTGGAGACCTATGTACACTTTATGAATGTTTGCTGAGAAAAGCTACAACGAGTTTTCGTTCATTCTAAGTTTACTAAGCACCTTAATTTTTCCTCTTCGTAGGCTTTTCTTCTCCTAGCTTTCTTTATCAAAATTGGTACTAGATTCTATTCGCTCCTCAGCCCAATAGCAGCACGATAGACCTGGAACTTTGCCCAAACGAGCTCGTTATCCAATTTGAAAGCAGGACGGCATTTCGAGGCGATTAGAGTTAATTAATGCTACATCTTCTTGTGTAAAATAAATGAAATGAAACGAAATGAAAATCTCCAGCGAAATGATGTGTGCTTTCCCATTGATGTTCACTTCCTGTTTCTAAATTGATAATTGAGCGAGATTGCGGCCACGAAATGCAACTCCAGTCATCAAATTTTGCCTAACACTGGCAGTTTTTCCTATTGATTGAGATTTCTGTGAAGTTAAATATGTACTGCTTTTGGACGTATGCGATACCGCCGTAAGAGGTACGTCTTACAACTTCACAGTGGTGCTATCGATCCTTGCCCGAACAAACCTTTCATTCCTCCGTCGGGCAAATTGGTAACAGACTTGTGTGAGAAGGTACTGAAGATACTGTGTTGTAAGATGTTGTGCCCCACTAGACATTGTATAAGTGGAATTCGGATCCACCATGAATCTACGATTTCAAGTAGAAGTCCAATGCATGGCGCCTCCTTAGGGACGTGATCAACGGCAGCCACCTAGCTTTACATTGAAAATGTTGGACATAATTTACCGAGGAATTTTCGAACTTTGTTGGAAGTGCCATGGTCCTCGTATGTCGTACTCCGATGGACGTCGTGTAACCACTGAAACACGTCCAGATAAGAAAGGTAACGGAAAACCTGCAAAAGTCGAGAAAACCAATCCATCTCTTACCCAACTCCTGCAGGGTGTTTATGTTTGCTGATGTGAAGGTGCAACTTTCCTCTCTCAGAAAATCCCTGATCACATACAACACAATGAAAGTGGAGGCGCTTCTTCTTCAGTTTACAAAACGGTCGTAGGCACACCTGCAAACGAAGAGTAATCATTGGGTTGTCCAATAAGTTCTTCCAATTTTGTGTTTTGACCTGGCGTTCCTGGTTGAGACGGGTTATCGATCTATCAGTAGGGTATATAAGAGGTCAAAGGCTAGCTTATGCTCACAACATTATGGCTTTATATCAGCCGGCCCACTATAACGATATGGCGTCATCAAAGACTCATCTTCGTCTGCATGCATGGGTTCCAGAGGGGAAGCCATCAGCCATTCCCATCGACAAAGACGGGCGGCACTTCGATGAGTAAGGTTGGTTCAGTCAAAATTTGTAACTGGTACGAAAATCGCAAGAACTTATTGGACAACCTAGTATCAGTAGAACAGGTGGCGCGCGGTGAAGTGGTACGATTCGCTAGCGACACCCGAATGGTTGAGCGTTCGATCCAGGCCCGGGCTCACGAAGCCTTTCATCGGGTCGAGTAAATTGGTACCAGACTTGTCTGGGAAGGTAAAGACACCGAATTGTAAAGTGGCTGGCCCCCACGGGCCATTGTAGTGTGTCATTGTTGGTAGGCCAAATACGTATTCACCATGCTCCTGCAATTCTGAGTGGAACATAAATGCGCGGCGTGTCCTGAAGGGAATGATCTACGTCGACCACTTTTCCTTTTGTCTTTTGCGTTTCGACTTTCGTCTCAGCCTTAATGAATCGAGGTAAATTCGAGAAACGTAGTCATACTGCAACTCAAAGTTGGTATTTACTGCACTATTCCGGCTTACGTTTCGGTGTGACTGCCTTCCCCAGATCTTGGCGCTGGACCATCAGAAAATTGGTTGGGGAGGAAGGTGAAACGCAACAGTAAGTAACATAACCCAACAGGAAGGCGAAGATAGAGGTGGTATCCACAGGTACCGTACCGGACGTGTCTTTTTATCGAAAACTGAAAAAGCCGGCAAAAACCGCTCCAAAGCGGCTTTTTCGATTAACCTTCTCATAATTCAACTATTTGTGAATTTAGGCCGAGATTTGAGCTCAGCAGCCCGTGCCCTATCGTTTGGTGTATAAATTACCCACACCTGGGTGTTTTTACAAAATATCGATTTTTTGCGAGTCCCTCGTGTCCATCGATTGCCCAACAGGGGACCCCGTCAACGACGAGGCCAACGGGAGGCCCCGCGTGGTAGCCTCTTCGAGTCACCCCGTGGGGACTCCCACTCCTGACTCGATGCAATGAGCGCCGCATATTTATATGCGGCGAGGAGAGGGCGGAGCTTAGTCGGTGGTCAGCCGCCAAGCGAGGGACCGAAGCGGCAACGGGATCCGAAAATCGAGGGGTCAAAAAATCGACTGAAAGCAGGTTTCACGAATTTGGAAAAAGTGTATGTGGATGGATACAGATTGAGCTGCTGAGCTCAAATCTAGGCCTAATTTCACAAATAGTTGAATTATAAGAGAGTTATTCGAAAAAGCTGCTTTGGAGCGGTTTTTGCCGGCTTTTTCGGCTTTTGATCAAAAGACACGTCCGCTACTGTATGAAGGGAGCGATCGGGGAGAAGGGATGCTGTCAGCCACTTCCTTCCTACAATTCTGAATGGAAGAGGGATGCGTGGCGTGTCCTGTGTGGACTGAGCACCACTTTGCTCTACTTTCACTTGGAGCAGAGTCTTTTGAAATACCAACATATAATTTTTGCATTTTAAGTTTTTTCAGTTCATATATCAGCAAAGCCCTATGAAAAATAAAACAAGAAATTCTGAATGAAACGATGATTACTCACCCCTTTACTGATTTCCGACTTCGTATCTGAAGTGCACGCATTCATCGGGTGTTCGTCGGCATGAGGAAAATGCTAGGTAAGCTGCACATAGATTTTAAAAGGCAACACGCAGCGTACAAATTCTATACAAATTTTCCACAATTTTAGAAAACTCCACTAACATTAATGATGCGGATGAACTTTGAGAGTTTTGACCAGAAACATTGTCCAAACTCCATATTAGATGACTGGGATTGGAGTTGAGTCTCTCATTACAAAGTATGAAAACAAGATCACTGAGTCTGTCTTGCCCTTTCACAATTTTTTCTTCTCAAATCAAAGCATTCCGTCGAAAATTCCTCTTTTTCCGTTTGAACTAACTTTTTTACAGTGAAAGCAATGATAGTGCGACTGCTTGCCGTCGAGCGGGCAATCCAATTTGGCGTCAGCATTTCGGCAACTTGAATCTGTGATTAATTGAAACTGATTCAAAGCAAGTTTTCCAGCTTTTCTAGTTTCATTATAACTACGCAAACCTATGTGAAAGAACTCGAGATGGACGGGAAAATCGGCGCCATCATGGAACACGAACACGTGATTGGAAATGATAAGCTCATCGTCGGCGGAAAAATGACACCTGAAAAAGTGATAAGAATTGTTAGCTGTTAAACACGTGTATTTCGGTTCTAAGGCCGATTTTCTGACCCGAAAAGATTCGAATAGAATGGAGATATTTGGACTATGTGTCCTGTTCTTTGTGACGTGATGCAGTGGTAAGGTCTGCTACTCCACCCACCCCTGTAACCCATGCACTATCAATCAGGTCCAAAATCCGAGGCCTCGGTCGAGTACATGGCCCAATCCCCACCAAACACATACCAAGGAATTTTACATTGTCTTAGCTTTCATTCAAGCTATGACACGTTTTGGTTGCTCCACCTTCGCCAAAGTTATGGCATTTCAAACAGAGGGTACATTTTTCTGGGACACCTTGTATTTAGCCGTCGCCATAGGGATGAGATAGTCTGCTACCGACGGCCGATCTGCCTTCGATGGAATCAGGTCTTCGCTACATTACGAAAAAAGCAGTACATAGAATTGTTTGTCACGAATTGTTTTTTGATTCTTTTTCATTTCACGCTTATGTTTTCCGACGCTGTTAGAACGTCACAAAAAAAAAAACTGCGGCGCGTTACGTAATGGCAGCGACTTGTCCTCAGTAGGGTAGAATTATGGTGAGGAACAACATCATGAGAGCGATATATCCTCATCAAAGAGGCGCCATATCCGACTCGAATGAAACGCTCACGTCTTTCAAGCGCAAACCTGATAAGGTCACGGCAGACTTGAGGAAAATGGGAAAGATGAGTTATAATCAGACCTAGCTAGTCTTGTCTAAAAGCCAAGACTTTAAATAAA
This sequence comes from Nippostrongylus brasiliensis, assembly GCA_030553155.1. Classification (NCBI taxonomy): domain Eukaryota; kingdom Metazoa; phylum Nematoda; class Chromadorea; order Rhabditida; family Heligmosomidae; genus Nippostrongylus; species Nippostrongylus brasiliensis. Next base: position 14,328,234 of record CP130733.1, on the reverse strand, counting down.
TATCATCAATTTCTTTGAAATTTCTTCGATAATGGTGTTCAAAATTATTCCGAAAAACGAAAGTTCTGCTCGCTATTAATAACACAGGGTGTCTGAAAAAATGTACCTCCTGATTGAAATGTCATACCTTTGGCGAAACGAACCAATCGGAAAGAGTCATAGCTTGAATGAAAGCTAAGAAAAAAGAAAATTTTCTTGTATGTGTCTGGTGAGGATTGCGCCGCTTACTCGACCTACGCCTCGGATTTTGCACCTGATTGATAGTGCATGGGCTATGTGCTCGCTCTACTTTGGCCGTAAACAGGTGATATTGCTGCTATGAGTTCCTCCTGAGGCAGTGAACATATCGATTCGCCGCAGCTTTTGGTTGAGCATGGAACAACATCAATATCAATCAATGAATGTAACTACTGTTTGAGAAGCTAAAACTCTTCCAACATTGATGCAATCATAACATAGGAATTAAGAGGAATGTAAAATGTATGAACCATGAAAATTGCGCCATGCATCTCTCCGAATCGTCGGATTTTAGACCTGATTGAAAGTTCACGGATAAGATGCTTGTTCTACTTTGGTCGCAAACAGGTGATATCGCTGATACGCGTTTCTCCTATTGCAGTAAACATAAAAACATCAAAACAGCAGCAGCAAGCAAGTTTAACAAGCACTTCAAGATGCACTTGCACAATACGACTATGTTTTTTATTCGGATCAAAATGAACACTCAGTGATTGATAGTGATGCTAATCCGTCTCTAACCGAAAGCTGAGTTGCATTGTTCGCTGCTCCAAGTGTAGCGCAATGATATAACCTGATTGCGGCCAGAGTAGAACAACCATGTTATCCGTGAACTTTCAATCAGGTCTAGAATCCGACGATTCGGACAGGTGCATGGCACAAACTTTATGGTTCATACATTTTACATTCCTCTATATTCTTTTCTTATGATTGCATCACTGTTGGGCGAGCTTTAGCTCCTCAAACAGTGGTTACAATAACTGACCGATATTGAGGTGATTCCATGATTAACCAAAAGCTGCGGCAAGTAGATATGTTTGCTGCATCAAGAGAAACGCGTGTGAGCGATATCACCTGTTTACGACCAAAGTAGAGCAAGCATATAACCCATGCACTATCAATCAGGTCCAAAATCTGAGGCGTAGGTCGAGTACATGGCGCAATTCTCACCAAACACATGCAAGAAAATTTTCTTTTTTCTTAGCTTTCATTCAAGCTATGACTTTTTTCGATTGGTTCGTTTCGCCAAAGGTATGGTATTTCAAACAGGTGCTACATTTTTTAAGACACCCTGAAGTCAATAATCCATACTAGTACAAATTCGAGCTTCTTTGTGGTGTAGTGGGTCTTCACTCAAAGGGATACAAACTCTTGACTCTCTTTTGCTCTGTTCTGTTCTTTTCATCATTCTTTTCATTTTCATTATTCTGCCACTGGGTTCACTAATATCATTTATTATTGTTGAAGTGAGTGGGTCCGCGCGGTGCAGTGGTCAGAGGCGCTGTTGACACCACCACGGTCGAGCAAGCGATTACGGCCTGGACTAAACAACCGTTCCATCTCTCTGGGGTCAGGTATATTGCTACCAGGCTTGTCTGAGAAGTTAGGGAGCAGTGACTCGGCATAGCGGCTGGCCCCCGGTAGTCATTGTATAACATGCATTCTCCATGCATCTACGATTATATAGGGTGGTAAGAAAGTCTTGAGTCACTTTGCATAAAATTTTCAGAACTTACGACTTATGAATTGTATCCATAACCTAACATGTAACAGTTGTTAGTCATTCACGAAGCAGCGTTACGATGGGTATAAATAGCCCGACCCTCTCCTTTACATTCAGATAAGATGCCATTTTCACAAGAGCATATTTGAGCCCTCATCTTTAACGGACGGTGGCACAGCACTGGAATGATGGAAACCATTCGCAACATCAACGCTGTATTTGCAGAAGGCACCTTAACCCTCAGTATCGTCGAGCTCTGGTTATCTCGCTTTACAGCTCGAGACTACTGCTTGGAAGACGAGCCTTGGTTGGGACGGGCTCCTGTGGTAGAAAATGCTGCCTTTCTCGGAGCTGTCGCAGCGGATCCAGAAAAAAACACTCGTACTCTGGCAAGGAGTTAATAACACACTCATACTACAGTTAGCAGCTGGCTCCATTCTCTCGTTACAGAGAAAGGCAGAGTGGACTGAGCTCGGACATCCCAGCCGACAGCATTCGATGCACACTCGCAATGATGCAGCAGGGCCCTATGACGACAAAGAGACTAATAAAAATTTGTAGAAATGCGGTTGGCACACGATTTTGCAATCATCTTATTACATTTATATTGTTCCCTATAGATGTCAATTGTCTTCTCTCCAAGTTGCTTTTCAGCTGAGAAAAGGGTGACCAAAGTCGGTGATGACATACGGGCAGTCAGCAACTTCTTTGGCTTCCAGCCTGCTCCGTTCTGCAAATAGAAGATGTCTGACCTGCCTATCAGGGACGTTATGGTTCTGACTAGCAATGGTTATTAAATCGTGGAGTAAAATGCATGGTGCACTGAATAAGAAAACAAGAAAAAAATAGACGCCAAACGGCTCAAGACTTTCTTACCACCCTATAAATTGAACACAAATGCGGCGGTGCATCCTTAGAGACTAATCAACGCCGACACCTTTACCTTTTTACTTTTTATTGTTAAGATAATCAATAATCGGGAAATATGTGTGAGGAAAAATAAATAAACACCCACCGACGACGTGTGCAGTGGGCGTGGACCTTGCCGTAGAATCGGCACACATTCACTCTACAGTTCTCCATGGGGCGGACAAAGCGAATATGTGGGTACATAGGCGGCGGTGGAACTCGACCTGCAAATGCTCGTCACTGCAATATAAATCTCGAAAACAACCAAAGATAAGGGGAATAGTTATCTATCCATCCTAAGAGTTACGTTCACAAGGAACGTGTGCACTGTTGCGGTAAGAGGCGTTGGTTCCAACCGCGCGTTCGAGCGATCGATCCCCATCCAGTAGAAAGATTTCTCCCTATTCCACTACTTTATCAGTTATAACTACAGGGTGATAAAAAGATTTCAAGCCGCTCGAAAGCTCTGAAAGTTTTAGAATTTTTGATTAATGGTATTCTCGATGTGGCATTTGGAACTTGTCAGACATTCTCGATTATCTGGTATGAGTAGGCGCACAATGTTTATTCCCTAAATTATGAATAAAATATTAATTGATTAATTAATTACAATATCTACTCTAAACAAGCACCTGTGAGCCTTAAAGTCTCCATAGAGCTAAAGTGAGCCGTAGGAAAATGGAAACGTTGTGCTGGAGTACGTTGGAGCACCCAACCTATTACCCAGAACCACCCACCCTCCTAAGGTCTTCCAGCGATTTCTTTGACTCCAGGACTCTTCAGTTCTGGGAGGAAGAGATCTCTGATCTACCCTAGAGGTGAAGCATCGTCACCACCAACGGTGGAGATCATATTTTTGAGAAAATCACACTGCAATCCATTACAAAAAAGAAGCGAAAATAGAGGAGACCTTCTTACCATGGTATATTGAACGGTTTTTTTTTTGCTAGAATAACGACGGATCGAATGGCTCCTTTAAGCGATCGTTCATGAGAAAAGTGCAGGTATTATTGAGTTGTACTAGCGGGAGCGTGTGGGAAGACCGGCTTGCCGCTGAACTTGACGTAGACGATGTTCATGAAGAATGGATACGTTTCTGATGCCCCGCTCTCGCTCAACGGAACGAATATCTCTGAATGCTCCAGCTGTGTGCACTTGGGTCGGGAAGTCATCATGACCAACGACTTGAGTCCAGAGCTGGGCAGAAGGAAACGAGCGGCTTGGGGCGCATTCAAGAGTGTTGAAGAAGTAGTGAGGAAGACGAAGAACGCCCGACTCCGCGCCCATCTCTTCGACTCTACGATTCTTCCTGCGTTGACGTACGCTTCAGAATCCTGGGCGTTAAGCAAGCAGGATGAACATGCGATTTGCGTCGCGCAACGAAGTATAGAGAGAAGGATGCTCGGAGTGACTCGCTTCATTCAGGCGAGAGACGGCATACGGAGCTCCGAGCTACAGTACCGATCAAAATGATATGTCACCTTACATTTTTGAACACAACTAGTCGAAACCGAGAGGAATCCTTGTCCAATTGGTAGTTTTGGTAACCTTACTCAAAAAGACATTGAACTGTGCACTTGATGGAATATCTAGAATTTTTTCAAAAATTTTGAATGCGTTTTTATACGCATTTTCACATGACTATATCTCAGGAACCGCTGCACATGAAACCAATCCAAGGTTATATTTCGATAGAGCATGACTGACTTGTTATAAAAAGCAACGAACGAGTAATTCAGATTGCCAATATACTATCGATTTTTTTGATCGAAAATTTTTATGGTCAAAAAATGGCAAAATTTTAAGACATCACTTTAAATAAAAATCTCTATATCAGTAATGAGTCGATGAAATTGCACCAAACTTATATGTTATATGGAGCAAGATTTCCTCTTTCTTGCGCACATTTGAATTTTACATATCATCCACAAGTCCTTGAGAAAATGACTTACAAATTTGTACCTACATTAACTGTCATATTTAGAAAAACTGGATAGGAATCGACTTCTATTCTTTCCACCGCATAGGAGACTTTCTATCCTTTGAACAGTGAGTTAGAGAGGAAATGAGTCCAACTCCTTTGTAGAAAAATTTCATCTAATTTGCACACCTTGAAAATGCCACTCCTTACCCTACCCCATCGGTACAGCGCATTGTGGGGGAAGCATTCAATATTGAGCATTAATATTTTTTCTCCAGTTTTCTCGTCCACAGCCAAACGCATACAATCATGATATAATGGTCAACGTTCAATTTCGTGATTTCCAATAATTCGCCTAGGCATTAACAGCTTTCCTCACCACAGTACACTGTACTGGTGAAGTATAACAGTGTCAACGTCTGCAAATTAGATGAAATTTTTCTACAAAGGAGTTGGACTCATTCTCTCTATAATTCACTGTTTGAAGGTTAGAAAGTCTCCTATGCGGTGGAAAAAATAGAAGTCGATTCCTATCCAGATTTTCTAAATATGACAGTTAATGTAAGTACAAATTTGTAAGTCATTTTCTCAAAGACTTGTGGATGATATGTAAAACTTAAATGTGCGCAAGAAAGAGGAAATCTTGCTCCATATAATTTGTGAGTTTGGTGCAGTTTCATTGACTCGTTACTGATATAGAGATTTTTATTTAAAGTGATGTTATAAATTTTGCCATTTTTTGACCATAAAAATTTTCGGTCAAAAAAATCGATAGTTTATTGGCAATCTGAATTACTCATTCGTTGCTTTGTATAACAAATCAGTCATGCTCTATCGAAATATCACCTTGGATTGGTTTCATGTGCAGCGGTTCCTGAGATATAGTCATGTAAAAATGCGTATAAAAACGCATTCAAAATTTTTGAAATAATTCTAGATATTCCATCAAGTGCATAGATCAATGTATTTTTGAGTAAGGTTACCAAAACTACCAATTGGACTAGGATTCCTCTCGGTTTCGACTAGTTGTGTTCAAAAATGTAAGGTGACATATCATTTTGATCGGTACTGTACGTCAACAGTCGAAGATCAGAGACGCAGTCGCATGGGTCAAGTTGTCGAAGATCAGGTGGAGCGGAAACGTAATGCGATTTCGTGACGACCGTTGGGCGAGAGCCGTTACTGACTGGATTCCACGGGACGTCAGAAGAACACCAGGTCGCCCACCTCTGCGCTGGTCGGACTTCTTCGTCAAATCCCTGAACGATAGATTCGATGCTCTTCGTGTTCCTCGAGAGAGCAGGACCCACTGGTCTACCATGACACGCGACAGGGACGAATGAAGACGTTACTGGCGCCCGCTCGAGCAAATCAATGATCAACGGGACGACAGGTGATACAGGTGATACTAGCGGGACTCGAAAGGCGGAGGTGTGTCGAATGGGTCCTAAATTGCAGCGAGGATGTTTCCAGAGGAATTCCCAAATGATTTGTTTCAGTGACTGAAGAGTCGCAGGATATTTCCAATAACTGACAGCGATTCTCTCCCCGCTCTCTGTACTCAAAGATGTTTCGAACGTGCTGTAGGTTTCATTGAAATTGTTAATGTGTCCCTTAATGAAAGGTAGTCTGGAGTCCTTCGAAAAATAGAGGTGTTAAGAGAAAGAACCCATGTGTCTTTGACAGGAAGAGACTACCTGAAACGGGAAATTTTACGCAGGATGAAAGTTGATTGAAAGTAGAAAGCGGAGGTTTAGGTAATGAGCTGACGTCCATCACTGGTTGGCAACGACGTCGTTTCCATGCCCTCCGATGAACGGACGACCGACGAGTTGCTGCGGTAACCCACAACGAAAAGCATAATATATGTACGAGACCGAGCCGAGACAACACAATAAGCACTAGGCGAATAGAAGCCTTCGCAACGAATAAAGAGAAAAGTAAAGAGAATTAAAAGTATAAGTAAAGTTATGCGCGTTGATCATCTCCTACGGACGCGTCGCCGCATTCGTGTTCTATCCAGAATCGTAGAGACGTGGTGAATGCGTATTCGGCCTATACAATTACTTGCGGGGGAAGCCGCTATACCAAGTCAGTGTCTTGACCTTCCCAGACAAGACTAGTTCCAATTTACCTGACATTGTAGTTTTACCCCTTGTCAGTATTTCACATGTTGCTGCAACCATAAAGGGTAAAGGTAAAGGTGTCGGCGTTTATTAGTCCATTGAGGGTGCCGCCCTTAGGAGACTGATACCTAGAAGACATAGCCCGGGCGATTAACGGTAGCGCCTCTTACCACTGCACTACGCGGCCCACTCACGAACAAAAGTAAAGGAAAAGAATATAAAAGAAGTAAGCGAAGCCCAGAGTTTTTAAAGTCACGACAGAGTTCCATGCTTCACCCATCACCTTTAAATAGAAAGAGCTATCGGCGACATATCAATCCGTCGCTATAAATACCGTCATAACTCCTTTCGAACCTAATAATTTTAACAATAAAATACACAGTTGAAAGCAGAACATCACGATCCATGCGGGTTCTCGTTCACAAGATAATTGCAATGATTTGTTTTCTTTCTTGAAAATTTTGAAATCCATGATGCTTCGCCGGAAGTTCTGCTTTCCTATCGATTTTTGCTCCTTCCGGTGAAGTGCTGGTCTTCACTGGAAGGAGCAAAAATCCAGATTTGCCTCAAACTTCATCCAGCCTGTTTTTTCGCATGTTGATTGCGGCTATGATGTTGCTTTTTCGAATTTCGCCTGATTGTAAGGTTCAGACAAGCAACTAAGGTGTTGGGCGGGGTCACGGCGATGAAGCAGAGGAGTACCTACCTGAATTTGCCTAAATCAGAGGAAATCTGCAAAAAAACATCAGATTCAAAACAAACATCCTTTTCAGTCTACCTGGACGTAGTGGGAGCCAAATCTGGAACTTTTACCTGACCACAAAAATTTATAATGCGAGTGGTCCTCGACCGCAAATCGGGAAACGAGCGTCAGATTCATGATCAGCGCCCCAAAAAACCGCTATAGGTGATCTTTCTGAAAAAATTACCCGACCTAAGCTCGATCCGTGGTGTCGGCAACTTTTAAGAAGTGTCAGTAAACCTGTTGTAGTAAGCGTAATTATGCTGAACGTCGGTGACGTCCGACATCAAACTACACTCTGGCCTGTGACGACCTAATCAGACGATCGTCACACTCCTAATCAAATCGATTCGTTCGCCAACCAAACCGCTCGTGCTCGCCTTCGCCCTTCACGTACTACGCTTCAATGAGTTCATTTTGGTCTCTCTTCAACCATCAGCACTCTTCTTTTCTTGTTCCCTTAATTTCGCTACATACAGTAGCGGTTAAAAAGATATGTTACTTTACATTTTCAACCACAAATATCTCAAATCGAAAAGAAATATAAATTCAAAAGAATCTAGTTTTGCGACGAACCTAGTACCACCATCACAGCATCATATTCTAGTATACGTAATAGTAACCCGCAAAAAGCGGTAGTAAAACTTGAATTTCGCGCTAATCTAAATTCATTTGATAGAGCTGACAAATCCAAACAAATTTTTCTTATTCAGTAGCCCATCCATGTTCAAGGATATAATAACAAATAAGTAAATTAAATAAAATCCACTTAAAATACGTCGCGACCTTCCTTTGTTGTGAATTCTGTATTTTTAATAATATTTTATAGCTATTTTCATATGCGATTTCAAGCAAAAATTTCTCCACAACCGCCGAGCGCATCTCAGATATGAAACGATACCCTGATAGAGAATGATCTGTCCATTATAATAGGCTGCGAAAATTTGATTCAGATAAATTATAGTTTTTTGAGCAAACATTTCGATGGTCAGAAACTGTTCGATTTCTACGACCATGTTTCAGGTGAAATTTATTATCTCTGTACCATTACAATGAAATTGCACCAAATAGATTATGTTGGAGAAGAGGATTTTTCATTTACAGGTCGTAATCTTTTATATTTATATGTATGTTCTCAAATAGCGCTACAAAATTGCGATGCCGTATCTTAAATGGAGAAATGCAAAAGGTCACTGAAAACTCGTGCCGTTCTTTGCAAACGGTTTTCTCAACCTTATGCTCACATGGCACTGAATTGGATCACCGAGGGGCCCTTCAGTTGTCCCAACACAGATTTTGTTCCGGTCTCTACAAGCCCAAATTGGCGCATGCTAAATCACTCCCAACACGCCCAGGAAAAGAAAACGAAAAAATAGAAAAATATCCGCATCGCCAGGGAAATGGGGCGGAAAATGAAAGAAAAGGGCACATTCCTTCGAACTGAAACATAGAAAAAAGTAATTACATAAGGACTAGTACATCTTCTCCTCCTTTGCGCATATGCCTTTTATTGAGTTGGCCTCTTCGTTGAACTCGATTATGAAAATTTTGAAATCTCTTCTCATCTGTTTTGCTTATATTTCCCTATATTTGCTTATATTTTTATAAAGATCGCAATTATTAGTTTGTAGCTATGAAATTTTGTAGAAGATCACATTCTCAAATAAATTGAAAGGTTTTAAGATTAAAGTGTCGTCGGTCCAGTAAAAAGCTGCGGATTATTCATAGAATCTTGTTACATTTCCTTGGAGTCGTTCTAGCAACATTTCGAGCTTTATGTTTTCGGAATATGTCTTTCATTGGATCTACCCGAAATTTTGATTCAGAAAGTGGAAATAAACATGTGCCTACAACAGCATGATGTTCAAAAATGTGGTACGATTTCAGAAATGGTCTCACGTTACCGCTATCTTGTGGGCCTCGGCTCCATTAGGGTGAACCAAAAGTCGTATCGCTTTTCTTGCTCCAACATTAACCTTTGCTCTCCAAGAAATGGCAAATCGTTGGGCTCTTACGTAAAGTCGGTTTTATTCACTGGTTAGAGGACATCTATTAGAATTCCGCTCGAGACGGAATCGGCATCATTCCTGTAACTAGCTTGTGGAAGGCAAAAAGTCGAGACACTCTTTAGTGACATCGGCCGCATTGTAAGGTCATTGTTCACTAAGAAAATGAGCTAACAGTTTCGCAAAGTGTATCCGGATGACGGAAGATCGGAGCTGTTGACTTTGCTCGGAAGTAGTTTAATCGAGTTGGTAGTTGTGGTTTTTTCCCGATATTTGCCGGAAGGACGCCTTTTTGAGTGTTGCTGAGGTAGCAGAGACCTGTGTTTGACCAAGTCGCGCGACAGACGATTTGCGCTATAGACTGGAATTCCCTTCTTGCTTCCAAAGATAGACAGTAGCGGTTTGTGATCTGTCCTTAAGGTGAAATGCCGACCGTGGATGAAGCGATGGAACTTCTGCACTGCGAATATTATTGCGAGTGCTTCCTTCTCAATTTGGCTGTAACGTTTCTGGGCGGGAGTGAGTGCGCGGCTGGCGTGGTAGATGGCCTTCTCGGATCCGTTTTCGAAACGATGCGACAGAACCGCTCCAATGCCGTAGTTCGAAGCGTCTGCTGCGAGAATGATTGGCAGGTTAGGATCATAGTGAGTCAACAGTAGATCCGATCGTAACTTGTCCTTAATTGCGTCGAATGCTGCTTGGCAAGGTGGAGTCCATGCGTATTTGACGTCTTTCTTCGTGAGAGCGTCCAAGGGAGCGCGAAGGCTATGTAGTTCCTTTACGAAAGTACCATAAAAATTCACGAGACCAAGAAATGCACGCAATTGGCTGACGTCGGTCGTTCCTGTTTTTTTTTTCAACATACAGATGTCGGACAGCTATGTAGCATTTGAGTACTTCGAACTTTCGACGATCATATGCAACCACTTGTAACTGGATCTGTATTGATTGCTTTATGGCTTCAGAATCCGTTATCACAAGTCGGTCTGATCGGGGCTTAGTTGTTGTACCGTTTCTCCACCGTCAAGTCTCAACAGCAGAATCGATGCTGCACATTTAGAGAAATCATCATCGACTTCAATTTCAGATATCCCTGTAGCTCTGTAGTCGCACTGGAGCTTTGTTTTCAGCGATGACGTAAAAGGACGCTAATCACAGAAACCCGTTGGGTTTTTTCCAGCGTTTGAAAAAGTTTAACGACAAGCTCAGTCAGAGTTTATTGTGATACTTCGTATGGAATAATTTGAGAGCCTCAAAATATTAATATGAGTAGTATAGACAATATTATTAACACATCGTATTATCCGTACGGTGAAAAATCACGCAAATAAAACAGTACTGAAGCAGGATTTTCGGTTTACCCACATGCGATGTAATTGTTGTCTGTTCTCCTGTTCATCGTTATCGTTTCTCCTTATGGCTATGGACGCTCTGTCTGTTTCTCTTTTACAATCTTAGTTTCTTTCTTCTCATGTTCGTTGATTTATTCTATTCATGAATTTAAACTGAATTGATTAGCAATCAGCTCAGAATGAAGTCGATGGTGGAAACTGATTGCGGTGGGTCGAACGCACTCGTCGGACTCGCGCAGAACTATGGCACTTCCAATCAACGAATCGCTCCTGGTATCAGTAGAGGTCAGTTCTGGTGTCCTCAGAGCTCCCTACTGTTGTGTACAAAAACGTTCCCTGAAAAAATGCAAAATTTACGGGCAGATGGATTCCATAGCTTCCAAACAGTAGAAATTACTGTGAAATATCACCTATATGAGGGTCCGCGTGGTGCAGTGGGATGAGGCGCTACTGACACCCGCACCGTCGAGCGATCGATCCCGGTCCGCGCTATCCAAGCCTTCCATTGCTCCGGGATCGGGTAAATTGGTACCGGACTTGTCTGGGGAGGTTAATACGCTGATTCGGTACATTGTGTAGGTCAAATACGCAACCATCATGCTTCTACGATTTTATTTATTTATTTATTTATTTACAAAACATTTAACATGCGTGAGCGGCGTATAATAAATGTGACAAGTCAGAGAACAAGAGCTATGAGTTAACGAAAAAGAAGGAAAAAGACGAAGTGGGCCATTCTGAGAATCTCAGCACACCTCGGAATAAGCACTGGCAGGCAATTCAGAAAAGAAAAAAGAAATTTGAAAGCACACAATAATGGAAAAAGACTGAAGTTTTCTTTAGTAAACCGAAATTTGAATGGAAACAACAAACTTCCTACGTAAGCAGAAACATCTCCAAGTAGTCATAGACCAGGGCCTATAAAGAGTCATACATGTCGCAATACAGTCCTAAGGATGCGGCTACAATTCGAATTCAGATTTTCACTACCATTATTTAAGTACTTTATGTGCGTTTTATTCGTAATTTCGTAACGGGGTCATCTTTAACTGAAATAAGAAAATGACGTCAGTTTCGGGCTCAGTATAGATGGACGGATCAGCTGATATGTTCAATTTATTAAATAATCCAATATTAAAGAAAAACCGGTAAATAACGTTCTGGAGCGTTCAGAACGTTTTTTGGGATACAAGTTGTGAGCGGTATTGTATGTCAATTAATAAGAAAACAATTCGACGCGCGGACCTCTACGATTCTGAATGGAGCACGAATGCGAAGGTGCGCCCTTAGGGTTCAGATCAACTCCGGCACCTTTACCTTTTGTCTTACTTCCTATAAAGCGTGGTGTTCTAAACACAATGGTACCACACGTGGAAGTACACGAAAGTGCACTTCACACTAAAAACGACCTCAAATACAGTCGTTAACAGCTAAGAATCTTATTATTATACAGAGGTGGAGTGTTGATGTGAGTAAAATCTAGAAATTTGTCTCTTATCGCTGGCGCAGTTGCTAGAAGCGACCCATCGATTCGGTCGGTGAAACTACAGAATGAGCCCCCCCCTCGAAGAGAGGAGAGCATCACATGCTCTCCGCTACGGGCGATAAAACACCTGTGCAAAAGCCAACATTCCCCGCATGGCAGCATCGACTTCTACCGCCGTCATTTTTCACCAATGGCCCGGAAAACTGTCCGATATTAAAGTACGCAAATTTAAAAACAAATGTGAGTCATTTCATTATTTTGTTTGCTTTTTTCCTACTCCTCAAATGGGTAGGACTCTTCTGTAGTAGAAATGTGGGATAAAATAAAAATGATCTATTCAAAGCAAGAGCAGAAACTTCAAGCATCTCGGATATCATTACTCAGTCTTACTTCATGCTTGAGAGCAACCATTATTAAATTTAAAACCTAGTCTGTTGGTTAGCAGTACCGCTGTCTCGATAGATGTTCATTAGAGAAGGATGAGAGAACGGGGAACTTATCACCTATTCAATATCTATTATTTTATTATTTTGTAGATCAAATAAACTTCATTTCATCGAATAGGTGTGGTACTCGATCTAGTGGTTTTCATAGCGCCTACATGAGCCCGCGTGGTGCAGTGGTAAGAGGGACCACTGACACCCTTACGGTCGAGCGATGGATCCTGAACCGAGCCAACTAAGCCTTCCATCCCTCCGGGGTCCAGTAAATTGGTACCAGACTTATCTGCCATGCCTCTACGATTCCGAATGGAACACGAATGCGGCGGCGCGTTTTCGGGGACTGATCAACTTCGACACCTTTACCTTTGCCTTTTATAGCGACCGCACCTCCCAAAAACTTTTCTCGTCAGAAACGCCTTACGACTAGAGCTTAACGAAAATAACCAGGGCCCAAATTCATGACGGGTATCGGCACAATATACCCAAGAATAAACCCCGGTCGGCGCGATTATTCGCATTCATGAACGCGGGAGTTTATTTGGGGGATTACGGGGTTCTATTCCACTCCGCGGCGTGTTCATGAATGCGAATAATCGCGCCGACCGGGGTTTATTCTCGGGTATATTGTGCCGATACCCGTCATGAATTTAGGCACAGGTGTTAGTGTGGATTCGAGAGAGGTTGTGAGTGGGTAAAGTGCAAGTTTAAAGCATTTCTGTGATGACGGGGAGCAAAGGATAAGTGAAGAAAGGAGCGGGAAGCTAGACGGTTACTGGAGTTTATCAAGGTAAATGATTATGCGGAATGGTTAGGTTTTTGGTATCGGATGGAAAAGTTCTATTCCAGATAGTAGAACTATAAAGGCATGAGTGGGCTAAGGGTAGTAATCGATGTTAATCAGTCTCCTGAGCACGCGCCACAAATTCGGGTTCCATTCAGAATCGTAGAGACGTTGTAAAAGTGTGCTTCGCTCATACAACTTTTTGTGGGGCCATCAGCTGCGAAAATCAGTGTCTTCGACTTTCCAGACAAGTCTGGTACCAATTTGACAGACCACAGAAGGATGGGAGGCTTGATTAGCCTGGGCGCGGAACGATCGCTCAACCGTGCGGTTGCCAATGGCGCCTCTTGCCATTTTACCACGCACACACTTCAAGTGGTGGCTTGGTCACTCCCTCATTTTAGGTGCCTCATCGCTCCTACCTTCTTCTTCTCTTGGAGAGCAATTCGCCAATGATTTCCTGCAACAGAAGGCATCAGCTACGAAGGCACCTTCGACCTTCAGTATGAAGGTGACTTTTAATCCTGATAACCGATATTGCATTAGGGCTAAAATTAATTTATTTAGTCGATTTTTCAACGTAAAAATCGGTGATTGCTAGTTTTTCGAAAATCGAAAGATTGTCCATGTAATACAACACATTGGTACATTTCAGGCACTAGCGTCCCAACTACCAAAGCAGTCAACGTCGACCACAAGTCTAGCCAGTAACTGGTCAACAGAGTACGCTGCTCGACCTAGCCATCAGGTGGAACATACCGTAATCTACCGTATCCTGTCTGGGAAGTTCACGTCCGATGCTTTCAGTTGGCATCACAATGGTCGCAACAGTACTCGGCCGCTCGACCAGCGTATGAGAATGCGTGGGCAGGAGCCACGGCAAACGTAGTGCCGTACCAAGACCTATCGAATAGGTGAGTTTATTTTTTGAGAAATAGGTTGGCAAGTATTTTATTGATTTTTCTTCAATAACCCGCCGAAAGTCATGAATGAAACAGCAAATACAAGGAAATAATGGCTGATCAGGAATACGGTAGAATTATATTTTCTAGCGGTTGAATACTTTTAGCAGCCTTTTTCGTCCAGCATGAAAGGTATTTGAAAACTGTGTTGGTTGAGTTTTTGAATGATAATTTTATTTGTCTGTGCGTGTATTTTGTCAAAAGAGACATATCATTTGGACCTTATTCGTGTAGTGCTGCTGGCGGATTGTAAAAATGCGGAATTTATCGTCATATACAGCAATGGGACATTATTCACGGTTTTCATGGTAAATATTGGACGTCTGGCTTAGCGATGGAAGAGTATTTTGACGGTAGAATGAATAGATTTTTTTCTGGTGGAAGCGTAATATAGGATAAATCAGAGATTGATATATTTCTTGTTGCATTTCCAGTAGCCCTTGACATGAATCTGCTAGAGCGTGTTTGTTAGGTCTAGAATAATAAAGGAAAAATAAAAAATTAAATAAATAAACGCGTGAACTACTTCTTGACATGCCTTCCTTTTGTAAATACAGCATACTTGATGTTTCGAAACAACTCGTTGTCATACTAGAGGGGTTGATCACCTAAGGACTAGGCCAAAAATTGTGGTACCATGGAGTACAGTTTAGTTTCTTGGTGATTTCGAATTTTTTGGAAATTTCAATCTATTTCAATCTCCTTTTTTGACTGGGAACTGCTCCGAAGGTCATTGCTTGAATTTTCAGCTCCACCTCGGTCGACAGTGGAATGTGGTCCGCGGAGTTCCTGGACAATGTCGAGGCGTCTCTGCACGCATCGATGGTATGAACAAACCCATAAACTTTATCTAAGAAAAATTCCAAGCTCGCACCGTTTGCAGATGTCCAATGAACTAGCAGATAGCTGGGCTCAGGAGTATACCGGTGGAATGGGTTACCCATGGGGAGATATGGAGAGCGAATGGGACACCATTCGACAGAATCTGTCCAAAGTTCAGAGCGAAGAGTCCACCACGACTGTCAACTATACCTATCAGGTGGGTTACCATTTAAGAGCAATCAACGAAGGGTTGATAATCAAACAGAACCACAACAGTCTGTTAAGGTAGAGGTAGAGTGAATGAGTTAGCACAAGCACTCTCAACGATTAAATTGAAGTAAAGGTAAAGGTAAAAGTAAAGGTGCCGGCGGGGGCCAGCCACTATACCAAGTCAGTGCCTATACCTTTCGAGACAAGTCTGGTTCCAATTTACCCCACCCCAAAGGATGGAAAGCCTGGTTAGCGCGGGTTGGGATCGATCGCTCAACCGTGCGGGTGCTAGTCGCGCCTCTTACCACTGAACCACGTGGGCCACGAGTTTGAACATTAACATAAAATAATTCGTATAATATTAATAGCGTAGTGTAATTTTGGAATTTTTCCAGGAGAATAATCCGTTCAGGACAGCCGATAATCCGATGGTCGAAGGAGATCGACTGATGCAGTCGGGCGATCTTGGTAGTGCAATACTCGCTTACGAAGCCGCTGTACAGAAGAACCCCAATGATGCAGAGGTTGGTGAAATGCAGAAATTTCAAAAAAAACTAGATTGTTTCTTTTCGATAAAAATTAGTCCAAATGGATGAGAACGCGGCTTCGTTCTTTTTGCGTTTCGTTAGTTTCAGCCTAATTCAGCTTGAGCTCCACTGAGCAGCAAAGAAGAAGAACTACATAGTTGTACTATCGACCTCAAGTAATGCAGGCTTTCGAAAATGATGTCAAAAAAGCAAAGAACGATAACAAATCTATCAAAGTCTGTCGTTTTCTTGCAAAACTCGCCCAAATCCTATAATGATTTTTGCATTTAAAATATACCACCTCCTTGTCAACGAGGCGATATTGATTTAAAATGTACTCGAATCGGATAAGTGCAGCGATACTGATGCTTTCAAAACAATTTCTTTTTATTTAAAGTCCCCTTGCCTACTAGTTTTCTTTTATGCGAGCCCACCAATTCGAAACAACTCAAGCCATTCTAAGCTCCTTTAGTGGATATTGGACCTTACCGATATTGGACCTTACCAACACCTCAAACGTTGTTCCCTGCTCACATTAATAAGTTTCATGCATCGGCTCTGCGGGTAACTCGCCCTGCTCCCACTACTGCCCATGCCCTGTTTCTCTGAGTTTGAAACGAGATCTCTTTCCCTGTGCGGTTTTAGGCCCATAGACTATCACCTCGACTATGAATTTTACCTATATACTGTTGCCTTCCTTATGAATTCGGTGTTGTTTTTCAGACGCGAATCATCCCAAAGTTTTACTTCGGTAAACGTTTTGAGAAAATAAAATGAAATAAAGTAAAATTGCTCTCACCAAAAATATTTTCATTCCTGTAAAAACAGTATTTGAATCCCATTGGTGTTGACGTTCTCCGTGTTGTAGATAAATCGCGTCCCTGAAGATCATTACGAAAAATTACTGGCAGCTGTAGAACGGGATCCTGACGACGCTGATGTGGGTATCATTTGAACTAACCACACCTGTTTCTTAACTAGCACCCGAGCTGGTTTCCGTATGCGATTACAAAAAGAGCTGAGCGACAATTGGCTCTCGTTTAACAATTAGACACAGTTATTGGTCTGAAATGGTAGAAAAAATCCATCAAATAAGTTTTACATGAATTTCAGTCATGGTGCCGTTTGGGTCTGTCGCATGCTGAGAACGAGAATGACGCGAAAGCGATAGCGGCCTTCAACAACTGTCTGAAAATTCAGCCCAACAACGAAGAGGTTTTTTATTTCAATATCGATTTTTACAAATGCTTACAGTACCGGACGCGCCGCAACAATAAAACGGCGCCAGTGGCGCTTTCTTGCACATAACCCGCCGTTTTTTCTATATTTTCTTTAAAATTGATTTTTTCGTGAGGAAGTATGGTGTTGAACTCAATTCTCGTATTCACAGAAATTGTTAACAAGCGATGTATCCGTCCCCTCGATTTTCGGTCTATTGCCCCTTCGATCCCTCGTCTGCTGACTCTTCGCTCGAAGAGGCTCCGCCTTGGGCCTGGCGGGGCCTGATAGGAATGCGGCGTAAGGTTGACACTGTTCAGGTCACCACGCGTGGACCCCCAAAACGGCGGCTTTTCAACGGCAAAAAGCACCTCTGCTGCAGCCTTATCGCTGCAGCGCGTTCGGTACTGTTGATGGTTTACACTTATTCAAATTAAGAATTAGATTTATTTTTGAAATTACTCGGTTTTTTCGTATTCTTCATTTGTATACTGTTCGATATTATTCTTGATCGTCACATGCGGAATGCTCAGTTTGGTCTCTAACTGTTGAAGGTTGGAAATGCTCATCAAAGATATCCTATGTCCTTCACGCAATCAATCGGGTGCAAAATTTGAAATCCTAAGTGAACAAGCGGTGCGACCTGGGTGGTAAGTAGCGATAGGACTGTTCAGAAGCAAAAAATATCCACCAGCTCCCTTCTTCTTTCACTCTCCGACTGGAATTTCGTCTTTCTTACATATTAATACAACTGTAAAATTAATTTATTTACATAATATACATAATAGGCGTAGATGTTGCACTTGATGGTGCTGGGATCATCGCAAAAATTGCGACATAGACTGGATCAGAGCCAAGGTCTCAGGCCTATCTGAGGTGCCATGATGACCCCTACAGAACCGAGCCTACGGTTCTCCTTCCCAACTGGGGCGGTTTTCTGCGCTCCTATCTCCTAGCAGCTTCCTTGATCCAGACGATTTTTACTTCGAAGTCGACTTTTATCATCGCCTTTTTTTTCTGGTTACCGTTGCGTTTGCTAGAAGAGTGACACATATTTATATAGATAACACATATTTAATTTTGAAAAAGAGGCTATACCTATAAAAGCCTAGTTCAGGCACTGTTAGCTCTATCCGTCTCGCTGGCCAACGAATCCGTAGACAACGAAGCTTTGAATCAACTCGAGAAATGGCTGGTGGCTCATCAAGGCGGTGAACCGGCCAATGTCCAGAAGTCACCCGCCGGTTATAGTTCGTTCCTCGACCACGACACTTTCAAGAAGGTAAGCGAAGCTAGCGATCTCCGCGGTCCAGAATTATCTCCGATTTAACCATCAAATACCCTTGAATAAACCTAGATTTGCCTGTATTCATCGGCGCACAGTGCGAAAAGGACACTTCTGTAACACCACTTCAATGCCAACGTCGGCACATCAACCTATGTGCTACTCAATTTTCATTTTTTCAAACCTCTAGTTTCAAAGAGCAAATCTTATTGTCAAACGGCCAACAGAAATCATAATTAGAGCAATAACCCAAAATGTATGCAGCGGCTTCACCTTCTTTGGAGCGTATTATACCCCGATTTCCGTTCATGAATCTGGTTCCTGTTTGTTCCCGGGCAGCTTTCGATCATTGGTTACCATATCATACCACACTCATTTGAGCTTCAGGTTGAGGAGAGCTTTCTCCATGCGGCCAGGCAACAGTCAGGAACAGCTGATGCCGCGCTACAGAACGCGCTCGGCATACTGTACAATCTGAATCGGAACTATGAACGAGCGGTGGAATGTATAAAGTTGGCTATCGCTAGCAGACCTGACGTGAGTTCCACAGTGCCTTCTACTACAGCGACTCCGCCCTTTTTCTGAGGTGACCACGCCCCTTTCTGAGCTTCTAGAAGCTTTACGTTTCAGGACGCACGTTTGTGGAATCGTTTGGGTGCCACACTTGCCAACGGCGATCGAACTACCGAAGCTGTGGCGGCTTACCGAGAGGCGTTGAAACGGTATCCACTTTACGTGAGAGCCAGGTACAACCTGGGAATCAGCTGCCTGCACCTACACAGTCACAAGTGGGTATAGCTTGACCTTGAATACATGTGGAGAGGTGGGTGATGCAGTAGTAAGAGTAGTCACTCCCTTCCCATGATCGAACGCTCGATCTTCGCCTAACCGAGCCTTCCGGCTTTCCTGGATCGGGCAAATTAGCAGAAGAGTTTTGTAGCCGGGGAAAATGCTGACTTGAACAGCAGTTGTTTCTCACAAGTCATTGTATAGGCCAAATACGTACGTGTTCATAAGATTCTGCATGGAAAACGAGTGCGTGGCGCTTTCTTGTTGACCTGATCACGCTTTACCCTTACCTTAAGATCAATCTATTATGATACGTCTACAGGCGAAAAATCTCTGAAAATATGAAATAAGCTAACAAGTGAACCATAAAACGCCAAAATGATGGAAAACCAATATACATATTGAAGCCTTGTGAAGTCATACATGGGGTTTGGTGTTGTAAATAGTCTTCAAATGTCATAAAGGTCAAAGGTAAAGATGTCGGCGTTGATCAGTCCTAAAAAGACGTTGTATTCGTAGTTCCATTCAGAATTGCAACAGCTTGATGCCCTCTCAACAACGCTCCAAACGTAGTAGCTCATGGGGTTCAAATCCGGGTTTTTCTGGGACCAGAACACCGGGGACCAAAGCATGTCCAAGTTATCGGACAGCCAGTTTTGAACCAAATGGCTCGTGCGCCGTCTTGTTGAAAGACATGTGGCCTTCCTGAAGACACAGCCGCTATCCAGGGGACAACTACAACCACTGAACTTTCGCTATCTCCAACACTGTCGCCAACCTCCTCAGCGGTTGTATCGGGTCCTTCAAGATCATCTCCTGAGCACGTTCTTCGACTTCTGCGGTTCTTGAAACACGTTCACGCGGATGGGTTCTCCTCGCCTGAGTTCCAGAACTCTCTCCGGAAGCTTTGTAATTCGCCAGAACATCGTAAATCGTCGATCTCAAGTATCCGAAGAATCGGATGATTTCCGCCCCTGTGCGTTCAGCGCGAACGCTTTCGATGATTGCGGCCCTTCTGTTGTACTACGCACTTATGGGAAACATTTATGCAGTTATGAGGGTATCGCTACAAACGAGACGATTTCCACTTACTCTATACCAATCGGAACCTCTGACGAAGTTACGGTATGGCGGGAGATTCGAATTGAAATTTGTCCAGATTTAGCTGGCGCACCCTGTATTTTTCGCTATGTTTACTAGGTGTAATTATTGAGATTTATTGGCTATTAGTTTCGTAGGTTTAATTATTTATTAGTTTTATAAATTTCTACGATTTTTCGTTGCTCCTAAAAACTAAGTATAATTTCTAAAAACGACTTTGTGTTACAAACCGAAACAATCAATCACATCATACTTTGAAATTCAGGGAAGCCGTCGAGCATTTCGTATCGGCATTGGAGCTCCAGAAAGGTGGCATCCAGAGTTCAGCCATCTGGCCCACCCTGAGGTCAGCGACGATCCGAATGCGAGGAGCTCCAGAAGAACTTCTGCCAGCTCTGGATCGAAGGGACCTGAACGCGTTCAAAGCTGCATTCGCAAAGATGCGAGCCGAATAGAGGAATGATTCAACAACGACTTCCATCAAATACGGGCCATCGATTCAACTACATTATTTGCTTTTCAGCCTTAAATTGTCAACGGACTGTCATTAATATCAGTAATAGATTCTCTGAATTGTTTGTGTATGTATTTGAAATTCTACTAACGTCGTACGTCGGTCGAGCGCCGACAGCATACAACTCCTAATGAATATATCAAAATTTTTTGACTTCTATGAAAGGCTGCAAAAATCTGTCATTCGTGTCTTTGTGTATAGAGATAATGAGCCAATGTTCCTATCTCTCCGCCTTCATATGTAGCTATCGATAATAGATATTGCATGTTGAGTGTGAGATAGTGGTACCTCAGCTGGTGATTAAGGCTGGTATGTGTTTATTCCGGAATGCATATCAACTTCTGTTCATGTAGTGCAGTGGGAAAAAGGGCTACTGACACCTGCGTGGTCGAGCGATCGAACCATGCTTAACCAAGATTTCCATCTGGGGTCGGGTAAATTGGTACCAGACTTATCCATAGACCCTGCCTTGGTATAGCGGCTGGACCCCTCAAGTGACTGTATAGGATAGATACTATAGTTGTGCTCTCCCGAAAATTTCGAATAATCGAATATATTCGAATATCGACGATTTTCGAACGTTCGAATTCGAATGTCATTCGAAAATCGCGATTTTTCGAGCATTCGAATTCGAGTACATTCGAAAATCGCGATTTTTCGAGCATTCGAATTCGAATACATTCGAAAATCGCGATTTTTCGAGCATTCGAATTCGAATACATTCGAAAATCGCGATTTTTCGAGCATTCGAATTCGAATACATTCGAAAATCGCGTTTTTTCGAACGTTCGAATTCGAATATTCGATTTCGAATGTTCGAATATCCATTCGGACAGAACTTGCGTTTCGCGAGGGAAGATCTCATCAAAGCAAATATAGGGTGTCCCAATAATGTAAGCACTGCTTATAGCAACTAGAAAGGAAAAGCACTAGAAAATGGAAATCTACGGACAAGTAGATGGAACGGATTGCTCCATGTACCCTGCACAAATTTTCGGACTTAAGACACAATCAGTTGTGCAAGCTTGCCACGATTTCGCCCCGAAATGACCATATCGCAGTGCGTTTACCGACTTTCGGAAGTAAAGTTTATTAGGTCGTTAAGTATGAAATGGCCGATATCGTGTCGAAACTTTGCTTTACTATTTCACCAACAAACGGCTCTATAATCAATCAAAATTTTCACCAAAACAGTCAACACACTTCTGCCATTTTATTGGTAACTTGTTACTGCCGGACGCATAGAAACCTGAAGTACGAGAAACAATTGATTCACGGAAGGCATTTTCCACATCCTCTTTAGAACCGAATTGTTTATCTTGTAAGAAGTGGTCTAATGTCCTAAACATATGGTAGTCAGTTGGGGAAAGATCTGGGGAACAAGGTGGGTGAATGAGAACCTTCATGAGCAACTCCTGCAATTTATGATACGTTGTTCGTGCGACATGTGGTCTTGCGTTGACATGCAGGAGCATTGGCTTGCCTCTGTAGACCAATCTCGGGTGCTTTAACGCAAGCTTTCCCGTCGTAGCATCCAACTACAGTACACGTCCGCTATTATCGATGTGCTAGGACTCGTAAAGTTGTAATGGATGACTCCATAGATAGACCACCAAACAGAGATCATCAACTTTTGTTGGTGTATTTTGGGCTTTACGCTATGTTTGGGGACCTCATCCTTGTCCAACCATCGTACTGAGCACATGCGATTGTCGTACAGAGTCCACTTTTCATCACAAGTAACGATGCGATGTTAAAGTGGTTAAGATCTGTGTCGAAAAAGAAGTGAAAGCCAAGCGTCGAAGCGACAATACTTTTGCTGCTCGTTCACTTCGTGAGGGACTCACTGATCGAATTTTTCCGCTTCGCTATTTTGCTTCAAATGCTCCAGTATTGTGGGTACAGGTAGACCGAAGCCTGCTGCTAATTCACGAGTAATTTGACTGTTGTCACTTTCGACTGCCGCTTTCAAAGCTGTGTTCTTCATCTTGGATCCAGGTCTTCCACGAGGCTCACTTTCGAGATTAAAATCTCCAGAACGGAAATTTTCAAACCAGCGACGTACTGTGCGTTCACTAGCGGCATCCTCACCGAATACCTCATTAATGTTCCGGACGGCCTGTGGTGCACTGCTTCCACGACGCAAGTCGTATTTAAAAACAACACGAATTTTGGATTTTTCCACGGCTCCGAAAACCTCCTGCACAGCCTGAATTCGGAGGCAGCACTGAAAACCAACATGGGTTGTTGAAATCTCAGGAACGTACCTTCACAACAGAAGGAAAAACCAGGAGCCCACAAGCTAACATGCCTATGTATTAGACTTGAAACGTAAAGCTTGCAAAATCGGCCATTTCATACTTAACGACCTAATAGTATACCACAACTTGTGAACAAACAAAATAGTCAAAATGCAATTTTGCCGTGATCTGATCAATACCATGTTATCTTTGTGGAATGTCTACTAGAACTGGGAGGCAGTGTAAAATACCCCTTCACAGATTGTTTTCGACCTTGTCAACGGCTACCTTCGCGTGATTTTATGGATTTAACGTTGCCCATTTGCTTCATCCCTCCACCTCTCCATGTTTTCTACAACTACCCGAGATTTGATGCTCTTTATGCCTCAACGGACACTTCGGTATGTTAGACTTTTTACGTCCTCATTGAACCACCAATGCATTTGCAACCTCAAACTTCCTTTTTTGCCGTACTGAGTAGCTTGAAGAATTTTCGGAGCGTAGGCCCAGCTTAGACAAGTTCTGGATTGAGCGTCCTTTATCTTAAGCCATCAAAGTTGTTCGTCCTTCATAGAACTTCGCCAATACAAGTTTATACGTTGGTATACCCTATTGATGGCAAGTGCCGTTACCCGCCTGTCCGTGGCCCTCTTACCCGCCTCGCTTGATGTCCGAATTTTGTTTGACTAACATGAACAAGATCACCCACATTGGGATAAACTGATTGAATAACCCAAACACTTAAGATCGCAGATTTCGCAGTAGATCTGCGATAGATCGCAGATTTCGCTGCAATCGAACGTTCGAATGCGAATGTTTCGAGCATCCGAATTTGAGCATTCGAACACGAATGTTTCGAGCATTCGAACTCGAATACATTCGAAAATCGCGTTTTTTCGAGCATTCGAATTCGAATACATTCGAAAATCGCGATTTTTCGAGCATTCGAATTCGAATACATTCGAAAATCGCGATTTTTCGAGCATTCGAATTCGAATACATTCGAAAATCGCGATTTTTCGAGCATTCGAATTCGAATACATTCGAAAATCGCGTTTTTTCGAATGTTCGAATTCGAATATTCGATTTCGAATAGAATTATTCGAATTCGAACGTTCGAATATTCATTCGAGCACAACTATAATAGATACGTAGTCACCATGTCTCTACATTTCTGAGTTGAACATGAATGCGAGGAGTGTCCTGAACGGATTGATCAATGCTGCCCAATTTACCTTTTACCTTTGCCTTGCTGACCATGGACAAGCTATGTGTGTTCTACATATAGAATCACCAGCCATTCAGCAGCATGCAGGATGCCAAATGAACAAATGAATAACAGGAAACATATAGAAAACATTTATAATAGCAAATAAAACAAAGAGCAGAAAGCATGCAGCAAAAGACGGCGAAAAACCGATGAAATACGCCACAGAGAGTACGGTGACGGGCAATCGCGCCGGGACCATAGAGTTGACAAACGGACATCGTGGTCTCCCTTATTATATAGTAGGATAGAGTCTATTCCTTACAAACCGTGCTTTGAGCATGGCAGGTGTTACGTTAATATCACGAATCATGCTTTCTAGACCAGCTTTATGTATAATAGAGCTACGCACTTCGGCACTTATTCCATCTAAAACAAAAGGCGATTTGAAAGCGATTTTCGTCGCAATCCGCGACCACCTCGGTTGGCATATGTGTGGGCGGACCCTCTTCGGAGGGTTCCGCCTGTCGCCAGGCGGAGAGGGTTCTCAGTTTTGCTTGGTGTTGTTGACCAGCGACGCTATTCACCCAAATAAGTATCCCAATAAACCACCCATGTCGCACAGAAAGGAAATTACCGAAAACCTGGTGAAGATTATTCCACTGCAATTCTGTAGTCATCCTCATAAAAATGTGCCATCGCGGCTACTGGTGTGCGATGACTTCGGAACATGCATGCTCTGACAAGGTTTTCCCCTTGATACTGCAATGTGGTGAATTTTGTGAGACAAATCATTGCCGAGACGATACAGATATGCTGTTTCCTCGAATATAACAGCTCGATTCATGAGCGGTCACAAAAGACTTTGCTGATTCAAAGAATCTTCCCTTCTTTTATGACCAGGCTTGCGCTCAAAAATCGTGCCTCAGGTGATTCAGCCGCCTCCAGCACTGACCAAGGAACTGAGGCGGCGGGAGGCGACGTACGGTACGGACGGATGACTGGGCGCCTGACCTCGTCGGGACGTGTTGACATGAGATGGAAGAGCGACATATCACATGAATCATGTCGAGAGGCTTTACGATGTGCGACATCCGCTGAGCCGGTGATGGCCATTCATCTTGCACCTGACGCGCCTGTCTACACTGCCGCCGACCACACCACGCGCTCCCACATTTCGCTCCGGCGGTGAGTTCTAAGCAGCCGTCGTCTCCTCTGCTGTGTTCTCCTCTGATTTATTCCCCGCTCTGCTGATTTACTACCTTCAAATATGCCGCAGCCTTCGAGAAGTTTCTCGTTTTCGAAACTAGACACCATAGTCCAATTGGAGAATTGTTAGGATGGTGCCATCTGAGACCCGGTTTTGAATCTGTAAGCGGTAATTCATACTCGGCGGCAAAGCAGTGCCGCGGCTGAGCTATTTCGATAGCTCTATGGATACTTAACCTTAGCGCTCTGGTGCTTTGTCCCAGCAATGTGAACATTTACGATGATACCCTAGACATCTATGAATCAGCGACAAATACAGTTTCAAAATCTTCCTGTGTGACCCTATAGGCGAACTTCTGTAGCACTTGGCTGCAAAGTATAGATGGACTTCTATTCATACCAAATATTACGTCTCATTTGCTCGTTATTCTCAGATGGTCAAATAACATCATTCGATTTCGTTAACTATACATAGTAGTCAATCCTATACACATGAAGAACAAGTCGTAGGGCAAGATGTCAGTTCTAATCGAGGCGGTAGAAAGTGGGTTTATTCGGCTGACTGATTGAGTCTAGAAGTCAGGAGAGCAGCTTGTTAGGGTGTTCCACAGACCGCTCCATTAGCTGCTTTTCCAAGCGCAGGGACTTACCCTCTTCACGACCATATTTGGCACCTTGTTCTCCGTGAGTTTGTAAGAGAAGGTGGGAAGATGGATTTAGATAAGTAAACTGCTTCCACGATTTGAGGCGGCTGTCTACCTGCTGGTCGAAGTCCTATAGATTTCTGAGATACAATCTGTGACAGTTATCATATTTGGCGAAGAAATCTCTCGAGCCCAAAAAGTGTAGTAACCACTTTTTTGGTTGTGAGAGCTTAGTTCTTCCCTCCGGCTAAACAAATCAGTATTGGATTCTTTAGTAAAAAAAAGCTTCTGTGGCGCTGAGATAGGGGATTTTCCTGTCATTTGTCACTGGGATCGATGCTTCAGCGTCTGCTAACGACGGCTAAGATCCGCAGAAACAAATCGTTGTAATGTACTAGTTATGATCGGTGCTGTGTACATGGAACACGTGAGGGAAGTGAGACGTGATGACGATGGATTATCCTCATATTTTATTTTAGCTCGACAATGTGATTAATGCAGCCCATTTATTTATTTATTTATTCATTTATTTATTCATTTATTTATTTACTTGTTTATTTATTTGTTTATTTATCCACCATACACTTTGTGTTCGTCGAGCAATGCCAATAAACTACTAAAAACTATCAGCTAAAAGTGAGGTAGTGAGGTAGTGAGGTAAAAGTGAGCCAAAAGTGAACAAGAACAAGCGAAGTTATGCAAACAAACAAGTACTATTCATGATAGAAGTGTGGGCTTGTATTCGATTTTTGATTTTTTCTGTTTATATTTATTACACGAGAAAACGCTATGTGTATAAATCAAGAAACATCGAACAATGAACAGTCAAAACATAAGTAACATTGAATAATTGGGAACACTGCTAGTAACACCATCGATATTTAACAACTGATACTAATCAAATCAACTAAACAACATAAAAATTGTCGAATTTTGCATAATCAAGTACCGGTCTAACGCGTTTTTGAATGCCTGAATTCCGCTCGGCAACAGTTTAGACCTACAGATTTGTATATAGTCAGATCCCGCTCTAATAGTAAAGAAGCGCTGCCGCAGATTACGTCGAGCGCGGGGAAGCACTACCGAAGTGACACCCCTTCTATCAGGAGTTGGTCGACGGGAACAAAACTGTCCAAGATTTTTGTCTGCTACATAATTTTACATAACTAACACAAACCCTACAATTGCCTTTTGAAGCAATGTCGTGAAGCCAGGTTGCCCTGATCTGTATACTCCAAAGTTGTCTTGATGATAACCCTTATTCTGTCGCCTTTCTTATTGTGAAAATTCTGATGCTTAGAGAATCGGGATGGGTAGCTGCGACAGCATCTCTTCGCGATTCCTATCGTTGACACCATAAAGGAAAGAAAATTGGAAAAAATTGAAGTTCCAGTAAAATCATCTGCTTGCAGATCATATGATCTTGCTCGTCTCCGTGCTACTAACATATTTCCGTTTGTCCTGCTCGAAGTACGTTGTCAACTTTCATGCCGCGTCCGAGTATGGAGTGATAGATGATAGTCGAACGGTGGCTGAAAATCGCCTCCTGCCCACAAAGACGTCGGCGGTCGATGAGGAAGTGGCTCTGAATGTGCCGCATCCTATTGGTGCAGATACCCTAGCCGAGAGCTGGGATCGACAGAAGCAGTCAAGTACAACAGCATCATCTGCGGTAGACGTCGCCTTAGGCGAAACTCCTGGCCGAAAGCTACCGATCCTGAGAGTGGATGCGGACTCGAGGAAATCCCTCGCTCAACCGGTTCCCGAGGTGGTGAAGGACAGTCGACAAGGGCCTGAGCAGAGTACCTTGGTGGAAGACGAATCTAACCCAGGTCTGAGGGTAGACCATGCGGAAGCACCGACTCAGAAGGAGGGTAACGCCTTCAGAAATGCCCTTCCCCACGTGGATGCTGTTCCGACGGTAGGGACTACAACTGATAGTCCGGCCAAGGAAGAGAAAAAGCAGCCGGAAAAATATTTGTTTGGTGAAAGTCCTGTAGAAAAAGCAGAGACTGGGAAGGAAAATACCTTAGTCGAGAGTGGGCACGTCGAGGAGTATCTGGAAACCACCGCTGACGTTCTGCCCAGTGCAAAAGCCATGCAGCTCGAGGAGAAAATGCCGAAAATCATAAAAAGTCTCTCTATCGATGGGATCTCCAATGGTAGTGCAGCCTTTGCTGTTGAGGAGAAGGAGGTTAGGCCAGTGTCCACTCAGCAAACCCCGTCCGACTTGAAGTCGGCCGAAGACGACGATGCCGACTCGTTCAGCGATTTTGACGAGAAGTCCGACGGAGATCTGGAATTTCACGAGGACGTCGACGTCGCCAAGGTTCCAGCCGATTGGACCTCATCGACTCCCTCGCCTGCCACTTTCGCACCAGATTTCCTAGCTATAGGTAAGCATTCTACTGAGATTGTCCTCAATTTTCTTTTGTTTTGAGATTTTCGTTATTAATCAGTCTAATTCAGACACAATGACTGAAGAGGAAATTTACGATCTCTTAATGTACCTAATCACTTTGCTACCGAAAGCTGAAGAGCCAAGCATGTGGTCGAAAATAATCGCTGGGCTTCAGGTACGTGAAAACGTAGGAGTAGGGTATTCGAATATGTGACCATTTGAGTATCTGGGCAAATTTTGTTTATGCAACTATTATGTTTTAAGCACTGATAGAAGAGGTATACTTCTCGAGAGCAGTTTTTGACTAAAAAGCAAGTGGTAATCAGGAGAGAATAGACAAAAAGGTCGTATAAAGTTGAAAAATTCTGCTAAACAGTTGCATGTTGTGGTTTCAGTCGTTTTCTATCGCTGAAAACTACTACTGTAGGTCAACAAGATGAACGAATAAGCTCAAGGGAATAATCATGTCGGAGTTTCGGAGAGAAAGCGCTTTCCGCTTCAACAGTCTCTAATACGGCGTTGTAATGCTGGTGCTAGGTTCATCGCAAACTCGCATTTCAGGCTTAGTTCGAATCCGTGTCTCGCGCCTAACCGGGGTCGTGCGTTAACCACTACGCTACTGCGCTCTCCACCTCAAATGCGGCGCTTACTTGCGTTCCCCTTTCACCTTCCTAAAGCGCGAAGGCTCAAACTCGAAGTCTCTAATACTCTGAACGAAATACTATGAAAAAATATTTTTTTGAAACCGATAATTTGACCACATACACAGTAAGAGGGCGCTTCGTTGACGTTTCGTGTGTATCCTCGTTTCTATCAAAACCTTGTACAAGACGGGTTCAACCTGTGAAAATAATTGTTCAACAGGTTTTCCATACCTGCCAAGAAAGTGGGAAACAGGACGGTGAAAGGGTGAAGGTAAAAGATTAAATCCCCTGCGTTGACCAGTCGCTTGAGGGCGTGCCGCGCATTCGCCTTCCATTTAGAGTCGTAGAGGCACGTTTGATGCGCAGTTGGCCTATACAATGTTTCACGAAGGTCATATACCAAGACCGTGTCTTTACCTTGTCAGACAAGTCTGGTACCAACATACCCGATCCTGAGACATGGAAGGATTGGTTAGTCCAAGAAGGTTCGACCGGGTGTCAGTAGAGCCTCTTACGAAGAGAGGGTAAACTAAATAATGTTGCTGTTAAACATCATATTTATTTATTTATTCACTTATTTATTTATTTATTGCTCATCACGCAAGTCTCTTGGTCCTCTGATTGTTTTCCTCATTTTCGTATCGTAAGAATAAGTTGATCAGCCGAGAACAAGGGTAGTATATGAAGATATGGTTACATGATCGGATTACTTCCGGAGAATGGCCCACGTGGTGCAGTGCTAAGAGGCGCTTTTGACACCCACACGGTTGAGCGATCAATCCCGAGCAGTGCCAACCTAGCTTTTCATTTCTACGGAGTGAGGTAAATTGGTGCCAGACCTTGTCTGAGAAGGTAAAGACTCTTCGGTATATCGGATGCCCCCCTCAAGTCATTGTGCTCAAATACGCATCGTGCCTATACAATGCTGAATGGAGCACGAATACAGCGGCACGTGCTTAAGAGACAGATCAACGCCGATACCGTTACCTTTACCATTACCTGTAGTATTCTAAATCGTAACGAACTCCATTCAGTGTGCTCTACGAGACTGTCGCCGAGCGTTTCCTCGCCTTACCACAGTGGCGACTCCAATCGGCAACGGCACCTTCATCATACGTCGGGCCAGGTCCAAGTGTCAATGTATGGTGGGTGATCGACTTATTAACTCATTTTTGAATTCCTTTATTTTTATATATTTATATAATGTACCGTACTACCATTCAGATGCCATGAAATCCAGCGGATACCACCATTTAATACGTGTCGATTGCAACAGGGTACGTCGCAGAGGTTGTAGATGACGTCATTAATCTAATAGATATCCATAATTCATGTATAAGATTGAATTGAAACAATGAATCTCACATATTCTACTTTTGTCACCAAATCCGATGACGGCAGATTCATCGCAAAGATCGAGATTCAGCAGGAGTCGAACCCGCGTACACTACTAAGCCCAACGCCCTTGTTTTCTACAAACGAAACGTTCCGTTGTCAAGGTTATCAATAATTTACTGTACACAAATGATGTCTAAAATATAGTACAATGACGATCATCAGGTTAATTAAAGGTAACGCATCGATAGTAGCATCGGCAGTCGCAACCACACTTGCCAAGCCGTTGTTTGTGAATAACTCGCACCGGCTCGGCCCCGTTTATACATTGCTGCACGCCGCAGTTGCACTTGCACTCTTCACACTCGGCTGAAAATACTGTAGTGATACTGTAATGGAACGTCTAAGGGCCCTTACAGATCCGACGACGTGCAATTTGAGCGACGAATTAGCCGTTATAAACGAAATTGAGCGAAACACACGACGACGAGCATTCTCGTCCAGTGCGACGTTTGCGGCGGCCGCATAGCTCTAATCGCAACGCGCGGTCAACGCCGCGGTGAAGACTGCGAATTCGTCGCTCAATTTTTCGTCGTCTGGTCTGTAAGGGCCCTAACCTCTAATTAGTGCATTGTTGCGGATAACTGCTTTGATAGAAGAATAGAAGTACCCGCTGTATCATTGAAAATCGTATTTTGCGCTGGATTCGAACCATGTCCGATGTCTCAAAATCACCGATTTCGCAAGAACTTTGTCTAGTGAGGGGTTGTTTGAGGCGCTGATTATGAACCTTACATTCCTCCAAAATTGGGATCGTTTTGGGTACGTTACGGTGGGTATTGGTCACATGCATATGTGTCAGTAAATATTGCTCTTTTGTGCGTTCTCAGTTGATCATACTGGTTCTACCCAGCAACTGCGACAAAATTGCAAAAGCATAGAAGCTTGGTACCTAGGTTGTGAAGGCAAAGGAAAGGCTAGCAAAGCATATGAACCCTGCCCATCAGATTGGGACTCCTACGTGGTAACCACTGAACTAATGGTACTGTGACAATGCTTGCAATCTAGAAGCCCGTTTGCCTCTGGTTAGTGGTTGAGGTACCTGCCTTTTTTGGGTCACCCATTTGAACTAAGCAGCAACAAACTACAATTCTGTAATGGCCGTTCGACGCTCTACAAGACCATAGAGGTCTCGTTGAGATTCTTTTTTTTCATTAGAACTGTCTGGGTCTCCGTACCGTTACAATACCTTTCTTTACCTACTACTGTACTAGTGTTGTTAGATGCAGTTTCTAAATCGGATGTCAACAGCTAAATTCATTCGAGAACACCCACCTTCGGCCGTCGTGACGGGAAAATCACTGGATTGGAACGGGCAGATCTCCGTCTTCCACAACAAATCGACCAGCGTCCGATTTGTGCTGTACTGGTGCCAGCATTGCAGACCACGATAAACCTACAAAAAATCAACAACAAATGATATCAATAAAATTGCAAGAATACGCAAGGACGTATACCCAGATTCTGCAAAAGGAAACTACACAATAGAAAAGCAATACAGGTTAAAGAGAAAAGGTAAAGGTATTGGCGTTGATCAGCGTCCTAAGGACGCCCAGCCGCATTCGTGTTCAATTCGGACTCGGAACGGCATGGTGAATGCGTATTTGGTCAATACAAAAATTTGCCGTGGCCTGCCGCTCTACCAAGTCAGTGTGTTTACCTTCCCAGACAACTTGGTACCAATTTAGACGACCCGGGAGACATAGAAGGCCTGGTTAGTCCTGGCCGGGATCAATCGCTCGACCATGCGGGTATCAGCTTACCACTGCACCGCACAGGCCCAATATCGGTTTATTGCAGCTAGTGGGCCTACAGAATGAGAGAAAGACGTGAAACCCGTGCAATTTCTTGGATTCGAGACAACAGCTGCATAAAAATACAGAGTAAATGAAAAGAAAAGAGCCGAGACTCGAAAATCAGCGGCACTAGAGGAGCAGCGACCGGACTAACGAGGAGATATAATACATAGTAACAGTCAAAAAGATATGATACGCTTCGTTTTTAGTACAAATTTCTTAAACCAAAAGGAATTTCTATCCAGTTGTCACCTCTGATGACTTCACTCAAAAACACATCGTTCCGTGAATTCGCTGTTCTGTACTTGAAAAACGTGGAGCTCTTCGATTTTTGAGCAAGGCTAGGAAAATCAACGGCCCTAAGGGCTCGTTCAGACGACGCGCGTCGAAAATGCAAAATCGAAGCGCAATCAATAAATAACGTCTTTGATCGAATTTGCTCCTTTGCGTTAGTGGCGCAGTCCGGTTGCGCCTCATATAGGCAAAAAAAATTAGGCATATAATCACATAGGGAAGAAATTAAACGAAAAAAGTGAATTTTGTCAAAATTTCCATTAATAACGAATAGCAGCCTTCTAAAAAACCCGAGCGACCAGTAAGTTTGCCTATATGAGGCGCAACCGGACTGCGCCACTAATGCAAAAGAGCAAATTCGATCAAGGGCGTTAATTATTGATTGCGCTTCGATTTTGCATTTTCGACGCGCGTCGTCTGAACGAGCCCTAAGAAACAGCAGTCGGGGAAAGAAAGTGAGAGATTTACCAGATCGGAAACCACTGAATGAGAAAAATCGTTGGTGGCCGAGTTGATCAGATCATTGATGCAACCTCTCGAATCGATTCGAACGTTCGGCGAAGTGCAACAGATTGGATCCAACCTAAAACATTTGAAAATTCTTCTTCATCCATTTCTCGGAACTGACTAAACACCGCAGATTTTAGCTCCTGCTATCATTAGGCGCTTGTGATATTGTTTTAAGAGCCTATACTAGAGATGCGACCTCATCGTTCACCGTTTCGTTTTATTGTGAAACATATGCAACATTCATGATTACATAGTAACGCGTTACTTTCTTTTCATTCTTCGTTTTTAAACGGTGCCCGTGGTGCAGGTGGTAGATCTGTTGGCATTCTCACGGTCGATCAACCCTCGCCCGGGCCAACCAAGCCTTCCATCCCTCTTACTTTAGGTAGAGTAAGTTGGTACCGGACTTGTTTGGGAAAGTTGACACTGACTTCATATAGCTGCTGGCCCCAGCGAGTCATTGTAGAGGCCAAAAACGTACTCACCATTGCTCTACGATTCTGAGTGGAACACGTGGCGCGTCCTTGGAGGAGTAATCAAAACCAGCACATTTAACTTTACTTTTACTTTTTTTCTATTAGTAGAACAGTCATTTAGGCCATTCCTTCGTTACTAATCACTGATTACTGATCAGTCCAGGGAATGGCCTCATATTCTTATTGGAAATTGTCCGCCTAAGCTTTTAGGATGAAATGTTCTATCTCGTTGTTTTTCGCTTTTATACTTAATTTTTTTACTGGTTGAGCAGGAACTTCCTGCACCCGAGAGTGGGCCATGACCAAAAAGGCACTGGTTGAACAGAAAAAAACTGGATTTGTCGAATCATATGCTTATTACTATCTGTGTGCTCGTGTTTAATTTGTAGTTGTTCCATTAGTTGTTTAGAAAGAATAAAGGAATAGTAGTAAAGGTAACGGCGTTGATCAGTCCCCTGAGGACGCGCCCCGCATTTCTATTCCACTCAGAATCGTAGAGGCATGGTGAATGCGTATCTGGCCTATACAATGACTTGCGAGGGGCGACCGCTAAACCAAGTCGGTGTTTTTACCTTCCCTGGTACCAATTAACTCATCAGAATGATGAATGGCTTGGTTAG
Organism: Nippostrongylus brasiliensis; assembly: GCA_030553155.1. Taxonomy (NCBI): domain Eukaryota; kingdom Metazoa; phylum Nematoda; class Chromadorea; order Rhabditida; family Heligmosomidae; genus Nippostrongylus; species Nippostrongylus brasiliensis. The sequence continues at coordinate 14,293,863 of CP130733.1, read as the reverse complement.
CCCGGGCTGGAATCGATCGATCGACCGTGCGGGTATCAGTAGCACCTGGTTACCAGTGCAACACGCAGAGCCAAGTCGAAGAAGTAATATTATACTAATCAAAAAGCAAGTTTCCATAAAAGCTCCAAGATAACACTTACACAATGGCTTGTGTAGAGTTTTCTAGCAGATAGGCGTGGAAGCCTCCTAACCATGTGTCGCCGACGCAGCCTACGCAAAAATCATTTAAATTACAAAAAAATCGTTTCAGATGCATAAATTTATATCACTTACCTTCAAGTTGACCATTACATTTCGGTATACTGGGTTGCTTAGCACACGTTGTCATTTCGGCTCGAGATATCTGGAAATCAGGAGCACTTCTGGGATAGTGGAGCGGCGTAGTGGTCGCACTCACTACAAAGGCTCGGGTCCCACTCGGGGTCAAATCACTTTAATGTTTCCTCACCCCCGGTTATTGCCTTGTTTACCATACCTGTTCCCTAAAGAATTTTGAAGGCTCTTCCAAATCGAAAACCATGGTTTCTCACTCGCAGAACAGAATTTCTGATGTTTAAGTGCCCTTCAGGACCCGCTTGGTGCAGTGGTAATAGGCGCCACAGCCGAGCGATCGATCCTCGTCTGCGCTAAATAAGCCTTCCACCCATCCGGAGTCGGGTAAATTGGTACCTTACTTGTCTGGGAAGGCAAAGACGGTGACTTAACATAGCGACTGGCCCCTGGCCCCCAAGTCATTGTATAGGCCAAACACGCATTCACCTTGCCTCTACGATTCTGAATGGAACACACTTCTAACATAAATGTCCTCCATGGAAATATTCCACATGAGACTACTTGTTCCGGTTACCTGCAGAAGAATCAGTCAAGAAATGACTCAAATCAGATCTCCTTTCGCCTCCCGGTCAGGTAAGGCCATCTGTTGCATTTTGTGGCCTTTTTCATCACGACCTTGTCGCGTTATTCTCATTTTCTTTTCTTTCCCACTTTACCCGCAATAATCCATCTTCCGCGTAAATCCACCTCTTTTGATGAGGTCTGGCTCATTCTGAGGCTGAACCCATCGAAGCTCCCAACTTTCTTCCCGCTTTGTCATCTACTTCGTTTCTGTCACATTTACCCGAGCACCCTTTCACCCAACCGGAAATGGTTTTGTTGTCGACATCGAATGTCGAACACTATTCTATTTTTTTTCAATCACCAGTGGTCAGGTACCGAGACATTTCAACGAATTTTCGCGACGTTTGCAAAGACGCTGCAGTTTCCTGGGAACTTTTGATGGTTTCTAACAATCGTGTCAGTTGTATTCACGAGAACATTTACATTTAACCGGATCGCAGCAGTACCTTTAAAATTTGAATAGTCAATATCTGCGCTCATTTGCGCAAAACTCCGGTAAAAAATATGTCAGTGGGAGACTGATGCATCTTTTGAGCGACTGGATCAGGGACACTGGTCATAACAAAAAGAGAAGGTAAAAGGTAGAGGTCTAGACGCTCATCAGTCTCCGGGTTCAGTTCAAATCGTAGAGGCAGTTTATGCCTCTACGATTTGAACTGAACCCGGAGACTGATGAGCTTTAGTTGAGCGTTGGATGGTTTCGCTAGCCTAGGCGGGGATCGATCGGTCGACCGTGCGTGTATCAGTAGCGCCTTTTACCACTGCGACCCTTATAGGAAAAGAATTGCAGCAGAAACCAAACAGGAAACACTTTCACCCACCCGTTCGCACTCGACGGTAAGTGAGCCGAGAACACTGTAGAAGGTCTTCGTACGGCGGATAGCAGAAACTCGGTAGCCTGGATCGCAGTCCAATGCCTGAATGAAATGAAATGTAAAAAAGAAAAATAAATGGAAAAACAAGGAAGATTTTGAATAAATTCATCCAAAATTTTGCAGTGGCTGAATACGAACTGGTGTGAATTGCCTTAGGCCCTTGTTATACGTTCGCTCACCCCCCAGCGTAATTCGTCCATTCAGTATCAGACAGCGTGGGGCCGGACACGTTTGTACGAGTTATCATGGTGACGCTGGCGTGGTGACGCTCACGGGCTATTATGCACACGCTAGCGAGGCTTCCACGCTCTCGTCGCTGCGCATTGCACTGCGATAGACCCTTTCGCTGGGGGTGGGGCAATCACCTCGCGCATTTCTCTATATGCTTCGGGCGCGTGCGTGCGTGCGTCGCGTGCTCAGCGTCTGAGGTTAGCGGTGCATGCGATCACCGCTCGCAAGTCGCAGACGCTCACCGCGAGCGAATGTATAACAAGGGCCTTAGAGATTGTCCCCTGCCTGGCATGCTCCTCCCAACATCAACCGATACGGTGCTGGCAGGTATCTAATACTTAGACTTGATATTCCGACGGCAAGTGTCATCGTGATAATTGCGGCTCAAGTGAATCTCGAACTCGTGGCTCTTCGTTGATTAGATCACAATTGAATGTATGGTATTTTCCGAGATTTCCGAAAAGAAAAATGTCGAGCTTGTAGACCACAGCAGAAATTCATTACTGTAGTCGGCAACCTTACATGTTACTGCGGTTAGCCCACCAAGTGTGATTATTTTTTGCCAAAATTGATCTGACGTCGATCATGAAACTCATGCGTATGCAAAATTTCTACGTTTGTCCAAGGTTGTAATTTTCATCCCGCTTCACCTGCTTCACCCGCTTCACAATAGGACGGTCTCACGTGTTTTTGGCTTTCCGGGGACGAAGGCCAGTATGCCAAAACGGCAGCAGAATAAAACTGTGGCTGAAAATAGACGATATACTGGCTAACTTCAGCAATTCAAATTCAAGTCGCACTGCCAAGATCAATAGGGAATCAGCCGCGTAAGATACACAATGACACAGTCACAGTCCACCTCGTCTTGAGCGAAGACAAGCCTGTATGTCGAGCTTTGTCAGCGGGTACTTCTACCGTTTGACTGCGGGGCGTGGCTGGGGGCGGAGCAAGCGCCTCTATCAGCACCTCACGTCACCACTAGCACAGCGTGTAGAAGCAGGTGAGAAGGTACTTCTACCGTTTGACTGCGGGGCGTGGCCGGGGCGGAGCAAGCCCGCAATGATATCGACGATATCAATGCAATGCAATGTTATCGTCGATATCAATGCTTTTCACCATTCTGACCTGCTTCTACACGCTGTACTAGTGGTGATGTGAAGGCTGATAGAAGGGCTTGCTCCACCCCGGCCACGCCCCGCAGTCAAACGGTAGAAGTACCGGTGAGAATGATGAAAAGCATTGATATCGACGATAGCATTGGATTGCATTGATATCGTCGATATCATTGCGGGCTTGCTCCGCCCCCAGCCACTCCCCGCAGTCAAACGGTAGAAGTACCTGTCAGCGCAGCTACACCCCGGTGCAAAATTATAAGTAGTATAATTATAATTATTATATTTCACCCTGCAATTTGCCCAGAACTATCCAAATAAGTTATTTCCGAGAAACAGTAGTGTTACTATGATATTCCTCACTATCAAAAACCTACATACACAAGTTTAAGGCACGGTGCCTTACCACTGCAAAAAGCTACAAATTTTTATTTGAAAGGTAAGGATGGAGATTGGTGCAAAACTATAAGTTCACTTGGAATAATTCGGTTGAGACGAAAGTTTTCTCACTTCAGTCGCGATACAAATAGGTCAAAAACGTAGAGACAACTAAAACGTGTGTGAAATCGTAACGCCGGAGGGCACCAAGCTTTTTCCGCTTGAGCAAGCTCAAGTCGATGCTCTTCATACGACCAGCCTTTCAAACAAAAAGGTAGCAGCTCAACTAAGACGGTCCTTGCGCAGCATCAATCGTTATTTAAAGGACACGGATGTCTACAAAAGAAAACAAAAGGTTGGTCGTATCAAGAAGCTGTCTAGAAGAGATGAGAGCCTTCTCGTGCGAGAGGCCCCTAACAGCACCCGGTCCGCGATGGATCTGCGACGTCAATTGGACCTCCTATTCTCAAAATGAACAATACTACGATGCATGAATCGCAGTACGCACATCGTTCATCAAGTCATGGAATGTAGATTTTGTCTGACGAAGAACAACAAAGCTGCCAGGTTGGTGTTTGCCCGTGAACACATCAGCACAAATTAGAAGGAGATGAGTCCATAATGCCTTCATTTTTTGGGAGTGCAGAAAAGCATTTTTTCAGTTTTTCCAGTTCTAAACCCAATGGAGAACTTATGAGGAATCCTTGTACATCAAATGTACAGAAGAGGAATCACTTAAGCTTCCGTTTCTGATTTGAAGGAGGCCATACACGATGCATGAGCCAATATAGAGCAAATTGTTCTTTTTTAAAGTTATTCGAAGTGGACCAGAGGGAATATTTGAAGTTCTTTATACGAAGGGTAATGTAACGAGGTGTTAAACTCAATTTGCTTGTTGAAATTTTTAACATTAGTCGGTTTTTGTCAAAGTGAACTTATAATTTTGCACCGATCTCCATCCTTATTTTTCAATTAAAAAATTGTACCTTTTTGCATTGGTAAGGCACCATGCCTTAAACTTGTGTATGTAGGTTTTTGATAGTGAGGAATATCATAGTAACATAAGTGTATCTCGGAAATAACTTATTTGGATAGTTCTGGGCAAACTGCAGGGTGAACTTATAATTTTGCAGCGGGGTGTAGGAGGTGTAGAATAGTAGGGCTACAAGCGTCTCATGACTAGAAGTAGATGTTGTAGTGATGGTGCTACGTTCGTCGCGAAAGCCCGGGAGTCGAACTCTCGTCTCGCGCCCATCTGGGGCTCGTGTGTTAACCACTAGGCCACTGAGACGACGACTGTCCTCCCCAACTGCGTCGATCATTTACGTTACCCTAGCACCTTCCTTAAACCCGAAGGTTTTTACCTCCAGCACTCATTCCAATAACGGCTTGAGCCAATGAGCCGGTTTCGGCATTGCACCAGTTAAGCTGAAAGCATTTCGCAATTATCGTGAAATTCTAGTTCTATTACAGCGTTTTTTTTTTGCATGTTACCATTTGGTATATCTATATAGAAGTAGCTGTTGCAGCGGTAGTGCTTGGTTCATCGCAAAAATCTAGTGGAGCGCCAATGACCGACGCAGTTTAGGAGGAGAACTGTCGTCACAGCAGTGTAATGGTTAAAACAAGATCCCCAGATTGGCGCATAAAAAGGGTGCGAATTCCACGATTTCTGTGGTGAACCTAGCGCCATCATGACAACATCTACTTCTAGTTATACCTAATAGTAACCGGCAAAATCGCGGTAGCCAAACTAGAATTTCACAATCCATGACCACTCTGCGAGCGTAATTATTTTGCGCACCGACTCCGTTCACCGCCTACTGCGAGTTTCGAGTGAACTGATAGTTCCATTTGAGGTCGGTAAATCGGGTGTTCCTTCAGGTGAGTTTTATTCTCCCGACGACTTCTACAGCCGAGCGAGAGAGTAGTTGTGGTCGACACTACCAATGAGGTTGGTTTGCCGTCTTGCGGTAGGTTTTCGAGGCAACGATTGTTAAATGAAATGGTATTAGGTTTGTGCAAAAGTTCTCGGACATTTGAAATACAAAACAGTTCATTTTATAATATCTGAACAGCAGCAAGGAGTAATTTAAAGTAGGCATAGTCAGTATCAACGGTCTTCTCTTCTCTATAAAACATTTTTTGACTGGAGCCGAATAAACCGGGGAAATCCTTTTCAAATTCAAGAAGTCGCAAATGTTCGAGAACTTTTGCACCAACCTAACACTCGAGTTGAAATTATTTCAGGCTCAGAAGTTCGAATTTTCCGAGCTCTGACGAACTGCGACAACGCCGAAACGTTGACCGAGTGAGAGGTGTATAATAATCTTGTCTATCCCTTGGCCAAAGTGTTTTGCAGTGATAGTGTTTTGCAAGCAAATGGATAAGCTGATGAACTGATTGAACGTAGGCTAGAAACTCACGTAGTCGATTTCGGCGTGAATTTCATTAGCAGGAAGTAGTAGTAGCAGCGCAGCTACCGTCAAACAACACCGCGATCGCCACATCTAACGGAGTGAGTGAGAGTGGTGGAAAGTGAAAGCGACACGACTTGAAGCGGACACGCGACCCGGATCGAACCGTCGATTGCCTCCCGTCCGCGCCCCTTCTACGGGGGGGGGGGGGCGAACGTCAGTTAATTGTGCCCAGCCCATCTTAGTGCACTTTTTCTTGGCTTCACGACCGAACGCTTATCTCCTGCTGCTGCTGCTGATCATCATGCTGACAATCATCAGCGGCGCTTGATAAGTGCGTCGCGGCTACGAACCGGTTCGACTTCTCCAGCGGGCTTATTCAGCAGTCGCGATCCGTTCGAAACTCTTCAACGGTCAGGTCAGGAGCGCGAATGACGAAAGTGATGCCGGTTTTCTCGCCAAAGCTGGCTGCGACTAACCAGTCCGCATTCACTAAGACACTAAGACAAGAATTTATAAGAGAAACAAAGTAGCTGACCCTCTTCTGCACTTATTCAGAGTCCGGGGTGCGCAGATAGACGTAGTCATGATCTGTGGGTTGGGGTCTACAATACTAGTACGTCGACTCTATGCTGGTCAACATGCTATCATTATCACATCTACTATCGTTCCATTGCGGTGGTGTGAACAATTGTGAGTAGAGTGTACGGTGCTATGTGGGCTGGGGATGCAGGGTGCTTTTCTGCAATGTTGCGTCGAAACCACGATGATGAGCATGTTCACACTACCATATCTACCATTGTATCATTGTTGTGTTGTAAATATTTCTGTAGCGTTTATATGTGGAACCGTGTCGAAAGCGACGTGGATTCGACGCAATATTGCAGAAAATCACCCTGCACGCCTCAACCCACATACCGCCGAGTATACATCCGAACTATACAACAAGCGAAACCCAATTGTTTATTTTGATGGATGTTCGTATGGATGGATGTATGAATGTCAGTTTCATTTTACAAAAGAGAGCGATTGGAGGTGGTTGTACGGTTGTTTTCCAAAGGATTTATTTTGACTCTATTACGAAACTATTCTGCTATCTGCCGCTTTTTGTTTAGCGGTTTATAGACAAGAACTAGCTGAATGACTTATAGATTTGGAGATGCTAGGTTATTCACAAATAACCTAGCATCTCCAAATCTATAAGTCAATCAACTATTTTGACTCTCTTATTCTACAAGGACCCCACACTTCATTTGCCAGCCGTTCAAGGGTCTATCGACCGACGCAAATAATGTGAAAATCTCGCCGTTATTGCGCTTATTGCACTTCAGATAAAAATTTTCTGCGCCGATCTTCTCCAAACTTCAACTTAAGGGGGTATTTAGGGCGCTGATCCCGAATCTGATGATCACGTATCTGATTTTCTGATTTTTACGCAGAAGACCACTCAAGTCGTCCAAAAGCAGGGGTAAGCAGTTTTTTTTTTTGAGAAAGCGGAAAACGCAACAGAAACGGCCCAAAAAGGCCGAAAACCGGAATACGGAACGCGTAAGCGGAAATAGAACGAAAATCGCTAAATTAATGAAATTTAGTCAAAACTAGACCACAAAACATTTCCATCAAAAAATGAACATCTTGCAGGCTTATTTATACTACATCTTCGACGTTAGGCATGAGAAGCCCAGGCCCAGAGTTTTTGAAATATAATAGCCACACCTGAAATAGACTTTTATTTTAACACAGAACAAATGCACAATAATTCTGTTATTCAACATGCATGGAGTTCACTGACAATGAAATGCGGTAAACTCGTAACACGATCATAGTGAACGGCAATCTGCGCTATGCGCTGTGATTATTCTCGAAAACGTAAAGATTGTGATTTATTTAAATCTTCACCACAACTAAACGAGTGCGGAGACGTAGTTGGAGGAATCCTCGCTAATGAAGTCAAGGTCAGCTGCGAGTTCGAGGAATTAGTCTTGCCTGAGGCGATATCAGAAGCCTCCCGTTCCATCAGAACTTGGCGCTGCTCGCGACGCCATCGGATTCGACGATTTTGGAACCACACCTTCACCTGAATTCATTGCAATGATGAACTATTTGCTATGATGTTTCTGTGCTTTTGCATAGTCTACTACTCCACCCTCAAGATGCTTGGTTTTCCTACTGTTTATGTGTTTGAGAGGACCGCGTGGTGCAGTGGTAAGAGGTGCTACTGACACCCGCATGGTCGAGCAATCGATCCCGGCCAGGGATAACCAAGCAATCCATCCCTCGGGGGTTGGGTAATTTGGCAACAGACTTGTCTAGGAAGGTAAATACTTTGAGTCACTACCAATCTCCACTCTACTTTCTGACCTCTACTACAGGTTAGTTATATTTTAATACAATTTCTACAACTTATAAAGCCATTCCTCCCATGCTGATGAGACACGGGAATAGCTTTCTACTTATGTTAATAGCTTGTACATGATGGGGAAGAAACGAGCTATCATGGATTTCTTCCCTTATTACTTTAGTTTTTCATCCAGTTTTGACTGGTTTCTGTTTCCTTTCCTGTTTATTGGTGTAGCAGCTGGCCCCGCAAGTCATTGTATAGACCAAATACGATTCTGAATGAAACACGAATGGTGGACTGGTCAACGCCGATACTTTTACCTTTACCTCCTACCTTAGGTTGCTTGATTGTTTTACTAATCCTCTCAACATATGACATGATCGGCAGGTTAACCCGTAGTTTCCGGCACCTTTTCACAACTCTCCTTATTCTAAATTATTTTTGTGAAAAAACCCATTGTTAAGATTGGAACAACATGTTCACTTTCAGATTTCGAAGCGCTCAGAGACGGCGAAATTTTTCCAGTGAAAAAGCGTTCTTCGACCTGGCCAGAGTGGTGAGCTAACGAAGTTGGCCTCATTATACCGAACAGTCGTACACCATCATACTGCCCGCATAGGCGTGAAACGCGGGTTCGAATCCCGCATGAGCCGCGATTTCGCGATTAACGTAGCATAATCAGAACACCACACCCATATGGTTCATATGCTCGGCTGTTCCGACGTCACACTGATTCGACAGCTCTAGTCAATCAGAATCAAATGATTGGTGAATCACTTCGATGACAGCGGGGTTGTGAGTCATGATGATTTATAATGAAATCTATACATAATTAGGGCGCCTACTTTAAGCCAAGCTTTGAATAGTCGTGAGCAGGCGTAAGAAACGTCAAAAATCTGAAAGAACAGAAAAAGGATTTGCGCCCGTCTATATGCAATAAATAAATAAATAAATAAATAAATAAATGAGGACTGAAGTTCACCTCAAGAATGACTCCAAGAATGGTTTAGCTAAACCCTACCTGGGCAACACCGATGTTCAACAGGGCAGCGAGCCGTACGCGCTCTGTACCGACCAAGTACTGTTGACGAGCAAACGCCTCCTCGAGCACGTGCAGTTGAGACGGTGAAAACGTGGTTCGATGTCGCTTTTTTCGTACTGAAATTGAACTTTTCTGCTGACGTTTAGTTTTTACGGAAGAGACCATACCTTCAGAAGCGGTCGGCTTGTTCTCGGTCAGCACCGCGGCATCGGAGTGGGGCCGGTTGCTGAACTGCATGTGGTCAGACTGACCGATGGACGAGGTAGCGCTGCTGTTGCTGCTGCCGGCGTCCATTTTGTAAAGTGCTGCTGATGAGGGCCAGAGCCGGACGATGACAGGTTATTCGACGAAGAAGATGTGGCCGATTTACTCGCTTTTTCTCCATAACCATTGTCAGCGTATATCATTAGCGCAATTGACGAGCAAACGATCACCTCACAAGGCGCCGCGATGAATTCGTCGTCATCGCGCGATGACCGACCGGCTCCTCGAATCGCTCCGCCCTCCCTCCGTCCTACCACCACGTTGTTCGTTTGTCCGAAATTCTTTCCTGATTGAAAACAGCACGGTCATGGAATGCAAAAATGAATAGATCACTGAAGTACACCCCGGTGCAAAATTATAGGTTCACCTCGCGATTCGTCCATAAGTCGTGGGCGTAGAAAAGCATTTCTAGTTTTTAGGTGATATTTTCCGTTGAGAAAAAGTAAAACCTCGATGGGTCCGACGACTTCAAGCACTACTGGAGAGATCTAAGAAAGGAAAAACGAGTATTCTGTAGACGCAACTTTAGCGGTGGAAGTGTTATGGTCTGCGCTGCATTTTCCGGATATGGACTTGTTGCTTTGGAGTTTGTCTCATGTTACATGGACAGCGAAGATTATCAGGATGTGCTAAAAGAACATCTTCTCCCTTATTTGAGAAGATTTCGTAGGCACAACCTTATCTTCCAGCAAGACAATGCTCCCATACGCGTGTCGAGGTCAACTACAAGTTGGTTCGATTCTAACAGAATCCAACTTTTAGCGTGGGCCAGGTGTTCTCCAGATCTGAATCCGATAGAAAATTTGTGGGGCATTCTTGTTTACAATGCTTACAAGAACGGCACCGTTTACACCTCGGTTTCTGAGCTGAAGAACGCCATTCTTGATGCTTGGTCTTATATAGAGCAAACTGTTCTTGATAATCTCATTTGAAGTATGTTACATAGAATGTTTCACGTTGTTTCTAACAATCGTGATGTAACAAAGTACTAAACTTAACTTGAATGTTCATATTTTCAAAAACAGACAGCTTTTTAATGAAGTGAACCTATAATTTTGCACCGGTCACTATCTCTGATTTTTCAATAAAAAATTGTAGTGTCTTACAACGCTAAGACATCCCGCCCTGAATTTTTATATCTAGGTTTTTGATGGTGAGGAATATGATAGTAATGTTACTAGGTCCCTCAATAGGTTCTCTGAACACTTTTGGACAAATCGCGGGGTGAACCTATAATTTTGCACCGGGGTGTATTAGGTTAGTAACTAACAATAAGTTCGTGGACTCTCTAGCGCTTTCAACAAGAATAAATTTGAAGATTTTGGCATCGAATGGGAGCTGACAGTGTCGATTGATGAACAGAGGCTCACGGAGTGGCAATGAAATTAGTACCGGGCTCAAGTCGCACATGGTAGTACACTTATCGCGGATATCGCAGTTATCATGAACACAAAAAACCAAGACCGAGAAACGTGGAGTGATAACAATGTACAATGATATGATCTTATTAGTTTGTTTCATTCTTAAATCATCCCGCTTGCTACGGCCGCTTCGGATGAACTTGTTGGTGGACGTCATCTTACTCAAGCACGCTCAACAGAAACTGAAATAACATCCTTGCTTTTATTTGGCAACTTGTTGGTGGCAATCCTGGCCTATTTTTCATTGCATCTTGTTCTATCCTTTGCTTGGGTAGAATACAGCTCCAGTGGATACTTTTTGAGGTAATGCTACGTGCTGCACTTTTCACGCCCTCAACAAACTGAGTGAGTAGACCCAATGTGGCGGTTACTAAATCTTCAATAAAACAACATAATTTTAAACGAACGATCGAAATGGGAAATGGATTCAAATCACGCACCATCCCTAAACCTTGGACTGAAAACGATTGACTGATGAATACGCATGGTATGGAGCTACCCTGAGAACAAATTCAGATTTGCTCTGACTTCTGAGCCTCTACGGTTATGATTTGTTTGGTGAAATGGTTCAGGAGCACCAAATACAACCACTCTCAGTGGACGGAAGTTGGACAATACCAGACAACAAGACATAATTTTAAACCGAAGTGTGATCCATTACAAGATCCATCTTCTTAAAAACCCTGAGGTAGCTGCTCTATTCCATTTTCCTAGAGTTCTTGCGTTTTTGAGGCAAAAGTTTTGGATAGGTGCATCTTGACCTACTCCACAGTGGTGAACATTCTTTCAGCCAAGGAATACTGAATGAACTGAGATTGATCGTTATCGCTAGGTGCACAACTTGTACTTGCCAACCTAATAATATGAGCGTGGTGCGGTGGTAATAGGCGCTACAACTGACAGTCGCACGGTCGATCGATCCTCGACCGGCCAACCATGCCTTCTACCCCTCTGGGGTCGGGTAAATTGGTAGCAGACTTGTCTGGGGAGGTGAAGGCACTGAGATGGTATAGCGACTGGCCCCGCAAGCGATTGTATAGGTCAAATACGTGCCTAATACGATTCTGAATTGAGCACGTGTACGACGGTGCGTCCTTTAGGGACTGATCAACGTTACCTTTACCTTACCTTTATAGTATAGTATGAGGCTAAGAAAAGATATAGTATTTGTGAAGTATTGTGCGCTTCAACACGCTGTGTTCCAAAACGTGGGGAATATTCCTGAAAGGAATGCACTTTTATATAGATTAAAAATGTCTTATCATAGATACAAAGATGATCGGAAAGTGATCAACGAGGACATCTCTACCTTTACCTTTTACCTTTATCATAATATGTGGAGAGGACACCAAGGAGTTCACAAAACGTCCGCTCCATGCATTTGCATGAGCCTACCCTGAGAACAGACTAAAATATGCTCCTTCTTCTGATTCTTTATGTTAATTATCTACTTAACGAGATGGTGAAGGAGCACCGAATAGAGCACAAAATAAAACTAAACAACTAAATATAAGTACATATACTATGAAGCTACTAGAGAGCAATCTAAAAAGTGCTATTGTAGTAGTAAGCCCTGTAAAAATCGAAGATGTTAATTAGATCAGTTTCGAAGAGCTTCATCCAGTTTCCCTCTGACCAAATTGACCACGACCCGATTCATCACTGACAACATTTCCGGTAACCCAAGGAATCCTAGGAAGCTTTCTCTGCTAGCTAACCCAAATTTAGCCCGGGTAAATCCTATCCGCGACGGGGTTTACCCGGGCCAAATTTGGACTGCTGGGTGAGGTTCTCGTAACAACAGCGGGGCACTGATATTATTTATAATTGCTAACCGCGGTCTTTGTGAATCACAAGGGTTCATGGAAGGGAACCATGGTTAGATGCCGTCGCTATAACCGTGAGCGCTATTTTCCCTTATGAATATCATTTTAGTTGCAATTAAGGTAAAATAGCTGACATGCCTAAAATGAGAAGTCTTTCCCTTTGAAAAGAAAGTTCATTTGGGGTGTTGACCGTAGTTCTAATATTTTCTTTGAGTATTCAGGTTAGCTGGATCATCGGCCAGGGTGGCTACCGGCTTGAAGCATCAGTTCATTATGTGGACCGTAGGGAGCTGAATCTGACTATGACGAATCTGACGTGTTTTTTTTTTGTTTCATTATGTTAGCGCATGTTAGCATTCTTGAAAGATACTGTAACCTGCCCAAATAGTGATGCTAAGCTCCGAGTTACCTTCAAATGACCTTGATGAAGTTTGAGAGTTTAAGAAGAGTTCAACCAAAAGCGGATCGATTTCGACTTCGATCATTAAATTATAGCAATTGGAAACTGCTAAACTGCTGACGTTTATGGCATTCACGTCAAAAAATGAAACACGGGATCAATTATTCCGATTTTCTTTTTTAATTTCTTTAGTTTTCTTTTCAATGACTCTTTTCCTAAATCTAATAGTTCGTCATAACGACCGCTTCCAGTCCGATGAGATTTGTTTCAGTACGAGGTATCGCCGATGTCAGTTACAGGAGCCTTTCTCTGAACACCTGCATCCGCTCCAGTACCTCCAGATTAACCTGATGGAACTTTAACTTCTGGTTTAATTACCCAAGTTTGAGGTCTGGTTATATGATTTTTAACTCTATTGTTGTTTACTGTGGATTTTTGTGCGATATGGAGGTTAGTTTCAGTTTATTAATTTTTACTTTTTCTTTTACAAGCCTCCCTAATTTCTAATCAGTCCAGGGAGACTCTACTACATTGTTTCTACTTCGTACTTCTATTATGTCCTCGTCTAACTATTATAGTTGCAAGTGTAGGGACGAAACGAGACTTTTATGTTAAAAGTTTTCTTTTTCATTTACCCGTGTACAGGATATTCTACCGATCAGAATTCCTCTCGTTTCCTCTCCTTTTTCATGCAAAAAATCTTGTTAATCTAATCTATAACTTAAACAAATAAAAATTAATCTAGAAAATTAATCTTGTTCTTTAGGTGAGATGAGACCTGCTTTTTAGATTTTCGCTAGCGTGTGAAGAGAAGTGTAGACCTGATAGCTACATCAGCTGTAGGGTGAAACAGACTTCCGGTTCTTCCTGCTTCCTCTAGATCAATGGCGCTTTGTACAACTTCCGTCTACTGAGAGCGGTTGTATTTGGTGCTCCTGAACCATGTCACCAAATAAATCATAACCGTAGAAGCTCAGAAATCAGAGCACTTCTGAATCTGTTCTCAGGATAGCTCCATGCCATGCGTATTCACGGAGCAAACGTTTTCAGCTCAACGTTTAGAGAAGGTGCCTGATTTGAATCTATTTCCCGATTCGATCGTTTGTTTATAATTATGTTATTTTATTGGAGATTTCGTAACCGTCACAATAGGCCTACTCGGTCAGTTTATTGTCGGTGTGAAAACTGCCGCCAGTACCATCACCTCAAAAAGATGTCGACTGGAGCTCCATTCTGCCCAAACAAAGGTTAGGACAGGACCGAGTTAAGTAATGAGATAAGATATCACCAACGACTTTGCAAAATAGAAAACAAAAATGTAATACCATGTGGACCTCGAACCCGGCACACCTCCCCTTGCCAAACCATTAGGTTCTGTCCATCCATCACCCGCTCTCACTCGACGTCAAAACCTTCAAATTTTAGCATGGGTTTCTTCCCAACAGATTTGCAATTTCAGTCGAATGGCAGTCTCTGCAACTAAAAATAAAAGGAAAACATCAAGGTTCATTAACTATTCCTCGAAGAACATTTCCATTTGAATCAGAATGCACGAGTTCACCAAGATGTCGAGAAAGTTCCCGTGGCGGAATAATTGACGAAGCTGCGAGATTCGAAGGAGACATCCTGACTGAGGACGGATGTCGAGGGAAAACACATCAGCAGAGCTCGATTTTTCTTCTGGAAATTTCGTGATGATTCATGAACGCCCTTTACCCCTAAATCGATTTGACTTTTATTCGCAGTTACAGGTAAATGTAGAGGCGTCGGTATTAGTCAGCCCCCTGAGGACGCGCCGCCGCATTCGTGATCTATTCAGAATTTATAAATTTATACTTGTTCCATTAGTTGTTTAAAATAAATAAAAGAATAGTAGTAAAGGTAACGGTAAAGGTTTCGGCATTGGCCAGTCCCCTGAGGACCCGCCGCTGCATTCGTGTACAAAATCAGAATTGTAGAGGCATTGTAAATGCATGTTTAATCTATACAATGGCTTGCCGGGGCCTTCCGCTATCCCAATTCAGTGTCTTTACCTCACCATACAAAGTTTGGTACCCATTCACCAGAGAGCGTGGCTCTGTGGATGTGTTTTCCCTCGACATCCATCTTCAGTCAAGATGTCTCCTTCGAATCCGTCAGCTTAGACAATTATTCCGCCAAGGGAACTTTCTCGGCACCTTGGTGAACTCGTGCATTCTGATTCAGATGGAAATGTGCTTCGAGGAATAGTTAATGAATCTTGATGTTTTCCTTTCACTTTTAGTTGCAGAGGCTGCCATTGGACTCCTTTCGATCTTTCTTTGAACAGAATTTCTCTTAACGCTGTACCACGCGCGCTGAATGTACAAACCTACACAATTTAGCTGATACTCGAAATTACAATGAAAAAAAAAGAAACCATCACATTTCGGTCATCAATTAATCGTTTGACGATTCGTCATGATGTCAAAGTGCTGTGAATCGTGCGTGAATGAGTGACCTTTTCGCCGTACAACCGCCGTTGACCCTTTTGTAGACGAGAACTTGGCCACGAGGGCGAGACGTCGGTAAACATCGATTGCTCGGTGGGTATCGCCGAGGTCAGTTCCACCTTTAACAACCACTTGTTCATTTACTCGATTCATTTCTCCTTCCTGGTTTCCATCAGCCTACCTACCTCCACGTTAATGTTTTAGACCTTGGTGAACCGAATGAAAGGATCTTTCTTTGAATAGAATTTCTTTCGTCCTTTTTAGGTTTGATTATCCACGTTTGAAGCTCTGGCGGATTCGCCCAAACACTTCCTCCGTCTGCGTAATTTCCGCCTCAGTCTACAGTATAGCGTTTTTGCCTCTCATTTTCTTGTACCAAACTTGACCTTTACACTTTCCCGCCTTTTTTGCGGGATGGTGGTTTTACGGTCTAAAAAAAGTCTGGTTGATTGCAAAAACCATGACTCAGGCCGGACTCGAACCCGTGTCTTATGCCCATACGAGCTACTGTGATCCTAGAACACTGCAACTCAAAGCAGTCTAGTCCTCTCTATTACAGTTTTTCTCAACTTTTCAGAGTTATATCCAATGGCAAATAAGTATTTCATGTCTCCACGACCGTATGACATAGGAGGAGCGGTCTGGGTTAGGAATCGAACCTGGGAATGCGGACACAGTACTCCACAGTGGGTTACTCGCTCAACGAGAATGCTTCCCTGTTTGTTTGTTGTTAGACAATCATATGAGTGTGGTACGGAGTAAGAGAATCAGAAAACGGAGAAAATGAAATGCAAATCCAGAGTGACAATCTAAGGAGGTAAACACACTAAAATGTAAAATGACCGTGGTCCGTGCGGCACTATAAACTACCGGGTTCATAAAGTCGAGTAAACAGATTGTTTTTCTTGGTGATCTTATGTGTAGGAGTCTACCATTTATATATTACCACCAAACTGGCACTTATTGTTAGTACTCTCTCTCTGCATGATATGTTTTGATGCAGATTACTGTTAGATCATATTATGATTAGTATACTCAACTAACCTTTTTAAACTATTAAACAAGTTTTAAGTGATCTAATGATATCTCGTCTTGGGCGGGAATCGAACCGGGGCCTGGTTTCTTTGAAATTTCGGTTGAGTCTCAACCACAGAGCCGGTATTCGGCGCCGTAATTGCGGAGAACGGCTTTGGAGCCTTAAGGCGGATTCGTACTCGGCAGCATAGGTGCACAGTGGCCGGTTGGATGCTCTTTACCTCATCCTGCCACACTTAATCATCGCTGCCGAGTATAGATGGATCTTCAAAGAACTGATCATCGCCTCCTACACCTTAATTTCCTTGTTCTTTTCAACGAATTTCAGCATTTTGCACTTTGTAATGCGGTCACGTTCCAGCATAGGGCAGGATCAGTGCATAGTGCTGGCGCTGCTGCGGCTTATCAGCATCCTTCTATCACTGGAGAACATTTACAGAAGCACATTTGGTCACGGTTCGGGCTGATTGCAGAGGCGCAGGTGGCCGAATCTGCGGGGGAGTGTGACGATCCAGGAGACGTCGGTCGGGTGACGGTGGATGGGAGGAGTCGCGGCGGATGCAGTGGTTGTATCAGAACGCGTACGCCGCCGAGATGGGCGCCATGTGCTGTCGACGCCGATCGCCACAGATCCACGACATTCGAGGTGGGTGGTCCTGCACAGAAGATCGTTTCAATCATCAGAAGTAGATCTTGTGATGATGGTGCTACATTCATTGCAAAAATCCCGGTTCAGGCGGAGTTTGAACTCGCGTCTTCCACCTATCCCAGGCTCGTGTGTTAACCAATACACTACTGTGACGACAGCTCTCATCCCCAACGGTGCCCGTCATTTGCGCTCCCCTAGCACCTTAATCAAACCGAGAAGGCCTTTACCTCAAGCTTATACCCCATTGAGCGGGTAAGCCAAATTAGGCATTGTATTGGTTAAGCTGAAAGCATTTTCATTACTATCGGGATGGTGACAGCAGACGATGAAGACCTCGCAAATCCTAGAATAAGTTCAATGAAGAAATACGACCGCTCGCAGTTCACCAGACTTTTTCCCTCTGTTTATACTGATAACTACTGATGGCCGTTGTCAGTAAAATCAAAAACACCACTTTTATCACTACGACGAGCCTTGAGGTATTGTCATTTCTATGTTACAAGTTTTGAGAGCGGGTCTTTCATCTAAACTTCCATCAAATGAAACAAAGATACAAGGTGAGGTCAACTTTCGGGGTTAATGCGTCTGAAGGTTTTTTCAAGAATCATGTTTCTAGCGCGATGGGCTAGCAAAGAAAGACCGGGAAGTGACTAAAAAGTTGAAATCAGGAAGAAAACATTTGAAAAATTTAAATATATGAATCAGAATGCAAGTGTAAATAGTATTAGGCTGCAAACCTCCTTCGAATTTGGAGCGGAAACTTTTGGATCCCATTTCACTAACATTTGACTAGAGCAGCTAAAGCTTTTCTGAACTGTAAGTCGCCCATTTGGTATTTATGAAGTTTCTATGAACAATTGAGCCTAAACCACAGGACCGCAACTGGTTTAGTTCAATAAATGTTGAAGTTTTCGTGAATAAACCGAGAGGCTTACATACAAATAGTATAAAATCGTCTCCAGAAGCAAAGCGCCGCCTACTAGCGGTGCAACTGTGTTCCTTCTATAACCCAACCGCCCTCTGAAAAAAAATTAAGATAGCTAAAATGTGTAAATTAGTGGGCGCACGTGGTACAGTGGTAAGAGGCGCCACTGATACCCGCACGGCAAACCAAGTGTTGAATCTCTCCTGCGTCAGGTAAATTGGTACCAGACTTGCTTGGGAAGGTAATGACACTGACTTGGTATAACGGCCGACCCCACAAGTCATTTTGTAGGCCAACTACCCATTCACCAATACCCTGCGACTCTGAATGGAAGACGAGTGCATGGCGCATTCTCGGGGATTGACCAATGCCTCACCTTAATCTTTACCTTTACCATTGAAAGATGAGGAATGTTTTTCAATCGGAAGCTTCTTTCAAACCTACATTTTGCCCTCGAAACAACTGGAAGGAGGATGGAATGAAGAAAGAGCAGAGTGATGGGGAGCCTAGGAGCCTACCAATCACTAAGTGTTCAGGGTGGAATTCTTACCGTTTTATGCAATTCATCCCAATTTATTTAAATTTCTGAGCTGTTCAGATGTGGAGTCAGTGGCCATCGGACGGGTGTTGGTGTTCGTTAACCCAAACTCAGGCTCTGGTAAAGGTGTGAAGACGTTTCGAGAACGGGTGGCGCCGCAGCTGAAACGCAACCACATCGACTTCGAGTTCGTCGTCACGAGTACGTGCGTTTTTGTTCTCTATTTTATTCGTATTTTTATGGTTTTTATAGTTTTCGATTCCATACCTTGATTGTTTTCTTCTCGTTTTTCTCATATCATATCGTTCTCATTTCTCATATCATGCTTTTTGTCCGGTTTCTTACACGCATTGCACCTTCGAAGCTTATTTTTACTTATTGTGTTTTATTTTAGTACCATGCATGTTTTTCTTTGTCATTTTCAAGGCTTTGCTACCTTAGAAATTACCCTTACCCCAACGCTACCATCAGAGATCGTTGATGAGAGTATGTTTGGGAAGGGTACATAACGTTAGCGACCAAACACCACCACATCCTCGTCACGCTGCTGGGAACCGGTTCTCTGACTATAATTGGGTATAATTTGGTGTTATTTCCGAGTATTTTACCCTTTAAAAATTTTGCCAGAAATCCAGCTCAAATGGCTGACATAATTGTAAAGGCAAAGGTGTCGGCGTTAATGAGGACGCGCCGCGTATTAGTGTTCCGTTCAAAATCGTAGAGGCGCGGTGAATGCGTATTTGGTCTATACAATGACTTGATGCGGTCAGCCGCTATACCACGTCAGTGTTTTTACCTTCCCGAATAAGTCTAGTACCAATTTACCCGATGGAATACTTGGCTAGCGCTGGCCGGTATCGATCCCTTTACCGCGTGCGTGTCAGTAGCCCCTCTTACTACTGCACCACGCAGGCCCCATGTAAAGGTGTATAGTAAAAATAAAGTGAAAAACGCAAGGTAGAGTCATGAAAGCTATGCTGCATTACTGAAGAAAGTGACCGAAGACGTAGCTCATTGGTAAACGGGTAGATAGCAGAGTTCTCATATCACATTTCGAGTTTTTTCTTTCTTTGCGGTTTCTCTATTTTTATCAGGCGTTGATTGGTATTTGGTTTCGTTCTCTATCACACTACATGTTCTCGCCGTGGAGCGTCTATCACCAAGCGGTGATAACATCCACGCGGGTTGTGGCTGTATGTTTGCTCAGCGAGGTGAAAAGTAGCTGGCCGCTTGTTTGTGCAGCGGCCGAATTCACCTCGAGTTGAAAAGTGAAATGTCCCCATTGCATGTCTGGGAAATTTGAAGAGTTCAGCAAAAACTTCGTGAAGGTAAAGGTGTTCAACACTCTCTAACTTCCGCATTCGTGTTCCACTGAGAATTGCAGAGCCATGGTGAATGGCGCAATCCCAGGTCAGTGTCTTCACTTTCCCGAACAAGTCTGGTACCAACTCACCCTACCCCGGAAGCATGGAGGGCATGGTTAGCCCGGGTGAAGATCGATCGCTCGACATGCTCATGCCAGTGGCGCCTCTTACCACTGCATCACGCGCACTAGGAACCATGTAGGAAATACACCTTTTGATAGCGATTGCCCTTCTTATTTGCTCGAAATTCATCAGCCACGGAATCAAGAAAGGAGCATTCAGATATGGATAGACGAGTAGTAGTAACGACTAGGTACAGGTACAGGAAGCAGAGCGGTCGAAATCCTTCGAAAATGGAAAAGTAGACGAATGTAAGGTAAAAGATAAATGTGAGGTGGTCCACTCGTAAAAAATCCCTGAATACCCATGGGTCAAACGTCAACCGTCGGTTTGGGGGTGGGGAGATACTATTTAGATAGAGCCTTCACAGAGAGAATCAGGAACCTTCCGGAGCTTTATAAGCGTAGACGGTAAAGTGGTCGATGATGTCCCCTCAGGGTGAGCCACGCACTTGTCTTCCATTCAAAATCGTAGACGTATTGTAAATGTGAGTTTTATCCTATATAATGACTTTTGAGGACCACTTTCTGTGCCATGTCAGTACAATGGACTTTCCCAGACAAGTCTGGTACCAACATTGCCATTCCCAGTGGCCCTTTGTAGGAGGAGGATCGTTCCCACACATGAGGTTGATTCTTGAGTAAAATACAATATACACTTCACACTGATAAATGTAAATATAGATCAAGTGAGAATCGTAGTTAGTGTGATAACAGGCTCCTGAAGAGACTCGCGTTTTCCATTTTCAATGAAAGCAGATCTGATTGGAGTGTTGTGTTTTTTATTATTTTTGACTTATGTTGTGTCAACACTGAATTAATTTATTAGAATTTGAGAGAGCTCTCAGATACATAATCTTTCAACTAGGAGCGAAGGTGTTTTGCACTTTCCAGGCGGTCCAAATCATGCGAAGACGATGGTTCGAACCCGCGACGACCTCGGAAAATTCAACGGCGTGATCATCCTATCCGGCGACGGCCTCGTATTTGAGGTTAATCACCAGCCTAATTCGACGCCGTGTTTTTCCACTTGATTGAGCCATGAAACAGGATTTCGAGGGTTTTCCCTGCCATTATGAGGTGCACCGGAACGGTTTCTATTTGGTATTTGAGTGAGACACTGCTGGGAATCGTAGGGATAGGAGAAAATGTGATGTTAGGCGATTGGAGTAGATTGAGGTGAAATAGAAAAAGCCACGATGAGTGTAGTAATTGTCCTAGTAACTCATGGAACTGTTCTTTGGAAAATGTTCTGTTTTCAGGTGATCAATGGACTCAGTGAACGGGAAGATAGAGCTGACATAATTCCATCTCTACCCATCGGGATAGTTCCGAGTGGATCCGGAAATGGACTGCTCTCGTCGCTTTTCTCCAGTAGAGGGTGAAGGCTTATCTAATTGATGAAGCATGTGTAACTCATTCCATATTAAATGTCGTGGTTTCCTAAATGAAATAAGTAAGTAGAGGTAAACGGAAAAGTGGTCGGCATTGATCGGGCTCCATGGGAAGCGCCACGCAATCGTTTCCCTTTCGGGATCATAAAGGCATGTTACGTAGGAATTTGGCCAATACAATAAATTTTGGGACAAGCCATTGTGTGAGTCAGTGACTGCGCCCTTCCACACAAGTTCGGTATCAGTTTACCCTGTCCACAGGGATTCAGTGACCACTGTGTGTAATCTCACCTACTGATATGTGTGTCACATCAGCGCAGTGCACCAGTACATCAGTGTGTTGAATTTTGTAAAATAACAAAGTATAGGTGCAGATAGATGACTTATGCGAATGAATAAATGAAATGATATGTGTGTCCATTTGACTAGTGGACGGTTAGGAATGGCTACGCAATCTACTGTAAACGGCCGTGCCCATCATAGCTTATACCCGGTTTTTGCACTTATAATCTTGTGGTACAGTGGTGAGAGGCGCTGCTGTCACCCGCACGGTCGAGCGATTGATCCCGGCCCGGCTAACCAAGGCTTTCATCCCTCCGGGGTCGGGTAAATTGGTATCAGACTCATCTGTTAAGGTGAACACACTGACTTGCGCATGGGCTTCTGCAATTTTATGTATCGGTTAAATGGACATTAACCCTGCCTCTACGATTCTGAGTGGAAAACGACCGCATGGCTCGTCCTAATAGGAATGATCAACGCTGACTATCTTGTCGTTTCTTCACATTTTTATTGTTTCTTGATACAGTACTTTTCCAGAGAACCACTGAAAAATCCCAAGTTCACCCAGAGAGCCATTGACATCTGCTGCCAAGCTGGTGCTCGTGCTCAGATGGTGAATCTCGTCCACGTGCAAACGGACAAGGAGAACATCGCCGCGTTCATGAGCATCGGATGGGGTCTCATGGCCGATATTGGTAGGTCAGAACAAACCATTACAAAGTGGATTCTTTTATACCGGAATTAATTGAGTTAATTACTTTCTTTTCGTTGCCTCCTTTTGTTCTGTTGCAAACACGTCTTCGTAGGATTTTTGTTGAAGTTAGACTTCCAAGAAATATTAAAGAACGTTGGAGTTTGAACAAGCTCCTTGGCACATCTTTTCTCATTCAGACATTGAAAGTGAACGGTGGCGAGGAACGCTTGGATCGAATCGATTCGCTCTTGGTGGTTTCATTCGAAGTCTCAGTGAGTTTACCGAACATTCCACTTTTAATTTCAGTGAAAACGGTTCAAATGAACAAACCTGGCCTCTTCGATTCTGAATGGGAGGCGAATGCGTGGCGCGTCCTTAGGCGTTTGGTCAGCGGTGACCACGTTACCTTAGCTTTATCACTTTGGAGTTGAGAAATACCTTAGCTCGCTTTCAGACCTTCGGTCCTATCGTGGTCGGCTGTGGTACAAGCCATACATGGGCGGTAAACGAATACCTGACGGCAGCTATGACATCTATGGAAAAACCGTAGGTGAACGAATGGAGACGGCAAGGGTGAGTTGGCTAAAAGTTACCCAGGATGGTTAATCTGATGAAAATGAATTTTGGCGTCAGTCTGATTCCAGATGAACAGCTCCGACCGACTGAGCGATTCACAAGACAGCTGTCCTTCTCGTAGATCTTCTGATAGTGCATGGCGCATGTCACAGACGGAAAAGGTGGTCAGCCTTGAAGAAGAAGTTCCCGGCGAGTGGATCATGGTCGAGGACGACTTTGTGAACTTCTATGCGGTAAGTGGAGAAAACAATTGCCGGTAAATGGTAAAGGTAAGCTGATAAGTGCGGATCATTCCGTGAGGACGCGCCACACACTCGCCTTGCACAATATCTTTCGGGTTGTCTACCCGCACCATGAAAGCGAGGAAGGTCAAGGTAAAGGAGTTGGTGTTGGTGTGTCCCCTGAGGATGCGCCACGCATTCATCCTGCGCTCAGATTCGTTTTGGCATGGTGGATGCGTACTTGGCCTACACAATAACTTCATTGAGGCCAGCCGCTGTGCCTAGTCAATGCCTTTTTTTCTCAGACAAGTCTGGTAACAATTTACCTGACCCTGGAGGGTTAGAAGGCTCGGTTAGCCCATGCGAGGATTGATCACTCCACCTTGCGGATGGAAGTAGCGTCTCTCACCACTGTGCGCCACGAGACCTTCAAGGGTAATGCAAACACATTTACCCTTGTAGAAGTGACCAAGTGTGGTGTACTTTGATTATCTCCGGAGGTTATCAGGGCCAGGATTCATGAACGAAGTGACACAGATTCAGGCAACCTTGAAATTAATGATCTGGGCTCACATTCACGAACGGACCAGCGGTCTCCGTAACCGCGGCGCAGCCAGAGCCAGACGGCAGAGTCGATGAGAGATTGCATTTAACATAGGAAGTTTAGGATACGTAGAGAAAGGTGCGCGCCGTTCACAGGCTATATCTCGGGGTTTATCGAGGTTTACCAATGATGAATGTAGCCCTGGGCCCAGATTCATCATTGGTAAACACCCGATAAACCCGGTGACATACACCGAACGGCGCGCAAATCGAGATTCGTGAACGCGCGTCGGAGTTTAGTCGGAGTTTAGCGCGGGTCCATCACACCATCGAGGAGGTTGGTCGCCGACAGGGTTTCGGAGACCGCTCGCCTGTTCATGAATCTGGGCCCTGTTTCCTACCGCGATCTTGCTGCGATATACCCGTATGGTAAACCGACGGCGTACGGTTCAATAGCTGAGTCCAAGATTTAACTTCAGTGAAAGCACAGGGTTCAAATACCCGGGGGTAATGAGCTGAGTACTTATCGCAAATACCCTGCGGTGGCTGACTGATGAGGATCAGAGCACCTACCCCGGTGGTACACCTGCGGCATACGGTTCAGCTGCGTCTAGAATAAACGATTCAAATAACCTGAACCTAGTAAATTGTTTATCTATTATTGTTCTTTTTAGTGCCCTTCACTTCATCTTTTATAGTGTCCTTTAAAGTAACTTAAAATTTCAGGTGACGGTGTCACATATCTCAAATGATGGTCCATTCGCTCCACGGGCACAACTGGACGACGACCGAATTTATCTGACGTATATTCTGAAGAAGGACGTGCCGAATCGATTAGCTGTGATGAACTTCCTGATCTCGATAGAAAGCCAGAAGCATTTGGAATTTCCCTTCGTTAAGGTATGCTCCACTATTTTTTTGTATATTCATATGACATGATTGAGGAGGAGATTATTTGTCAAGGTTGTTATGAAACACTTCCAATCCAAAAACAACAACAAAAACTGGTAGGAGCTTCGAAACAGGAAAAACTGTACTAGATAAGTCAGTGGCTGTTCTCGACTGCAAGTTTTTATCATGATAATGTTGACTGGAAAGATGGCTACACAATAGATATTATTTGCAAACGCTGAGACATTAAGTAGATGAAGAACAGATGTCAAGTACAAGCACCGTATAAAGTTATACGTTTTTACCCGCCTGGCCCCAATTCTGAAGAAAACTGGCCTTACCTATGAAGAGCTGATCTTACTCCGTCAAAGAGAGCTTTTTAAATTCAAACTTAATTAGATTACCTTCAAATTGAACTAAACTGTTTACATGAAAATTGCGTCTTCCTCCAAAAAAACTGTCCAGGTGCAAATTGTTTGCTGTTCTTTCTTCTGCAAGATAAGAAGCCCACGAAACGATCGTAAACCTATGCCATGTAGTGCAGCGATAAGTGATATGAGAGGGGAAAAACGGGGATCTTTACGAGGTTTGTGCTCGATTTACATTTTCAACTGTTCAACGCTCCAAACCTCCAAACAAAAGCAAACAAAAAATTCGCAATTTGTCCAATTGTAAGCAGAATTCATTAAGGCCCATTCAGAGTGCTGCTGCGGACAGCTGCAGCAATGATGAAGCATAGGCCAGCAGCAATGCGGCAGCGCTGCGCAGCAATCCCGCAGCAGGGGGTCATTCAGAGTACTTCTGCCGCAGCTAGCAGCCAGCAGCAGGCCGCAGCAGCAGCACGGAATGGTCTCGGTCATTTTTTGCTGCCGCAGCAAATCGAGCGGTAGGCCACGCCAGACAGGACGTCATTCGTGCTAGAGGTCCTAGCACGAATCATCTGAAAATAACATCAGCACACGTCATTTTCCCAAGGAGTGCTGCTGTGGCGTTGCTGCCGAACTCAGCAGCAAACCGGCGGCAGAGCGATGGTCCTCGGTGCAAAGGCGCTCCGCCCCTTTCTGCTGCTGCTGTTAGCAGCAACACTCTGCATGAGCCTTTAATAAGGCGCTCTCTGGTAAGACCCCCCTGAGGCTCCTTTTGCCCTCGTCCATGTTTTTTTTTTCTGACATTCCTGAGCCTGATTGTTCTGCGCTTCGCCTTGTTTTGTTTTTCTTTCTGAAGTGTTATTCAGCTAACGTAGGTTTTAGCGTCTTGTTCCATAAGACACCCATGAAGGTAAGAGTTAAGGTAAAGAGTCATTAAAGAGTTGGTCAGCCCCTAAGGACACGCCGCGGCATTTGTGTTCCACTCAGAATCGTAGAGACATGGTGGTTGCACCACGTATGCTCAAATAAATACGTACATACATGAATAATGGATGTTTTTCCAGGCTCTGGAGGTGACGGCTTTCCGGCTGGAGCCGCTTGACTCCGGATCATACCTGACCGTCGACGGTGAGGTGGTGGAATCGACAAAGATCCAGGCGGTGACGAGTACCCTGAAAATGGCAATGTTTGCACCCTAGCGGGACCTGCAGCCCGAGACAAATTAGATAGGCTATGATGATCCCATTCTTTCACTAGAATCAAGATTTCAAATATTCCAACTCAGTGTGCTTTGTATTGTTTTTAGTCAGTGTTCTGTGTATGTTGCATTAAGCCTCCGATGACCAGTCTTTACACTCTGAGAAAATGCGATGTGTCGAAGAGATGGTCAGTTCATTAGATCAGTATGACCGATAGAACCCGTTACCCTGCTATTTTACCTGCTTTAGACATACCCTAGAGATCGTGAGATCGTCAGAGTGTAGATGTGCCACAGAAGTGCAATGACCAATGTTTTGGTGCCTTTATTATTTAATTCGTGATCCCTAGATATGATCTTAATTGTACAGATTTCAATTGCCTCTGCAATGTGCTCTTACATTTAATGAACATATTATTCCTTGCTGTTGCCGTTTTACCAGAGATCTTCAAGCTGACAATGAGTTCCAAAATTATTTTTCAGGAGAAGAACGTTCTTTGTTATGTATTCTATGAGAAAAGGGGGAGGATCGGGATGTACTTGAAGGAGATTGACGAAGATATACAGTGGCGGCAATATATTTACAGACGCCTGCCCACTGCGTGGTTTTTTGGCCATAACTTTGGAACCAGAGGAGTATGAGAAATACTGAGCACGTATTTAGAATCCTCGAAAAATTTTCTACAAAACACACTTGACCGCTTTTCACGCTTTCCTGAAATCGTAGAAAAAAATCGAGTGGAAATAAATTGGTCATAAGATAGTAAATGATAAGCACATTCTCAAAATCACAATAAACTACAATGCATCATCAAAACATGTTTATTATAAAACTACAAGTCAATATTTAGTAGGATGGCCCTTGCTCTTGATCACAGCCAAACGATTCCGCATTGAGTCGACCAACTTCATACATTGCTCAACAGGAATAGCACTCCACGTTTCCTTGATGATTGCTTCCAACTCGTCAAGATTTCATGGCTTCAAGCGCTTCAAAACTCTATCCACGTCATTCAGGAGATGTTCGATAGGATTCAGAATGAAAGCGCTTGAAGCCACAAAATCTTCACGAGTTGGAAGCAATCATCAAGGAAACGTGGAGTACTATTCCTGTGGAGCGATGTATGAAGTTCGTCGACTCAATGTGAAACCGAACTGTTTCGCTGTGATCAAGAGCAAGGGCTATCCTACTAAATATTGACTTGTTCTTTTATAATAAACATGTTTTGATGATGCATTGTAGTTTATTCTGATTTTGAGAATGTGTTTACCATTTACTATCTCATGACCAATTTATTTCCACTCAGTTTTTTCTACAATTTCAAAGAGACGTTGAATGCGATTGTTTGTGTTTTGTAGAAAATTTTTCAAGGATTCTAAATGTATGCTCAGCACTTCTAGTGCTCCTCTGGTTTCAAAGTTATGGCCAAAAAACCACGCAGAGGGCAGGCGTCTGTAAATATATTGCCGCCACTGTATTATAATAATATAAAGTGAACTGGTCAGAATTGATCAAATCCTTGAGTGCGCGCCATGCGTTCGTGTTCCATTCGGAATCATAGGGGTGTTTTGCCTAAAATGCCCTGTAGGGTTCTGGCACTGTAACAGTCAGCGTCGGAGTGATTCATTTGTAGTTCTTATAGTTAGTAGTTAGTGCGATGAAATCTGCTGGCCGTCTCCTTCTCCTCCGCGAGCTGATCGAAGGGTCGACCAGAGCTAACATTAATGGGCAACTAATGATGTAAGGGTAAAGTAAAGGTCTGGGGGTAGATCAATCCCTGAGCACGCGCCACGAATTCGTGTTCGATTCAGAGTAGTAGAGGCATAGTTATTACGTATGGCCTACACAATGACTTGCGGGGACCAGCCGCAATACCAAATCAGTGTCATTACCTCCAAACATAAGTCTGATATCAATTTACCCATACCCGAAGACATAGAAGGCTTGATTAACCCGGGCCGTGATCGATCGCTCTACCGTGCAGGTATCTATGAGGTCCCCTACCATTGTACCACACGGCTCCATTCAAATAAATGTGGAGAATTTACCAAAGTCATTCGGTTTGTTTCATTAGCACCATACCACATGACCCGTATAAAGGTCTGGGCTTTAACTAACGTGCTTGACGACTGCATACATTACTTGACCAGCGATTGAAACTGAAATGATTGAGCTCAAGGGCATTGCCCACTCTGCGATGCCTTGTGCGGCGCCGCCGGCGGCGGGTGGTGGTAGGACCGGCGCTCCTCCCATCACCCGCCGCTGCCTGCGCTGCGGCCGCCGGCGCCGCACGAAAAATGCCCGGCGCTATTCCCTGGCGCGGCGCCGGGTGCGACGTCGTCGGTGCCGTCGCCGTGGCCGCCACCGCTGCCGAGTTTGCAAAGGCCCCTCCGGCCCTATTTTTCATCACAGCCGCCCCCGGCCCTTGAGGGCATGATGAAAAATAGGGCCGCGCTGGCTCGACGGCGCCGGAGACGGCGCCGGCGCCGCAGCCGCCGGAGCGGCCTTTGCACACTCGGCGGGGGTGGCGGCCACGGCGACGGCACCGACGACGTCGCATCCGGCGCCGCGCCAGGGAATGGCGCCGGGCATTTTTCGTGCGGCGCCGGCGGCCGCAGCGCAGGCAGCGGCGGGTGATGGGAGGAGCGCCGGTCCTACCACCACCCGCCGCCGGCGGCGCCGCACAAGGCATCGCAGAGTGTGCAATGCCCTTCAGTGGGAAATATTCCATCCAGAGGCATACCCCGACTTGTGACAACGGTATATGTCAATTTTGGCACAGAAATCTAGAATTTGTCAGAAAAGTCCTTCATGTTTGCGAAGGCGCCGTCCTTTACTATACCTAAACTAGGTGAAAGTTACTCCAGTTTCTTATCACCCGCTGCCTTCTCTGAGTGGTCAATTCTCCATCGCCTAAACGGGGTTGTGGGGCGGTCAACACTTGAATGGACAGAATATGATGTTATAATGGTGGTGCTAGGTTCATCGCAAAAATCCCATCCCAGGCGGGAATCGAACCCGCGTCTCTCCCTATCCGGGGCTGTATGTACACTAACCACTGCGCTACTGAGTAACTACTGAATTCCGGATAGGTTGAGACGCGCGTTCGATTTCCGCCTGGGATGCGACTTTTACGATGAACCAACACCACCATTAAAACGTATTCTAGTATACGTAATAGTAACCCGCTAAAAGCGGTAATAAAACTAGAATTTCAAGTTGAATAGACACCTCTTCGCTGATCACTGAAAGCCATTATAGGAATGTACGTAGGTTTATCAAAGCTCCCCCGGATTTGTATGAGCTTGTACTATGAATTTTTGTTTAGAGGCGCTACTGAAACCCGCACAGTAGAGCTTTGGTTTCTCGCCCGCGCTAACCAACTCTTCAATCTCTCCCCAGTTAGTGTCAGACTTGCTTCGGAAGGTAAGGAAACTGACTTGGTATAGCGGGCGACTACCACAAGTAATTGTATAGGCCAAAAACGCGTTCATCTTGACTCTACGACTCTTAATGGAACACGAATGGCGTGTCCTCAGCGGACTGGTAAGCCTTCAGACCTTCACCGTTTACTTTTAATATAATTGGAATAAAATTTTCCCTACTCAATGAGTGTTTGCATTAGTACATGTACAAGAGCCTCGCAAATAACCTTCATACCGCACCTATTTATCAGTACTGACGTTTGTCGTCTCAGTAATGTAGGCGTTAGGCGCGAGACGCGGGTTTGAATCCCGCCTGAGCCACGATTTTTGCGATGAACCTAGCATCACCATTACAACATCTACTTTTAGCATGCTTAACAATAACCCTCAGAAACGTTTTTCGTCCCAATAGTGACGTTTCTATACTCTCTAAGCTTTTTAGATTATCTCCTATAGTTTTGTCCCATGGTTTTTTTTTCTGTTTAGCTCCTGTCGTCTTGCTCTCCCTTGAAATTAAAGGACATCATTAGAATGTCTGCCTTCGTTGGGGATTTCCGATAGTGAACTCATTTGTACAGGTACTATGCGGAACGGTTACATAATTCCTAACCGAACGCCACATTCTACCGTAACCCAGCGCGTACAAATGCGCGCGCTTAGACGCGGTGCGGCATGCGGTGCGGTGCACAGTAACCCACTGCCAATGACGCAGCGCCCACTACCGTAATTCGTACTGTATACCGTAACCTGTCTATTCAAACGGATGCATGCGTGCTGCGGCGCGGTTCGCGATCAACAGTATGATGCGAGAGAACTTCACCACTTCTCCTTCAGCATCCTTGGAGATACTGCGCCTGATTTGATCGACTGGATAGGATCATTGATAAAAAAATACAATGTAAGCCTACTATAGCACATGTCTTCGCTCCTGAGCTGCATCTACCTCCCGTTGCCTACCATTTTTGCTATTGACCGTCCTTGCTTCAAATGGCAAATGTTGAGGTTCTGTTGTCCGAAACCAGGCGAGAGACTATCTCTCTGCAAGTGTAAGTCAAAAACTGGTCATAATCCGCATCCGCTCTAATAATTCAATGCATTCGACATTTTAGCACTAGTGCAAAGACGTCTTCCGCAAGGGATAGGTGCTGACGCGCTCCAATTCAATTGTGATTACTGTAGGTGTTAGCCTTTAAATCCGCATATTTTAGGAAGTTTCATGGATTTTTGCTAATATCTCGCGTATTTTTGGCTAACAAGTGCTACATTTGTGTTTTCGCTAGAGATCGTTGAAACGAAAAGTTTTTTTCCAGTCTCAGGTTTTAACAGTTAGAGCAGATGCAGTCAGCCTGTCATTTTTCTGATCAATGTGATGAAACTGCTCCCCACTTTGTGCTCGATTCACTTGTTTATCATTTGAAAAGTTCCATAAATTTTATTCATGTCTTAAATTTGCTGGCTTCTTGTTCCACCGTCAAGATCAAAATACCATTCGAAATATCCCATTTTTTATTATTGTTATTATTATTACTATTATTATTACTACTTATTCAAAGTTTAATTTTCCCAATTTCAATTTTCAATTTTTATTTTTGAATTCTTGAGTTTTTTTCACGGGTAAGCTGGGCCGGTGAAGTATCTATGTTGTTCTTCTACTGATGTTTTCTGTTCAGTTGGCTCCACGTAGCGTCCTGGATCGCTTCGGTTCAAAGCGATTTGGTTCTGGTGGTGGATGGATCTTGGTTACCATTTACCCTGGGTTTTCTCCAAAGTTGTTCTGGACGTTGTTTTTATCGGGAAATTCTGATCTTGTTGTCGAAATGAACCATCACGAGTTGTTGCAAAATCTTTGAAATCATTCTCTTTGGCTTTGCTCTGGTGCTACTCAGTGAAGAACAGACAGCAGTAACGGCAACCGGTGCTACTCAGTGAAGAACAGACAGCAGTAACGGCAACCGGTTGTTGTGCTGTAGAAAAACAAGTTTCTGAAATGTGTGATGCGTGCGTTTCCAGTGGAAAGCCGCTTTTAGTGACGACTCCACTTATTCATAATAATTTCTTAAACAGTCTGCTCACTGTTTACAGCCCAAATCAGTTTACTTAATTGATAAGGAAAAATTTGAAAAACCTCATATTTGTCTGCTTTTGTTCGTTCAAAATTTGGCACCGTGATGGCCCACTCGTCTGTATATTTCATAAACTATACGCTGTCCTCTTCAATTCGCACCTTCTGACTGACGTCATTTCCTTCATTTAATTT
Source organism: Nippostrongylus brasiliensis (assembly GCA_030553155.1). Lineage (NCBI taxonomy): Eukaryota > Metazoa > Nematoda > Chromadorea > Rhabditida > Heligmosomidae > Nippostrongylus > Nippostrongylus brasiliensis. The sequence goes on along the minus strand of CP130733.1, from coordinate 14,261,708 downwards.
GATTAAGTGTTCTAGAGAAATTGCTGATGTAACTCTCTGGAATTCTTTCAGCTTGTCATCATTTTTTTGTTGATTTTCATTGTCCACTGTTCATTGCCTCACCATTTGAGCATCGCTTAAAAATATTTTGATCCAATTCGTCCAATAATTCAGTGTCTTATGCAGATCAGATTTAGGTTCTTATGTGGAACAATGGTAAGCCAATACAACGCATAGCATCGTGTGGAATTCGTTGCCTTCATCAGTCACGCGCTAAACATGCCCGATGGCGAGACAGCTACAGACAGGGTCAATTTATGCCCGAGTTGGGCGACAAGAAACCCACTCACATTGTCGTCGGTGCCGGATCGGCTGGATGTGTCGTAGGTGCGAATTTTCGCTATTATTTTCTGATTTAATTATTTAGAATGACACTACTACAGGCATTTTGTCTATCAGGCATTGTCCATGTTGAACTTGTCCAGTCAGGTAGTGGGAAATTCTTTTTTTTCCATAGCGGCAAGGCCCAGATTCATGATGAACACAATGACCATAAATTTCGAAGTATATTCGGAGTGGCGCGCAAATCGTCAGCGGTGTGATTCATCAATGCGTCAGGCAGGGTTTGTTTGGGGTATATACGAGTCCTAACAGAACGCTTTAGTGCGGCAATAGTTCGTAGACGCCGACTGACGCCCGAACAGTGATTCGTCAACGCGACTGGGTTTATCCAGAGTTTACCTATGGCTTATCCGTCGTTATTACTTCGAGATCTTCGAACCGTTGCCGCCCCAGTGAGGTGTGCTAAACCTATGTAACAAAAAAACCAACGCGCATCGATGAGTCGTAGTTTTCGCGCAATTCGGTGTTTTTGGTGGGTAAGGTCTCCTTCAGACTCTACTGCTGCCTGTCATTGGTAAAAAACTAGTGTATAAAGGCATATGGGTGGTTTTCGCAAAGAAATTAGAAACCGGATGCTGCGCAGCTGCCGCGTGCGCCAGCGATCCCTATGTTTCATCATTACTGCAGCAGCAACGCAGTAAAGTCTGAATGGGCCTTAAGCCATCCATGAATTCGATCCCACTGAAGAGATATTGTTTAAATTGCAGGGTAATCTCGAGGGGAAGGTTGTTAAGAAGTCCATTGTTAGATCTTCCAATTTTCGATTGTAATTTTTCTATTCAATTGCTGCACTCTGAGGTCTGCAAATTATTTCTTTTAGTCCTTGAAAATCCTTCACTCTAACACCTATTCGTTTTTGAATTTTTTCTATGAAAAAGTACAGTATATCAGGAGTTCACGTAAATTCTCGAGATCATCTTCTTCCTAGCAGAAGCTACGAAAAGAAAGCTTCGTAGCTACTGATCGTGAGAGCCGATCGGGATAAATTCGAAGCAGAGAAATGTTGTTCTGTTTAACCTTTTCGTTTGAAGGTTTGAGAAAGTTCATCTAATCTCTTACAGCGGCTCGACTGTCAGAAAATCCAGACAACCGAGTCCTTATGATAGAGGCCGGTCCACAGGACTACTGGTGGGACTGGCGACTTCACATGCCGGCAGCTCTCATGTATAACTTGTGTCACGACAGATACAACTGGTTCTATCACACGGTGGCGCAGAAGAATGTGGCGAACAGGGTGTTTTACTGGCCACGAGGCAGGTCGGCTTTTCTTCTGAAAATACGGGTTTCGGAAACGCCAAATGTTTTCCCTAATCATAGAAGTTATGCATTTTCGGCGTACTAAAACGGAATTTCTGTCATACCCGTGGGCATATCAAATAGTTTTAGAGTTTGGGGTGGATGCTCGACGCTGAACGCCATGGTCTATGTAAGAGGGCACCCTCTTGACTACGATCGATGGGAGAATGAAGGTGCGACGGGCTGGAGCTTCAAGAATTGCTTGCCCTACTTCAAGAAGGCCGAAACTTATAGCCATTCCCAGGTGAGTCGGGAGGAAATGTTGGTTTTTTTGCATACTTAGTCTCACTTTGTTTGTTGCTCGTAGCAGTTTTCGATCAGAATTAGTCTATTTGTTGGATATATTAGGTTGTTGCAAAAGTCTTGCGACTTTTTTTTAAATTTAACAGCAATTTACGACTTTCAGTTTAAACTACAGTTTACAATTTTCAATTTACAACTACAATTTACAACAAAATTTCAGTCAACGATGTAATCACTATTCAGATCTATGACCCTTTCCCATCTTCCGGGCAATTACTCAATTCCTCTCCGCCAGAACTCCGGCAGCTGTAACGAAAAAAATTGGCCGCCTCTATTGCCAGTTGGTCTCGGTTGTCGAATTCCATATCTCGAAGGTGTTGCTCTAAGGATCCAAGTATGTGACATTCGAAGGAGCAAGGTCTGGAGAATAAGGTGGGTGCGGTAGAACTTCCCGTCATGCGAGAGAAACGCCCTGAAAGGGAAAAGTCTACTTCTTGCACGACAACGCTCGTCCTCATGTCGCAAGAGCGACTCGTGAGAAAATTCAGGATTTAGGTTGGGAAGTTCGACCGCATCCACCTTATTCTCCCGGCCTTGCTCTTTCAGATTATCACTTATTCTGGTTCTTAAAGCAACCCCTTCGAGATATGGAATTCGAAATCGAGACCAACTGGCAATATAGGTCGGCCAATTTTTTTCGTTACAGCTCTCAGAGTTCTGGCGGAGAGGAATTGAGAAGTTGCCCTAAAGATGGGGAAGAGACATAAATCTGAATAGTGATTATATCGTGGACTGAAATTTTGTCTGAATAAATTGCTGTCAACTTGAAGAATGTTTCAAAAGTGTCGCAAGACTTTTGCAACAACCTATTAGATAGTCCTAGGTTAGATACCACTAGATTCATGTGACTTTCAGGGTCCTAATGATCCCTATAGGGGCCACGACGGACCATTGTCCGTGACACGCGGTCACGCAGAGCATCCTCTCCACCAGGCTTTTCTCGAGGCCGGACGACAGCACCCAATCGGTAGCACAGATGACGTGAACGGCTTCAAACAAGAAGGCCTGGGTACTTTGGATATGACCATTCGTAATGGTGTTCGGTGTGTTGTAGCTGTGTTTCTTCAGTTTTCCTACTGTGTTCATGGGTCGGAAACAGGTCCGTCCCAGCGGATTTCTTTATCTGTAGTTTCCCCGCAGCCCGTAGTTCATAGTTGCTATAGTTGGCCATCGTCGAATTGCTGAGGGTTTCAGGTCCAGCACGTCAGCGGCCTATATAAGGCCAAATTTATCACGTCCGAATCTGTACACCTCGACAGGGATCACCTGTACTCGAATTCTTTTTGATGGCACCAAAGCGATTGGGATTGAGTTCATCAGGTACTGCGTGTACTTCCAAGTTCTGTTTATAGTTCACCTGATTAAATGAATTAAAAGTTATCCGCTTCGCCATACTTATAATGGCTCGGTTATATTCAGGAAACTCAACTTCCACGGCACCGAGAGCATTGACTCATACAGTCGAGAGAAAATCTATTGTGAGGGTGACGTGATTGTTTGTGGAGGTTAGTGTTAAGTCGCTTTATTTTTATTTTATTCACCCATCTTCATGTAGTTTAGCGTTTATTCATAATTTCACATTTTAGGAGCGATAAATTCACCTCAGTTGCTGATGTTGAGCGGAGTTGGTCCTGCTGATCATCTCAGAGCACATGAGATTCCCGTAGTTGTAGACTTGCCAGGAGTAGGACAGAACCTTGTCGTGAGTATTTTTAAAATAAACGACAAACAACTAAATTAGTTTTCAGTTAAAATAGTTTCAATATGTTTGTTAAGGATCACCTTGAAGTGTATGTTCAACAAAAGTGCAAGCAACCCATCACGCTCTACAACAAGAGCTCCTGGAGGTTCCCACATAATATGATTAAGATTGGCCTCGGTGAGTGTTTTTACAGCACAATACTCATATTGACTTGTTTTTTTTCTATAATTTAATCTTGAAACCGGCCGCTACTTTCTAGAATGGTTCGCTACTCAAAAGGGACTTGGTGCGTCCAGTCATCTCGAGACCGGAGGGTTTGCCAGGTCTACGGAGGACATAGACCATCCTGACATTCAGTTCCATTTCCTTCCGTCTACCGTGCACGATGACGGACGAAAAGTCGGCGACTGTCATGCATATCAGGTATGTGTTTTTTTCTTTGCTGAAATATTAGGTTGGTTCCATTGTTATGCTTGCTTTCAGGTGCACGTAGGTAACATGCGAACGAAATCGAAGGGATGCGTTAAGTTGGCTTCAAATGACCCGAGACGACATCCGACCATTGATCCGAACTATCTGAGTCACGATGACGACTGGAAGGAGTTCAGGTGAGATAGTTGGCCTCTAGGAGATCTTATATGCCGTCTGTGTTAGTCCTCCTGATTCAGCACTCCGAAAGATTTCCCGAATGGGCATAACAAAGATGGTTATAAGGGATATTATCTTTGAGATAACAGGAATTCTACGATATCCAGCAGTTCACTTATCACATTGGCTCAGATTATTGTAGCAATTCCATTTGAGTATGAGCCAAAGAGTCCGAACCAGAATACTGATTAATAAGTGGTATACCCGAAACGCAATCCAAATGGCATAAACCACCACTAATCAACACGATTTGTGGCTTATTCGTGGTCCAATTCACGTCACAGGTGCAGTGAATGTTCGGAAAACTTGAACTAGTGCCGGCAAATAAACTTCGAATAGATCCCGCTGTACACGATAATTAATCATGGTTTTTCACGCCATTCGGGGGACACTGTGGGGTTTATTTCAGGTCTATCGTTCGTGAATATGGAGAAAGGTTCCATTGTTTTAGCATTTTCATCTATTATTTGCCGTTTTTAAGGAAATGCGTGCGGCTTTCGCGTGAGCTGTTCGCTCAGAAAGCCTTCGATCCATATCGTGGAGATGAGCTTGCGCCTGGAAAGGACGTGCAGTCCGACGCTGACATAGATAACTTCGTCAAGTGAGTAGAGTTTTCGTTATTATTAATGTGCTTCTTCAATATCGTTTTCATTTTTCTGTTCGATGTTTACCAAATTGGCCATAATCTTGATTTGGAAGAAGCCATGAAATCAGATATGTTACTTACGAAACCGAAAAGGGAGGCCACACCACGGATCAGTTGTGCTAGGAGAGCGGGAATGTGGAAAGTTTTTGTCAGAGTATTTAGAGAGGTTGAATCCATATTTGTGACAATATTATGACAACAAAAATTTCGCTGCGGAAAGGCGAAAGAGTGGCGAAAGCTTTGTCAGAAAAATTTTCGTCTCTTCCGTTGATTTTTGTAAGATAGAACAAAGCATTGCTACTACTTCTATTTTCGTGCTTTGCCCATGAATGTCCCGCATGGTGCAGTGGTAAGAGGCGCTACTGACACGCACACAGTCGATCGATCGATCTTGCCCCGGGTTTACCAACCCTTCCAACCCTCCGGGGTCGGGTAAATTGGTAAGAGACTTGTCTGGGAAGGTAAAAACACTGAGTTGGATTAAAGGCTAGCCCCCGCCAGTCAACGAGCACGAATGCGGCGGCGCGCCCTTAGGAGACTGATCACGAGAATACTCTCACCACCATTATCCATAAATGTCGCTAATATTTACATAGTTTCGACGTCCTTCGTTCGTCTGTTGTCCTGTGTGGGTAATTTTTCCAACATCCCGGATTTTTATTTGGAGTGGTGCTTGCGCACCCATTTTCGTTACCTTCTAAGGAAGCCTCCTATCTTTCGGCCTCGACATTTTATTCGCTAGATGTGAAGTTGTCTATTAATACTAATTCGCTACTAGGCACTTTGGACTGCAACGCTAGTGGAAACTGATAGAGACAAAGTCCGCCCGAATTCGCACGGTTGTAGCCCGGACGTTCTGGTGTCTTCCACCCTTTTTGTTGGACTAAGCTGGCTAGGCCTTGAAGCCTGTCGGACCAAAGTTATCCTAGTAGCACTCATCTCTACGATGACACGATTCGACTGTCTTCTAATGGGACCGAGAAGGCGTTCCTCACATCCATTTGCACATGTGTTAGTCTCTACTGAAGACTGGGATGCCGCAAAAATTACCAACACTTTGTTTTATTCTAGTTTTTTATTCGAGATTGGGCACGGTGTCGTTGTTTGATGATATTCAAGTGTTTTGTGTGGCGTGCCTAACAGTGCAAATAAAATAAAATAAAATAAAAATAGTTTGTTGTCATATTTAGGCAGGCCTCAGCGTCTGCTTACCACCCTTCGTGTTCTTGCAAAATGGGATCGGAGACGGACAAAATGGCTGTCGTCAACCCAGTAACGATGGGAGTATATGGAACTCAGAACTTGAAGGTAAGTGCGAAACCATTTCTTGATTTCCATTGTTCGAATGCTTTTGATGAAAAGTTTGTTGCAGATGGTTGATGCAAGTGTAATGCCGTCAATAGTTAGTGGAAATTTGAATGCTCCGGTGATAATGATGGCCGAGCGAGCAGCAGATCTCATACAAGGCAAATCCTTACCTCCGTTAGACGCGCCTGTGTGGAGTCATAAATCAAAGGCGAGGAAATGAGAGGCACAATAAATAGTAGAAATGAATTTAGCTATGTCCTTTGTTCTATATGAGTTCTCCTCTTTCTTTTCTTGCTACTGATAGGGGCTGATATTCGATAATAGCCGCTGTTAGGCAGTGGTAATTTTAGTTTTCGACTTGTGGTCGTCGCGCTTGCTCATATCTCGTGTATCTCTTGCTAAGTTGAGTTCTTTCGAGTAGTTTCACCGCAATCGTCGTGAATCATCAGTACGTGTGAACAATAGAAATGTGATATCCTTAGAAAAGCGGTTATACTAAAAGTAGAATAGGTGCTTATGAATCTATATATGTCTTCAATTATAGTCATGCCGTGAGTTTGCTATGTAATAAGTTTTCGAGCAGAATCTCTGTGATCTCTGCTTGCCGATACGAGCAGTGTGACTGTATTTGTATGAAATAATAAAATATTCCTCTTACGTATCGTATATCGTTTTTATGGGTTTAACAGACCTATGTACTTTGTCTTACGCTGTTGCACTTTTTGCATTTGTATTTTTCGTTCATTTCTTCATAATGTGAGATTGAAGGAAATGGCGTTACCGAAATTTGATTTCTGCGATATTGCTGCGAATCCGACTGGTTGGGGACCGCTCGGCAACCCTCCTGCGTTGGACACTTCGATCCCTTTTCAGCAGTATAATAAGGTGGGTCTCGAATAGTTATAATAACGTTCGGCAGAACTCAGTGTTTTTATATTTTAATGTCATATTTCTTTTGTCATTTTTCTCCTCTGGTAGACGCCGTGTTTTCATGTTTGTTTTCTTATCAATTATCATGTTAGTAGCAGTATTCATGCTGGACGCTATAACTAAACCCAATTATGGTTGTACTATGAGATTCCGACAGCTTGTCCTGAATTCTGCCGCTCGTGACTTATTTGTATCAAAAGTTGAAGGGCGACCCCGGCACGAAACTCTTACATTGATTATATTGATATATTGATTGCTTCGTCGTGTCGCTAGTTATTATTGTTTATTCCTCTGCCTGACTTGTTTTTATAACGTTTACCTTAAAGATCCGTAATTTAATGAATAGCTGTTTGATTAAGGCTGATCGTATTGGCCGCGTTGCTGACTGGATCGGAGTGGATCGTTTCTTCTACAGGAGGGTAAATGAGAGGTGAGTTCCTCTTTATTCGTTTGCTCCGTTTGAACTCATAAAGAAGAAAGTATCACAATTCGCAGGAATAATTAATTAGGGGACAAACACAGTTCTATACTTAGTAGAGTTTTGTAACACTTTAGGTTTTATTTGAAACGCTCGTTGGGTTCCCTAAATGATTTCACTTAAACTTTCAGATATAATGAGCGAATGTATGGATCTGCTGCGAATGCTGGTAGTCAGTTCGATTACGTGCACGGGATGGATGAGAATAACTTCCAACTGGTAAGTATCTTATCACTCGAAATGTCTTTTATTGCCCTACAATTATTGTGATGCAGTTCTAGGCGTTGGTTTCGAGTAATATATTAATTGTTCATTTAAAGGTGGACTCATCGAAACCCGTGCAGCGCAATCCACAGCGCAACTACCGCGCTCGTCAGCTCCAATTCAAGAAACTCCTACAGAAGGACCAAGAGAGGCGTGAACAGGCGTTGCAGGGACAGAACTTGAAGATGAAGAGGAGCATCGCGAAGTGAGCTTTTTCATGCATTTACAGTACCTAATTCTCTCTAAGGTCGTTAAGGTCTAGGCAGCGGTGAAAGTCCCTGTGGCCTTCGCCTGGGATAGCCAAGCTTTCAAACCCTCTGGGATTGGGTAAGTTGGTACCAGACCTGTCTGTGAAGTTGAAGACATTGACCTGATCAGCGGCTGACCACTGCAAATCATTGTATGGACCGAAAATTTATTCACGACCCCTCTACGATTCTGAAGAAAAGACCAAGGCGTGACGCATCCTCGGAGACTGGTCAAGGACGACCGCTTCACCCTTGAACCTTTACCTTTTTGTTTTCTATGAATTAATAAAATGGTAATGTGCTGTTTCAGAGAACAACAACGTGCTTTCAAGATGTGGCAACGTCGCGGAGGAAACGCTCGCGCAGGACAACGTGGTCCTGGTGGACGTTACCCAGGAGAAAGGCCCAAGGTATAGAATCGACTAACTCTACTTTTGGTTTGTTTCGAAAACTTCCTGCATTTTCTAGGATCGCCTTCCATCGGTTCAAGTCCGTCCAGAGTGGCAGGTTATCGAGGAAATGGACTTCCCTCGTCTGCTCAAGTTGAACTTGCCGGGAGTCGGCAGTGGCGAGGACATAGGCAACCATTTGTATGGAACGTTGCACTTTTATGACAAGGCTAGTATTTCTATTTGTTTTTTGAGCGGGTTCTTTTGGACCTTGCCGTTATTTACTCGAAAAATCTTGAGATTTCTGTTTTTTTTTTGGAGTTAATTTGCATTTTCTTGTTCTTATTTCAGGCGATTGATCGCGTTTCGGTTCGAACACCCATCACTCTGCAACGATGTGGTGGAAATTTCTACAATGTGACCACCACCGAGGATCCTGTCATTGAGGAATTGGCCCAGCAGGGAATTGGAAACGTCTTCGCTACTGATATTATTCTTGCAACTCTGATGACTGCTCCTAGATCGGTGAGTGAGGGTCATTTATTGATTAGATTAATTTATTCATTTGTTTATGCCGTACAAAAAGTTTCCTGCAACTGTCAAGCCTAACAAATAGAGTTATCCAGCTAACAAAACTACAATATGTCTCCTAACAAAAGCAATAAGATTTACAACGAGAGGAGCTGGTAGTACAAATGCTAGCAATTATCATAGTCTGAGCCTTATATCAGTGATTATACGGTTCAGTGAATGTTTAAAAAATGAAGGAAACCGCGAATGTTGCTGAATGAGTATCGTGGAGCCCATTCTTGCTGTGATTTGCTCGCCTTTCGTAATCAAAATCATTTTTGGAAACAAAATGCTAAGAAGGACTATTGACATCCAGTTCGTTATTTTCCGGCAATGAGGAAAATTTATCCAACTAAGGAAAATCTCTAGTTTTTCTCCGGTAAAGCTGAAGTGGTTCAGGTATACTCATGGGATATCGTCGCCCATCGCGTCGGCGATAAGCTGTTCCTGGACAAGAGAGATACTGGAGGTATTTCGAACCCGGTTGATGCTTTGACGGTGTCGGAAACCAGTGGTGATCCACCTTCGTTCGAGGGTGCGGGCATCAACAATGCGAAGGTGAGCTTTGAGTTTACTGGAAGTTGAAGTCGTTGATCGTCGCTTTTCTTTTTGTTTTTCGTACTTGTATTATGTCTCGGTTATTTTCGTCACAGTTCTGTCTCGTTTTATTTTGATAACGTTGATGAATACCTTAACTACCCAGTCTTTCCCATCATTATCTTTGGTTTCCTCGTTTCTCTGGCTGCTCTTTTGAAAATTTACTTTAGGATTTGGCAACCGAGGCCCTGTTCATCAACCAGAACTTCCGTCGTCAAGTGTTGAAACGTCAGGAACACCCCTACGTCATGGCGCATCCCCGAGCTCCGTTTGAGGAGGAAGGTGGCGAGTCCGGATGTGGATACAGGTGAGGTTGAAAAGAGTTTTCAATGATAACCTCATCTTACTTTATTTCAAGTTTTCGCAACAGCACACTATATTACTGTGGTGGTCTTGTTGAGAATCTAGGAGCACGCTCTCTGACCTACCTTGTTAGCGAAATGCTTGATTATCATTTAGATACCGCAAATGGACTCTTGGAAAGAACGCGAACGGAAAGCCTATAGAGGTGGTGTGCCGTACGGAGCATGACGGAGTGATGGTAGGAAATTGATATTTTTTTATCCCAATTTTTCTTCCATTTCAAAGTCTCAAATAATCAGCAATCAGCACTTCAGGCTGGTCCATCTGGAGATGTCCAATTCCTCACGATCAAGTCGTTCAACGAATGGGACAGCTCTCAATCGGGAGGCGTGGATTGGAGGTGAGTCCAAGACGTTTCTGCCTCAGCTGCATTTTGTATTAATTATACCGGACGTTCTGAGAAAGATTGATTCGTTTTCTTGGAAGAAAGTACTTGTCTTCAGTGGTGCCTTTCAGAGTGAAGCTCGACGGACAGAAAGGAGCCGTTTTGGCGACTGAGATCAAAAACAACAGCTGCAAATTGGCCAAGTGGACCGTTCAGGTAAATAGGAGTGGTTTATTGCACCACTTCTTCAAAGTTCTCTCGTTAGCAATTTATTATGAGTGAAGGTTCTTTTCTCAAATCATTTGTTTAGGCGCTGCTAGCCAACTCCGATGCGATCAAGTTTGGCTACGTTTCTCGTATGTCAGTTCGTAACAGCGCGCAGCATGTGATTCTTGGTACTCAACAGCTGCGACCAGTTGAATTTGCGCAGAACATTTCAATGAACATGGACAACGGATGGGGAATTCTGCGATGTGTGATTGATAGGTCCGTCGAATCTGTTTTTATTTTCTGTTTCCTTTTAGATATTCTTTGTCGAAAGTTTTGATTCGATTTCATCTTTAGTACTATTGTGGACTGCACCTTTTTTCTCAAATTCCTGCCCATGTTTCAGCTGCATGCGTCAACCTCAAGGAAAATACCTTCTGATGAAGGATCCTCAATCGCCAGTGATCAGGCTGTACTCGCTGCCCGAAGGAACATTTGAGAGCGAGCAGGATTCGAACGACGAGCAGGGAGGAGACTCGGATGACAGTTAGATTAAGTATAGATTTCAACTTTGAACGATATGGAACTAAGGAGAGTTTTGTTGTTTGGTGGCATATTCTGTTGATTTTCTATCGGTGGGAGTTGTTGAGTCATCCTAAATAAAGGTATTGCTTCTTGCCTGAGGCATGTGGAAGAATTAAGGCGAATAGCATGGAGGTTCGAACTGTTGGAAGACTTGTATTAGGTTGTAAACCTTCCGATTGAACATTTTTTCATCTCATAGTAAAACTTCTGCTGAAGCTTCTGAATTTCTCTTTCAATAATATTTCAGTAGGGTGCTAAAGCTCTTCTGAACTGTTTATCGCCCATTCGATTTCGTTAGAATTCCTTCGAGTTATGAAGCCTCAAACATAGGGCCCGAACTGCATGACTTTAACCGACTTTGACTAGGGCGTTCTGCTGCAGTGACCAATCCTGAAATTTTGCTGTACAATAGAGTATGATGTCTTGTATATTCCTTTAGAACAGGTTGGTCCTAGGGAGTCAAGGAAGACTACGATGGGTTCGAGAATAAACCGCTCGGCCAAGGACACCTAGCACTGGTTTGGATGGGCTAAAAGTAGCCACAGAAGTCGGACTATCGAGCACTACTCACTACTTTGTAGAAGACTTCCAGTGCTCATACACAGTAGCTGCAAAGCGTTCTAATATATTGGGAAAGGTAAGAAAGTGTGGTCGAAATGTTACCCACAATATGTTGCCTACATAGCTCAACGCTAGGGTCACTTCGCGTACGAAATTTCTAAGTTTCGAAAGGAACTTCAACAGACAAAATAATTTGGCTGTAGCAGATGATAAGTGAACAATATACACTACTCGTTGCCGGAGACCCCAGTGGCTATATCGTGGTAAACAAGGAAAACCGACACCAAGTCTGAACTGCATCTCAAGGAGGAGATTCTTCGCGTTTTTTGGAGTTCTTCTGAATTTATCGGATAAGAGCATCTACCTGAAGATGCATTAGTGACTGACAATCTACTCTGCCAGCAATTGGATTGTATGGCTTGCAAACCAAAGGGGAAGCAGGGCTGATTACGTTACCAATCCAACCCGGCCAAGGATGTCTTCAAAAAAATCATACAAGAAAAATTTTTTGAGGATTGTCAGACTTCGATACCCCATGTAGCGTAATCTTCTGATATTGCTGTTACAGAATACCATTTCTTACCGTTTCATCAGAAACATGCGGAAGAAAAAAATCTAAACAAGTAAGGTCATCTCAAAACGGATCTATTGAAGTTGTTTGTCAGTAAGTCGGCAAGGTTCCACGCGTATTGATTAAAACAATCACCAGCAGAAAGGCGACACATTGTAGTCTAATAATGTACCATACATATCTCAATTGGGTTCTGTTTCAAAGAAATAAATTTGAAAAATTAATACGTGGCAAATGTTCAATTGGAAGGTTTACAACCTAATATCACCCGTATCACTTGTCGTCCCGTTATCGATTTGCTCGAGCGGGCGCCAGTAACGTCTCCATTCGTCGCTGTCGCGTGCCATAGTAGACCAGTGGGTCCTGCTCGCTCGAGGAACACGAAGAGCGTCGAATCGATCGTTCGGGGATTTGACGAAGAAGTCCGACCAGCGCAAAGGTGGGCGACCTGGTGTTCTTCTGACGTCCCGTGGAACCCAGTCAGTAACGGCTCTCGTCCAACGGTCGTCACGAAATCACATTACGTGTCCGCCCCACCTGATCTTCGACAACTTGGCCCATGCGACTTCGTCTCTGATCTTCGACTGTCGACGTAGCTCGGAGCTCCGTATGCCGTCTCTCGTCTGGATGGTGCGGGTCACTCCATCATCGAGCATATGACAGAAAGACACAAATGCTTGAAGCTCCTTACAGATTTTGTCCTTTATGAGTACAACAAGAAAGCACAAACAACGAAGTCCACAATGTATGAAAGTTGAAACAGCTGTAAAAATACGTGTGCAGTTGTATTTAGGTAAATATCAGTGCTGTCTCTTGAAAGAAGTTTGAGATAAGGAAAAGGTTAAGGCGTTGATCGGTTTCCTTGGGACGCGCCGACGCATCCGTTCTGCAATTAAATCGTAGAAGCAAAGGGAATGCGTATTTGGTCTATGTAATGACTTGCTATGCCAGCCACTCTACCACGTCAGAGAGTCTTTACCTACGCAGACAAGTCAGATACTAATTTATCTGACCCAGAAGGAATGGAAGGCTTGGCAAGTCCTGACGCGATCGATCGCTCGGCCGTGCGGATGTAAGTAGCTCCTTGCCGCTGTACCACACGTACCTCATAAAGGAAGCTCAACAAAAAGTAAATAACCGGCTCCGATGCTAGTTAGCACCCAAACTGAGTGCTATTATTAGTCCCTAGTGTGATCGACAAGGCGACAGTTGGTACAAGTATTGTCAGAATTTACGCTGATATCATGAGTTTTCGTGCGCTACAGTCAATTTTTTATAATTAAATACAAACATGAATATTATATATTTAATACAGTGCGAGCAATGCAGTAACGAGAACAAGGAGTATCACAGAGGCCCGAGCAGATGAGTCGTCGACATCCTGAATCTGAGGCACTGAGGTGGTAGAGCTAACCGCTGGAGCCACCGGCCGAACGGAGGTTTGCGTAAGTGGTTCTTCAGCTGATCCACCTGAATTAAGAGGATCTACTATACCAAATATCTATATACCTTGAAAAAGCCTTTAAAATTCAAAAATCGACCCACCAGCGGCAATATTCACACCGAAGGCGACGTCTCCGGGTTTCGGCAGCTTCACCGGCGCCGTGAAGTCAATCGGATGCACACCCCGGTTGCGGCCTGAAAACTTTCGAATTGCAAAGAATTCTCCAGTATTCTCCACTCGACTGCTAGAAAAGAACATACTTCCGTGGTACTTCAGGATGTCGTCCGTGTAGAAGGGCTCCTTTGACTTTGAGCTTTCTAGTGCTGACGGGGCCCCATGCGCGTAAGCACCTTGCTGCTGACCTTTAGCCCAAACAACAAACATCCGTCCGGGACCGAGTGGGTGATCGGTGGGTTCGATCTCTGAAAATGAATTTGGGCGAATTAGAAAGAACAAATGCCATTCCAGGAATTGTTGGAAGCTGGGACACATGCCAAATGTTCAAAATGCAACAACTGCCAGACCCTGAGTTCGGCGCAACAAGTCAAGGCAAAATGTGCGTTCATAAGGCCTCTACTATTCTGAATGGCAAGCGAATGCACTGCGCGTCCTTTGTAAACTGATCAATGCCGTCCATTCTACCTTTTACCTTCACCAAGGTTTCTAACGTTGACAAACCCTGAATAGGTCGCCGGAACATCACAACAGTTCGACCGTCGACTTCTCGGCCAGCTGAAGCCACTAGTGACATTTCACCTTCGTACCTGGAACAACATCAAGTCATGGCTTGAATTTTGGTGTGACAATCCTCTAGCAAGAAGAGTTATTCAGATCAGCCCTAGTTCTTAGTGAAATTTTTCCACATTCCTTTAGCGATATAATCGTGTCGTGCGGCCGGTCAAGGGTCAGAAGACAGATTAAAAGTCATGTTTCAATCCAATTTCAGGCATCAGAAATCGACGAACGGGTCGAAGTGTTGGTGTTGAAGGACCTACTAAACCGGTCTGGCACAGCAGTACGGTAAAATGGTAAGATCATTCCGAGGTTTCAGATGGAGAGAACTTGGATTATCTATCAAAGTTTGGTTTAATTGCCCAAGTTTGATATCTAGAAGGGATTGGCCGTATATTTCCACATATCGTTGACATTTTCAACTATTAGGGAAGAGATTGCAGTGTCTGGTTACGTCTCAAAAAATTTTATTTTCATTTTATTTATGTACGTGAATTTAAGACCCACGTTAGAGAAAAAAGAAACAACCAAAGAAAAACGATGACGGTAAGCATCAGCAGAGCAAACAAATCAAAAAGTAAGCAATGCACGCTTAACTAAGCCCTTAAACTTTTGAATCGAAAAGCAGGAGGCCGGAACTCCAATCCTTGACGCAGAAAGGACAGAGCCCGCTCTGCACGTAAATGAACTAGCCGTCACACTAGTTTTAGGTTTGGCAAACCACAGTTAATGTTCTCCACCACTAGTTATCGATGGTCGGATAGAGTACAAATTAGATTATTCATTTATTTATTTGCTTATTTATTTATTTATTTATTTATGCACGGAAATGTGCGCATCTGAAAAGGCGGATGACGATATATCGTGAATAACCTACTGCAGTCAGAAATAAGGCTAAAAACAAACAAGAAAAAACAAAGGGCATGACTATACAGCTCAGTAAGATCAACTCCTTACTGAGAAGCTCCGGAAATGATATTAGTCTTTGCAGATATTCGTCTAAGGGTAGGAACGAAACGGATAATAAGTTTCCCGTTTCTTCGTTTGTGTGTTTTGGAGAATCCTACAGCGATAATTTACGAAGGAAACCAGACATCGTAAGTTCCTACTCTCCACGATTTTCCTCCTAGTGACACATGATTGGAACCCACCAGAAGTCCTCTAGCGGTGTCGATCGATCCCTCGAATAGGAGTCTTGGACTCGAGTCCTGCCATCACGTACGGCTCCGACTAGTATATCGATGCAGTCCATTGCATGGAGAGGGGCACGGAGGGCCGATTCCACTACAACATTCACATTGATTCTAACCCACACCATGCAGAAGTTTAGTGGAGAGCTAAGCCATTCAAGCTGTAAGAGTGCTCTTCGAAAATGACTAAAATCATAGAACAATGAGGGAAATGAAATGAAAGTGGTAGTGGGAGAAGCTTAGATAAGAGTGAATGGACTAATTCTTCCCCCTCTGATACCGAAGCTCCACGTCTGAAAAGAATCCATGAAGGACGAGCTTGCTGCTCGATTTTTCTCGTATTTCATTTTTTCGCTAATTTTCGCTAATCTCCAGTACGATCCGTAACATATAGGGTTCTGGCGCACATCATCCGAACGTTTCAGGTTTTTTTATTTGAACGTAAATTTTTCTTGAAACTTGAACAGTTTGAACTTGAACCACTTGGAAACATGAGTTCTCCACTTTTCTCGTGTTTCGGCGAAGTAACGACACTGTAAGGAAAACGTACATAATCCATTATTCCGCGGCATCACCGGACGTGGGCCTTCCTGAGCGATTTTTGCCGGAGGGTGGTCGCGGTCGAAGGCCACTTCGTCGTCCTGAGGCTGCGAACTTATCGGAGGCGTATCCTTCTGAAAACTACTTTTTCATGCCTCTTCGCAGTTTATTTTTCAAATTGGGGTATGAAAACTAGTTCTTTTTGTTCCAAAAATGATAGCAGCGCCATTCCCAAACTTACTGGAACTTTACTGATTATTCTCCAAGTTCTCTCGTCTTAAAACCTCGACATGATGTTATAATTGTCGTGTGCTGCTGTGCCGAACGACGTTGGCAGGTGGATCAGATTTGTTTCGGTCTAGAGGCCAAAATAAATTTGATCCACCTACTAACCTCGTTCGGCACAGCAACACACGACAATTTACTGATTATGTTCTTTCCACTTTCGACATTTAACGAATTTCGGCATGGATACTCTAAGATTGAAATAATAAAAGCGGTAGCAATTCCTCTTTTCGTTCCTCTAGGCTTCAGAATTGTTTGCTATGAGATGGTATAGTGTTTGGGTGGTCTCTCGAATATGAATTCGACGTTCCACGCTCTGACGAAGGTGACATCCCCGAGACGTTACCCAAAGGATAAAGGTAAAAGGTAAAGGCGTCGGCATTGATCAGTCCGCTAAGGATGCGCCGCGCAAGCGTGTTCCATTCGGAATCGTAGAAGCATGGTAGATGCGTATTTGGCCTACACAATGACCAGCCGCTATACCAACTCACTATCTTTACCTACCCAAACAAGTCTGGCACCAACTCGTCCGAACCTGGAGGAGTGGAAGGCTTGGTTCGATTACTCGACTGGGCGAGTGTCGGTAGCGCCTATTGCCACTGAACTCCCGAGCCCTCTTCAATCTTTTTATCAATTATCAATCCTAATTTGAAAGTTCAAATAGAATTCACCCTAGATGGCTGAGCCGCTCTCACTGGTGTTGGTGCGACGAGCGGAGGCATCTCAACGCTGGCGGCCCGTTTTTGTCGGACCCCTGGAACTGTGATAACTAATCAGCAGGGGTATGATGCTCGTGTTCACCCTACGTCTCGCACCTTCCAGATCCGGAAAGAGTCGACAGGAGCGATCGAGAACCTCCGGTCGCCAGCCGATCGACACCCATGACGTTGAGGCAAAGTCCAGGATAATCTCCACGTCGCTCTGAACAGAATCTTAAGATCTCACTTATACGCTGTTTGTAGCCAGCAGTCGTCGCATGTCACCATCACCATAGCACCCTGGGCCCAAATTCATGAACGATCCAGCGGTCTCCGAAACCGCGGAGCAGTCAGAGCCAGACAGCAGAGTCGATGAGAAATTGCGTTCAACACAGGAAGTTTAGGAAAAGTAGAGAAAGGTGCGCGCCGTTCACAGGCTATATCTCGGGGTTTATCGGGGTTTACCAATGATGAATGTGGGCCCTGATGGTTAGATCTTACCTTAACTTTCCGATAGTAGACGAAGTCGTTATCGCTGAACTTCTCCCTATTGTAGCAGTTCGGGTTGAACATGCCGTACATCGGATATCGTTCATCGTTCGTCCTTGTGTAGGCGAAGCAGGAATCATCTGCGTGTTCAAAGGCTGAAATATTAATATTGTAAGTCGATAAGTCTGTCATCGCTACCACTGTACTGGATGGACTCACATTGTTCACAAGTCTTGCCGAAGAAGCCATAGGCACAGTAGCAACTGGCCACAGCGATCGAGTTCGGCTCCTCGACGCATTTGCCTCCGTTCAAGCAATCCTCATCGATATGGCAGTTCGCTGAAGCGGAGTGGTTTGGAGTAGGCTAAGGGAACTTTCAAATCTCACAAATTATAGTTTTCAGCCGATTACAGTACCATGAGTTCTGCATTTTAGGATCACTCATCTAAAAAGTGCAGCATACGTGGCTTAATTAGTCCTCCGCCCTTGTCTTTCCTGTTTGCTGTTTCTTTTCTCCTTTTTTGGCTGTATTGGTAATTGTGAATGTCCAATAGGTGTTCTTGAATCGCTGCATTTTTTCAATTATCTACTGCTGTTGGATTTCAATAAAAAGAAAAGTAAAAGTAAAAAAGCCAATAGTCTTATTAGGGTGTGAAAATTGATGGAACGGTAAATAGTACGGACGAGCTGCTTCTTTGGCTAGCTTGAGTGCGACTAGGGATTATACCTATGGTCCATTTCACTTTTGCATCTATAGTTCTTCAACATCCTTCAAGATCATTGAGGATTTATGCTGGGTTTACATGCCGCTACTGGGTTTGAGGTCTACGATCGCTAGCTGTGGTAGTGCGCTGTGCGATACCCAGTATAAACATTGGATAACACTGACTAAACTCTCTGTGCGCGTTGATGAATCACAGTGTGCACACCATTCGGGGTATATTTCACAGTTCATTTCGATGATACCCAATGATATTAAATCCTGTCCCTGATTATAGCAATAGACCATCGCTCAGAAAACGTTTTGAATTTAACAAGGACAGCTCCGAGCAGGTCAGCATCTTGTCCTTCGAGTGCATCCACCTCCTCAAAGGTGTTCATGAGGGACGAATCTTAGATTTTTTATTGATATCAGAAGACATATTATTGCGCCTCGGTTTTGTGGGTGCGGAGGGTTACCTAGGCCGAGACAACCTTCAAATAAAAACCCATTAAATTCATCAAATTGGATATTTAAGATTTCCGATGGATCTTAGATCGGCTTCACATGGGTAACCCTTCATTCTCACAAAACCGCATCACTGAAACTTTTCCTCTAAATTCAATGACTTTCTAGGGTTATACCCCTCCGAACTCTTGTAGGCAGTCCTTAATTGGGTTTCAAAAACAAACTTTTTCAGGCAGTTCTGATCTACGCGGTTGACAGTCGAAGCTGTTTTTTTAACAAAAAAATGGTAGGAATTGTGGGTACTCACTGGCATACTGACAGACGTCGCCTTTGCGTCCGTGCTCGCAGACACACTTATTGTTCACGAACGTTCCATGACCACTACACATCGCCTCTTCTGGAATTTCTCCGATTGAGAGCATTTTCGGGAATTTATAAAAAGTTCGTTTAACCTGGCATCGTCTGCAACACGTTCACGTCACCGCAACTTCGGAACAAGTAGCTCTTGCCCCATTCGAGAGCCTGTCGTTCTAGCATCACCGTGCACTCTGCGCACGGCCGCGAGAAACGGACCGTCTGGGATTGGGTGCTGAAAATGTCATTAAAGAAATTTAAAAAAATAAATCGAAACTCGAAAACTAGCTTCAAAAAACCAGAAAGCTTTATCATCTAACGATAAGTTCGTCTTTATCATATAATCTTTCTTCCAAGTTAATGTCGAACTTGCTTCTAGGTCGTTATTCTATTATATTGATACAATAACTTGGTTTGATGGTGAGCCCACCTTGTACGGTGTAAAAACAAATTGAATTAAATCAGGACCCGCGTGATGCAGCGGTAAGGGGCGCTACTGTCACCCGCGTGGTTGAACGATCGATCCCGTCTCGGGCTCACCAAGCCTTCCGTCCCTCCTAGGCCGGGTAAATCGGTACCAGACTTGTTTGGGAGATAGGCACTGACATGGTATAGCGGCTGGCTCCGCAGGTTATTGTGAACGACCAAGTACGCATTCAACATGTCTCTAATTGTAAGATTCTGAATGAAGCACGAATGCATGGTTCGTCCTTAGGGTACTGATCAACGCCGATACCTTTACCTTTACCGTCATGTTCAAGCCATATGATTGAGTTTTAAATTTAGGGAATTGCAGAAATTCTGCGGAAGTCAGAGCTGTTCTGAAGTATCCCGTTAAGCTGGCGATATCAGCGACACCATCTCAGTGATGACGATTATGAATACATAAGAAATTCGTTAAATAAAGGTAAAGGTAAATGTGTCGGCGTTGAACAGTCCCCTAAGAACGCGCCACGCACTCGTAATCCATTCAGAATCGTAGAAGCGCGGTGGATGCGTAATTTGGCTTTTACAATGAGTTGCGAGACCGGTCGCTATACCAAGTCAGCGTCTTCACCTTCTCAGACGAGTCTTTTGCCAATTTACCCGAACATAGAGAAGTGAAAGTTTCAGAAGAAAAAACCTGGGCGGGACTCGATCGCTCTACCGTGCGGGTGTTAGTAGCGCCTCTTACCACTGCACCAAAGACCTTGTAAAATGAAAATATATAAGATCTCCTCACGTGGGATCATCAGTGCCGGCAAACTCTATTCCGTTCATTGGCACCAACTCTTCTACTGTATTGCCTTCCTTGTCGATGAGGGAGATCCGATAGCCACCCTGGAACAGGTGGCATATTACATTGCATTGCATTATAATTCGAACGTTATGAACTACTAAGAATATTTCAATTAAATATGATGTCTATTTTGATTATGATGATGAATGATTATTTTGATTATGAAATGATTTCCTAACCAACCTGATGAGGGTATTGCATCCTCCAAGTGAAGTTGTACGTACTGCCTGCTAGAAGCGTGGTGTACTTTGCTGAAAATTAGACTGTTAAGAAGGTCAGATAAGGGCGCTTTGAAACATATGAAAATAAAAAGTATCAGAAACAGCGGATGAGGAAGTTCGCTAAAGGTTGCGCCTAGACTTCAAGCGGAGGGTGCACGTGTTCGTGCTGCTGCAATTAACACGCAAGTGAAATTGCGAGCTAAGAGACTTCGTACTGGTGATGGGCTGAGATTCCTTTCTTCCTTTCTTAGATTTTTTTTTGGAGAAAGGTATCTCTCTTTTAAGCATTTGTCAGAATGTCTGAACCTGTCCCCGCTTATCAATCTTAGGGTATCGCTTAGGGTCTTTAGCGATAGGTTTATAAGCAACTTTGGTTGCTGTACCCTGTCGAAGATTATTTATTCACCCTCGTCGGCAATACTCTGACGGTGAACTCTACGGCCTCTGAGGACGACAGATAGGTCAAAACGTCAGGCGAATAAAGTTTAGTTCACCTTACTTAGCTCGCTCGGAACAGAAGCATTACACGATCATTTATTTATTTATTTAATACGCCATAACGGTGCGTCTGTCATAAATGTAGAAATTACTGAACAAAAAGCACCACCGCATTCGTCTCTCATTCAGAATCGTAGAAGAACGGCGAATAGGTATTCCAGCTACAGAACTACTTGCGAGGGGTAGCCGTTATACCAGCTCAATGTCTTTACCTTCCCACACAAGTCTGGTACCAGTACACACGACCCGAAGCGATGGAAGGCTAGGTTAGCCTGGACCGGGGTCGATCGCTAGAGCGGGCTGGTGTCAGTAGCGCCTCCTACCATTGCACCAGGCGCCGTTGTCATCAGTAAAAAACCGAATGTCGGAAAACCACTCTAGTACATAAGTTGTACAATCAGACCTTGTTATGCACACACTTCTGAGGCGGGCTCCATGCTTGTAGGTCGGTGCTCTTCTTAATACTCCCTCTCATCTTCCGCAAGCCGTCGGTCCGCTTCCAATCACTTTTTAGATTGCTGTGATCCCCTCCTGCCGCTGCTTCAGATCATCGGGCCTTGTTATTAGTTAAATGACAGGCCTCGGAAGAGCCAGTTCGTGGCGGGGCTCTCTACTTATTGCCCAGGCGCTTTACGACTTCAACAGTTCTTCGCTATAGATTGGAAAACCAATATTTCATACGTAAAAACAATGATAGGTATCCTGTGAATATTTCGGAAAAGGAAGGTATGCGCAAACATATGATACAAAGTCTAGAATTTAGTGGAATGTCGCGCGCACGTATTTATTCGCCATCTTGTAAATAGCCTACACATCAGTAAGGGGGAGGGGGTTTAGAGGTGAAGAGCAGGAAAAATCTAAAAACCGTTCTTAACCTACTTCTATCTCCGTTGAAATCCACGGATTCGCTCTAAACGGATGTCAGCTATTCGCTTAATACCCCGTATATACCCCTGTGCGGAGCTTCTATGGGAAAAATTTTCACCTTCTCAACGGTTTTTGGAATTTCCCTACCTTTACTTTTGAGCAAGGCCCGCGGCCGTCAGTAAGAGACACTTTACGCTCGCCCGGTCGAGCGATCGATCCCCCGTCTGGGCTGACAACCGCTTCCATCGCCCCAGAGTTGGCAAAGTTGGAACCAGACCACGAATTATTGTTTGGGCCAAATACGCATTACTCTACGATTCTGAAAGGGGACCGAATGCGGCGGCGCTTCCTTGGGTACTTATCAACGCCGACACCATTATCTTTACCTTACTCTTAAACTCCTGGCATGTGAGTGATAATCGGTGAAGAGTATCACTACAGTTATCCAAAAATCGTTTTTCCTCTTATTCCATCTAGATTAAAGTCGGTGGATTTGTTGATTACCTACAGACGGGTAACATTTCCGTAGCACCGTCAGCGGAGCTAGGAGTGTACGGCACAGTGGGTTTACCTGGGCGCTATTTATAAGTTCCTAGATCAACACCCCAGGTATTAACACCTCTGGGGCGAAGTTTCGACAACAGAAATTTCCACTCATATGGAGTACCGTATCACTTCTAGCCGATCACAAACCGCATGAACACGCATCGTTCAATCTGTTCCCGTAGGTCTTTTTATGAATGAAAGCCGTTAATTAGTGCCGGTGTGAAAATGCTCGCACGAGAACCCGCTCCTCTCCTCCCATCGAGCGTAATCCATCTCCATTCAGTTCCGATCAGCGTTCTCTTATGACAGTTACGTCCATGTCAATGATTTACGGCAGAGTTCCGCTAGAAAATTAACGGAACGGTAGTGAAAAAGCGGAAAAGGACTCGTCGAGATTCGAAAACGACGTCGTTTCAACCACTGAGTAGGCAGAATATGTTAGGCTTTTCTGAACTCGCGACTTGTCCTTCTTTCACGGTCCCACTCCCTTACGCAAACAAAGCAAGGCAGCGGCAAAAAGTAAAGGGTTCGCGTCTTCAAAATATGAGATCCAATTTTTCTCTCGTCTCCATATTCAGCCACTGTTTTACCACTACATTATGCAGTTTTCATGAAAGTAAAATAAAGGTGTCGACGTTGACCAGTCCACTCAGGACGCACCACGCATTCGTGTTCCATTCAGAATCGTAGAGGCTTGCTGAATGCGTATCTGGCCTATACAGTGACTTGCGGGAGCTAGCCACAAAGTCAAGTCAGTGTCTTTACCCTCCAGACAAGTTGGGTACCAATTTACTCGAGCCAGGAAGGATGGAAAGCTTGCTTGCTCGGGGCGAGGATCGACCAGGCGGGTGTCAGCAGCGCCTCTTACTACTGTACCACGCGCGCCCTTCCAGTTTTCATGCCATAACTACATAGAATACCCAAAATACGGAGCGCGCGTGGAGCAGTGATAAAAAGCGCTACTGACGCGAGCGAGT
This sequence comes from Nippostrongylus brasiliensis, assembly GCA_030553155.1. Lineage (NCBI taxonomy): Eukaryota > Metazoa > Nematoda > Chromadorea > Rhabditida > Heligmosomidae > Nippostrongylus > Nippostrongylus brasiliensis. The sequence continues at coordinate 14,238,048 of CP130733.1, read as the reverse complement.
CGAGCGATCGATCCTCGTCCAGCCTCACCAAGCCTTTCATTCCTTCGGGTGCGGAAAATTGTTACCACACCCCAACTCAATTGGACAGGCCGAAACGCAGTCACCATGACTTCGCCATTTGAATGGAACAGGAATGGGTGACGCGTTCTTAGAGAATTGATCAACGTATACCCCTTTACTATTACCTATTTACTATTACCGCTAATATCTACTGCACTTTGAGATACTATTCTGGAAGGGATTCTTTCATCGGCGTTGACCAGTCCCCGAAGGGTGGCATGAACCTTCGGTAGCAGACCTTTCATAATCATGAAAAGGTAAAGGTAAAGGTAAAGGTGTCGGCGTTGATCAGTCCCCGAAGGACGCGCAGCCGCATTCGAGTTCAATTCAGAATCGTAGAGGCATGGTGAATGCGTGTTTGGCCTATACAATGACCTGCAGGGGCCAGCCGCTATACCAGGTCAACGTCTTTACCTTCCCAGACAAGTCTGGTACCAATTCACCCGACCCCGGAGGGTTGGAAGGCTTGGAAAGCCCGGGCCGGGATCGATCGCTCGACCGTGCGGGTGTCAGTAGCGCCTCTTACCACTGCACCACGCGGGCCCCATCATCACGAAAACAGCGAGAAAAAAGGATAGTAAGCACTCACGATGGACGGGTTTAGGGACGCCACACGGGCCCATGGTCCGCGACGTGTCGAGGAAGTCCAGTGCCGGATATCTTGCCTCAGGGAACGTCAGCGCCACATGTGCATCGCCAGGCGATGACAGTACTGCCAGTAATAGCAGTGGGACCAAGTCCCTCATTGGCTGACTCTGAAATCATCGGCGATCGATCGTTGTCTCTCTTTTTTGTTGCGTTATATGTCAAGAAACGGATCAACAAGAGATGAAAAACAGAGAAACATACGAGCAGCTAAAAAACCGCGACGCAACGATCTAGCCGTGAATGCTCTAACAGATTCAGAAACCCTTTTGAGTGAACTGTCGCGGTATAATCCTACCCTGGCCTCTTCTGCAGGCCCCGATTTCCTGATGACTTCAAAGGAAGGCAATCTTGCCTACTTTATGTACGTTCATAAACGGTTGTGTGTGATAACGTGAATAATATTAGGGTGACCCAAAAGTTCGTGTGCATTTCAGATTCTATCTTTCTTTATTCATAACTCGAGAAAAAGAAACCAGTGATCAACAAGGTGAGTTCCACGGTTTGGTACAACTCTTCGCCAGCGATCAGGTAAGGCGTCGACATCGCGTCTCCAGAAGTCTGCACTCCGTGACTCAATACATGCCTGCACTTCCTTTTCAACATGGTCCCGCGTTTTGAATTCCTTACCAGCGCAGTTGTTCTGAAGTGACCGGAAAATGTGAAAATCGCATGGAGAGCTGTCTGGGCTGTAAGGTGGGTGTGGGAGAGCACTGATTCCGAGACTGTCCAGGGTGGACAGGGCGACTGAAGATTTGTGGGGTCTTGCGTTGTCCCACAAAAGAAAAAAGTGGGCCAGTTTTGGGGACAGGAGAGCAGCTCTACATTTAACCTCTTGCAGTTTTTTGCAAATGGTCTCGGAGGTTACTGTGGCGTTATCAGGTAGGAGATTGAGGAAGACAAGGTCATGGCGAGAGAACCAGAATGACAACATGAGCTCCTTTCCATGGATGTCACGCTTCACTTGAGTAGGGGGAGGTGCGTCGTGGTCAACCCATAGTGGGCTACGGCTTGGATTTGACCAGTAAATCCACTTTTCATTCTGGCATATTACTGAATCCAATATCCTCCTCCTGTGCATCTGAGCGAGGTTCGAAGCACATGTGTTAACTCGCAGCAGTCTCTGCTCCAGCGCGAGATCGTGAGATATGGTTCTTGGCCTTCTTGCGACTTTCCCAGCTTGATGTAGAACACGCCGGACTGTTTCTCGCGTAGCACCAGTCGTCTTCTCGATACTGCGCAACGAAGATAGGGAGTCTCTTTCCAGTGCGCAGAGAATCTTATCAGCATCTGCGGAGGACAGACGACCTGATCTTGAATTGTCTTCCAGATTAAAGTCACCGCGGCTAAAACGGGTCCGCCACTTCGTCATCCAATTTCAGGAGGGGACGTCCTTGCCAAACTGATTTTGCACCAGCCTTGTCGCTTGCCTCCTTGTTTGGCTAGAACGGGAGTGGTATAACAAATTGCGACGTTAGTACAAACGGTCATCGAATTGCCACGGCATATACCTTGCAACACTGCGCAACCAGCTATCAGCAAGGTAGCCAAAACAGTGGAGCAAACCTTGCCACATCCAATCCAAGTCAAGGTAATGTGGCATCGATTGCACAGGTAGAATAAGAATAGTTTGAACAAAAGCACACGAACTTTTGGGTCACCCTAATAAAAAGATTGTGATTTCTCGTTGGGACCAGAAACGTGGCAAGGAGGTCCGGAAAGATTTTTTGATTCCTGATTTCCGCTTCAACAGCCAAGTGATTGAAACAGCAGGTAACACTGCTTCAAGCCAGCGGAAAAATTATACCGCGGCAGAACAATGACCAGTTACATCAGTTTGGCCTCAGTTTTTCAGTAGGGATACACTGTAATAGTATTATCTACTAAGCAAATGACAGAAACGATTGTCTTGTTTAGCGATGAAATTAGAAAATTTAGAATTAGAAAATTTTATTGATCTGTCCATTAGAATTCTTATAGTTTTATATAAAACGGGATAGGAAAAGTACGATGATAGAACAATAACACCATTCATCTACGAAAAAAGAGAAAAAGGAGAAAGCCGACAGGAAAAGTTCAACTTAAGTTCAAACGAGGGCAACTCGAGCTGATTCTCAGCTTTTCTATAACACTATAGAGGAACAGGTGTCTCAGAGAGCAAGATGTCAGGTTTGTACAATATTTATGTACTTCCTCTGAACAATCTGGTTATACTGATGATACCCGAAAATGGCTTTATACACTCTACACATACACATGCAATATATGTACATACAATGTTACATACACATACATACCATGCCTTTCTAATATCCACGGATAAACTTCAATTTCATGCTGGAGTACATGCGAGGATACTGTTATAGAATGGCATGGTTGGGAGGATCGTAAAATGATTAGCGGAACTTCAAGCAGCTCGACCCATCACTGGGTCATTTCAATCGAACGAACGAAACCAAATACGTTTCTAACCTGAGGGGAGGAAGAAGAGTCGACTCTTTTCTCTAAGTTCTCAAGTAACTCAATATACAAGGGCTCGTTTAGACGCCGCGCTGAGAAAATGCAAAATCGAAGCGCATACAATAATTAACGTCATTGATCGAATTTGCTCCTTTGCGTTAGTGGTGCAGTACGGTGGCCCCGCGTCTAGGCAAAGAAATTAGGCATATCATCACATAGGGACGAAATTAAATGAAAAAGTGAATTTCGGCATTTCGTTTAGTAGGGAATAGCAGCATTCTAAAAAAACCCGGACGACCACCAAGTTTGTGTATATGAGGCGCCACCGGACTGCGCCACTAATGCAAAGGAGCAAGTTCGATCAACGGCGTTAATTATTGATTGCGCTTCAATTTTGTATTTTTGCCGCGCGGCGTCTGAACGAACCCTCAGAGGAAATGCGACAAACGCGGGGCGTTCTGAACTTTTTGTGGTACAGAAGCTGCGAGCATACTATGCGTGTTTATCGAGCAAGCAAGGGAAAGTTAAGGTGAAAGGTAAAGGTAAAGGTGTCGGCGTTGATCAGTCCACTAAGGACGTGCATTCTTGTTCCATTAGGAATCGTAGAGGTCAGGTGAATGCGTGTTAGTTCTACGTATACAAAGACTTGAGGAGGGTGAGGGGCGGCTGCTATTCCGAGTCAGTTTCCTTACCTTCCCAGACAAGTCTGGTACCAATTTGACTGACTGCAGAGAGGTGAACGGCTTGGTTAGCCCAAGCCGGGATCGATCCTTCGACAGTGCGGGTCTAAGTAGCGCCTCTTACCGCTGCACCATGCGGGCCCAAGCAAGGGAATACACTATACGATATTGCATGTAATTTTTCCTTAGATGCTCTCCTTATTGTTTCTCATAAGACAAACTAACGGGGTTTTACCATCTATACAGGTGTATAGTTACGCCACTGATGAAAAAAATGCGAAGTTAGATTTCATGGAGATAAAGTGCAACACACTTTGTTCACTGATTCGCTATTCCGCGGAGTCTGAAATCAACCACAATCGGTTACGGTAGTTCTGCTTTGATTAACTATTACATTGTAGGAATGCGCACTGAAGCGGATGAACAAAAAGAGAATCGTCTCGTTCGGTCACGCAACCGTAGTAGAACTGGAAAATGAAGAAGGATGAGGCGAACAACATGATACCTGCATCATTTGTTTCCTTATAAGCCAATCGTAGAAGAAAGACCAATTGAATTCAAACTAATATTCTTCAAATCAGATTTGTTAAAAACCATTGAACGATTGTGTTATTCACCTTATTCAAAAGTAGGAAAACGTTGAATGTTATTCCTACACGGAAGATTTCAACGAGGTATGCGTTAATGTTGACGTAAAAATAATTGAATAGAATTAACGATGTCGGAAATGTTGAAGATTGTCAAGTAGTAGTTCCTTCGTTCTGTCTTGGAACCACCGCTGAATTGGAAAGAAGACTGAAATACTGTGAATAGAGGCAAAGTTTACTATTTGTATTGTAAAGAGTTCATTGGAATTACAGGGTCAAAAGTCTTTGGACTCGCTGTTTGAAGATCATTATATATGGAGAGCTCCCTGCAGCCATCCAAACTTTATGTGTAACTATTATACTAATCTTGTTCAACAGTATAGTAATGTTTCCTTGGTGATAGTTGGCCTGTTTGAAATGTCTGGAGTAAAAGATTTGCGCACTGCTTTGGCGAAAATGCCCAAGGAGGAAGTGTCAGGCGCGGACATTGTCAGAACTCTACGTATTCCAGAGTTCACGGTGGACGACAACTTGGTCTACAGTGGCGGCAATATATTTACAGACGCCTGCCCTCTGCGCGGTTTTTTGGCCATAACTTTGGAACCAGAGAAGTTCGAGAGATACTGAGCACGTATTTAGAATCCACGAGAAATTCTCTACAAAACGCACTGAATTGCATTCAACGCCTCCCAGATATTGTAGAAAAAAATCGAGTGGAAATAAATTGGTCATGAGATAGTAAATGGTAAACACATTCTCAAAATCACAATAAACTACAATGCATCATCAAAATATGTTTATTATAAAACAACAAGTCAATATTTAGTAGGATAGCCCTTGCTTTTGATCACAGCCAAACAGTTCCGCATTGAGTCGACCAACTTCATACATCGCTCCACAGGAATAGCACTCCACGTTTCCTTGATGATTGCTTCCAACTCGTCAAGATTTCATGGCTTCAAGCGCTTCAAAACTCTATCCACGTCATTCAGGAGATGTTCGATAGGATTCAGAATGAAAGCGCTTGAAGCCACAGAGTCTTCACGAGTTGGAAGCAATCATCAAGGAAACCTGGAGTGCTATTTCTGTGGAGCGATGTATGAAGTTCGTCGACTCAATGTGAAACCGAACTGTTTCGCTGTGATCAAGATCAAGGGGTATCTTACTGGATATTGACTTGTTCTTTTATAATAAACATGTTTTGATGATGCATTGTAGTTTATTGTGATTTTGAGAAAGTGTTTACCCTCACTATCTCATGACCAAATTATTTCCACTCGGTTTTTTTCCCACAATTTCAGAGAGTCGTCGAATGCAATTTGATGTGTTTTGTAGAGAATTTTTCGAGGATTCTAAATACGTGCTCAGTATTTGTCATACTCCTCTGGTTCCAAAGTTATGGCCAAAAGACCACGCAGAGGGCAGGCGTCTGTAAATATATTGCCGCCACTGTATATTAGAGAGCAAGGCCTGCTCAACACCACACAAGGACATTGAGTCGCTCAAACGAGCTTTGAAGAAAGCCTGGAAAGAAATTGATGAAGAAGTCCTGCGTGCCGCTGTGGATGGATGTTACTAAGAGACTTAAGGCCTGTTCGTCCTGAATGAGGCCGTTTCGAAGCCTAACTATGTTTTTATGTGTACAATGTCTAAACTAATAAGCGTTATGAATTTCATTTCATCTGCTTCAAAATAGCCGTTAAGGCGAACAATTATCTGACGATGAGTCCAAAGACTTTTGACGCACCCTGTAGGTTATTGCTCGATGGTCCAGGTTTATAAGAAAAGCTGAAATGCTGTGGCAATGAAAATTCATCACTGATCAAGACCGGTACATTAACAATCTTTTTCAACTGTTTTTCAATCACTATGAATCACTTCGAGTTCTTGGGCTAACCATTTGTCCTTCAAAAGCGGGAATAAAATTGGAATTTTGCATCAATGTTTTCTTCCTATTCTTCTTTTTCGCAAGTAGCATTTTGTTTTGTTTCTGTTCAGTTTTTTTTTCTACTGAGTATGCTAAGGAGGAAAACTATGAGGGTAAACGATGAAGAAATAAATAAATAACCTCTGAGTTATAAAAGTGTGGAAAGAATAGAATGGAGTATGCAAGAGTCGCGAAAAGTAAGAGAAGAGAGTGCAAGGTGGACGGTAAGATGCTGAAGGATGGAAGTGCAGCGATTCACCAATTGCAACACAAACCGGCAAAAGTCGCAGAGTTCGACCGATTTCATCCGGCAAAAGCTGTGGAACGAACGAGAAGAGAAGAAGAGGGCGGAGAAGATCCGGATTGACGTCGTTGCTGAGTCTGAGCAGACGGGGGGTCCGAAGCTCGAAATTGAAACGAGACTATTTGAGGATTAAGATCGAACGTGTAGACTGTAAAGCAATTAGCTGAGAAGCGAGCGCCGGGTAGAGTTTCACGCTTGATTGGTTTCTTCCGAGGAACCTGCACCACTTTAGAGCTCTACTTTCGCCCCCACCGGTCTCTCATCACATCACCAACCGCAACCGTTTCTGAGCGTTTTCCCTGTATTCGCGATGCCTTCGAAGGAACGCGAAAGCGCGGCGTTTTTGCTTCGATGCTTTGAAGAACGAGGAATTGAAGCGGAAAGCCGCGGCCAGTTCTCTTGAGATTGCGTCCACCAAGGTAGGATTTTGAATTTGGGGCTCTTCTAGACCGAGACTTTCGTCCTCTGCGAGCAGGTGGTGTAAGAGTCGTAAGGCAAGTCGACCAGTTTCAGGTTGATTTGCGACATACTCGGCATACCTACGCTTATATGTGTGACCCATACTCACCGCTACTTACCCAGATCGGTCTCAAATTACGAAACAAATGTCAGATTTGTGATCCTATATTTGGCGTACACGGATAGGTATTCATAAATTGTTTAGAGAAGCTTGCTGATTAAAAAAGTATGAAGTCTCTTTTGATAGCGAAAGATCTCCCAAAAGTCAGTGCTATGGAAAACTTGTCCTCGAAGGGGATGCGGCGATGTCAGAATGTAATTGACTCAGGAAATTAGCTCACGAAGAGCGACCGAGTTTCGAGGATGAGACTGCGAAACCCTTCGTTTTCTCAGTTCGTTCGTTTCTTCTCTTGCAAAAAGGACCTGAGTAACGACGACAGCTTTATTTTCCGACAGAATGGCCTTTCTAAGAGTCATTAGTGGTTTACCAGTATAACCTGTTCCATTAGAGTTCCCTGGGAACTAATAGAGGAGAAAGAAACGGAAATCCTCAAGTAGGTCTAGAAATTACGTCTTTCGAGAAAACAAGGGCAACTTACAAACACCCTGAAATGGTCATCAAATATCTAAGGGTTATCTGACGTGTTCCCAACAAAAATTTCAAGTCCGTTCTCAAAATATTAGCCGTTTCGGACTGGTACAGGCAATGCCATTCTTAATGACGACATAGCAGATGTTCGGCGCATGTTTGTGAATTTCAAAATCGTGATCCGCTCCACGGATGATCCTCTGCAGCCGAAGTTTCGACGAATTTGAACAGGAATATTATCCCAAGCGTGAACCTAATAGAATTCTTCTCACTATCCACCTTTTAGCATTTGACCTACGAGTGAATTTGGGACGATACCTTTACAATACATCTTGGGTAACAACATGCGAAAGAAATAAGGAAAATATGACAAATTCGAAGACATCAACCAGATTTTAAAAAGCTACTGAGTGGACTTATTCATTTATTTATCAAACCCATAGAGGTGCTAAATTATGACGGTAAGTAAATCACTAGAACTCATAGCACAAGATAACCCACAGTTGAACTTATAAATTCGCATCGTTAATCAAACAACTCTATAATTTCATTTATGAGATCTACCACTACCACGGAGAATTTTCCGAAAGCAAAGAGGAACACGAAGTCTCGCATTAACCAGATTCTGGGTTAATACCTCACCCTGGTCAGCTGTGGTCACCTCCGCAGGAAGTATGTAGAAGTCTGTAGAAGCAGGCAGAGTTTGTTCATTTATCGTAAAAGCTATTAGGCCTGCTGCTTTAGATATTTCGAAGACAACTGAACAGAAATGAAAAGGAAACATACGAAAAAGACTGAAAGGAAGAAGAAGAATAGATGGTTAGTCGAACAACTCAAGTTGATTCTAAGGGATTGATTAACTCATAGTCTTGGGATTTTAGGGGATTAACTCATAGTTTTGGAACCCGCTTCCGAAACGCGCATTGTATAGCACAGAAAGAAACAGCGAAAGAAAGATAGCAAGCCCAAGTGGCGGTTAGCGCAATGCCGACTGGAGAATGATTGAGAATGGCTAGCCACGGCCTCCCTGACCACTCGTGCCCGGATTCATCATTTCATGGGCGGAGAGCAGATGAGACATCGCTGAAAGTTACTCTACAGTCATCTTCTTAGAACCGGCCTACCCTCCACACACCACTCTCTCCGCTCGAAGTGTGCCCATTAGGAGGGAAAAAGCTGACTGGCTGATTCGCCTTAAACACGATGCGAAAGTGAGTCACGGTGGTGTTGATGCTGAGAACTTGGGTATGGCTGAAACAGTACAGGGAAGGCGCTGTTGGTAATGGGTAAAAGGTAAAGGTATCGGCGTTGATCAATCCTTTAAGAACGCTCCACGCATTCGCGCTCCATTCAGAATCGTAGAGGCGTGATGAATGCGCGTTGGGCCTACACCATGACCTGCGTTGACCATGTCAGTGTCCTTACCTTCCCAAGCAAGTCAGGTACCGATTAACGTGACCCAGGGTGCACGGAAGGCTTATTTGACCCAGACGAGGATCGATCGGGTGTCAGTAGCGCCTTTTACCTCTGCAGCACCCCGCCCTTTCAAATATGGTACATAATATTAAAAATTAATCGCACCCTTTTTATATGTCCACTTTAAAATTACAATTTTATTCATAGTTCTCTTAATGTACCCATCGCATTCTTTTTTTTAATTCTTTATTTTTTATAAAAATAAGAAAGTATATTCTATCAAAACTGTGAACTCGGCCGACGTCTCGAATAAATAAATACATAAATATCTCCGACAAAGTGGCAGCAGATGGTTTTTGCTTAGAAATAAGTTAGAGTGATAATGTTTAGCGTCGTCAACCTTTGGAAACTATGCGTAGTCAATAAATCTTGCAGTAACATAAGATGTTCAAAATACTTGCTGAGAGGGATTCTATGATTATTGAAGTCGAGTGAACAGCTGAAGAAGAAACTGGGAAGAGAGAGAGAGAGAAAAAGGAGGAATCGTGGCCCAGCGAATCACTGAAAAAGCACAGCACTGCAGGAACTACACGCGAGCAGGAAAAGGATCGCTTCTCACGACGTGACGTCCGTCACTGGTTGGTGTTTCCAGCCTGTTTCACGAGACTGTTTCTTCTGCAGATCCGATTTGAATGCTTTCAAGTGGAACATCAATCCATACTTCTTTGCTCTTAAAACCAAACCAAAACTCTGTCACGCAAGCCAAATTGGGGACGACAGCAACACTTTGAAAGAAGTGTCCTTCAAATGCCCAACAACAGTTGAAGAACATTGTCTGACCACCGTACTACGGCCGTCCTTCGCATTGCCTCTTTCTAGTCCAGAATAGGTGCTTCCTACAAAGATTTCGTTATTACTCAAAAACTATTTGTGTTGCACAGATTTGTCAGCAGTGAAGCCACTCGTCTTATTTATTTATTTATTATTTATTCATTCATAATGTACTGTTTCGCGCGCCAAAATGAGACAGAGAGCACATCCGTTACTAGCATAGTGTCGCCAATCACTGCGCCAAACAATGGTGAAAGAGTGATATAAACAGATTCGAAATCATAGTCTTCATTAGGATAACGGCAGAGATTGTGAGATAGTATAATAGTTAAGAGGGAGGACGAATCTTATGTACTAGTCCTATAAGAACAATAATCGTTCTGCAGATATGTCTATTTTTAAGTCTTTCCCTTTTTCGGCCCACTCATAGTTCTCAGAAACTAGCTGTTACAACTGACAGCGTGTTTGCTGTTGTTGTTGTTGCTATGGCGGTAGTCGATTTTAGGGACCTCGAATCCAATGAAATGTCAAAAGACTAGGTCAAAATAAATAATGACACTAAACCAACAACTCTATCTCCGGACCACTTTTGCATAAGGTTTATTCGACCATCTGCATGTATGGACCGAATAGCTACGTACTCGATGGAGTCGAAATTTCCCAGTTATTCTGTCAGATATTGGGGGGCTCTCAAACGAATTCTCACCCATCCAGCATGCAGAGACTTCAAATTGATTATTAAATAAGCTAGACAATAAAGTATATCTAATTTACAGCATGAGTAGGGCACCGTACCTCGTATATAAACAAAACTTCATCATTTTGGAGAGGAAGACAATGTGAAGGAATTTAGTGCACGACTTCTTCTGTGTTATTAGTTACAAAATCTTGAAATTCTGGTCAGTACATTCGAAAATTTTTCTCCCTCTTCTTAGGCTGATTATTGGCATTCCCAAATTGGATGGGTACGTGAATCAGTGGGTTGGATTAGCCATTACTTTACCTAAGTTCAGTGGCCGGAGTCCTAGTTTCACTGATAGTCTTCGATTTAAAATACATCAAAAATCGTCTTATACCATGTTATTTACAACCGGCAAGAGGATATAAGTAGAAAAATGTCGCCAGATGTGTAAAAGCAGTTTTTTCGACGAGTGACTTCCACGAGATGGCAAATCGGAGGAAAACTCGCCCTCGATGAGGTCACGACGGGGAAGAAGTGTAATTGACTCAGAAAAAAGTTCATGAGGTGCGTACATGACCGAGTTTTCAAGTCGCAAGGTGTTCATTGTAAGGTCATCGACTGCTCGGGTAATTCTTCTGTGAAAAATTTGGCACGTGGTGTGTTTAGATGGTTATCGAGATGGTGAAAACGCTGACAGAAGACGACCCGTCGATTTTTAGAAAAGATTTAAATTTCACCTAATTTACATCTGTTTTTAGTACATGTTCATGTATGAAATTTAGTCGTTTAAGGACACGCATGGTACGGTGGTAAGGGGCGCTACTGGTACCAGTGCAGTCGAGCGATCGATCCCCGCCCGGGCTGACCAAACCTTCCATCACTTCGTAGTCGGGTAAATTGATACCAGACTTGTCTGGGAAGGTAAGAACTCTGACATGGTGTAGCGGCTGGCCAACGCAAGTCAATGTATATCCCAAATACGAATTCACCAAGCCTCCACGATTCTGAATGGATTACGAATGCGGCTGCGCGTCCTTCGGGGACTGATCTGATCTGATCAACGATCAACGCTGAACTGATCAACGCTGGCACTTTTCCTTTACCTTTACCTTTTGAGTTAACCAGGTGCAATTTTAAGTGCTAGTGCAGCTGCTGTGTTGTAACAATGGGAAATATTTCTATGACGTTGGACCCATTGAACCGAACGGTGGAACTCTCAAATCTTCTACAGCGCCTTTGGGACAGGTCCAGTCGAGCGGAAGCGCTACCTTGCTTTTCCGAGAGTTGGAAAAAATGAATTCCAGAGAAATTTTTCTCGCCAAATCCAAGGAATCGCTTTTGTCTAGCACCGGCCTGATCAACGGCCATGGGAAGAAGCTCTCTTTAATTCACTTTTGGACGAAGGTGAGAAATATCTGCGCTATCTGTTCGATAGAAGGGAATTGTGCATGCAGTCCTGATACAAGCCACAAAAGGTAATTATCGAATGAAAATATTCCTCGAGCCTTCAGGTAATGAGAAGCAGTCTGGCTCGTTTTTCAGTTTCAATGAGTGAATTAAAAGCAACATTTCAAAAAATAGCACAAAGAACAGGAATTGAAAAGGTTAAATCTGCAGAAAAAAGGCACGATCTGAGAGAGGCGATCTTATCGCACCATCCCCGGATCGAATCCACGCCTTTCTTACCTTTGAAAAATTTCACATTCCATGAAGGGAATGAAGGATATGAGCGGGAATGCAAAAATAATAGAATGCAGTAAAAAGCTTGCCGGATGACAAATTCTCTTTCCTATGTCCGCTTTGCGGCAACTTATACCGATGTCCAAGCAATTTTCCGGTTTGTCTGACGAGAACTGGAACTGGAAGATGGCAAAAACCACGCGGGTCCACACATCATCCTCGAAGAGGGAACAATTTGTGTGGAGGAGGTCAGGAGGATCTCGCCGGTCAGAAAATGGAGGTGAGATATATTCGTGATGTGATCCAAAAGGCGATCGCCGGTTAGAGCGATTTCAGGGAAGAAAGGACGATGAGGAGGAACTCGTTTGCCTGAGGGTCAACTGGTTGTGTGTGGACAAAGAGTCGTTCGATGGAAATCCCCGAAGAGTTTGCGGCCTTGGTCACCTGCTGTGTCTTCCACAAGCCGGATTTCAAAGTTGAGTTAGAATTGAGATGGACAAGACGGGCGGATGGCAAGAGCTATTCGTTGAAACTGAGAAAATGAAGGTAAATGTGAAGCGGTCGACGTTTACCATTCAGAATCGTAGGGGTATGGTGAACGCCTATTTGGCCTAAACAATGACTTGCAGGGGCCGGCCGTTATTCCAAGTCAGTGTCTTTACCTTTCCACACAAGTGTAGAACCAATTTACCCGACCCTGGAGGGATGGAAGGCTTTGTTAGCCTGGGCGAGGATCGATCGCTCGACCGCGCGAATGTCGATAGCGGCTCTACCCCTGTACCACATGCGCCCAATATTGGAAATATATGTAGTGCAATATACGTGCAAGAATGTAAGGAAACTCTTCCCGTCCGAGTTTCGCGAATAACCTAGCATCTCCAAATTTATAAATGTAAGGAAAGTTTTAACTTGAATAAAATTTAAAAAAATGAGAGGACGATCAGACCACAGTTGTCTCATGGGAAACGCCCCGAGACGGTTCAGCAGAAGAGGAAGGGCTATGGGGGAACGCGCAAGAACGAGCTAACTGTTGCCTAGGTTTGTTTAAACCTACTCTGTAACGGGGCTTAAAAGTAAATTATACCTCAAGTAAATTATACCATAAAGACGGACTTCACAATCGTCTTCAATTGAGAATTCCACAGACACTATATACCCGACCTCGGTGGGAAAAGATGGTCTTCTACTGTAGCAAATCCGCTTCAGATTTTCGATGGAATCGGGTCCTCGTTACGTCACAAAAAGTGGTCGAGTTGGGAACGCGCATTTTTTCCGATGTTTTAAAAACGCCTCGAAAAACTGCGGCGCTTAATCGTTACGTAATGGCAACGACTCGTCCTCAGTGGGGCAGATTTATGGTGAGGAGCAACATCATGAAGACGATGGATCCTCATCAAAGAGGCGCCATAGCCGACCCGAATGATGCGTTCGCTCACGCCTTTCAAGCGGAAACCTGATCGGATGACGGCGGAGTTGACGAAGAAACTTCCACGAACTTGGTCTGCAGAACGCTCTCCGTTTATATAATCTTTTTAACTTTTTAGCTTTTTCGTGTGACCGAACAGCGTTATTGTTTAACTAACATGACTTTCTTTGTCGGTAGCACATCTGTATTCAAAGAATGTAAAGATAAAATAAAAGTAGGATGTAAAAAGATGTAATGTAAGATAAATAAGGGCCCGCGTGGTACAGCGATAAGAGGTGCTGCTGACACCCGCACGGTCGAGCGATCGATCCCGGCCGTGGCTAACCAAGGCTTCAATCCCTCCGGGGTCGGGTGAATTGGTACCAGACTTGTCTGGCAAGGTAAAGAGGTACTTTTTCTCCTAATGCCAAATTATCATACCATGCCCAACCGTACCATATCATGCTCGCATATTAATGTACACCCTTGGAGCGGTCTTATCATATCGTGCTATTCGATATCATACCATTTCGCATCCACCTATGGTCAAGTGCAGCCTGTTTGATCTGCCTGATATGGACAAGAAAGCCGTTCTTTTCTCGCGAGAATGAGAAGTTTTTTTTTCCAAAAGAGGGATGTTTCAGAGGTTATCGTATGAACCTGTGTTCTAGCTTAAACAAGTTGTTGATTTTGTTTAAAAGCTTGATAATAAATTGATTATGGCTCGAGCATGATATGATAAGACTGCTTCAAGGATGTGCATTAGGATATGTTAAGATATGGGTATGATATTATACGCTGGGGTGTGATATGATAATTGGGCATTAAGAGGAAAAGTACCGGTAAAGGCATTGACCTGGTATAGCGGCTGGCCTCCTCAGGTCATTGTATAGGCCAAATACGCATTCACTGTGCCTCTACGACATGAATGGAACACGACGGCGGCGCGTCCTCAGGAGACCGATCAACACCGGCACCTTTACCCTTACCTTTTAGAGATAAATAAATGAACATTCTATGGCACTTCTCCTATATCATGCTGAAAAGCTGCGAAATAGGTGAAAGCGTCGATAAGACATGTTCCAGCCTTTTTCGATACGCCACGCATTCGTCATCCATTCAGAATCGTAAAGGCGTAGTGAACACCTATTTAGCCTGTACAAAGACTCGTGAGAGCCAGCTGCTGCACCGAGTTAGTGACGATACCTGCCCAGACAAGCCAAGTACCAATTCGCCAGAGCGCAGAGGGTGGAAGGATGGGTTAGGGTGAGGATTGATCGTCTGACTGTTCGGGTGGCAGCGACTCCTACCTTACCCATAAGGTGGCCTTGTGGCAGAGTATAAAAAAACTCAGGAGCATGAAAAGGTGGTGATTCACCTACGGGCACTGTGGACTAGAGCAGAGAACATCATAAGTGGAACCTACAAAACTTCGAACAGTTGTCACAAGGCCACTACGTTATGCCTAAATGGTTTCGTAGTTCATCTGAATGAGAAGTCGCATGCATGGTGCATTCTTTAAGGACTGATCAATAGGAGCTGAACATCGAAATCAAACTCATGTGTCGCTACCTGTCCAGACAAAACGGCTACCAACTCACCAGATCTCAAAGGATAGAAGGCTGGGTCGAACCGGGCCAGGATCGATCGCATGACTGTTCCGGTGGAGGCAACAACTCTTATTCCTCTCCTGAGTGGGGTCTAGTTGTGGTAGAGTTTTCCCAAGCGGCGCAGTTTTCCTCTCGTTCACCGTTAGGCCTGAACCGCCCTCAAAGCAAGAAAGTGTCGGTTGTTCGGCAAACCACATTGCCGTTACATTACAAGACAAGCGTTAAGTGAAATAGGGAAACGACACCAGTTTCGGAACAGTTGCCGTTATAAGCCAACGACAAGGTCGTAACGTAAGCGAAAACGCCATCGAAATAATGGGGCCCTTCGCACCGCCCTGTCGTTAACTCAGACCAGCACTGCGACATATTCCGACGGGAAATTTCAATGCCAAAGGGCTACCTGGAACGAATAGAGATTGTGCTGCGATGAAGTAGCAATCGGTGCGGCCATTATTGGAATGGAAACGGAGGGATGGTTCAAGGATGGACTCCAACCGGTACCCGAGAGGGCCAGGAAGCTGAGAGTTGAGACTCCTCGGATTTCCTCTGGATTAAAAAGCCTAGAGGTGTTAGGCAAGGCATGAATCGTTATTTTTATGTCCGTTCTTAGGAGAGTCGTGGAATTTCTCAAGTTGAAAGGTAAATCGTAAAGGAGCTGTAGTTGATGAGTCCCTAGAAGGACGCAACACGCATTCGTATTCAACTCAGAATCGTAGATGCATGGTAAATGCGCATTTGTCCCATGCTATGACTTGAGCTACTCGCTACACCGAATCAGTGTCTTTACCTTCCCAGACAAGCCTGGTACCAATTTGCCCGACTACGTAGTGATGGAGGACTTAGTTAGCCAGGCAGAGATCGACCGTTCAATCGTCAGGGTGTCTCTAGCGTCTCTCACCATTGCACCACACTCGCCCTCGTGTTTAAGAAACCTCGGTTCCTGTTTTTGGTAACCTTTCTAGGCTGAACTCCTCATCATTATTCCGTTCGAATTACCAATGAGCCAATCTATCTGGAAGCATTAAATAGCAAACTTTCTAGCTAAATATTTTTTCAGGGCATCGTTAAACTTCTGCGGAAAATTTAACATTTCTTTTTTCGATAAAATTGCATTAGTATCGCTGGAATTCTTCTAAACTGTACGTCACTTACTTGATTTCGGTAGAGAACCTACGTATTTATGGAGCCCAAGTCACAGAACTCCAACCGCATTCAATTAAGTTGTCCAATACGTTCTTGCGATTTTCGCAACAATTTTCAGAGCTTTATAAAATTTGAGTGAACCATCCTTACTCATCGATCCAGAGGTTTGATTCAAAGAAGTAGCGGAGGTGGATTTCGAGTGCTGCTCGATCGTCTTATGGTTTCCTTCCAAAAAGTGAGCTAGTGAGCGGAGCAGATGGTAGTCACTTGGTGCAAGGTCTGCTAAGTAGGAGAATCACTTCCCACTCCAGCATCTGCAGCTTTTGGCGGGTCAACTTGGAAGTGTCTGGGCCAGCATTATCAGGGAAAAATGATTTCTTGTCGATTTCTGGACGACTAACACGGGCAGCGTGACTGAGTTTTTGCAGTTGGTTGCAATATACTTCGCTGTTGTAGGTACTACCAGAAGGACAGAGCTCCAAGTAAACAGTCCCGCGAACGTCCCAGAAAGCTCAGTGTCTCATTCCTTGGTTTCATACCATACTTGGGAATGGCTGGTGGCTTCTCCACTGCTGGAACCCATGCACGTCTGGCTGTATGTGACACATACAACACCCACTTCTCATCTCTTGTAATAAGTGAGTCCAGCCAGTCAAAACAGCGATAGCTATGAGAGTCAAAACGAGAAGCTTGGAACCCGTAAGGAAGGCGGTGACGAAGATGAATCTTTGATGACTCATATAATTGTAGACAACCGGCTGATATAAAGTCAAAATGTTGTGTACGCATGAGCTAACCTTTGTTCACTTCCATACACTCCTGTTGGCGGTACTATCAGAAGGACAGAGCTCCCAATACACTAATCCGCGAACGTCCCAGAAAACATCTCCTCTCTCACTCAGCATCTCCTTCCTCGGTTTCGGACCACATTTGGGAATGGCTGGTGGCTTCCCCTCTGCTGGAACCCATGCTTGTCTGGTTGTATGTGACACATACAACACCCACTTCTCATCTCCTGTAACGAGTGAGTCCAACCAGTCAAAACGGCGAGGGACAAATTGGAAAGACATGCATCAGCTCGTGCGGAGCGTTGGTCAGGTGGTAATTCGAACGGAATCCATTGCCGAATTTTCCAAACGAAACTAAGCTCATGCAATTTACAAGCGATGGCGGATTTGCTGCAGGAGATGTTCTCCGACAATTCACGAGTGGTTTGGAAAGGATCTGTTTTGATGGCATTCAGTAGCAAGTCATTATGGACCGTAGACTGCCGTTCTGACCTGGGTTTGTCAGACAACGAAAAACCGCCTGATTTGTAGCGATTCATTGTCCAATTGTTTAGGTGCTTCTTGACCAAAAACATGCACAAGAATACGATGGGCTTCGGCAGAGGAGTGCAGAGGAGTGTCCCACTTGGAACTCGTAAGGAATACAGTGACAAATGCGTCTCTGATGACTCCATATCGTTGTAGTCAACCGACTGATATACAGGGTGCGTCAAAAGTCTTTGGACTCGCTGTTTGGAAATCATTATATATGGAGAGCGCCCTGCAGCCATCCACACTTTTATGCGTAACTATTACACTAATCTTGCCCAACAGTATAGTAATGTTTCCTTGGTGATCGTTGGCCTGTTCGAAATATCTGGAGTAAAAGGTTTGCCCACTGCTTTGGCGAAAATGCACAAGGAGGGAGTGTCAGGCGCGGACATTGTCAGAACTCTACGTATCCCAAAGTTCCCGGTGTACGACAACTTGGTCTATATTAAAGAGCAAGGTCTCCTCAACACCACACAGGGACACTGAGTCGCTCAAACGAGCTTTGAAGAAAGCATGGAAAGAAATTGAAAAAGTCCTGCGCGCCGCTGTAGATGGGTTACCTAAGAGACTTAAGACCTGTGTTCATGCTAAATGAGACCGTTTCGAAGCCTACCTATGTTTTTATGTGTACGATGTCGAAAGTAATAAACGCTATGAATTTCATTCCATTTGCTTCAAAATAGCCGTTAAGGCGACCAATTATCTGACGATGAGTCCAAAGACTTTTGACGCACCCTGTAAAGTCGAAATGGTGTGTAGGAACGCTGGGTCAAAACACAGAATCGCAAGAACTCATTGGACAGCCTAATAATTGAAGTAAATAGATTTAAAAAAAAAACAGAAATGTGAACAGTTCGTTCAAGAGGTTTAAGACCTAATAACTCGACCCTGTATGAACGAACAAGCGGTCTCGACAGTGATCGGGATTTCGGTAGATGCTGCGCCTTCTTCAGATGTGAAGTGTCGCGTGATGCTACAGAAGCCCGATGTGAAAGGCCATCTACGAAAGCAAACATAGTCTACGTACATGGAGCGTGCCGGTTTGATGTGAATCAAATCAAGTTTCGCAACTCTATGAATCGAAGAACTCTTCAACAAAGAAACCTTCGCACGAATGGTTAACCGGAAGAGTAGAGCATTGATTTCCGTTGACTTTAGTGAATTCGAATGATTTCTCCTTTTTAGGAGGAAGTCTTTTTTTTCATGGACGTCAACCTATGCTCTATCCTGTACAAGTGAATGTGAGCGCGTTCCTTACGAACGCATGAAGTAAATAAATAAATGAACTAACTAAAACTAACTGCGAGACGGGAAATTCTTGTAGAAGCCGGTTTTCACTCGAAGACTCTCTCCTAAGGATTAGTGGAGATTTATAGCCAGTCTTTTTGCATCACTAGATTATTAGGGTGGCCTAAAAGTTCGTGTGCGTTTCAGATTCTGACCTCCTTTATTAATGATTCAACGCAAACCCACAAACGACCAGTAAGGTTGTTATGGTTAATCACAATTCTTCACGGGATCCACGGCAAAGAATTGTGCTCAGTCATAATAACCTTATTGGTCATGTAATTGTTTTTCTTGAA
The DNA here is from genome assembly GCA_030553155.1 of Nippostrongylus brasiliensis. Classification (NCBI taxonomy): domain Eukaryota; kingdom Metazoa; phylum Nematoda; class Chromadorea; order Rhabditida; family Heligmosomidae; genus Nippostrongylus; species Nippostrongylus brasiliensis. Next base: position 14,218,668 of record CP130733.1, on the reverse strand, counting down.
TTGTAAATGAAGGAAGTCAGAATCTGAAATGGACACGAATTTTCGGGTCACCCTAATATTTATTGAAGCGGAATCGTTTAGTATCCTGCAATTCCAAATGAGGTTATTTGGCAAAAATTGCCCCGTTGGATCAATTTTTAAGTGCTGATCCACCCACTGCCCATAATACATACTATCTATTGGGTAAGAAAATTGGCCGATAGAACCGATTTGGTGAAAAGTCCAACCATGGAGCGATAAGGCACGAACAGAAGCGGGAAACTACTGGAGACCCTCGTCGTCGCAATATCAGGTAAACCATTTCCTTTTAATGCCGCTGACTCATTTCCAAACCTGCACCATTTACAGCCCTTTACCTTATCATCTGTTCTATTTTGTTATAAACGCGCGAAACGAGTTTGTGAACTGTCTTTTGATCATTATTGCTGTCATTTTGTTAGAAAAGGTCCATAGAACATCAGGTGGCCAGCGCCAACACTGGCACAAAAGTCACAAGAGGAGCTGGATCAACAAAAACAAAGAAAAGTTGTGAGTTAAGGGCAATAAGGGGCAGAAAGAGAGAGGAGCCAATCAATAGGACGAAAAAGAAGGAGCGACCGAGGTAAGGGACACTATCTAAATGGAAAAACAAGAGGAGGAAAATATGAACCAGAGAAACAGCAAGTCATTTTGGTGTTACCTATGTGGATTGGGGGTGCAACCAGCAGAAGTGTTGTATTTGCTGTAACGACTATACATATTTCTCAAACGAGCTCAACTTAATTTTGAATGTGTATTTTCAATTTCTAGCGCTCGCTTGATGCAGTGCTAAAAGGCGATTCTGGCATTCGTGCCGTCGAGCGATCTATCCCCGTCCGGGCTATCCAAGCCATCCGTTCCTCCGGCGTTGGGTAAATTGGTACCACACCCTTCTGGGATAAAACACTTACTTGTTATTGCGGCTGGACCCCGCAAGTGATTGTATAGACCAACTACGTGTACCTTCTACGATTCTGAATGGCACACGAATGGCGTGGCGCGTCCTTAGGGGACTTATCAACGCCGACTCCTTAACCTTTATCTTTACCCCAGCCCAGATAGCACAATCATTTTATTATTCCGCGAATTTGATTGTGGGCCTTTGAAAGATCACACCGAACATGGAACCGGGCATCTCTCTCGCAGAGGATTCGTAACGCAACACCGTGAACCGTGACGAAAATAGCAAAAACCTCTCACAGGGTAACCAAACAAAATCAACGAGAGAACGTTCCGCTACCGGGACGGAAATTCAGTAGATGTGATTTCGTTGAGAATTTATACGCTTCCGTTGCAGTCAACATAAATTTTTCAGAATTGATTTCATCATCGCACATTGATCTCAGTGATGGATGGTGAAATGGGGCCAGAGTCTGGTGATTTTTACCGCCATCTCTCGCTCCGAAAGGTAAAAACAAACAAACAAGTGCGAGTGATAGGTGTGACGAATCGGCTGCAACAATTCGGTTCCGGTAGATACTTCAAAAATTAATGCAATGAGTGGGAAATTCGCGGCCACTCCAGTCAGTTCCGCTACCTTCTTGAAAGGTTCTCGAAAGAAAGAAAAAGCAAAAGATTGTTGCCATTCCTCCAGCTGAGCCGGGGTTTCCTTGTTATTCAAATATGGGTTAGGGAGATCAAGTTTCATCTCAAGTTCTCCAGACCTTAAGAACAATAGAAGTGCTTCAAAGGACAAGTTTCAGTTTGGCTGCTTAGAGGGTAGAATTTTACTAAATAAAATCATTTTTTGACGTTTCTGAATACGAAAAACAGATGCATAGTTAAACATTCACAAGAAGGCAAGGCGAAAATTGGCTAAAAAAATCTCCCAGGTAATAGAGAACAGATATCGCGAGCAAAATAAGTGGCGAATGTTTCCTACTGATTTTATCAGCGTATTCTATGTGAAATAATGTTAGATTGAGATTATTACGGTCCATGTGAGACAATTGGATGACGGTTAGGACGAGTACACGGAGACACCAGCCATTTAGGGAGGCGAGATCGATTCATGACCATCGTGCCTAGAGATGACCTCGATGCTCTTCAACATTGTCACAGCAACCTTCAGAACTTGCCTCCGGCAAAAAAAGAGCTTTCTTTTGAGCCATCACTCTTAACTGATACAGTCTCGACCCTTTGTTAACTTGGTTGAATTTGTCTGCTTTGGTTGTTCTGTTGCAAATCCTTATTAGAATGAGCGAAACCCACTTCTTCATTTGAATGGATGGATTAATGTTTGGATGGATGGATGTCAATTTCATTTTACAAATGAGAGCAGTTGGTGTTGGTTGTATGGTTGCTTTCCAATGAAATTATTTTGACCATCACATTCTACAAGAACACCTCCACACTTCACTTGGTAGCCGTTTAGCAGTCTATCGGTCGAAGCAAATAAAGTGAAAATCTCGCCGCTAGTCCGCTCATTGCACTTCAGATGAAAATTTTCTCGACCGATCTTCCCCAAACTTCAACTTGAGGAGATATTCATTGTGTTGATCACAAATCTGATGATCACGGATCTGTTTATGTGATTTTTACGCAGAAAACCACCGAAGTCGTGCATAAGGGTGTCCAGGTCAAAAATTCAAATTTAACTCAATCTTCGTCCAGGTAGGTTACTTTGTATGCTGATTACGATTCTAAGTGCTATTTGGGTTGAGAGGAGAGGGGTGATTGCAGCTAGACCCCGGATTTATAATCAGCGTTCAAAATAACCTACTTGAACGAAGTTTTAGTCAGTCTTTGATTTCGACTTGATAATCCAATTCGACATCGTTGATGTGGCCAACTAACGGCGGATGAAAGGCCGATGAACTGGTATCGGTTTCTTTGAAACCGCTGGTATCTGTTTATTTGAGATCATATTTTGAAGCGGTGTTTGTTACATTGCAATTATCTCTTCTCGTAGAATAAGCTTGTGTTTTTAAGGTTCAAAGACAGTCCCTCTCCTTGCAAAATCACGTTTTCAGTAGTTTTCTTTCCTGATTCATGGGGAAGCTTCAACTATAACATAGGTAGCAACATGGTGCTGAACCCGACTCTGAAGATTTTATTCACCTCGAATCTTTATGTTTCCAGGAAAAAGGCAAACTAAACATTGCTTCCTCTAGAGCAAGATGTGCTGTTTCGAACGATGCTGGATTTATGAGAAACAACAGAGCGGCGTTTTAGAGAGTTCAAAACTTTTGCCACAACATAATACTAAACAGGAGCTAAATTATCTACCGTTGGCTCTAATTCCAGTCCACCTGTTGGATATGGAATTTGCGCAAGTGAAAGTGCGGTGGCACCTTGACATGACTTTGTTTCATTTTGTTACTATCAAAATGCTGAATGGTCCAAAAACCGAAGAAATTAAAATAAACAAACAAAATTCAAATTTAATTTGATAAATAAATAGAATTCAATTCATTTAAAAATTCAATAATCAAAAGAAACTAAGAACTACTAAGAAGCTAAGCAAACGGAGAGAAAACAAATTACCTGGGGGCATCCAGAGTGACATTGAGTGTAAATAAAAACTACTACATTTATAAAAGACTATATCTTTACTAGTGAAAATAATGGATTAACTTGATGAAGGCAAATACAATGGTTTTAGCCAAACCACAATGACAATGGCAATGGCTCGGTGACCAGACCCCAATAAGAGGCCCCAATGAGGTAGCCGCCGGCGCTAAGCGGCGGTGGCCAAACCGGCTGGCCGAAGGGATCCGAGGAGGCCGACCGCTTCAATGTAAATGCACAGAACGAGTTATATCGCACAAAGACCTCAGCAGATCAGGCGCACAAATCGGCCACGGTCATCGCCAGCCTCTCTATAACCCGTCCTTCTTCCCCTGTCTCCTCCGCCTCCCCTCTTATGAACGGTAATGTCGTCGTTAATGGAAATATATAGACAATGGGGAGCGTCATTGAAGCTTATCAGAAACAGGAAGGACTCTGGCTTATTTTTCCCCGTTTAGAAAAATCCTCACTAAGTATCCATGGCCGTCCACCAGGCTTGGTCTCCTTGGATTTACCAGTGTGGATTAGGGGAAAAGATAAGAAATCGGAAGGCCGCTATTGTCAGAAGCTGTCTACTGTGAGTGCAAGAGCCAGCGTCTTGCAGTGGTAAGAGGCGCTACAGGCACCCGCATGGTCGAGCGATCGATCCCGGCCCTTTCTAGCGAAGTTTTCGTTCCCTCCCGTGTCGGATACATTGGTACCAGACTTGTCTGGAAAGGTAAAGGCGGTGACTTGGAATAGTACCGAGAGTTATTGTGTAGGCCACATACACCATGCCTCTACGATACTGAATGAAACGCGAATTCGCGGCGCGTTCCTTGGGAGACTTATCATCGCGGGCGACTTTACCATTCCCTTTACTTTTAACCTATGGGGGAAGCGACATTAATGAAGACTACCTTCATCGTATCGTTGTTTCCGTGAAGAAAAATTACAGAGCCGTGTTGCGTCAAAAGCACGCAACTCCAAATATCTCTCGCAAAGTACTTGAAAATACTGCTTGTGCACCAATAAAGTTAAAAAACACAAAAATGTTGGAAAATAAAGATGTTGTGTGTTGAGATGCGGTATGTACCGTGCCAGACGCGCCGTAACGAGAAAACTGCGGTTGCGGCGCTCCGGAGCACCGAAACGCGCCTTTTCGGTGTCCACGCGTGGTTGCTCCTTCGAGCCACCCCGTGGGGCCCCCAACTCCTAGCTTGGGACGCTAGGAAAAGACGCGCCGCATATTTATAGGTTAGGAGGGGGCGGAGCCTAGTCGGTTGTGAGTCACCTAGCGAGAGACTGGAGCGGCAGCGGGATCCGAAAATCGAGGGGTCAGAAGAATGGACTGAAAACAAGTTTCACAAATTTGGGAAAAGTAAATATGGAGGGATAGAGCTCGAGCTGCCAAACTCGGATATGTACTTATTTTTGCGAATGAACCAATTTTAAAGAAGTTATTTGAAATCGGCGGGTTTCGGCGCTCCCAGGCGACGCTACCGCCGCTTTATCGTTGCGACGCTTCCTGTACTGTAGCAGCAAGTATGTATCGACCAGTCTGTTATGAGCAAGGATGGAGGATAGAGTTTATAGAGGAAGAAGGAGAATAAAGACTGTATAGAACGACTATAATGATTCAAGTGGCATTTTTGCAGTGACGCGAGAGGATTGGATGATCTATGAAACTCAAAAAATGCAGGTTGCGAAGATGGATGAGAGGAGATTAGCTAGATAGATCGTTGAGTCCAGACAGCCAATGGGTTTGCGCCGGTGATGTCGACAGCGGCGACGGATCGAATTGAATGGCTGGCTAAAATGGACTAGGGGATGGACACGGAATTGACTTTAGTCGCTTTGCAAGAACATCTCAACTCTCCACGATACCCAGAAACCACGAAAAGAGCGACGTCAGTGAGTCAGTCAACCAACGAATAAAATACCAGAAAAACGCCTCCGGTCATACTTAAACTCGAATATGTCCCCCATTAATCAACTCAGCACAGTCGTTTTCGCACACAGTCAACTCGACTTTTTATAATCTGTGTTTTACAAGGAAGGGGCAGTATCAGTGCATGAGTAATGGACCTGTTTAATTGCAAGTCCTTTCCCTCAAATAATACTTCAGGTGGTACATCGGTTGCAGACTCATAACACTTATCGTTGTCTTGATTCACGATTCTTCCCGAATGAAAATCTGCACCAGATGGGTCAGTTATCTATTCAATTTTACTCGTTTTGAAAATTATGCGAATCAATCAAAAAACAGAATTCGAGCAGAAAGGACAACACGGCGTCATGACGTCACTTCTCAATGTGAACTTCATCGAAGAAATCGAGTTCAAACGAGGATCTTCCTATATTCCCATCAAACCAGACGTACGTTGATGATAAACTTATCTCTAAGTACGTATATGAATGAAATTAAATGAATGGGTGCATAACTGTATCGGAAACCAAAAAAGTAGGCATAATCCCATTTTTGAAGCATCTTCAAGAATCTTGAAGAAGCGATTGTGGATGAGAAACCAAAAAAAGGGCAAATAATAGATGAAATTGTGATTCCTAGTTTCAATTTGTTTTAAATAACCATCAGAGTTTGTCCAAGTTCTTTGACGCTATCATGGATCCTGATCCTACGGGCCATTTTTACTGTTGCAGTCGATTAGCGTCTGATAAATAAATAAATAAATAAATAAATAAATAAATAAACAATAAATAAATAAATAAATAAATTCCACGCCCGACTCTCGATGCCAGTGCATAGAGACTGATTCCTGCAGCTCAACCAAGATTGATCTGAACATTGGTTCTTTTCAGAACACCACTCCTCTACGATTCTGAACGGAACACGAATTGATCGAGCCTCCCTTTCGACATAAGTGACTAAATAAATAACCAAATTGCTAAATAAACAGGAAGGAATATGACGACAATTGCAGCATAGTCTATTTAGCTCATTCATAGAGCAGTCATGGAATGAGATGATTTATATACTAATATATATTCATGCATTTATTTATTTATTTATAACACAGGGTATCTTGTGTTGTAACAAACAACAAAAAATCCAATTCCTAGAGTGACACCAATTCCGAAAAGAACAAAGTCTCCAAGAAGGCGTTGGACTATGTAAAGAGGGGTAAAAATAAAGAAAAAATAAGGATAAGATAAAGAAAAAGAAGACGAAAGGATGAAAGAGGAATCCAAAAAAGGAAGACGTTGCTTCTATGAGGATAGCGCAGTCGTTCAGACTCGATGACCACCTGTTCCTGAAGCCAATCTGGCTTACTATTATACCGCTTCAGCGTAGTAGGACAATTTTCCTCGAGTAAGTGGCTATGAATAGCTATGCGGCATAACATCATTGTACAGCTACTCAAGAACAAGTTTCTGACCGCTACTCGACGAGCCACAGGTAGACCTACCTGTCACGGGTAGCTCTGTATGTGTTGATGAATCCATGGTTGCCTTGTTCGAGAATAATCAGGACCGTTACATTTCCGAGAAAGAAAACATCCTATTGGAAACGAGAGAGATTTCCATTCAATCTTTTCTAATAATTTTAGTTATTGGAATCGTTCTGAAACTCTTTGTAGCAATTATTCTTTCAATTTACATAGAAGAAAAACGGAAACAGCGGCTAATATTCTATCGGAAGGTGAAAAAACACTGGAGGGTGATTGATGGTCGTTCCCTGATTGGTGTAAGTGGAGCACTGAGAAGACTACTGCATCAGCAGGAGCAGTAGCTGTATCAAGAGTGCTAACAACACTGGGAGCTTGAAAGTCTTTTTTCCTTCAAGGGAAATAAAAATGATAAAGGTCAAGGTAATGGTAAAGGTGCCGGCGTTGATCAGTCCCCTGAGGACGCGCCGCCGCATTCATGTTCCATTCAAGTCGTAGAGGCTTGGTGAATGCGTATTTGGCCTATGCAATGACCTGCGGGAAGCCAGCCGCTATACCAGGTCAGTGTCTTTATCTTCCCAGACAAGTCTGGTACTAATTTACCCTACCTCAGGGATAGAAGGCTTGGTTAGCCCGGTCCGGGATCGATCACTCGACCGTGCAGGTGTCAGCAGCGCCTCTTACCAGAGTACCACGCGGGCTCCTCAAACAAAAATGGAAGAAAAGAAATGGGAGGAAAGGCAGCGGAGAAATCCTGGCTTGGCACAGTATTCTTCCCAACAACTGGACATCATTCCGTTTGGCTATCTGGTCGGATGTCACGGGCTGAAGGAGGTGAACTTTGCCCTACCTGTGTCCACCATACCCATTTAGGTGAAGTACTTTAGTCCACATTTTGCTCAGTTACATTGCTGGTGGTTGAGCTGAACTCCTTTCGTCACGTTCAGCATGGCGCCTTCCCTGGATTGATGAATTACTATCCTAAGCATCTGAATGCCAAAAGTATATGTATTCTTGATTAACCCTAACCAGTCCAAAGAGTGTTTGCCACCTTCATTGTCCTACATAGTCGAACGATCGATCCTCGCAAAGGGCTAATCTAAGCAACCACTACTCCAGGGTTGCGCAAAAAGGTAGCAAACTTATCTGAAGAGGCGAGAACGTCGAAACTTCAACATCTGGCTGTTTAGTTTACACAAGTGACCAACTAATGTAACCATTCAATTTTGGGTAAATTGATACCTGACTCATATGGTAAGGCAAAGATACTGCACATCAGCTCACTTGCAAGCGATGGTATATGTCAGATACGCACCAAATGGGGTCTGTGCTATCGTGAAGGGAAGGCGAAGGCATGGCGCGTCCTACGGGAGCTAATAGCCAAAATGCTGCTTTGTTAGTTTCAGATTAGACGAGCTGAATTCCTCGGACACCCACAGGACTTGAAAGAAGGCAAGAGCCAAAGTTTTGTTCCTCTCGCAACCTGCGACCGAATTGAGGAATAAGAAGAGCCGGAACGAGTGCGAGCCGTTGTTCATCTAACGGTGCTCGAAGTTCCGTCGCCTAGACCATAATAGCCGTTGAAATCTGGTTGCGGACGATTCAACAGCAAAGTGCGTTTCTGCGTTTCTGTGGTTTTGATTGACACCACTTTTTGTCATCGTGAATAGCCTCGACGAGACTGGTTCAAAATAGCGTTCTCGGTGAAAATCCGCTAGCATTGATGATGATCAGAATCGAAGCTCTCGAGGATTGTTGTGGAAAAACACCATGGAATAATAGCTGTGCCCAACCTGATGTGAAGAGCCCATCGATGGTAATTCGGGGTCAATCTCGATAGCGACGAAGGTCTTTTACCAGTTTATTTGATTTTCTCTGGACAGAAGGCGCCACTGACACTCGCGCGGTCGAGCGATCGACCCTGCCTAGGCTGACCAAGCTTTCCATCCCACCAGCGTCAGGTAAGCTGGTAACAGACTTGTTTGGGAGGGCAAAAACACTGCCTTGATATAGCGGCTGGTTCCCGCAGGTTGTATTTGCCAAATACGGATTCACCATGCTTCTACAATTGTGAATGGAAGACTAGTGCATGGCGCACCCTTAAGAGATTGACGAACGCCGACACTCTTGCCTTCACCTTTACCTTGACTACCGAAGAATTCCTACCAATTTCGAAAACCGACAGAATTCGACTTCGGTTTCTCAAGGTATGTAGTTTTTTTTTGAATTTGGGGAGGGTAGGAGCTGGTGGACTGACGAAACTGTAAGGACTGACTGCGGAAGCGATTCGAATTTAAAGTGTGCGAAAAAATTAAAAACTGAATTCTTTCTCTTAGTATTACCCTTCTTACCGTCCTACCTTGAACGACTGGTTCTTCGCCTCAGCTATCCAATTATCTAATCACTCCCTTATGTGTCATCTGATTTACCGTTGTAAGTTGAAGTGATTTTTGGATCGCACGAATTCATCTTGCTCTTTTCAAGCCCCGATGAAAATTTAACGACGAAAGTGGAGATAAATAGTTCGAATTTCTGAGATGGAATGAAAAGATAAGGTAATGTAGACAAAGGGAATGGAACTGGTAAGCGGGTTGGTTGACCGCGTCTTTGGGTTTTACTATACCAGTCAAGTTCAACGTATCGGGTTGGAAATAAAAGCGGAAACCGGAAACATTAGCAAAAACAACGTAAGGATTAGAAGCGGCGCTGCAGCTGCTGATCTCCGCCCATCTATGGGGGCTGTTAACGGCTGTGAACCTGTTTTGGTGAAAGGAAGCGGAATATGGCAAAGCTCTTCCGTTGATGTAATGTCATTGTATTATTGTTGGATTTTAGAAAGTAACGAGACGAATGATCCAGTGGTAAGAGGCGCGCCAACATCTCACGAATGCTGCTTTACTTAACTTCTGCCAGTGCCACCTGGGCCCAGATTCATCATTGGCAAACCCTCGATAAACCTCGAGATATATCCCAACGACGCCCACCTTTGTCTACTTATCCTAAACTTCCTATGTTGAACGCAAACTCTCATCGACTCTGCCTTCTGGTTCTGGGTTTCGGAGACAGCTTGTCCGTTCATGAATCTGGGCCCTGGATGATGAGCGAGAGGGTTAGTGCAGGGTAAGCAAGCTTGGGTGAGGGTAAGTAGACTGGCATCTGTAATGTCATGGATTTTTTTAGGCCACAAAGAAATATATTATTTAATTAATTTTTGTGGGTGTCCATGCAGACACGAGCATGACACTGCTGCAAACAAACCAAGCAGAGACGAAACATGAACCGTAGGGAAGAATAGATCAATGCAAATGCAGATCATACATCATACATTAATCACAATGTTCCATCAGTACCAATCAAACTATCAATCAATTGTGAGCAATAAAGCTATTCCCAAGGTCATAGGGGGTTTGTTTGGAAACGATTACGAGTAAGAAGAAAATATGTTGGCATAATCACCTCGAACAGGTTTCTGCGCAACATTTTTGTTCTATTACATAGAAATGCGGTAGGAAATGATCATCTCATTCAAAACGGCATCGAATGGAGAGGAATGTGTTGGTGCCTTCATTGGAATCGTTGAAACTATCAAGCTAAATCTGTTTGTCTCTGAGTCTTTTCCAGATTTGGCTTTTCGATTACGAGTAAGAAGAAAAATATGGAGATTTCACTTCCATTCTTTTCACAATGAACACATCTGCGGTTGTTCATCTGCTCAAACGGTCGATCGTCGCTTGGGCTAACAGAGACTTCCATCCCTCTGGGGTCGACTAAATTGGCACCACACTTGTTTGAAAAGGCAAATACCATGACCTGAAGTTACCCCTTGAAGTTTCATGCGCCAAATGCACATTCACCATTCTACGATCCTGAATGGGACATGAAAGCGGCGGCGCGTCCCCACGGGTATGTTCAACGCCGACACCTTATCTTACCAGTATCTTCTTAACACGTTGACGACCGTGTGACACAATGCTGCGTCACACGTAATAGGCAGAGTAGGACCGTGTGACACAATGCTCCGTCACAGTTTTGAAATTTACTTTTCTGACTTATCCCGATTTTTTGGGAAATATTTGTCTGGCCACTATATACCTCGTTATTAGAAATCATTGTAAACCTCATGGCCCGTAAAAACAATTCTTAGCTTCTGATTTACTACTGGAATTTTTGAATGTGCACTAGTTTTCTTTACAAGTAAAAACAAATAATGGTTATTGCAAGAAACAAATAAATGCAACCAAATACTGGTTTCCATAACAAACACATAAATACAAACAAACATTGATTATTAGAATAAACAAATAATTAACAATAAACAAATAACAATTTCCTTTTAACCTGGATAGAGAACAAGGACATTCTGAAAGTTTCCAGCTGTTACTTTTCTATTTTCTTTGCAAAAAAGGAATAGTCATAATCCCCGATATTACAGAACTGTATATGAAGTCTTAGAGATTTACTATTCACTTCCATTTCGAAAAAAATCCGCCGTATGCCGGCATCATGAGACAGCCTCAGCGCGGTAGAAAATCGTTTGGTCCCAGGCGCCAGACACGCGAAAAAGGCGCTGTCGTCAATGTGTTAAAGACCCTATTCTACCTTTACCACCCCATCTGTGCTAGTCACTGTCAAATATATTAATAATATACATTAATGGTAAAATGTTCGATGGAGTGCCCAGAGACCCCGTAATTTCTCTTTTTGAACAACCACAGATGAGCTCATTGGGAAAATAAAAATGAAAATAAAAAACATTAATCATTTCCCTGGATAAAACTCTCATAATGAGTGTCATCTTACCATTAATTCTTCAATCTGAGCTGATCTAAAGCCTATGGTGCTAAACATCTTCCACTGAAAAGCTCTAACTCTCGGAAAAAAGCATAAGATTTTTATTTCAGAAATGACTAACAGTCAACATTAGACATTGATTTAGCTTCCATAATTTGAAACCCATGCATTTAGAAATCGTGATTTAGTGGACCAAGTTCAAGTGACAGTTTATCAACAAAGAGAAACGTTTTAAATTGTTCGTCATGAATAGTTTTGCCACAGCCTAATCATCTCGGAACGAGCCCGAATGGAAAAGAAATATTGCCGAAACCTGTTTCTAGATTTCGGTAATTGTATTTTGAGAAAATTGAGGAAAAAAGCGCTCCAGCGTGGATCCAGCAGTGGAAGCAGGGACAATGACGGTGTTGACAAGCACTCTATCAACGGCGGCTAGGCGTTTTCCTTTTTGTGGTGTCGAGAGACCAGTTACTGCTTTCTAGTAGCCTGGAGAAACCGGTACTCAACTAGCTCCGGATCCGCAAGAAGTAGATGACAATTGTGGGTGTTCTCAGTGACCAAATCCGCCATCTCAAAACAAGTGCAGAAGATTTGTTGGTTGAAATTAGAGGGTAAAATATACCCATGTTGTAGGGTTTTGAGAATCACCATCCTTCCCGATAGGAGAGTCGAAGAGAATTACTTCGGTTAGCATAATAGGAAATAGAAAGGTTAGGCTCGATTTGTCTAGTTCAGCTTGGTTTGTGAAAAGATGAAACCTATTAGGTTGTTAACTAAATATTTGTCTTTTTTAAGCTTCTGTTGTGCACCTTGTAGATAAGCTTCCAAAACCATCCAGATAGCATTCGATAGAGAATTATTTGCTCTTCCACGACATGTATCTGCTATTTTCAAAACCTTGAAATTTTGACAACTTTTCGACCATTGAAGTTGAAATCAAAAATGAGAAAAATTGACCCCACCGGCAGTGAATTTTCCCTGCTTCGTTTCGCGACTTCCTGCAAAATCGTATATACCTTTTGAAAGTAGACAAATTTTTCTATAAAATGGTATACAGTGTGTTTTGGTTTTCCTTGGTTTTTGTGTATTTACAGAGCGTCAAAGTGGGGTATCTCAGAGGAAAAAAATTTTTGGGATGCTGACAACAAAACCTGGTGCGATTGGAAAACTGTGTTGCATCTCCTTATAGCCCACATCCTTTTCTTTCGAATGGTACCTAAAATTCTGCAAAAGGTTTCCAACGAAAAGTTTTACACGACGAGGAATTTTGAAAGCACTTTCATGATAAAAGTTTAAAAACGGCCAGCTCGGAAAAATAAACACACTACCTGATAGAGCAACGAAGGCTCTATCGTAAAGTGTTTAGCGCTCATAGAAAACTTTCGGCAGAAAGGCAGCACAAGCATCCAAAAAATTATTGTTCTCTTTGAGATACCCCCCTTTGACGCTCTATAAGTAAACAAAAACCAAGGAAAACCGAAACAAACCGTATACCATTTTATAGGAAAATTCGTCTACTTTCAGAAGCTATATACAGTTTTGCAGGAAGTCTCGAAACGAAACAGGGAAAATTCACTGTCGTTGGGGCCAATTTTTCTCATTTTTGATTTCAACTTCAATGGTCAAAAAGTTATCAAAATTTCAAGGTTTGGTAAATAGCAGATAAATGTGATGAAAGAGTAAATAACTCTCCATCTGGATGTTTTCGGAAGCTTCTCTACTAGGCGCACAACGGAAGCTTGGAAAAAACGGCAAATAATTAGGTAACAACCTAATATATAGTAATGACGGAAAAGAGAAAGTCTAGGGAAAGACTCAAAAACGAACAGACTCAGTTGATAGTTTGAGCGATTATAATGAAGGCAGAGGAAGAACAAGAAACCCAACAACCTCTTTTCCACAGCATATTTCGATGTCATTTCGAATGAGATGATCCTCTCATGTAATGGAACGATAGTTCCGCATAGAAACCTGTTCGGGGTGATTATGCGAACATATTTTTCTTCTTAATCGTTTCCAAACCAACCCTCTTTAACCTTGAGAATAGCTCTATTGTTCACAATTGATTGATAGTTCAGTTGGTACTGATGGAACACCATGAAGGATAGATTTTTCTGTGGCCGCAAACAACTTCCATTATGTTACAAATACCACAGTAGCTTTCACCGCGCATGGAATCTACTTACCCTCTGGGTTACCCTAACCTAGACGTCTCGCTCGTCTTCCCGCAGGGATGACACAGTGTCCGTCGCCAAATTGGCCACCATTTGAGTCGACTTTCACTAAATTTTCACTTCATTGTGATCCGAAACCAGAAAAGAGGATAAAGATGTATACGAAACGATTGGACAGAAAATGTGAAATATAGACGAGGAGGAAGGCCAGGAAAGAAATCTGCCATATCAAACCGCGATGATTGTATGGTAGTCCAATCGCTAGACCTTTTTTCAGCTCGTTTCAACCGCTAAAATTTCAGTTGTGCCAAAAGCGCTCACAATATCAACTGAAGGATTCTTGTGCGATAGACTGGAATTATATTTTTTTAGATAAATGCTCTAAAACAATTCGGATATTATTAGAGACGACAGACTACATTATTCCTAAGAGTACGAAATTTCGCATACCAGTCTCAAAGTCTAAGTTAGCAAATAGGATTTTCGAAATTGTAGAAGCAAAAAATGTAAAGGTGTCGTTATAATCAATCCCTTAAAGGCGTGCCACAGCATTCGTGTTCCACTCAGAATAGGAGAGGCACGCTGAACGCGCATCTGGACTATACAATGACTTTCAAGGGCCAGCCGCTATACCAAGTCAGCATCCTTATCTTCTCAGACAGGTCTGGTAACAATTTACCCTACTCCGGAGGGATGGAAGGCTTTCTTAGCCCGGGCCGGGAACGATCGCTGGACGATGCGAGTGTCGGTAACGTCTCTTTCCACTGCACCACACGTGGCTTTGGAAGCTATATATAAGATTAACAGATAATCTAGAAATAAGCAGTAGCCAATGAATTACACAACGGCTCCACAGGCTCTGACCAACGAAGACGAAAAGAGCACGAGAGTTAAACTTTTGCGCTCTAGAACTCCTTCGCTCCTTATTATTCACACGCAAGCAGTGCACTGACGTCCAGGAAACCACCATGATAATATTTAGTGCCTAGAGTGAACGGACAGGTTGTTTACTACCATGAAATCGTCGCGATACCGATATAAAGCTCGAGAACTACAAGTGAGTTTCAATTGTCAGTTCATATCTATAAAGCGGCGGTTGCCCTTCATTCGTTAAGTGCTACCATGGTGGTTTCATCGACGTGAGTGCGATTCTTGATAAGGAATAAACACGATTGGAGAGTTACCTAGACCCTGGAGTGGGTAACGTTTCACCCACCATGCACGAACTTCTCCTTTTCTCCTCCTACAGCTTTCAGCATTCGCACAACTAGTGACTTTTCTAATTTGAAGGAAGCGTAAAGTCTAGCAATAAGAGCTAAGCACGAAGTCGGAGCTATTCTTTCCCTCCCTAACTCACCTTCACGATTCGCTTTAGAACTAGAGACCGGCTGATTCGACTTTTGTGCCCAAGATAACGGTGAGTTCCAGCACCAAAAACTCACAGCTGTGGCATTTGATGGTGATATGATCATTCCATTGAATGGAGCATCAGAACCAGTTTATCGATGATCATCCTTGCTGCTAACCCAGCCACATGCCTATCCATCCGCAATCATGAATCGGTCGTTCCGCCTATCTAATTGATATTAAAGAGACATTAAGATAAGAGATAAGCTGTTGGAGAGATATCACTGGCAAAAGGTGGATGAAACGGGTAAAGTAGTCCGCGTTGATCGCTACCCTTGATAATGACCACGCACTCGTCTACTATTCTGAATCATAGAGGTATGATAAATGCGGATCTGTTCAGTACAATTATCTGCTCAGTACGCTTCAATTCAATGTCTTCCTGACAAGTCTGGTAGCAGACTACTCTAACCCGCGAGAACAAAAACTTGGTCACCCCGGCTGAGAGAAGATCGCTCGTGAAAGTATTATGGGCATCTTAAAGCTTTCCATTCCCTGGGTCGTTAAAAATCGTTCTTATCAGGCTGTGTGTAATGGATGATGGAGACCCGCACGAATAGCAATTCAAAGTCAGTCTACCCGACCCCGGTGGGAAGGATGGCTTGGCTAGCCTAGGCGAGGACTAATCCCACGTGGGTGTTAGGCTGTTCACCACGACACCTGGCAAGACGAAGAACATGAAAATGAAGATTTCAATGAACATTTTTCGAACGTTTGCATGAAGGGTCGTCGTCCAATATTTTATCAAACAACTTCGTGTCCCACACGGGGCGGGATGGCCGAGAGGTTAAGAGCTTAGGCTCAAGATCTCGATGATCAGGGTTCAATCCCATCCCAGGCAAATACCCTTGCCTAGCTTGGAAATAGCTGAAAAAAAGGGTGTCGGTACCAGCGTCAGGCCCGTGTGACAGGTCGGCTGATGGAGGAAAACTGTCACGATCACAAGACGGATCGATGGTCGCATGCAAGGAAGCGGCGCTCAAGAACCTGCAATCGAGGACGATATAGCCACCCCACAAGGAGCTCAACACTGAGACAAGCTGGCAGTGTGGCACCTCAAGAAATGCGGGAGAAGCATCAAGAAGAAGAACATGGAGCGACTATCATGAAAGACGTACCCCGTAACTGATCGGGATAAAAACGTTGTGGAATAAAAAAAAAACTTCGTGTCTCACACCCGCGGCAGCTTCCCCTAGTCAGCGCCTGCATAGGTTTTATTGAGAAATTTGGGGTGAAGCTATTCACCTCACCGGTCACAGGTCTGAAACAAGCAACTCATATTATTAGTTTCCTTTTTTCCGATCGATCCCTGCCCAGGCTAACCAAGCCTCCCATGCGTCCGAGGTCGGGTAAATTGGTTCCATATTTGTCTGGAAAAGTAAAGACAGACTTATTAGGTTGTAAAGAAAGTTCTGTCATTTTTTGCAGCATATATTCAAAACGCCATAACTCGGCTCATGTCTCACCGTTTCTCTTCATTTAACGACCATTCGGAAGATCACATTATTGTCTATGGAATGCGGTATAAAGTGTGCCGCTATCGCAAAAGTCTAAAGATAGGAATTAAGGCAAATGTTCGAAGGCGGATTCGACATCGCGTTGGTATTAGGATCCTCTCTTCCTTGAGAAGCCATATGAACGTTTGAAATTCGGCACATAATTAGTACGAGGTCTGGCAATTTCGACGGACAAAGATGAGTTTCAGTGTGTCGTTGGTTTGAATTCTGGAGATCATTTTTTGAAACACGTGGATTTGTGTTGCTGCAAAATGTCAAATGGACTCTATGGTTCCCAGCTTCGGTTGAATCGTTTTGAATGCTACATATATTCACGATGTGCACTTCCTTCTTTATCGTTCGGTAAAAAATAGGGAACAAAAGGCACACTAGTACTGCTGCAGTTCATCATAACGTCACCATTGTCCTCGTGTCGTGAAAATCTGGTTTCTTAACCGTCTCAGAAGGATCGTCGTTGTGTAAAAAACGGGAAAATCTCCTCTCATCATAATATAATATCCGTTCTTCGTCGTAGGTTAGAAGTCCTTATGAAAGTGGCTCCGCTAAATCCATTTCAATTGATGAACCCGCAACACTCATTCGCACTAGGAGCAGAGGGTCCGAATGTCGAACATTTTAATTAATCCAGATCTTGAGACATTCGCGATAGCGTCACACTTTATATGCGTTCCCTAGAGAAAGATGTGCTCTTTCGAATGGGGCTTGAATTAAGGAAAACGGCTGGACATGAGTAGAGTTATGACGCTTCAAATATAATGACAGAACTTTCTTTACAACCTAATATATAGCGGCTGGTTCTCGCAAATCATTGCGAATACACATTCACCGTACTAAAAGGAACATGACTGCTGTGGCGCATCCTTATTGTAATGATGTATGTTAACCCTTTGCCTTTACCTCTGCGTTTACCTTTACGTTACCACTTCTTATTTTGGACCCCCAATCTTTCAGTGATTACGATGTGGACAAAAGTGTTGAAGAGCGCGTCAGAGAAATGCAGAATCAAGTTGGAACGCTCTCCGTACTAACGACGGTAGGTGTGGTTCTTTGTGGGACAAGCATACACCTGGTTTATTTAAAACCTAAAAGGAGAAATAGATGCAATCAGTAGAAAGAAAGAACAAAAAAAGAAAATACAGAAATAAAGAAGATACGAATTCAATTTTGGTGAATTTTGTCATTTCAGGTAACGTTGTTGCTCGCCTTGCTCATGGTTGTTTTGTACATCCTTGAGATGATATGTAGCTCAAGGAACGGTGAAAAAAGTGTGAGCATATCCTACATCTATGAGAAATTTTCATTCGATGCAAAGCTACATAATAAACCACCCTGGGAAATGACTCGTCAGGTAAAAAACCACCTTTTCAGACTCGTCAGCAACTACCCACGGCTGTGGTTATTCAGCCAAAAGAAGACGAAGATAAAGCAAAGAAGAAAGCTAAAGCAGAGCAATCAGAAGAATGGTGAGCACAGAGTTAGAAAGAAAGAAAAGAGAAAGAGAGAGAGAAAGTTTTTCATCCACCAAAGAGGACAGCGTAGCTCCAAGTCAAGGCCATTTAGTTCAACTTTCTCAGGGCGTTGTGGTAAGAGGCGCTACTGACACCGGCACGGTTGAGCGATCGATCCTCATTTGGGTCAACGAAGCCCTGCAACCGTCCAGATTCATGTAACTTGGCCGCAGACCTTTCTGGGAAGGTGAAGGCACTGACTTGTACAGCTAGTCCTGGTGGGGTGTGGTTCAACTACCCGCACACCATGCCTTTAGAATTCTGAATGAAAGACGAATGCACTGCGCGCTCTGAGGTGACTGACTAATACCAACCACTCTACCTTCGGCACATCTTTATTTAGATGTCAATATGCTGTGAGATATCTGTGATTTCAGTCGGCACAATGCAAATCGATTTTTCCCTTCAAAAACGAAGATGCTCGATGTGGATCTGAAAAGTCCAGAGAACGAGGCTGCTGAGAAGAAACAACTCAAGAAGAAATTGGAGGAAGCGGTGAGGCTCCAGCTTTCCAGCAAATATTTTTACTGAAAAAGTGAAATTTTAAAAAAATGTGGTTCAGAGAGGTCAGCCAGAAGTGCTATCAGTTCCGCTGGGAGCGCCACCGACGTACGCCGAGTCGAAGAAGGTCATTTTTCTTCATAGTTTCATCTATTCTCTTATCTCTTCAGGAAACGATTAATCGATAATGATCGATGAAATTCTTGAATCAGTTTCAATTTTCTTCATATTCTTCATATTTTGTCTACTTTTCTTCATTTTACTCCATTGTGAGTGTAAATGAGATCGACAGTTTCCAGGATGTAGTACTAGCGACGGGCACGACTACCCCAACGCCTTCAACGACTGCTCCGAGTGGGTTTTTATTAGGTTGGCAACTAAGATCGTGGACTCTCAAACGCCTTCAACAAAAGCGTTAGTTACCAAATAAAGAGAAAGATTACCCAAACGACATATGAACCATCAAAACGAACAGGTAGTTCCTCACTCTCAGGTAGATGCCCCATTCCACTTCCTCAGAAATGCTGAGTTTTTGAGGAAAATTATTTTCATAGGTGCATTTTGACCTACATCTCATTACTGGATCGTCTTCGCACCAGAGAATGCAGGAAAAAGCAAAATAAGTATTATTCATAAAGTGCACTATCTGTAGTATAACCTACATGAATAAGAGTCTCCCAGCTTACATCTTTAGAAATTTGGAGAGATCGAAACGCAAAGTGATGTTTGGCGGCGCCTTGATGAGGGGTGACACGACTTCCAGACAGCTGCTTAAACCGACTACCGCGTAGTTCAACCTGTACACAATTAGACTAAAGACAGTAGGGCTCTAGGTGAATACTGAGACTACCATCGATCAATTCTCGAAAGGTGGCACCTTCGTAGAACCTCCAGACTGAGATCATCAGCTTCTTGTGAGGAGGTGGATTTGAGGATCTGTAGCGGCCTTCATTTTGTTTTAGGTGGCCGGCTAGCAAGTCATCAATTATCAAGTAGTGTCCACATCCCATCGCGCGTTACCACTTTGTGAACAAGTGATTCGTTTTTAGAGCAAGCTCGACGTTCAACTGTGGCATCCGACCCACCCATCTCCGCGATGGGTCAAATGGCACGGGAAATTATTGGCCAATTTTACAGAAAAACTAAAATAGTGGAGAAATTTTTCTGTTGAGCTATTTGAGCATCTGACTTCGAATGTCAACATTGATCTTGCCGAGCTCTGATTTCTTTCGGAGGAACTACATAATTACGGCCTTCCGAACGAGCTCCATAGGTCATCCGAAGTACACTTTTTCTTTCGTTCTGAACTGCTTGCTCAATATATCCTGATATCTTTGAGTAGCATCAATCGTTTCAAGACATCATCACCAGATTCTGTACACACAAATTATAACGCTTCAGCAACCTAGTCGCTAAGCAGTTACTCTTGAAGAAGGACTTGGTAAACGCTGGTTTTGAATGTTTTCATTTCAAGCGGAAAAAGTTTCCCAGCAAAGAAAAGTGACAGGGTTTATGAGTGGTTTTGAAAACTACTTCATATGCGCTATCATACGGTAAGAAGAGAAATTAAATTGCTCAACATTCAAGCAAGTTGTGCTTGCTAGAAGTAATGACTGCAAAACAGTCCACGAACTTAGTTGTCAACCTAATAGCTACTTTTTCAAACCAGCTAACAATTTGCAACTATTTTTCTTATTCTCTTTTCTGGTGCATCTGAAAAATTTAGACGAAATTCGCATTTCAGAGAAATCTACGACGTCCACGTCAGATTCGGCTCAGGCAGAACCGGTGAGAAGTCTTCTTTCCTTGCCTCAGGGCCTCTATCAATCCTGATTATCGCACTTGAAGTACACGTTGACGAAAATCATATTCTTGTTTTAGATTATAGCAGTGTCGACACCCGCACCGCCTATAGGTGGTAAAGCAGAACCCCAGGTAAGCACCCCAGGTCGGCATTATCCTACAGACGCGCCATGAGTTCGTCTTCCGCTCTGTTAGCACAGAAGAGATTTTAGATTGGATTTTTGTACTTCACTTTGCGGTTTTATACAAAATAACTGAAACGGGAAGAACTTGTTAATCCAAATGATTCTTTTCACACTACTTTTTGAAAATTCTTGGTTTCTACACTTGTTGCGGAGACTTCGCGTTTTCGGCCTATACAATGAGTTGTGGGGCAGCTCCTGTCCCACAAATCATTGTATAGGCTGAATACACATTCACCGCGCCTCTAAGGGCCGGGGCATACTAATGGCGGACGGCAGCGGACGGCAGCGGACGGGGACTGGCGATTCAAGGGAACTGGAACATTTTTGTTTGAGAGAACATATGGGGGCGCAGAGACGCAGGGTACTCAATACAGGCAGAGTACGGCGTAGTGACAGATTGCGTGTGGGGCGGCCGATGACGTGACGGGACGGCGCGGTGCGAATGGGTTTTAGTTGTTCGCGCCGCGCCGCACCGTACGAGGGCGCCGCATTTATTTTTTGGCCTATTTTGGTTTTAGTTACATTTTAGTCACTTTGTTCATCCTCATCTTATGATCTTTTCATCATCTTATAATCTTAACATCATTTTACTATATTTTCGGTACTGGGGCCGTTCGACGGCCATCTCTCCTCCCCTCGTCCCTCTAGTCAATAGCAGGCGGAGAAGCGGGGCCACGTTGTCATCGATTTGCTGCGTGGTCAAACGTGGCATGAGAGCGCTCCACGTGGATGGCCGACGAACGGCCCCAGTACCATTTTTTCTCTTCAAAACTGAAAGTCTAGCGATGATCAGCATACCAAACACCTCGAAGTTCTATAGTTGCAATTGTTATGAATTTTATGCAATGACAAAAAATAGGAGAAAACCTGTGCAACAGTAAAACGACCTCACGTAAACGTAAACGTAAACGTAAACGACCCTTAGGGCCGGGTTTCAGTTCTTCGCCCGCCGCCACCCGCCGCCGCCTGCCGCTGCCGTTCGCCATCGCCGCGCCCCATAGTGACGGCGACGGGCGGCGACGGGCGGCGGCGGGCGATGAAGTATAACTCGGGCCTAAGATACCGAATGAAAGACGAGTGCGTGCCGCTTTCTTACAAGGGAGGTTGCTCAGCGTGCTCCGAAGATTCACAACGAGGCCCATATCGTTTTGGAGAACATCGAATGACGATTACAACGGTATAGGTTGTTTTTGGTATGGGCAAGTGGATGTCCCCAAAAAAGGCAAAAAACCTTGGAAACTAACCAGTGGCAAAAGGGCTTCTAGATCGCAAACACCAGAGATACCACCAGAATCGACCCAAATTCAAAAACAAATGTCAGATTCGTGATCAGCGCCCCGAATAACCGCAGTAGACAAAGTTTGAGTTTGAGTTTGACAACCTGCCTCGTTAGGAGACTGATCGACGCCGCAGCCACTTCCCCTTTGCCTAATGCTTCATACATCTTTTTGAGGGAGTATGCCCAACGAATACCCCATGTGAGGTCCAGACTGCTCACGGCTACTTGGGAATAGATGAAAAATAAATGAAAATCAAAATAAATACATAAATGAATAAACTTATCTTCACCAAAATTTTCCAAAAACCCCAGTCACATTTGTCAGTGCAAATGGGTAAGGTGTGGATATGAAATGCACCGTACTTTCACTGACGTTACCCTATTCCATTCGCAATTTGAGATCAAACAGCTTTCAATAGTGCGTCGGTTTATAACGTTCTTTTTAGGCCGCTCCAGGCGCGACACCCGCAACACCGCAGCAAGCTGTTCCGCCTCAACCACAGGTGAGAATTCGTGGGAGATAAGTAATTTCGCCGGAAAAGTATACATACAACTTTAGCTCTGATTCAGCTGCTCAACTATCCTCATCCTGTAATTAAGTTTAAGACGGAACAATGAAGTCGATCTCATTAGCTCACCATTCTGGCGGGGTCAAAAAGCGTCTCCTTAACTCTTGAATATGGCAGAATTTTTAAGCGATTTGACAGAAGATAGATCGTGTTACTCTGAATCCAACCATACTTTTTTCGACGAAATAAGTAGAAATGGAGATGTATATGATATGAGTAGTCACATGCGACAGCCGTCTGTGCCGCGGGCGATTAGGTAGCCGCGATACTATACTAATAATAATACAGTAAGAGGTAAAAGGTTAAGGTGTCGGCGTTGACTAGTTCCCTGACGACTCGCGTGGTACAATAGTAAGGGGCGGTACTGATACTGGCAGGGTCGAGCGTTCGATTCCCCCGGGCTAACCAAGCCTACCATACCTCCGGGGTCGGGTAAACTAATACAAGACTTGTCTGGCAAGGTAAAGACACTAACTTGGTATAGCGGCTGACCACCCGCAAGTCATTATATAGGACAACTTCGCATTCAATATGCCTCTACGCTTCTGACGATACGAGGGCGGCAGGGCAGCGCGTCCATCGAGGGGGGTAGATCAACGTCGACACCTTTGCCTTATACGTTTTCCTGTGTTATTAAGAAACGTTTCACTTATGGCTTTTCCAGGCCGCACCTGCTGCGCCTTCTCCAACAGTGTCAGCCACTCAAGACTCCACAGCCACGACGAACACCACCACTGCAGGCGCTGCAGTTCCGGCTCAACCACCTCCGCTCACACAGCTGAAGACCACCACCAAACAGCCAATCCCTCCGCGGCCGACGATTCCTCCGAGAAAATCAGCACCGGCGTTCCCAGTACCTGCTAAGCCACCTACAAAATACGTCAGAACCCCGAAGCGAACCGGATCAAATAGTATGAGCATGTCACAGTCGGCTGGATGGCCGCAACCTGCTCCAGTTCCTCGAAATCCGACTCAACCGGGTAGCGCTGACAGCAGCGCGGCTCCCGGTGCCGCGGCTTCTTCTAAAGGATCGAAACAAAGCTTCGCTCAAGTGAGTTCACCGTCTTGGCGTTTAACGCATTCTGGTGAAGAAAAAAGATTAATATCTGGTCATTATGGATCGACTCTCTAAGGACGCGCCGTGCATTCGTCTTGCTTATAGAATAGTAGTAGAGGCTCGGTGATTGTGTACATGGCCTGTACAATACCTTGGTGTTCCAGCCACTGTTTAGGTTGGTGTCCCCATCTTCAGAAAAAGGTCTGGTGTCAATTTAGTACTTCACCCTGGCGGGAGTGAGGCTCGATAATCCGGGTGAAGATCGATCGACCCGTCCGTGTGGGCATCAGTAGGACCTCTTATCGCCTTCCATACACTCAGGTTTGATAATTACTATATACCAGGCTTGTACATAGAGGAAGGTGGAGATCTGTTACGATCTATGGGTTTCCACTGGGTGTTCTATTGAGCGATTACCTAGTGCTCTGAGATGAGGGGTGGAATACAATTGCATGGCACTCCTGACATTAATAATCGACTACTGCCTGTAGCTTTTTCTTCTTCGTTACAAGAACCGATAAAACTCGGGTTGTGAAATGTCTCAGAAGCTGATTACTCTACTATACTACAGCTCTATACGGCCCTTCCTCTGCTCGACAGAAGGTAACAAATAACATTCTGTTGGTAACCTCCCAGAGCAGCCTGGTACCACTTTACCCAGTCACGATGAGATGGGAGACTTGACTAGCCTGGACTAGCTTTGATCCGTTGAATGAGCGACTGTCATTAGACCGGATACGTAGCATTCCGACCAAGTTGCGGTATACTAGAAATGGTCACGAACGTGATTCCTTCATATACAGTACCAGATCCGCCGCAACGAAAAGCGGCAGTAGCGGCGCTCCGGAGCGCCGAAAGCGCCGTTCCGGTGTCCACGCATGGTGAGCCGGGAGGAGTCAACCACAGTTCGTTTGCATCCCATGTATATTGTCGGCGAGGAGGGGGTGGAGCCAACTCGGTGGTGAGTCACCTAGCGAGGGACCGAAGCGGCAACGGGATCCGAAAATCAAGGGGTCAAAAAAATCGACTTGAAACAGGTTTCACGAATTTGAAAAAAAAATGTACATGGAGGTTTAGTACTCAAGGTGCTGAGCTTGAATATACACTTATTTTTGCAAAAAAAACGAATTTTAGAGAAGTTATTCAAAAACGGCGGGTTTCGGCGCTGCGAGGCGCCGCTGGCATCGTCATTGCGGCGCGTCCGGTATTGTAGTTGAAGACCACATCACAGTTACACGGTCATTTTCAGATGCGCCTAAAGTGAAATGAATTTCCAGGAACGATTACCATTTATTGAATAATCACAGTTTGTTGTAATGAGGCTGTTGTATATCGATAAAAGTTTCGCAAATT
Source organism: Nippostrongylus brasiliensis (assembly GCA_030553155.1). NCBI lineage: Eukaryota > Metazoa > Nematoda > Chromadorea > Rhabditida > Heligmosomidae > Nippostrongylus > Nippostrongylus brasiliensis. Next base: position 14,193,610 of record CP130733.1, on the reverse strand, counting down.
ATTTCCGCCTGTTGTTTCCCCTAACTAAAGCTCAATATCGTTGCCTTGCAACTTCTTTGAGAGTAACGTTTCATGTTTGCATCACTTTACATTCAGCACGAATGATTTTCGAGTGCTTCATTCCAGGGAGATGGTGATGACGGTTTATTTCATATATCTCGCGTTTTGGCAGATTTTTCTGTATTGCATTCGCTGAAGTATGCGTCTGGACAAACATCCTTAATTGTTCGAGATTCGGAACCAAACGCGTACAGCTTCCTGTTAACATCTTCAGAAAAATATCTGTACATAAATTGCTATTTCTAGAACTCTGTCATCCTATATTTATTGATTATTTTGAGGTGCTTTATACTAAGTTGTAGGGAATGTTCTGTCCGTTCTCGTACCTTCTCGAAGTCATTGCGCACCAAATTCGAAAGACGGCAAATAAATGACAAGTTGTGTCTTCTTCATTTGGAGAAGAGTTCCTCTTTTTGCAAAAGTAGCTTTTTGATACTTCCTCCACATTCGTGATTTGTAAGGAAGCTTCAATGGCTTGCATTTTCCGCATAATATTCCATGTGCGACTTTCGATAAATCTCGGCATAGTGAATCCGTACTACAAATGATGTACTATTTTACTGTTAAGCAGAGGACCGAGACTTTTGAACCACTTTATTTGGCTAACGTTTCGGTGTTATCGGCTTCGTCGTAGCCTGGAAGGTCGAATATACAGGGTGTGCAAAAATTACCCGTGCACCTAAACATTTTATTGTTTCCAAATGTTGTTAGGAAATGTCCCGTCTCTCTTGCCTACTATATGTTGACCGAACGTTGCGCAACTCATACGTACTAGAGTACGTAATGGTCAAGCGTTCAAACCACCGAGTTGCTATTATCGAACTTCATAAGGCCGACAAGCAAACGAAGGACATTGTGAAGATCCTTTCCGTGCCCCGAAGAACGGTTCAGGATACGGTGAGACGCTACAAGGAATTGAAGACCAAAGGGGATAGAAAAGGAAGAGGACGTCTCACGTCAGCTACGAACCGGAGAAATATGAAAATCGTGAGAGAAAAATCCGAAGGGACGCCAGGAGGTCGATGCGATAGATGGCGAAAGATGTTGGAACAAGCGTGGGTTCAATGAGAACGATAGTCAGGAAAAAGCTTCAGAAATACCCCTATCGTCTGCAGAAGTGCCAGCTCCTAACGGATACTATGAAGAAGAACAGAGTGGAAAGATGCAAAAAGTTGCTGCAGCGATTCACGGTGGCACGCGCTCGGAACATCGTCTTTACGGATGAAACACTTTTCACGTTGGACCCAGTCTTCAACTCCCAAAATGAGAGGATTCTTGTGGAATCACTTGCTGATGCTACTGCCAAAGAACGTCTTCACGAAAGTGCGAAGAAGCCTCAATCCGTTATGGTATGGGGAAGAGTCACATCATCAGGAGAAACCCGACTTGTTTTCGTCGAAGCTGGCTTGAAAATCAACGCAGCGGTTTACAAAGATATTCTGGAAAACGTACTCAAGCCGTGGGCCGTATCACACTTTGGAAAAGAATACTGGTGCTTTCAACAAGATTCAGCACCAGCGCACAAGGCGAAGATTGTCCAGAACTGGTGTGCCGAGCAACTGCCGGACTTCATCGCACACAGAGATCGGCCCTCTAGTTCTCCGGACCTTAACACGATGGAGTATTCTGTGTGGGCCATCTTGGATAGAAAAGCGTGCTCTACCAAGAATCCAAATTTGGACTCTCTCAAAGAATCGCTTCTGAAATCCTGGGACGAAATTGATGATACATACCTGCGTGCCACATGCAAAGCGTTTGTCGGACGTCTGAAGAACTGTGTGAGGGCTAAGGGCGATCATTTCGAAAACCGTTAGTGCACTTTGAATCACCATGTTTGTAGTTGATATTTTTGTTTGTTAGAATTGATCTTCGAAGCTTGATTTCAAAATGCCAACAAATTTTTAGTGCACGGGTAATTTTTGCACACCCTGTACATATATTCAGTCAAGTTCACGAGCATTTAGTGACTCTTCGACAGAGTCTTTGTAAGGAAGCTTCAATGGCTTGCATTTTCCGCATAACATCCCATGTGCGACTTTCGATAAATCTCGGCATAGTGAATCCGTTATACAAATGATGTACTATTTATTGTTAATACTCACGGGGTCCAGTCAAAGAGCGGCGAAGCCGCTCCTTGATTGGATTCTTCGAAAATTCGAAGGTTTACGCTGGAGTTTTGGGAAATTCGTAGGTGTACCGCTAGGTTCAGTCAAGTTCACAAGCATTTAGTGACTCTTTGACAGGGTACTACTCACGGGGCCCAGTCAAAGAACTGCGAAGCCATATACATATTTGAGAAGCTGCTCGCCTAAACACCATTTCTTACTACGAAGGACTATTCTAGAGTCTAGAAGAACGGGAAACAGAAATTGAAAGGAGCAGTCAGAAGCGTACCTTAATGTTGGTTGCCGAGGAAGTAAGAAATGGTGCATGAGCGAATAGCTTCTCAAATACATATTCGACCTTCCAGGCTCCGACGAAGACTACATCACCGAAAGGTTAGCCGAATAAAGTGTTACAACAATCACGGTCGTCTGCTTAACAGCAAATAGTATTACGGAATTACAATTCAGTAATTAGTATACAAACAGAACAACATACCACATCCAAGGCGGATTCGTAAAACAACGGCCACACAGCTAAAACGCTCAGAAAAGCACACGTTAAGAGGGTGTGACCAGGTGGATTAGCAGACTATGTATAAGCGTCGAATGGGTGAGGGACATTTCGCACGAAACCCTAATTGCCAACTCATGGCGCGCGCAAGGTGACCTGCGGACCATTGCCGAGTTCATGGCGTACACGTGCACCCTGGTCCTCGCCGCACGCGATCTTGGCTACGGCCGAGTTCCTTGTTAAGGCGATGGTGACCCGACGAGTGAGAAGAGTCGCCGGATCGACTAGATCGGGAGTGAGAGCTATCGCTCACCGATACAGAGAGCGCGTAAGGCAGTGTAAGGAGTCGTACATGCACTACACCTACACATGCCTACATCAGAATTTCGATCTCCATTCAATAGGCTCAATCGCATTTAGGGAAAACTGTTGAGAACAGAATTCTGTGCCATAATTAGATGAAAAAACACCGCCAGAAATCTATTTTTTCGATGCGCTGAAGGCAGCACAACTCTCGGAAAATTTTAATTTTTAATTAAAAAACGATAAAATTTATAACCGTTGCAGTTTGTTGGAGAATCTGTTAGGATGTGACCACCCCGATTTGGCCACTCTCATTAAACGCTTAGGAGTTCTTAACCTGAAGGCAAATTGCACGTTGCAACGGAAAATAACGGGGAAAATGTTGCAGAACATCAACTTCATAGGAACCTTTTTTGCAGAATTTTGTATCAAGATGTCGAGGCACGGGGCGTGCAGTATGAACTAGATATTGCCATTATTTTCTATTCGATTCCAATTACTTGATTAAAGAAATCCTATTTGAAACCCATACGCAATTTTGGCACAGAATTGTGTTCTCGACTGTTTCCTCCAAATGCGATCGAGCTCACTGAATACAGCTCAAAATTCTTATATAGGCATGTGTAGGTGTTGTGCATGTTTGACTCCTTACAGTCCCTTATGCGCCCTCTGTATCAGCGAGCGATAGCTCTTGCTGCCGATCTGGTCGAGCTGGTGACTTCTCTCGTCCGTCGGGTCACCATCGCCCTAACGAGGAGCTCGGCCGCGGCCAAGATCGCGCGCGGCGAGGGCCAGGGTGCACGTGCACGCCATGAACTCGGCAGTGGTCCGCAGGTACTGTCGCCTTGCGCGCCCCATGAGTTGGCAATAAGGGTTTCGTGCGAAACGTCCCCCTCCCGCGTCGAATACGTTAAAAAGTTCTGAATAAATTGGAAAGGGTCCAAAAATATGGTGAGCACGTCGAAACAACAGGCCGCCAAATCTTTTCACCTAAAAACGTTTCAATGCAAAATAACAATAGGATATCTGTACCCCAAAGTTTGTATTTTCACCTTTCTGATACGATTTTAATCATTGGACTATATAATGGCCACCCCGTGGCGAATCGATTCTCGGTCGCCATCGGTGCAAAGTGCGCTTGCTCTCGCTGGCCTCGAAAGCACCCGCCGTCGCCGATCGTCCGTCAGCTTGCGCCATTCTTTGCTCTGTCGCCTACATACAACCTAATCCTCAACCAACGCCAACATCGGCGGCTACCGTATCGAGTTAATGCGATTAAGTACCGTAATACCACAATCAAACTTTTTCATAAACAGGGCAACTGCTGATTATATGAAATTCATTTTAAAGAACGCAACACACCATGCACGGTGCTATTGTTCAAAAACATGGCCAACAAGTACCTAGATCCATATTAACTTTTTTAACGTGTTTTGTTGTATTTTAACTCCTTCGATGGTTCTATTTCGTCTTGTCATTGTTGTTGACTCCTCTTGTTTCACCCCTTTGTTTCTTGTTACATTAGTTTTCATACAATAAATAAGCATATACTGGATACGCTACTTTTGGATAGTTTTCTTTTTTCACTTCTTTTCATAATTTCTTTTCATTAGATCTTCTTTCCCTCTTTCCATTCCACTTCGCCACGATGAAATACGACGCCGCTTGTCGGAGGTCGGTTATGCGAAACGTCGCAGAATCGACTTTCACCGTGGTCTGTATTCCTTCCTTTCTCATCGATTTCCGTTTTTTCACCATGATTTTCCTTTATTTATGTTTTAAATCATTATCCCTCTTTTAGGTCATTTTATTTCCCATTATTTTTTGTAATTCGTTTTTGTGTCTCTATTTTTATTCTGAACAACTGCGAATTCGATTGGGGGATGCTTCGTCTGGCTCCAATATTCTGCGCTCGCTTCGCAATATTTAATTTATGCGTAGTGGTGGTGGCCCGAAGGACACGCCCAAGCGGCTACTTCCTAGGCATCAGAGATCATTTTCACATCCCCGTTCTCATTTTTGAGATCACTTTAGCTGAAAAATAGTAATTCTGCGTTTGATTTCTAGGACAGCTTGAGATGTAACCCAATATTTCGCGAAAAAAATCTACTTCATGAATATCGCCGGTCGATTTCTGCTCCGATTTCTAATAATTCACTTTTTTGCTTAAATAATCCGTGCGGATTGTCTACAACTTACTAGTTAGATATGTATCGATAGCTTTGTGATGAGAATTTTGAATTTGGTTCACCCAATTCTTTGCCACAACCTAACAACCATCAACTGTCTCTCAACTTCTCTCTAATTATCGATTCGGCTCAGGGTTAAAGAAAAGAACAATGTTTCTATTAATTGTTTCTTCCTCTCTCTTTCCTCCGTCTGCTGAAGACTAAGGGACTCAATGCGTTCGAGAAATGAGGGCTATATAACAGTGTTGCACGGTTTTTTACCATAGAATCAGTCGTCTCCCTTTTTTCACAGCAAAATTTGATGTTGACGAACTATTAGCGATTCTTGAGACTAGGAATGCTACTGCTTGAACTCTGCAGAGAAGCAAAAGGCCAACGACAGTCACCCAAGTGATAGTTGTAGGGGCGGAAAAGTGTAAGGGCTTGTTCAGACGACGCGCGTCGAAAATGCAAAATTGAAGCTCAATCAATAATTAACGTCATTGATTGAATTTGCTCCTTTGCGTTAGTGGCGCAGTCCGGTTGCGCCTCATATAGGCAAAAAAAATTAGGCATATAATCACATAGGAAAGAAATTGAACGAAAAAAGTGAATTTTGTCAAAATTTCCATTAATAAGGAATAGCAGCCTTCTAAAAAACCCGAGCGACCAGTAAGTTTGCCTATATGAGGCGCAACCGGACTGCGCCACTAATGCAAAAGAGCAAATTCGATCAAGGGCGTTAATTATCGATTGAGCTTCGATTTTGCATTTTCGACGCGCGTCGTCTGAACAAGCCCTAACACATAGGGTGACGATAACGACGAAAAGCGATGGCATTTTCGCCATAATACCGCCTATCTACCTGCCTGAAAGGATTCATTCATGTACTTTTTATATCGTGTACGGGTTTTGTGTTTATTTGTTTTGCGGCCAAAACTATGTAGACTGTTAGTGAGACGCGAGATTATAGGTGAAATGAGGAGGAATTTTCCATTCACGTGAATTTCCATCCTTTTTCGACTGCATTCAATTCCTGCAAAAGTGGACATTTGGAGTAATATGTTGTATGATTTGGATTTAATTCAGAGAAACGAACCTTTCGAGGTAATAGAATAAGGGAAATGTAGTGGAAATCGTGCAAGACGGGCGGAAAATGAGCCGTGATCTTCTTGTTAAATAAGCCTAGCTAAGCTTATGCTACCCAGTGACATCAGAACTTTAGTTGTTTATACTATGATATGACATTTTGAAGAAAGTTTAAACATTGTACGAAATTTGTTTGTCTCCTATACATACTTCACTCCGGTACCCCATAGCATGAACTCGTTTAGGGCGCTACTCTACTAAAATATAAAAGAGCTATTATTGAACACAGGGTGCAATCGAGCTATCGATAATGATCTTAGCCACAGAAGAAGCGCAGCGTAGATGATCATTTAGTTAAGCCTCAGGTTTCTACCTGTTTTTGAGTTTTTGAGCATTTTTCATTTGCTCCTTTATTGAGTTTTCGGAAAGTACTTTCAAAATCAAAATAATGACGAATCCTGAAACAATCCTCAAACGAGCAGGGCGTAGATTGCCACTCAACTGGAACTGCCAGCTGCGTCACTTTTTACCCTATCCCAATCATTTTTAACGAGCGGTGGGAAGTTTTGTCCATAATTATCCGTTTTTCTTTTATGTAATAAATATTTATGGTTTTCCGTTTCTCTTCATCCAGACACTCGGAGCTGTTCATCCTTCTGGGTCAACATTTCTTCGGGTACGTATAGAATCTGGCTTGAACCCCAACCCGCAAGTCATTGCATAGGCTAGAAACGCATTCACCATGCCTCAACGATTCTGAATGAAAGGGGAATGCGTGAGTGTCCTTAGGGGTATGATGCCGACCTCATTACCTTTATTTCTACCACTTCACTCTAATTCACCTCGTCCGATATCCATTGGCAGTTTATTGTCAATAAAATGGAACAATTACCGATCGGAGGCCGGACGCTAGCTGCAGCTCAAGTGCTTCCCTTTGGAGCCAACTATTAAGCTGCCACCGGAACAACCAGTGATCACAGCAATCTGTATGGCCTTTGTTTGGGTTTCATGCAAGGCAAGCTTTGGTAACCTAGTCGCTTCCTGTCCGAATTTGCTAATTTAGTTTCGTAGGTCTAGTCTTCGTTCTAGTTCTTCTACGGGCAACTAAGCCATGGAAAGAGTGTCCCATGAAAGTACGGATTCCTTTACCTCGTACCGCAGCTTCGTGGATGGCGACCTTCTATTTTAACTTCAATCAACTCTTCGAAAGTGGTTTGGGTTGGTTGTGGGTCGGGAAATCGGAACCATCCCTCGTTTTCATGAGGCGGAGACCTTTTCGACGTTGTTTGTGCCGTTTTGCGAACAAGAAGAGGAGGAACAAGGAGAACACCAAGAGACGATGGTATTTGGAGGATGTTTTCTTTTCTCCGGCTGTTTACCACATGATCACTGAGCAGCAGCAGCACAGATGGAGAGCAGCCCCAGGTGTTGCTGTGAGGTCGTTTGTTTGCTTTCAGAAGGATGCGCTCCGGTCGCCGATCAACGATCTGGCCCATCGATCCATCAGTTCGCGGTTCCGTCCCATCAACGGTCTGCTCCAACGTCAACATCGCCATTTCATTGTTTGAGTGTGTTGTTTTCTGATCGTTGGGATTCTTCTCGACGGCTGCACTTCAATTCTGTACATGTGACAATGCTTTTGGGATGTTTTCGAAATAATACTGGGCTCCCACGGCGGCAAAGGTTTGCCAAGGCTACGGCGGAAACCACAGCTCCAATAGTGCGGTATAATACTGCATACCCTTGGCAAAGCGTTCACTCGCCGTGTTCGGTACTTTTTTTTCTGAGAAGGAGGATCCTTCAACAGACTCTTTGCACTAGAATCTTCACTAATTTTCCCGCTTCACTATATGGACAGCGTTTAGCCAGTGGGGGCTAAGAACACTAGTTCTTTAATCCGTTAAAATCAGTCTTGTTGTTTGGCGAAACATCCGGTCCTTTCCTTACTTTTCATCATTTTTGTGTTCGTCTTGTATGCGTTTCCGTTTGCTTCTGGCCAGCTTTTCTAAATACGTTGTCAAGGGGCATGCTCATGGGCGAAAAAGTTGAATATTTTTTTGCAGACTCTGATCACTCACCCTTTAGTTTATCACTTGCTTGATCTGTTTTCCTTGATAAGAGAAATAACCTCCTTTTCACGGTTGTAAACAAATAAGATTTTATCTTCTCAAGAGAAGATTAGAGACACTGGAGTGATAGTTTCCGACTGAGAGCATTGTGTTTCTCTTGCAGTTTTTTTATTTCTGATCCTGTAATTCTTCGAGTTTGGCTTATTTTTGATTCACAGAACTACTCACATTTATTGTGAAAATTTGAGTGTGAAAATCTTCATCATCAGTTAATCGTTAATTCACAACTTGTGCGCTTGGACTCGTAACTACATAGTCAAATTCCAGAAATTCCAGCAAGTTTTGCAACTCCATTACTTAAATTGTCCGTTATCCCTGAACCTGTACATACATTATGGTGATTCATTTATTATTGTTTGTCTTATTTTCTAGTTTAGTTAAGTTGATTAAGTTGGTGTTACACTTGCTAACCGAACGGCCTAAAGCACCTTTATACCCGACTGATCGTTCTTTGCATTCTCGTTTTTGATCAGCTGTCGCTTATCAGCAATAACAGATTGATTACGGAAGCTGCTTCTGCGCAAAGCGTGAAGGGCGATAAAAGTGCTCGCCTCAGTAACTACTCATTCGTCAGTGTTTGGTTTCTGTATAGAAAATAATCCATTCACCGCCATAAACTCCATTCATACTAAGCAGCGAGGAAGCAACATCCAGCTGATTTTCTTGCAGATTGGCATTCTTCTCGTCTTTTAGGCTGCCACTCACATTTTTCTTCTTTGTGTAGGTTATATGTACAGATTGCGTTCTTTTGATGAGTTCTTTCGAGTTGATTGCCTTTATCCCAAAACCCCGTCGGCCAAGACGTTGACCTTCTCGTCACTTGTTCTTTTTCTGGTTAACGTAGGATCTCGTTTTACTTCCAACTTTGTTTGCATCGAGCAGCACATACCGAAAATATCACTTCTGTGGTGCCTCAGTGGTAGCAGTAAGAAAATTCATTCAAAAAGACTGAGAACGGAATGAATGAGCTCTCCTCACCATTTCTTACCTGAAGCGGATGTGATTCACTGCTGATAGAGCAACTATGTCGGGCCTGACCCCAGTTTTAGTTACATAGTTCTGATCAGTTTCACGAGGGTAAAGCTGTAAACCTAATTGGAAACTGGTTGACCATTCATTAAAAAGCTAAAGTAAAAAATCTGTTGTTTTACACCATTGGAATGCACTGCGCTTTAGAACGAGATATCTGGAAGAGTGGTACAAAGATGATATGAATATAATTAAAGAAAATTATGTTACAATTAAATAAGAATTCCCACAGGCTGCATTTAAAAGTGACTGTATAGTGAGGTCGGCCTCGTTAGCTCAGCGCATTGAAGAGATCAAAGAACGTTCTCCTTGAACGAACTCTCCAAAACATTCTAGAATGTCTGGGAGCTCTATAAACCATAGGATAGATCATTTTATTCCGATTCCAATTCCATGTAGGTTGAAAGGTAAAAGGTAAGGGTAAAGGTGTCAACGTCGATCATTCCCCTGAGGGCGCGTCGTCAAGAACGAATTCGTGTTCTATTCAGAATCATGGAGGCACGGTGAATGCGTATTTGGCCTATACAGTAACTTACTGGGCCAACCACTAAATCATGTCAGTGTCTACCTTCCCTGACAAGTCTGGTACCAATTTTCTGATACTGGAAAATGGAAAGCTTAGTTAGCCCGGGCAAAGATCGATCGCTCTAGCATGCGAGTGCAGTCGCGCCTCCTACCACTGTTCCACGCGCTCCATAGGTTAATATAGTAAAGTGATAAAATGGTCGCTAGTGAATACTTCAATCCGCCTATATTTACTTGCCATATAGCAGACATCCGTAAAGAAACGCAGTAATAAAAGTAGGATTTTACGCTGAGTATTAATGTTCAATCTCGAGCGGAATATTTATATCTGTATTTTATACGTTTATTTTTTATATTCTCAGTTTTTCATCTCTTCGCTTTGGGTTGTCCATCTTCGTTCGAGTCACTCTCATACGCTTGCAGTGAACTAAATAAATAAATGAATAAATACAATAAATAAATCTAAACGTGATGTGTGAACGTTAGTTAGCCCGGGCAAAGATCGATCGCTCTAGCATGCGAGTGCAGTCGCGCCTCCTACCACTGTTCCACGCGCTCCATAGGTTAATATAGTAAAGTGATAAAACACTTCAATCCGCCTATATTTACTTGCCATATAGCAGACATCCGTAAAGAAACGCAGTAATAAAAGTAGGATTTTACGCTGAGTATTAATGTTCAATCTCGAGCGGAATATTTATATCTGTATTTTATACGTTTATTTTTTATATTCTCAGTTTTTCATCTCTTCGCTTTGGGTTGTCCATCTTCGTTCGAGTCACTCTCATACGCTTGCAGTGAACTAAATAAATAAATGAATAAATACAATAAATAAATCTAAACGTGATGTGTGAACGTTCCACTAGCATTCAGCCATCGATTGATGAATGTCGTTCTAGCTGTCGACACGACAGTTTTGCTTGCGAAATCGGATTCGAATACATGTCTCCAGACTAGTTCTTCGTTTTCGTTTTCCTCTTTTCGAACCTTCTTTACTAATGACCAGATCGCCAGAGTTAGCTGCGCATTTCCTGAGATGACCTGATTTCTCTAGTAGATTTTTGGTTTCCAATAAAGGCAGCGAACGCGACCGTCTTTAATTGAGTTTGATGAATGTTTTCCGCCAATTTCCTGTGGATCTTCGCTGCTTTCACGTTTCCTTGCTGAGCATCCGAAAAACAAAAGCAAAATTGAGGGGCTGTGCGTGACTTTGAAGGAATTCCTCGATAGAATTTCTGAAAAAGTGGCTATCTGGCATCATACTCACCCCAATGAGGCGTCTGTGTCACACAAGCTCCGTTACGCCTATGTTATTATTATTAGTCCTAACTTCACTTCCACTAAAACACATATTTAACCCACTAGCGCTGTTGAATCGATAAGAGATCTACATTTACTATCTATATCACCTTCTGGCGATCAAGCCCTCCATGCCTGTGGGATATGTTGAATTGTTCTAGGCTTGTCGGAGATATGAGACCATGAATTGTAGATTGGCCGGTCCTGGCTTTTTAACAGATCTCTACAATTCTAACCGTAAGATGAGAACACGGCGCGTCCTCTGGTGACCAGCAAACGCAGACTAATTATCCTCCATCTTCACTGGTACCAGCTTTGCTCTGATTTGGCTTCTTATATAAATTACCATCATCGTGTTACTAATTGAAGTTAGGGGGCAGGCGTTACTCAGCAGCAAAGGATGCGCCATGCCTTTGACTTCTACTCAAAGTCGTAAAAGCATGATGAGATTGGTCTATATAATGAGTTGAGAAGGATAGCCGCTGTACAAATCAGCCATCTCCCCAAACAAGTCTGGTACCAATTTACTTGACCCTGTAGGGATTGGAGGCTGAGATAGCGGGGCCGGGAACGATGAGCTTGGGTTAAGCGTATAATCCTCTTATTGCTTTTTTCAGGTCTCGAAAGCTAAACAAAATTAGCCGACGGAACGTTCTCGACCTTTAGATATTGTCAACTAACTTTTCCTTTTCCTGGTCCACCTACAGTATCAGACGTGCCCCAACGACAAAATGGCGCAAGAGACGCATTCCTCTGCAGAAACCGCCGTTTTCCATATGCCCTTTAAAATTCTTTCATTTGTAAAAATACGTATGTAACGGAACACAGCAGCTCGAGCTCTATCTTTTCATAGACAAATTTTCCTCATTCGTGGAACTTGTCAACATGCGATTTTTTGACACCTCGATTTTCGGCCCCCTGCTCGACGAGAATTCACCTTCGGCCGAACCTCCACAGGAGGACCCTTGTTGGGCATGCGGCGCAATTGAGGTAAACGCTGTTTGGGTAACTACGCGTGGATCCCAAAAGCGCACCTCACGGCGCAAAAACGCGCCGCTGCTGCCTTTTTATTGTTGCGCTACCTCCGGTACTGTACATCTCGTTTGTCTTAAGGCCCCTTCAGACTTCACTGCATTACTGCCGCAGTAATGACGTTTTATAGGGACCGGCGGCGCGCGCTGTAGCTGCGCAGTAGCGCAATTTCAGGTTTATAATTTCTTTGCGAAAACCACCGACATCGTCAACTACGCACTAAATAGTTTTTTGACCAACGACAGTCCAGTGGACGGCGGCAAAAGCGCGCAGCGATTGCGGAAGTACCCGCACCTTTTGAACTACTATACATTGGTTTACTGCCGCAGTAAAGTGTAAGCCCTCACCATCGAGGATGAAGGTGCGAAGTCCGATGAAAACTACAAATAGCTTCAAAGTTTCAGGAAGCATTGATAGGACGATTTCTCTGCAGTTTTTTGTTGTCTTTGCTTTGACTATTCTCCACAATGATTGGTCAGGGAAGCTAGTCAATCTCAAAAATGCGGGCATTTGGAAAATATTCTTCGGAAACTCCGTCTCCAAACGAAGCCTGTCATGTATTTTCTATATATACTTTTGAGAGAAAGCAACATCGAGAGGCGCGCTTCAAGATTGAGATAGACAGAAATGAAGTGCCATTTATTGAGGAAGGGCTTATAAGCGGCACTAGACAGTCCGTCACTCTTGGGAGCCGAGCCCCTTCATTGTGCTATCAGGGTGAACCAAAAGTCCTGTCGCTTTTTCCAACTTCAATATAACAACAACGGCCACAGCAACAACAACATTATTCAGGTAGAGCAATTTAATATCTCCAAAATAACATTGAATCCACGATCAATGAATGTCTCCATTCGATGGACAATTGTTTGGAGAAAATAAGTTCGAAAATGAGATATGACTTTTTCTCCTTTCTAATAGTAGTGTGTCACGAGTTCCTCATTAGGTGATTACTTTTTTTTCTTTTTTTCGCATGACTCTGAAGGTGCGGTGTGCAATTCTGAATGTAGATGAATGCGTGGCGCGTTCTTAGGGTCTGATCATCGTCGACCACTAGGAAAACTACTACTTGTCTTTGATCAGGTGGTGTAAAATTCTACGAGTTGGGTGTCGCTCTGAGGAGTTCCAGTTTTCTTCGTCGACCAGATTGTAATAACTGCTTCCAGTTGTTTGTTCTAGTTCGTCGCCGTTTCAACGCCTTCACCTATGCTGGCAGCTTGTCAGAAGTGTTGATGTCGGAGAGAGTTTGAGAGCGCCTTCCTTCATCTCATCTGGCTCTTAAGCTCCTGAGTTTCATGTAAACAGAGTTTTTGGTAGCTGCTGGGTGGCTAACAGCATATCGTTGTTTGTTTATTACTCATTTCTAATCCACAGCCAATCGTCTATTGAAAAATTGTTAATTTTCACGTTTTACTGGTCATTCGCTGAAGTAAATAAATAAATAAATATGAACCGGATTTCTCCAAAATCAGGAATCTCAAGGAGCTGCCAAAATATATTTTTCTTGATTAGAAGACCTATTCTCCAACCTAAAACGTTGCTTTTCAAAATGTCTTTCGAATGTCTGCTGGATAATTAATTAATCTGAATTTAAACCTGACACGAAAAGCTCACTGGTATCGAGAAGGCACTTAAGCAGACAGAACTTCGTTTATAATGTAATAGTAATGTGTAGCAAGACCAGCTTCTTCTAGGTCTTTTTTTTTTCGTTTTTTGCGTGGTTTTGAAGATGCGGAGGCGATCATGGTGTGGCTTCTTCAAGAACTCAAAACAACTCAGTTTTGTGTTTTTTGATAGTGAAGCACGTGAGAGGCTCGCTAGAAGTTTCTCAGTTTTTTGCACCTTGCGTCGTAGATTGTCTCTGAGGGTTTTTGTGTCGTTTTTGTGAGTCTTCAGTGAGCTTTCAATGCTCATTTCAGGTGCCTCGCTCGTGAACTACGGATAGCGACTTGTGAACAGCTTTTGCAATACAAGATTATCACTAAATTCCTCACTAATCGCTGTATTTTTCAAATGTCCTCACGTGGTCTTATTATTATTTGTTGCGCTTTATCCGTGTTATGTCAAATCATTCAACGAATCAGCTCTTTCCCAACCTACTGAATGCCTTTCTTCATAATACCTTTTATGTATGTGTTCCCCTTTTTGATGTGGTCACCTCTGAAGGCGTTTCTTCTGCTAATGGGTTCGCATTTTCTCTTGACTTCCACATCGCCTAAGACAGAAAACGATATCTGTTTGGTTCCTACCCTAACAGACAAACATTATGGCTCCAGAGTTATTTATTAGGCTGGACACTATTTTACTGGATCCTTTTGCAGTCAATCCTCCTAGCGAATGCAACTTGCTTGATTGTTCAGCTACTTCCTTGCTCTGTTGATTGTTTGATAGCACGTACCATGTCCTTCTCGAAACTATTTTGAATTCCTGATACGACTCCTGAAAGCTACGACATCGTCCAGGAATGCAGTTCTTCTTTTCCTTAGTGCATGACAATCACAAAGGAACTGCGCCGAGAAAATTCCATCGTTCTCCAACGATTGCGCGCCGTATTACCTCATCATCTTTGGAAAAATCAAGCAATGTCTTCATTTCTTCGGTCGTAAACTACCATAGTTAGAAGGGTCTATGAGTTTCTGTATCAATTCAATCAATTTCATCTACCAACTAAAGTCGAAACGTTGGGTCAAAAAAAAAATCTCGTCCGCACTAGAAACCTCGTCCGGCACAGCAGCATTCAACAGTAATTTATTTATTTATTTGTTTATTTATTTTTATTGCGCCGCATAGAAGAGCGATAATTGTAAAAGCGGGGATGAGTGTACAAAGAGACGATGCCGTAATCCAAAAAAAGGCGTCAGACGTCTGGACAGCTGAAGTGGTCAAAAACCTGCATAATATTTATTTCTTTATTTATATTTATGTTTGTATTTATATTTATATTTATATTTATATTTATATTTACATACAACAATACATCGTAAACTGCATCGCGGTCTATTTGATAAACAAAACAAAAGAACCGAAAGCAATACAGCAACATAGTTCTCTAGAGCATGGAAGGAAAAAGGGTAAAAAGGTATAGGTGAATGTTCCGGTCTCGATCAAACCCTTAGGGACGCGCCATGCTTTCATCTTTCGTTCAAGACCGTAAATGCATGGCGACGTACCGCCTCTTACCGCTGCACCACGCGGGTCCTTCGGAAACAGAACAAAATGAAAAATAGTGATCGATACTTTTATACTTCATTCATATCTGCCGGTAGTCTGCGCAAACTATGGGTTTTTCCCATGCAGAAGAGCAAACTATCGCATTCTCCTTCGATATTAGCTTTGATTTGCACAAAAATGATTTCTCGCATGGGGCACTTATATATTCATATTCGTTTGAGCTGGTCACGCAGTCTGGAAAGTGTAACAATCGGCCGCATTTCCCGAGGGTCCGATGCGGCCAACGTTGTTTTCTGTTTATCATAGTGACAGCTGACAGTTTCCGGCGTTTCGACGTCAGTTTTTGTTTTATTGTTATCAAATCGGATGGTGCTGGTGTCGCCATTTAGTAAGCAATCTCGCCGTTCTTTCAGTTTTAGAGACTTTTGCTCATATCACTCTAAGAGTAGGTGATTTCGAACTCGACTTTTTCACGACAAGCTAATACTAATTCGACGCTTTCCTGTTAAGAAACCTTTTCTTGTGCAGAACGTGCGAGCGTCAACGCTCGAATATTCATACTTTGAGGCTCACTTATCCTCACGGACCTCGCCCACACCCTTGCCGAATATTCATGGAGAGCTTTCGACTTCTGCCTGCTAAGTTCTTTTCCAACTATTCACCAACTGGCAGAAATTGGATTCTTTATGCGTTAGCGACAGGCTTAGTTTCTTCAGAGGTTTCAACCTAATGTTACTGTTCTGCTTTGCTGTCTAGCATAAACAGCCCCTGAGATGAAGGGGATGCTGGATCAGCCACTGGTGTTATGTCGGAGGTTCGAGCCGGACCTTATCTGGTAACCCTGGGTACGGAGGGGCTGCCAACGATTTTCTGACGTTTTTGCCGTTTTTTTTTTCTTGGGGTGTACCGCTCAAATACGTCGCTGTTTCGTTACCATGTCGTAAAGTAGACAAACATCCATCATTCCCTTTCTCTACCCCACCCACTACCCCTCCCATCTGCCAGTACCACCGTGAAAAGCACCATCATCGGCGGCGCGATGACGCATTTTTCGGCTCTAAGTGTTTTTCGGCAACATGCCATCGCCAGATGTGTTTCCTGGTTGTCGGCTATTTCCTCCATTTGCCGTTTTAGCTTTTTTGAATTGATTTCCTACGTCGTCTAAAGGCGTGCCAGCGTAAAAACAAACAAGTTATTGAGCCAATAGAACCGACGTGTGATTAAAAAGTAAGAGCAGAAAGAAGTAGAAGGGTCATTGATATGAATTCTAGCAACGAATGAATAGCAGCTTGAAAATAAAGGTCAATATGTACAAGCAGACAAAGACGAATACATCCACCAGGGCCCAGATTCATCATTGGTAAACCCAAGGTAAATCCCGAGATATAGCCCGGACGGCGCCCACCTTTGTCTACTTATTCTAAACTTCCTTTGTTAAACGCCACCTCTCATCGTCTCTGCCGTCTGGTTCTGGCTGTGCCGCGGTTTCGGAGACTCGTACGTTCATGAATCTGGGCCCAGTATATTTCGTTGTTTCATTCTGTATCGAAGTAGGTTAGAGCGGTGGTAAAAGGCGCTGCCGACACGCCCATTTTTTAGCGATCGAACCTCGTTTAGGCTAGACAGGCCTTCCATCCTTATCCTTCACTGATCAGCGCCGACATCTTTACTTTTTTACCTTTATTTCCATTAGTTTTGACTTCTTTGGCTCAGTTGCATGTGAAATATAAAAATATAGTTTCTTGTTTTTCATTTATTGCTCTGCTTGCCGCTAGTTTGTTGTGTTTCTTTCGTTTTGAATGCTGCAGCACTTCGGTGTATATGTTTATTTGATTAATCCGTTAACTATCTCTCTAAAGCGTACCCACTGTTAAATTATCGATTTCCACTTGTTTTTTGATATTTCATAGAATTCATGGAGGAAGTTGCATAAAAATGCCTCTTAGAGACACTTAATTTTTCTTCTTTTCCACTGCCTTCCTTTATGGGGTAAGATCGCAATCGGTTGATCGGAGCGAGGTTCAACCAGTGATTTCTCGAAACTGTACAAATGATTTTTTTGCATCGAGATGGTACCTATTTCAGTTTTTCCTAGTTAATCGCAATTTTTCGACGTTTTCTGTGGGTTAAGGGCGCGCTTGGATAGTGGTAAGAAGCTCTATCTACGCCCGTATGGTCGAGTGGTCGATCCTGGTTTGGGCTAACCAAGCCTTCCAACTCTCCGGGGTCGGGCAAATTGGTATCAGATTTGTCTGGGAAGGTAAAGACATTGAGTTGGTATAGTGGCTGGCCATCAAAAATAATTGTATAGGCCAAATTCGCATTCTCTGTGCTTCCACATAAATGGTCTTCCAGTTGACGATCCTCTGCCTTTCAATGTCCGTGACGCAGTACCTCGTAGTTTAAAAACTAAATCGTTCGCATCGTTGCTGTCGACAGAATATTCGCATAATCCTCTCAACGGAGCCATGATCGCCGTGGCCATAAAGTTCACCTACAATGGTCGGCACTTCATCATGAATAGTCCATCCTCGTTGTTCTTTGAAAACGTTCATTTATTCGCTCGATAATCTCAAAGTGAGAATGTCACGTTTAGTTTTAGAGATGATTGTCATGCACTAAGCAAAAGAAGAAGTGTGTTTCAGATAATAGAGCACCAGCCGTTCAGCGGCCTAACGGCCGCCGTAACGGAAATTTTTAAATGTGAACACAGGAAAAATATGGTTGAAAGTAGAGAACTTCGAACTCCATCTATGGCAAAGAAGATGTAGCAAAACCTTTATAAAAATCAGTCACTAATAGAGAAACAAACGGTTACTCTATTAGTGACAGATTTTCACAACCCGGAAGACAAAGGTATTCCTCGAAAAAATGTACTTTATTGTGTTTCTCATAACTTCGTCCACACCATAAGCTATCCACCATTACTGCATTACCATTCTTTCAGCCTCACGACACCATTCTACAGTACATCAGTCATTTCTCAGTTTTGTTTCACAAACGATTACTCTATTAGTGACTGATTTTACATAAAGGTTTTGCTACATCTTATTTGCCATAGATGGAGTTCGAAGTTCTCTACTTTCAACCATATTTTTCGGCACTAATCAACTTAACGGACTCCAGTCCTCGATTTTTTTCGAAATTCGAAATTCGCTGAAACTTTGCATAGGGGGGTAATTGAGGGCGCTGATCTCGAATCTGCTGTCCGTTTTTCACGTGGGTGGTCTCGGACCACCCATATTCACTACTTGGGTGGTCCAGTCAGGATCACCGATTTCGCTGAAACTTGTCTATGGGGGTTCTCTGGAGTCCTAGGCACGATGGTGAAGTCCATTTTTGAAATGGCGGCCGAATACGGTAGTTATATGTGGGTACCTACCGACCTTACCTGGTGAGACTCACCTATAACTACCCTACTCGGCCGCCATTTGGAAAACGGACTTCACCATCGTGTTCAGGACGCCAGAGAGCCCCCATAGGCAAAGTTTCAGCAAAATCGGTGATCCTGACTGGACCACCCATGTAGCGATTTGGGTGGTCCGAGACCACCCACGCGGAAAACGGACAACAGATTCGTGTTCTGGACCCTAAATAACCCCCATAGACAAAGTTCAGCGGAATCGGTGATCCTGCCTGGACCACCCAAGTAGAGCTTTGGGTGGTCCGAGACCACCCACGTGAAAAACAGATAGCAAATTCGTGATTCGTGATCAGCGTCCTCAATTACCCCCGCCCCTATGCAAAGTTTCCGACATAGGAAGTTTAGGATAGTTGTCCGTTTCCCGCGTGGGTGGTCCGAGACCACCTACGCGGAAAACGGACAACAGATTCGTGTTCAGGACCCCAAATAACCCCCATAGACAAAGTTCAGCGGAATCGGTGATCCTGCCTGGACCACCCAAGTAGAGCTTTGGGTGGTCCGAGACCACCCACGTGAAAAACAGATAGCAGATTCGTGATCAGCGTCCTCAATTATCCCCCCCTATGCAAAGTTTCAGCGAGTTTCGACAACTGAAAAAAAATCGAGGACTGGAGTTCGTTGTAACAAACAAACAAATATACATACAAAGGCTGGGTCTCGCTTATCATATATATATATATATATATATATATATATATATATATATATATATATATATATATATATATATATATATATATATATATATATATATATATATATATATATATATATATATATATAGTAGGATATAAGAGTTCAGCTCGTTGAGCACATCACTTTGGCACTGTTCGCTGAGAAACAAAAATTTTCACTTGAACCGGTGTGTCTGTAGATGATCTTCATGGGTCTGCCCATGGAGAAGATGTGCTGTAGGAGACTGTCCACGAAGGTCAGCTCGTTGAGCACATCACTTTGGCACTGCTCGCTAAGAAACAAAAATTTTCACTTGAACCGGTGAGTCTGTAGATGATCTTCATGTTCATGGGTCTGCCCATGGAGGAGATGTTCTGTAGGAGACTGTCCACGAAGGTCAGCTCGTTGAGCACATCACTTTGGCACTGTTCGCTGAGAAACAAAAATTTTCACTTGAACCGGTGAGTCTGTAGATGATCTTCATGTTCATGGGTCTGCCCATGGAGGAGATGTTCTGTAGGAGACTGTCCACGAAGGTCAGCTCGTTGAGCACATCACTTTGGCACTGCTCGCTAAGAAACAAAAATTTTCACTTGAACCGGTGAGTCTGTAGATGATCTTCATGTTCATGGGTCTGCCCATGGAGGAGATGTTCTGTAGGAGACTGTCCACGAAGGTCAGCTCGTTGAGCACATCACTTTGGCACTGTTCGCTGAGAAACAAAAATTTTCACTTGAACCGGTGAGTCTGTAGATGATCTTCATGTTCATGGGTCTGCCCATGGAGGAGATGTTCTGTAGGAGACTGTCCACGAAGTTCAGCTCGTTGAGCACATCACTTTGGCACTGTTCGCTGAGAAACAAAAATTTTCACTTGAACCGGTGAGTCTGTAGATGATCTTCATGGGTCTGCCCATGGAGGAGATGTTCTGTAGGAGACTGTCCACGAAGTTCAGCTCGTTGAGCACATCACTTTGGCACTGTTCGCTGAGAAACAAAAATTTTCACTTGAACCGGTGTGTCCGTAGATGATCTTCATGGGTCTGCCCATGAAGAAGATGTTCTGTAGGAGACTGTCCACGAAGTTCAGCTCGTCGAGCACATCACTTTGGCACTGCTCGCTAAGAAACAAAAATTTTCACTTGAACCGGTGTGTCCGTAGATGATCTTCATGGGTCTGCCCATGAAGAAGATGTTCCGTAGGAGACTGTCCACGAAGTTCAGCTCGTCGAGCACATCACTTTGGCACTGCTCGCTAAGAAACAAAAATTTTCACTTGAACCGGTGTGTCCGTAGATGATCTTCATGGGTCTGCCCATGAAGAAGATGTTCTGTAGGAGACTGTCCACGAAGTTCAGCTCGTTGAGCACATCACTTTGGCACTGTTCGCTGAGAAACAAAAATTTTCACTTGAACCGGTGAGTCTGTAGATGATCTTCATGGGTCTGCCCATGGAGGAGATGTTCTGTAGGAGACTGTCCACGATGTTCAGCTCGTTGAGCACATCACTTTGGCACTGTTCGCTGAGAAACAAAAATTTTCACTTGAACCGGTGTGTCCGTAGATGATCTTCATGGGTCTGCCCATGAAGAAGATGTTCTGTAGGAAACCACTAAAGAAGCTCAAGGAGTTCACCCATGCTAGTAGCACATCACCTTGGTATGGGTCCCAGGTGCTCGCTAAGAAACAAAAATTTTCACTTGAACCGGTGTGTCTGTAGATGATCTTCATGGGTCTGCCCATGAAGAAGATGTTCTGTAGGAGACTGTCCACGAAGTTCAGCTCGTTGAGCACATCACTTTGGCACTGCTCGCTAAGAAACAAAAATTTTCACTTGAACCGGTGAGTCTGTAGATGATCTTCATGGGTCTGCCCATGAAGAAGATGTTCTGTAGGAGACCACTAAAGAAGCTCAAGGAGTTCACCTATGCTAGTAGCACATCACCTTGGTATGGGTCCCAGGTGCTCGCTAAGAAACAAAAATTTTCACTTGAACCGGTGTGTCTGTAGATGATCTTCATGGGTCTGCCCATGAAGAAGATGTTCTGTAGGAGACTGTCCACGAAGGTCAGTTCGTTGAGCACATCACTTTGGCACTGCTCGCTAAGAAACAAAAATTTTCACTTGAACCGGTGAGTCTGTAGATGATCTTCATGGGTCGGCCCATGAAGAAGATGTTCTGTAGGAGACCACTAAAGAAGCTCGAGGAGTTCACCTATGCTAGTAGCACATCACCTTGGTATGGGTCCCAGGTGCTCGCTAAGAAACAAAAATTTTCACTTGAACCGGTGTGTCCGTAGATGATCTTCATGGGTCTGCCCAAGAAGAAGATGTTCTGTAGGAGACCACTAAAGAAGCTCAAGGAGTTCACCTATGCTAGTAGCACATCACCTTGGTATGGGTCCCAGGGAAAGCGTCCTTTGCGGAGTGCGTCCTATCATTGAGCGTGGGCCGTGGACCGCACACCGGGCGGACGGACGGACAAACAAACAAACAAACAAACATCTCTTGGTTTCGCTTATATATAGTAAGGAAAGGATATAGTCTGAGTTCCTCTCTCTAGAGTCTGTAGATGATCTTCATGGGTCTGCCTATGAAGAAGATGTTCTGTTGGAGACCACTAAAGAAGCTCGAGGAGTTCACCTATGCTAGTAGCACATCACCTTGGTATGGGTCCCAGGTGCTCGCTAAGAAACAAAAATTTTCACTTGAACCGGTGTGTCCGTAGATGATCTTCATGGGTCTGCCCATGAAGAAGATGTTCTGTAGGAGACTGTCCACGAAGGTCAGTTCGTTGAGCACATCACTTTGGCACTGCTCGCTAAGAAACAAAAATTTTCACTTGAACCGGTGAGTCTGTAGATGATCTTCATGGGTCTGCCCATGAAGAAGATGTTCTGTAGGAGACCACTAAAGAAGCTCGAGGAGTTCACCTATGCTAGTAGCACATCACCTTGGTATGGGTCCCAGGTGCTCGCTAAGAAACAAAAATTTTCACTTGAACCGGTGTGTCCGTAGATGATCTTCATGGGTCTGCCCATGAAGAAGATGTTCTGTAGGAGACCACTAAAGAAGCTCAAGGAGTTCACCTATGCTAGTAGCACATCACCTTGGTATGGGTCCCAGGGAAAGCGTCCTTTGCGGAGTGCGTCCTATCATTGAGCGTGGGCCGTGGACCGCACACCGGGCGGACGGACGGACAAACAAACAAACAAACAAACATCTCTTGGTTTCGCTTATATATAGTAAGGATCTGTAGATGATCTTCATGTTTATGGGTCTGCCCATGGAGGAGATGTTCTGTAGGAGACTGTCCACGAAGTTCAGCTCGTTGAGCACATCACTTTGGCACTGTTCGCTGAGAAACAAAAATTTTCACTTGAACCGGTGTGCCCGTAGATGATCTTCATGGGTCTGCCCATGAAGAAGATGTTCTGTAGGAAACCACTAAAGAAGCTCAAGGAGTTCACCTATGCTAGTAGCACATCACCTTGGTATGGGTCCCAGGTGCTCGCTAAGAAACAAAAATTTTCACTTGAACCGGTGTGTCTGTAGATGATCTTCATGGGTCTGCCCATGAAGAAGATGTTCTGTAGGAGACTGTCCACGAAGTTCAGCTCGTTGAGCACATCACTTTGGCACTGCTCGCTAGGAAACAAAAATTTTCACTTGAACCGGTGAGTCTGTAGATGATCTTCATGTTCATGGGTCTGCCCATGGAGGAGATGTTCTGTAGGAGACTGTCCACGAAGTTCAGCTCGTTGAGCACATCACTTTGGCACTGTTCGCTGAGAAACAAAAATTTTCACTTGAACCGGTGTGTCCGTAGATGATCTTCATGGGTCTGCCCATGAAGAAGATGTTCTGTAGGAAACCACTAAAGAAGCTCAAGGAGTTCACCTATGCTAGTAGCACATCACCTTGGTATGGGTCCCAGGTGCTCGCTAAGAAACAAAAATTTTCACTTGAACCGGTGTGTCTGTAGATGATCTTCATGGGTCTGCCCATGAAGAAGATGTTCTGTAGGAGACTGTCCACGAAGTTCAGCTCGTTGAGCACATCACTTTGGCACTGCTCGCTAAGAAACAAAAATTTTCACTTGAACCGGTGAGTCTGTAGATGATCTTCATGTTCATGGGTCTGCCCATGGAGGAGATGTTCTGTAGGAGACTGTCCACGAAGTTCAGCTCGTTGAGCACATACACTTTGGCACTGTTCGCTGAGAAACAAAAATTTTCACTTGAACCGGTGTGTCCGTAGATGATCTTCATGGGTCTGCCCATGAAGAAGATGTTCTGTAGGAAACCACTAAAGAAGCTCAAGGAGTTCACCTATGCTAGTAGCACATCACCTTGGTATGGGTCCCAGGTGCTCGCTAAGAAACAAAAATTTTCACTTGAACCGGTGTGTCTGTAGATGATCTTCATGGGTCTGCCCATGAAGAAGATGTTCTGTAGGAGACTGTCCACGAAGGTCAGCTCGTTGAGCACATCACTTTGGCACTGCTCGCTAAGAAACAAAAATTTTCACTTGAACCGGTGAGTCTGTAGATGATCTTCATGGGTCTGCCCATGAAGAAGATGTTCTGTAGGAGACCACTAAAGAAGCTCAAGGAGTTCACCTATGCTAGTAGCACATCACCTTGGTATGGGTCCCAGGTGCTCGCTAAGAAACAAAAATTTTCACTTGAACCGGTGTGTCTGTAGATGATCTTCATGGGTCTGCCCATGAAGAAGATGTTCTGTAGGAGACTGTCCACGAAGGTCAGTTCGTTGAGCACATCACTTTGGCACTGCTCGCTAAGAAACAAAAATTTTCACTTGGACCGGTGAGTCTGTATATGATCTTCATGGGTCTGCCCATGAAGAAGATGTTCTGTAGGAGACCACTAAAGAAGCTCGAGGAGTTCACCTATGCTAGTAGCACATCACCTTGGTATGGGTCCCAGGTGCTCGCTAAGAAACAAAAATTTTCACTTGAACCGGTGTGTCCGTAGATGATCTTCATGGGTCTGCCCATGAAGAAGATGTTCTGTAGGAGACCACTAAAGAAGCTCAAGGAGTTCACCTATGCTAGTAGCACATCACCTTGGTATGGGTCCCAGGGAAAGCGTCCTTTGCGGAGTGCGTCCTATCATTGAGCGTGGGCCGTGGACCGCACACCGGGCGGACGGACGGACAAACAAACAAACAAACAAACAAACATCTCTTGGTTTCGCTTATATATAGTCTGAGTTCCTCTCTCTAGAGTCTGTAGATGATCTTCATGGGTCTGCCCATGAAGAAGATGTTCTGTTGGAGACCACTAAAGAAGCTCGAGGAGTTCACCTATGCTAGTAGCACATCACCTTGGTATGGGTCCCAGGTGCTCGCTGAGAAACAAAAATTTTCACTTGAACCGGTGTGTCCGTAGATGATCTTCATGGGTCTGCCCATGAAGAAGATGTTCTGTAGGAGACTGTCCACGAAGGTCAGTTCGTTGAGCACATCACTTTGGCACTGCTCGCTAAGAAACAAAAATTTTCACTTGAACCGGTGAGTCTGTAGATGATCTTCATGGGTCTGCCCATGAAGAAGATGTTCTGTAGGAGACCACTAAAGAAGCTCGAGGAGTTCACCTATGCTAGTAGCACATCACCTTGGTATGGGTCCCAGGTGCTCGCTAAGAAACAAAAATTTTCACTTGAACCGGTGTGTCCGTAGATGATCTTCATGGGTCTGCCCATGAAGAAGATGTTCTGTAGGAGACCACTAAAGAAGCTCAAGGAGTTCACCTATGCTAGTAGCACATCACCTTGGTATGGGTCCCAGGGAAAGCGTCCTTTGCGGAGTGCGTCCTATCATTGAGCGTGGGCCGTGGACCGCACACCGGGCGGACGGACGGACAAACAAACAAACAAACAAACATCTCTTGGTTTCGCTTATATATAGTAAGGATCTGTAGATGATCTTCATGTTTATGGGTCTGCCCATGGAGGAGATGTTCTGTAGGAGACTGTCCACGAAGTTCAGCTCGTTGAGCACATCACTTTGGCACTGTTCGCTGAGAAACAAAAATTTTCACTTGAACCGGTGTGCCCGTAGATGATCTTCATGGGTCTGCCCATGAAGAAGATGTTCTGTAGGAGACTGTCCACGAAGTTCAGCTCGTTGAGCACATCACTTTGGCACTGCTCGCTAGGAAACAAAAATTTTCACTTGAACCGGTGAGTCTGTAGATGATCTTCATGTTCATGGGTCTGCCCATGGAGGAGATGTTCTGTAGGAGACTGTCCACGAAGTTCAGCTCGTTGAGCACATCACTTTGGCACTGTTCGCTGAGAAACAAAAATTTTCACTTGAACCGGTGTGTCCGTAGATGATCTTCATGGGTCTGCCCATGAAGAAGATGTTCTGTAGGAAACCACTAAAGAAGCTCAAGGAGTTCACCTATGCTAGTAGCACATCACCTTGGTATGGGTCCCAGGTGCTCGCTAAGAAACAAAAATTTTCACTTGAACCGGTGTGTCTGTAGATGATCTTCATGGGTCTGCCCATGAAGAAGATGTTCTGTAGGAGACTGTCCACGAAGTTCAGCTCGTTGAGCACATCACTTTGGCACTGCTCGCTAAGAAACAAAAATTTTCACTTGAACCGGTGAGTCTGTAGATGATCTTCATGTTCATGGGTCTGCCCATGGAGGAGATGTTCTGTAGGAGACTGTCCACGAAGTTCAGCTCGTTGAGCACATACACTTTGGCACTGTTCGCTGAGAAACAAAAATTTTCACTTGAACCGGTGTGTCCGTAGATGATCTTCATGGGTCTGCCCATGAAGAAGATGTTCTGTAGGAAACCACTAAAGAAGCTCAAGGAGTTCACCTATGCTAGTAGCACATCACCTTGGTATGGGTCCCAGGTGCTCGCTAAGAAACAAAAATTTTCACTTGAACCGGTGTGTCTGTAGATGATCTTCATGGGTCTGCCCATGAAGAAGATGTTCTGTAGGAGACTGTCCACGAAGGTCAGCTCGTTGAGCACATCACTTTGGCACTGCTCGCTAAGAAACAAAAATTTTCACTTGAACCGGTGAGTCTGTAGATGATCTTCATGGGTCTGCCCATGAAGAAGATGTTCTGTAGGAGACCACTAAAGAAGCTCAAGGAGTTCACCTATGCTAGTAGCACATCACCTTGGTATGGGTCCCAGGTGCTCGCTAAGAAACAAAAACTTGTGTCACTTCATGAACCGGTGTGTCCAGATGATCTTCATGGGTCTGCCCATGAAGAAGATGTTCTGTAGGAGACTGTCCACGAAGGTCAGTTCGTTGAGCTTCTTTAGTGGTCTCCTACAGAACATCTTCTTCATGGGCAGACACATGAAGATCATCTACGGACACACCGGTCCAAGTGAAAATTTTTGTTTCTTAGCGAGCACCTGGGACCCATACCAAGGTGATGTGCTACTAGCATAGGTGAACTCCTCGAGCTTCTTTAGTGGTCTCCTACAGAACATCTTCTTCATGGGCCGACCCAGATTCTGGATGGAACACAAATGCGGCTGCGCCCTGGGGGACTGATCAACGCCGTCGCCGTTGCCTTCACTTTATTGTGGGTAAACGGTGAGCAGTCTGTTCCTGGGATAAATGGTCTTCCAGTTGACGATCCTCTGCCTTTCAATGTCCGTGACGCAGTACCTCGTAGTTTAAAAAACTAAATCGTTCGCATCGTTGCTGTCGACAGAATATTCACCCTACACATTTGCATAATCCTCTCAACGGAGCCAGTGATCGCCGTGGCCATAAAGTTCACCTACAATGGTTCCCCACTACCCGGCACTTCATCATGAGAGTAGTCCATCCTCGTTGTTCTTTGAAAACGTTCATTTATTCGCTCGATAATCTCAAAGTGAGAATGTCACGTTTAGTTTTAGAGATGATTGTCATGCACTAAGCAAAAGAAGAAGTGTGTTTCAGATAATAGAGCATCGCTCACATTCTCCGATTCCATTTTTTCCTAATTTTGTTTCTATTTCTCTATCTATGTTGTAGTTTCGCTTGTTGGCTGAAGTTTGTTTTTTTACCGGAACGTCCTTGAGCGGCTGGCTTCGAAATAAATAAATAAATAAATCTTTGGCTCCACTCCCGTCGCCTTTCGAAATGTTTCCATTAGTTCGAATAGGTGATAAATGACCGCTCCCTCAGGGCTCTAACTCCCCAAGCAGGGCCGATGGGCCTTTGCGATTGGGTCATGGCAAGAGCATCTTTACAACTTTGATTTTGTAATGGTACATATTTCTATTGTCTTTACGCATCAGCCCTTTACGTGGTGACTGCGTAGTGAATCTTCTCCTTCTTCTACCACTCCTGTCCAATGACTCTTTTCGCTGGAACCAGTCTCACCTAAAGGAATTCTTAACTTCAATGGCCTGGAAAAATGTGAAAGGAATAATGTTTTCCTTCCTTCTTCTATCGCCTTTTGGCCGGTCACGGCTATGTTTTGCAGAAGTTTTTAGTGTTCTGGTGATACCGAGTTATATGGAAAGTGCGGCTCAGGCGAAATCCGAACCCTTCCTTTAGGTCTTTGCGAGGCATTGCGATCCAGACCGCCACACCACAGAGCCCATCATTTGTGCTTATTCCCGGTAGTTTTAACAACTCGGTCTATAAGTGTTTACCCGCTGCTGTCTTCAAGGCGTATCCGATGTTGTCCTTTGATTAATTATTTGAATGAAGTTAAATCTTGGCGTTGGAGTGTTCCTAGCTTATCGCTAGGAAACTGTCTACCGAAATCATCGATTTGGCCCAGATTTTTCTTGGAATCCAAAATGGAATTCCGATAAAATTGCATTATAGAGAGATCACCCGGATAGCACAATTCTGCACTATCCAGGTGAAGTTAATCGTTTTCTTGGTATGTATGGATATGTATTCTATGTTCTCACTGTTGTAATGCCACTGAGCGGCTGCGAACCTCTTGTGATTGTACCCTAGAACCGCTCTGTAGAGCTCTAGTTTTTGAGTTATTGATTGATCGATATGAAGCGTGACTTCGATTTTCGAATTTTCTCGAATTCCTATCCACAACAGGAAATTAGCATGGAACATTCTGTGCGACAGACAGCACGTGCCACTGACAGCGCCTATACTGCAAACAGTGGTGAGATTGAAAATTCGTCTGTGGTAAACAATCGCAAATGAAGGTAAACTGACTTTCGCAGAACTTCTTTTTCGTTATTGTTTCTGTTTCTCTTCTTTTCGTTCTTCTCTCCTTACTCCTCCCCCACCCCCTCGCTCCCCCTCGTTTCTCATCCACCAAATTCACCAAGTAAACCTTGGCACGACCCTCAAGGGGGAAACTTCCTAGGTTTTCTCTTTTTGAAACTGCAGACAAACCACTTTTGGCGTCCGTCGGAAGTGCCAGAGACCGTTTTTGCGTTTAAATTGAATGGTCATAAATTCCGGACTACTTTCTACGCTTCTGAAGACGAGGGAGAAGTCGAGACCGAAAGCCGAAATAAATTCCGGGTCGACCAACTAATCCATTCTGGCTGAGCAGAATAAACTATGAAAATTTTCCATTTTCCTGAGCATTTAGCAGATTTATCTGTTTTTTTCTGAGTCTGTTCTTATCAGTTTTTCCGGGTCGTTTTCTCAGCTGTCCTTGTATCCGGAGGCTATTTTCGTTGATGGTTGGTCATGGTTCCATCCAGAGTTTCCAGTTCTCGCCTTATTCATAATGTTGGCGATGAAACTGTGTATCATGATCTCTACACCAATTTGACAAGAAAGAACGTACAAGTAGCAAATGAACTTATATATATTTCATTTTTTCTCAGAAGGTTTTTTCTCCTTCTACTACCATATTGTCGAGTCCGCGCTGTACAGTGACAGGAGGCGCTGCTGGCACCCGCACGGTCGAGCGATCGACCCCGGCCCGGGCTAACCAAGCCTTCCATCCCTCCGTGGTCAGGTTAATCAGTACCAAACTTGTCTGGGAAGGTAAAGACTTTGACCTGGTATAGCGGCTGGCCCCCGCAGGTCATTGTATAGGTTAAATTCGCATTCACTATGCCTCTACGACTTGAATGGAACAAGAATGCTTCGGCGCGTCCTCAGGAGACTGATCAACACCGGCACTTTTACCTTTTTACCATATTGTCACCCCTCAAGATGATTTCAATGTGCTTCTCCATCCTAACCGTCCCTCCGATGTAGGAATTTGAGACGGGACTGGCGAAACGTGAAGAAACCATAAGTATACAGGGAGTCCAGGTAGACAACAAGAAATTGCAAGAGCTCTCGCGATAGGCATATTTAGTTTTCAACTGTTCGATATGTCTATATTATACTAGTACATTATAAAATTGATGTTTAGCTCGTGAAAGTCTTGATTCTTTGAGAAAAAAGTTGAATCCCTTTCTCATGATAACATACTCTCTAAATGTAGACTTCTGGACAACATTCCTGCTGCAGTTCGACATCTCTCTCTTATCATTAGCCTTCTTATTGTTTTTACAAAATATCGAATGGTGCGTCTTGAGGTCCATGCACGAAATTGCAGCTACCCATCCCCATCAGTCAATTTCACCGCGATAGAAACCGAAAAACATTCCTCTCGATCCGCAGTTTGGTTCATCTTAATTCATTATGGCAATCGAGAATAGGAACTTTTTATTAATGGCGAAAAGATTGGGAAATGTTCCGCAAAGTGCGACTCAGAACGTGGACTAACAGCTGAAATTAGAACACTGAAGGGCGCTAGTACCGAGGGAGAACATTTTCTGTCGTGAAGGATTTTCTCTTTTAGTGTCGCCATAAATTGAAGTTGATTTCGCCCTTTTCGGAACTTATTATCCCCCGTGGAAAACAATCTGCGGTGAGGACAGTGCATTTCGCTTCCACTTTCGTTTCGATGTCAGCCTCTTCAGAGCTACCTAGAGAAGTACTTTGAATTGCGATGGGGAGCTGTTTACCGTATCGTTAACCCAGCTCTTTTCTTGCTTTCAGTTTACAGTAGCTCTCATTATTTCTTGCAAGCTCGTTTTCAATCCTTGGAAAGCCTACAATTCCTTGTTGTCTACTACCTTAACTCCTTATCTGCTTAGGGATGAAGATGCGCTTCCAGTATTATGTGATCATGATATCACTAATCTATTTTTTATTGTTTAGTTTGTACTGAGATCGCCAAAGTTCGGCTAAAAATATTGTTGTTTCGTGCGATTGAATGAATGAATGATTGAATGAATGAATGAATGAATGTGACAGCTAAACCCATTCCTCTCCGTAGATTTGTGCTCAGTCACTCGTGTTGCTTCCAGCTGAAACTTCCAGTTGATCATTGGTGGGTTCTTCTCGTTTCCAGTGGCGATAATTGGACCCTTTTGGGATCTCTCCGTCCAGTCAGCCAATCAGTGTTTACAGCGTATGAAGTGTTGATGTTTCTCGTCTCACTGGTTGTTTTTATTTTCATTTTGCAAAATCGCTAGTGAATATTCGTCATAACTCGTGCTTACCACTCGCGATACCATCTATCGAGACTTCGCCTTTCGTAAAAATCGCCGAAACTCGTTTACTGAAAACGAATTTCATTGCAGGAACAAGTCTTCGTTGGTAAACACCACTCATCGGAAAATTGCTGCCATTTCGTCAATGAGGACTGGCCTATTCTGTGAGATTTTCACTTTCGTTGTTGTACGCCTTGTTCTTCGTCGATCACTTTTGAAAGTTTTTTTTCCAAAGTTTCAATTCCCTCAGAGTTTTTCGAGCAGATCGTTTTCTATTTTCTTTTTTCTGCGAGAGAATTATCTTTGCTCTTTTGCATCACGCGCAATAGATACCCTTCATGGTTGCAGCGTAGAAGATTTGGTGAGTCAAATCTTACAGAATATCAGTCATTCTGAAGAAAAGTGAAAGAAAGTTATTATGAAGAAGAGTGAAAGAAAACACGGTTAAAGTTCATCGCCAATGTTAGGATGCGCCACGCACACGTATTTTAGACAGAACTATGGAGGCAAGCGTATTCTGCTGCTCTTTGAGAGAAAAAGTAACGAGATTGAAGTTGGTCACTTTTGTAAGGATGCGCCCCGCACTCGTATCCCAAACAGAATTATACGCGTATTTGTTTCTAAAACGACATGCGAATGGTCACCAATGAGACTTGTGTACACCTTTCTTGCTACTGCTCGATTCTCTTGTTGGACCTATAATTAGCCTTCTTATCTATCGTTTTTACAAAAATACATACTGATGCTTTTTTGATCTATCGATTTGGCCGAACTTTTATCAACTCATCCTTTGCGTTCCTCCATCTCATCTCCAGTTTTTCTCTAACTTGTCGACTGCCTCAAGTCTCACAGAGGAGGTCTGCGAGCTTCCTCCGACGCTATTCGGTGCCCTCGGTGTTTTTGTCATTGTCGGACCCCTCATAGCCATTCAGCAGAAGTAAAATTCATTTTTGTCTCCTACGTTCAAGCCCTGCAGGGCCATATAAGTATTACTCAGAATCTTTGGGGCACGCTCACTGACCAACCTTGTCAGTTGGAGTCATCGATTCAAGATGAATTGTCGGTCGATGTGTTCTCTCTCAAACGCTCGATCTCTGTATAGTTCATTAATATTTGGCTCTTATATTATATCATTATAATAATATCCGACTTCTAAGCGTCTTTATTTTCAAAAAAAAACGTTGAATCTGCACCTTAATAGTCATCTGTGAGACTTCTTGACACATTTCTTTCAATTTTTCGAGCTCTCACTCTTATCATTAGCCTTCTTATCGTTTTTGCAAATCGTCTGAGAGATTCCGTCGTCGTCTGACGCTGCTCCCTCTCCTTCTTTTCCTCTTTCATTTTCCTTCTCTTTCGCCTTCTCCGTTTCCTTCTCTTTCCCTTTCGAGTAATGATATCGAGTGATGCTGCTTCAGGTCCATCGTATGGCTCGATATTTCATCCACTCATCCTTCACCTTCCAGTGTCTCATGCCCAGCTTCTTCTACCTAGTCGACAAACCTTAGGTCTCAGCTGGAGGCGTCGATTCGTGGTGAATGGTCGATGCGTTCCATTCTGTGCTGCCATTGCAATTCACTTCGCCACATCACCTGGCTATCTCGTGGGAGAATCTCGGCGGTCGGTCGCTCTCGGCGCCACATTCTCTTGCTGTGTTGACTCCTCGAGCGATTGGCCCACTTCTCCCGCTAGCCAACCAGTTTCACCCCGTTTAGTAAGTTTTCTTCTTCTCAACTTATCTCTATCGAACCACCAGCCGTTTCTCTTTACATCTGTAGTTCTATTGGAAATCGGTCATTCGCAAAGAAATCGTCTCGAATCGTCTCCTTCCAATGAACGTCGTGTGGTTCATTCACGACTTCAATGAATAGTCTATGAAGCTAATCGTAAAAGGTAAAGGTAAAGGTGTCGGCGTTGATCAGTCCCCTAGAGAGCGCCATGCATTCGTGTTCCATTCAGAATCGTAGAGGCATGGTGAATGCGTATTCGGCCTATACAATGATTTGCGGGGACATCCCATTACACCAAGTCAGTGTCTCTATTTTCCCAGACAAGTCTGGTGCCAATTTACCCGACCCTGGAGGTATGGTAGGCTTGGTTAGCTCGGATCATGTTCGATCGCTCGACCGTGCGGGTAACAGTAGCGCCTCTTTCCACTGCACCACCCGGACCAAGACTATTGGAATAACAATAGTTTTCCGTTTCTTGTGACCTTGGGTCATTACTCTATGGTGATGCATTCCTTTCTTCTGCGAATGGATGGAATCAATTTTCGTCCTTTTCCCCAGCTTTTCCCCTTTACCGAGTGGTCCTTGGATAAATTAGCTGTGTATCAATTGATCATACGCCTCTGCTCATTTACTTTTTATAATTCAGTCATATGCCTCGTCGTTATTTATATGCCCTTTGAGATTCTTAAACCGCTCCCATTCTCCGAACGATTTGTGAAAGTCGAGACCTCCATTTTAACGTTCTTCTGAGGTATGCTATACCCCAAACAAACCTTCGTAAGTGATAAAACCCTAGGAGGAAAATCCTCGAAAGGACCCCCCCCCCCAAAAAAAAAACAACACAGCATTCGTATAAGAACCTGCCTCGATTTAGTGGAAGAGGACCCTGGAGAGCTCCTATTCCAATTCCTACGTTGAGCTGGTGCTTTATGGTACCAAACATCTTTTCCCTTGCCATATCGTCCAAGTTTTGCACACAGGTCCCACCGCGAGCCATTGGCTTGTTTTCGGTGATAATTTCCATTGTGCATCACGTCGACAGCTGAAAAAGCATGTCATTTAGCACGGTCGTTGCTGCATAATGCCAAAATAGATTTTGTTTACGAAGCGGAGTCACATGTGAGGCAGTTGACAACGACAAAAAGTACAACGTTCAGTCATCGTGATTCAGCATTTGTAATGTCGAGAATTTCTTGTCGACGTGCTATTCTCATCTTTGACGCGTGATTATCATAGCGAGGCTTCAGCTATAGTACGATAGCTGTCCCTTTGTATCAGAATGTTAAGAGATTCTCGAGCCGTTCCTCGTTTATGTTTTCTTTCTTTACTTATTCAGTAGACAATTTATTTTATTCAACGCTAGAATCAGTGTCGTTAGTCACAGGAATACCACACCTGATCAGCTAGCCTGCAATCTCCTTCTCTCAGAACTGAACAGCCTAGATGCTGAAGAAAGCGCTCACCCGTGACACCTTCAGGTTTGATGAATATTCTCATACACTTTTGTGGAATCGACGTCATTTTCAACATTTATAAAAGGTGTTTGGTTATTTGTACCCATCATAAAGATTGCTCTGTGAATGGCTAACTGCCCCTATACGTATGATTATGGATACCATTAGAAGTCAAGAGTTCTGAAGCATTACAAATGTGGGTAAAGACTTTCTCATCACTCTAATATTAATATTCTAATGATGTCCTCCTTAAGGCACGTTTATATTTGGCGTCAATGCAGCGCAGTAATGAACTAAGGGTATGGAATGGAACCTGAAGACGCGACGTGGTCTCATTTACGAATTTTTCTAATATTTTGCAAAGGTTCTAAACTTTTACCGAATTTTCAAAGACGAACTGAGTTTCTAGCAGTAAGCGGTGAAGCCATTTCTTGAGGAAACATGTTAAACGGTAAAACCGCCAACTTATGACCAGGGGTGTGCGGAAGTTCCGTTCCCGTGTTCCGAATTCCGGTTTCCGCCCGTTTTTGGCCTTTCCGTTACGTTTCGTGTTCCGCTTTGTTTTTGAGCGGAACAAGGAAACGGAAGAAAAAATCGAGAGCTCCACTGTGCAAGCTAACAAAAGGGAGGCTAAAGCTTGTGCTGACCTCGGAATGATCCATTCGAATTTTGGAAGAATGAAACCAATGCAGCGAAGTACATTCTCCTAAGAAAACTTGCAATGATGTGTTTGTCGGCACCTGCTACCTCGTCGCAGAGCGAGAGATTGTTTTTTTTCTGCTGGTTTCATTGTAAACAATCTGAGAGAAAGCCTCGCTCCCCAGAACCATGAAAAAACTGCTGTTTCCCCACTATAACATGTTCGTTTTAGGCGTTTAATTCTATTTTGAAAGCATTCTTGTCTATCACGCCAAAAAAGTCTGTCTTTGATTACGTAGCTGTCTTCGGTTTATAATGAAGTTGATAGTGAAGATGAATTTCCACCGTTTTCTTTGAAGCTATCATCAAACGTTGAACACCTCCACCAAAATAGTAGTCACATTCTAGTGGGAACTAAATGAGCACTCTATGGGTACCTTAAGAGACAAAAATGAACACGTTTCGTGGTCGTTTTGGCTAAATTCTAATAATTTAGTAATTTTTGCACTATTTCCGTGTTCCGTATTCCGGTTTCCGGCCATTTTTGGCCATTTCCGTTCCGTCTTCCGCTTTTTTGGAAAAAATTTCCGCACACCCCTGCTTATGACACTACTTTGCTGTATAGGATGAACGTACCTTTGCCTATCGAATGGGTGATTTTTCGTGCAATTTTCGAGGTTTCTTTTTTTCCTTCCGTGCTACTGCTTGAGCTCTCCCTTTCCAATAGTTAGCCTTCTTATCGTTTTTTTTTTCGCAAAAATAGCTACTGATGCTTTTTTGATCTATCGGATTACCCAAAATTTCATCTACTCATCCCTTGCGTTTCTCCGTCCCATCTCCAGTTTCTCCTAACTTATCGACTGCCATAGGTATTTTCTGCCACTTTTCTTACAAAGGAGGTCTGCGAGCTTCCTCCGACGCTATTCGATGCCCGCTCGCTATTCGATGTTTTTTGCTACTTTCGGATCGGCTGTTGCCCATTAAGCAGAAATATGATTCATTTTTGTATTCAACGTTCAAAGCCCTGCAAGACCATATCGGTCTTGTTGGGGCAATGAATGAGTCGAGAAACCTAGTTGCGGTAAAGAATTCGCGGCTCAGGTGAGTTTCGTACCTTTTGAGGTACATCCGGAGCACTGATTCAGGCGATCCACTAATATTATTTATAATTTTCGGGAGCAGAAATCTGAGACCAACAACAAGAACGTCGAAAAAAATTAAAAGAGGCGTGCAGAAGAGAAGGAACGTGTTATGAAGGATTAAAATTCATAAGGAACTTGTAGACTTAGTGTTTTGATGTTGTTCTACAAAAATAGCTGCCATCTTGCGGAATCTTGTCAATCCAGTAAATTTCAAATTGTTGTAAAACATTTGTATTTTGTACTCTTCTGCCTAACTTTTTTAGTCACTTTCAATTGTTGCTTGTGCATGATCTTGAGATCCAATTCTCTCGGTTTGTTTCACATCGTCCCAGCTCCTTGCGCCTCAGGGTGCTAATACGGAATGCATCCCCGCGGAGTTCATTAACTCTTTCTGATTGATGGGAAATTTTGTTTTCGTTACTCGTAATTGCAAAAGTCAAGCGGATCGGCATAAACTTTGACTGGGAGGAAATTTTCTGCGAATCACCTTTTCGGTTTTGAATTTTGCCATCTCCACTTCGAATTCGCTGTCACGAATCTCAGTTTCTGATCCATATCTTTGAAAATATATGATAATATTTATATTTGTCAACACGTTGGCGACAGCGCCTTTTTCGCGTGTCTGGCGCGTGGACCAAACGATTTTCTAGCGCGCCGAGGCTGTGGCATGATGCCGACATACGACGAATTTTTTTCAAAATGGAAGTGAATAGTAAATCCTGAAGACTACATATACAGTTCTGTAATATCGGGGATTGTGACTGTTCCATTTTTTGCAATGAAAATAGAAAAATAACAGCTGTAAGCTTTTAGAATGTCCTTTTTCCCTATCCAGCTTAAAAGGAAATTGTTATTTGTTTATTGTTCATTATTTGTTTATTCTAATAATCACTATTTGTTTGTATTTATGTGTTTGTTTCAGTAAACAGTATTTGTTTGCATTTATTTGTTTCTTGCAATAACCATCATTTGTTTTTGCTTGTAGAGAAAACTAGTGCACAGCCAAAAATTCCAGTAAATCGGAAGCTAAGAATCATTTTCATGGACCATGTTTCCTATAACAATGTGCAAAGGTCTACTAAAAAGTGGCACAAAAACATCCTTCGAAATTCTGAAAGCGCCACACGGTCCCATGCGGCCGCTTGTGCGTGGCGCAGCATTGCGCCACACTGTCGTCAACGTGTTAATATCAACTGCTTCTGCCGCACGAGGTTGTTAGGTGGATACACCTCATCAAACGGCCCAACGTTTCGACCTTCCCGTCGTCTTCGGAGGCCTCTGCCGTCCATCATTGAGCTTCGTGCCCCAAGTTAGTACCATTAGTAGCAATTATATTCATTTATATTTATGATAATATTCATGGTAAAATATAATTATGCAATCTACTAGCTTTGGACAAGTCTAGTGTAGTGATAAGAGGCGCTGGTGACACACGCACGATCGAGCGCTCGATCCTCGTCCAGACTTACCAGGTCTTCCATCGCTCCGATGTAGGATGAATTGGTATTAACTTGTTTAGGGCGGTGAATACAGTATCCCTGCCTCTGTGACAATTTGATGATGGAAGATGAAGGCATGGCGTGTCCGTACCAGGGCTGTGCGTTAAATTCTGGCCGTTAAATTTTTTAACGACTTTTTTTAACGGCAAAATTTGCCGTTAAAAACCGTTAAATTCGTTAAATCCGTTAAATTTTTGAAATTTTGCAAAAAAAAGTTAAAATTCCTAAAAATAATGGTTTTTTCACCGTAATATCGCGAAAATAAACGACAGTAATATATAAGCGTTTATTTTACTGTTGTGCCGGAACGATCAATTCATCGGTTAGAAAGCATATTCAAAGTTAGGAATGATCAACGGTCGAAGCCTATCTGTGGAATATTAAGTTTGAGAAACAGAAGAGCTGCAAAATTTGCAGGTGTTAGCGTCTTACGAAAGTCGGTCAAAACTTGACCCGCAGATGAGAAAACCCTTTCAATTTAAACTGTTCCCGGAGGAGCGCAAAAGTATTTCGGAATTAAAGAAGTTATGTGAGGAGAAAGAGATCGTGTCAGTGGAGTACTCCAGAAAGTGAGCGGGTTTGCCGTTGTATCGACTGGCGCAGAAAAAATTTTTTAATGTCTAAAACAGCCAAACAACACGCTCAAATTACAGGAATTTCAGTAGGCGAACTCCTATTACAATGCCCAGATTGCTTCTAATGTTGTGGAAGAGAGAAGCTGGGTGATCCTGACACGATTGCGTGCAATTTGGACCTGCTGCCACTCCCGCGCGGGCAATTCAAGAGCCGTTAAATTTTCCGTTAAATTTCGAAAATTTGCCGTTAAATCCGTTAAATAATTTTTAACGGAAAAAGCCGTTAAATCCGTTAAAACCGTTAAACCGTTAAACCGTTAACCGTTAAATGCACAGCCCTGGTCCGTACGAGAATGGAATGCCGACACCTCTACCTTTTACCCTTTAGCTTAACACATAACGCACCGCGTGCGCCACATGGTGGCGCACGATCTCATAATCAATTTTTTGTATAATGCTTATTGTTTTCAGTTATGAGTCATGACACAGTTTTTTTATGTAAACTCTATATACATAGAAAGTATCTTGGTTCGTCAAAATCTGGGTGTAGTACTGAGCTGTGGGAAGAAAATATGATTTCTCCATCAAAAACCTCATCTAGAACTTTACATAGAACAACCTAAAAGTATTTTGTTTCTCCTTTGAGTGTATGAAAAATGGACAATCGACATTGAAGAATTCCACGAAAAGTAAACAATCAAAGTTCTTCAACTACGTGGCAATTGAACAATAAATTTCTACAACATCATAACAATTGAGCAATCCTACGGCTAAGAGCTCCCCCGCCCCTTCACTGCTTGCTTGAACAAGCTCATTACGATCGAGGGTCGTGCAACCAACATCATATTTGTGATCAGTGTACGAAATAACCCTTCTAGACGAAGTTGAAGCCAAATATTAACGGTGTGGCGCACGAAAAAGAGCGCGGAAAAATGCGCGCGGTCCCACGCGCCAGCCAGCGGCATAAGGGCTTGGTGCGTTATGTGTTAACAAATAAGAGTAGGCGCTGAAGAGCCGCAACAGACGCAGAATGATAATCTGTTTGTCCTAGTTTTCGTCCTAGATTTGAAG
Organism: Nippostrongylus brasiliensis; assembly: GCA_030553155.1. Lineage (NCBI taxonomy): Eukaryota > Metazoa > Nematoda > Chromadorea > Rhabditida > Heligmosomidae > Nippostrongylus > Nippostrongylus brasiliensis. Next base: position 14,154,502 of record CP130733.1, on the reverse strand, counting down.
GGTTGGATGGATTTCCCGTAGAAGAAGCTTCGTGCTTCGGTCACCTGGTTGCGGTAAAGAATTCGCGGCTCAGGTGGGTCTCGTACCTTCTGAGGTATATCCGGAGCACTGGTGCAGGCGATCCACTACTACATATTATGGTGCTCGATTCAAGAGCTGCACGTCTCTTCTCCCGACATGCTCATTTCCGTTTCCTGAGCATTTTTCACAAGCTACTTCCGTTCTTTTCTTTTAGTGCTTGTAGGTACGTTGACATGTCTAGATAGAATTTTTATTAGCAGTAGCTGGCATTCAAGGTCAAGTGGTTAAGAATGTAATTTGTATGTCGTTCTTATTGTAGCCGGGCTGCCCTTATTTCCGCTACCGTTTCGCTTTCCGCCAGATGTTCAAATTGAAGGGCGAATCGACAGAATAATGGGCGATAACACCCTTATGGCGCAATGAAATGTGCGGCTGCAATTCTGTTGGGTTGCTCATCGTCTTCATTCTGCAAAAAAGCTCGATGCAAAAAGGTCGTGGCAGATGTTCCAACTGACGAAATTCGAATTGAAGACATAATAGAAGTTGTTTCAAAAATCTTCAGATGATCAACTCTTCTGAATCCAAGCACGCCTTTTTTCCTGGCGAAGTGGGTTCCGTTATAGCTGGGAAGTCGTGATCTAATTGTTATTTTCGATAGCACCATGGGCCGCCCAAACTTCAAAGGCAAACTTCCGCCCTTCTCCTTCTCTCTTTGCCGCCAATCGAGCCTACTATTCGTGTTGAGGGCGTCTTGGAGGCTTATCGTCAAACCAGTTTCCCCATTCTATCGCTCAAACCTCTAATTTCTATGTATGAATACCTATCATGCTACTATTTTTTTAATCTAAAAGAAACTTCTTTATGATACATTAGTTCCCCGCTCTTGAGTCTTGAGACTAATGCCTATCCATATGTAATAAATCGAGCTTACTTTAAGGCCAATAATTAGAGGGCGAATTCAACATCCGCTCCGTAATTTGCCTTTTTCTGCTGTTTTAATTGCTAATTGTCACGAAAAGTCGTTCATTACTCTGAATTAGAGTTCTTTCTCAAGTAAAAAAGGGGTAACAGCTTCTGCGGTTGAAGCTCAGCACAGTTTGTGGTATATCGGAATTGTGCCGAGCTGAAGTCTTCCGAAACTGAGCCTCTTACTCTTAAAAAAGAAAAGAAAGTTAAAGTCTACCTCTGAATCTCCCAATTAACAGGACTTTACCCTATTGAACTTGCTTGTTACCTATTTTTTTGTTCACTGTTTCTTACCTTGTATTTCGAGTTGACATATTGTTAAATAGATAGATAAAACAATAAACAAAAATGGAGTCAATATGAACAACAACCGTGTCAACTTAGCTGCTAATGTGCGCTCGTAGAAAGCACTTTATAGGCCGCAGAACCATTTAAATGGGCGTAAGGTTGTGCTTTTTATTGTTAATTTTATTATGTGTTTTTTTTTGTTTCGAAAAAACTGAAGTTTTACCATCTAAATTTCCTAGACACCAACCTTTGAGGTGAATTCCATCTTTCAGGTAGCTCTTTGAACTGTTCCGCGCTTCAACGTAGTCTAGACGGGGGTAAATAGAGATTGAGCGAGACGTTCAAGAACGCACGTATGGTAGGACAAATATCAATCTCCTCCTGGGTAGTGGATTGGTACCAGAATTGTCTGGGTAAGGAAACTAACTTGGTATAGTGTTTGGCTCCCATAAGTCGTTGCTCAAGTCGAACACGCATTCACCATGCTTCCACGATTCTCAGTGTAAGACGAGGACGTGGCGCGACTCAGCGGGCTGATCAACGGCGATCACTCCACCTTTACCTTTACCTTTCATTTTCTTTTCGTTATTTTTTTCTAATCCAAATTCCATTTTTCATGTCTGAACAGCATCAGACTGTGGAATCTCATGAATCAGGAGCAGGTGATGGGTGTGGTGGGACCGCTGGAGGCGGTGTTAGGGACGCCCGTCAGAAGCTGAAAACCACTGTCGTGCCATAGTTATTGGTTAACCCTCCGTCATCCACTCTGCTGGGTGAAGGGTAAGGTTAAAGCGGTCTTTGATCAGTCTATTAAGAGCGCGCCACGCATTCGTTTCTAATCGGGATTGTGAAGGCACGGTGAATGCGTATTTGGCCTCTACAAGTGCTTACGGGGCCAGTTGCTATACCAGGTCAGTATTTTTCCCTTCCCAGATAAGTCTGATGCCAATTCATCCAACCCCGGGGGATGGGGCTTGCTTAGCCCAGGCGAGGATCAATCACTTGATCGTGTGGGTGGACGTAGCGCCTCTTGCCATTGCATCACACCCGCACTTTCTTGCGGATGAAATGCGCTAAATAATGAGTTCCATCGACTTGCGTCGTCGCCCCTCTCCGTCCTAGTGACGTACGCCAGCCCTCATTAGGATTCCAGACCTATTCTCACCCCCTTTCGCGGCTCGTCCGTCGTTAACGACCCTCTGGTGGTGTTGGTGTTTGCTCGAGATGCAATTTACGCCTACTCCAGATATTGACGGTAATCTATTTTATCGATCTTTATCTAAAAATGCATGACTAAAATAGATAATATCTTGAAAAATCCATTTATTTTCCATTTTCTTTGCTTTCAGTCTGAATTTGCAGCTACCATCTCTCACAGAATTCTTTAACTAAATATCAAAGCATTCTGAGAACGGTCAAGCATACCTACGTCATTTGTTTATCTCTCGTTTGTTTTGTATTCATTTATTTCTTATTTTTATTGTCTTCACTTCTTGTAATATTTTAACTTTTAGAACAAGCATGAGGTATATAGTACAACTCGTTCATTTTATGAATGAACGACTACATATCGTTTTGAGGACGACTCGAAGCACATTCTATGCATTTTTGCTTATTTTTCAACTCGTTTCATTTTTCGTATATTATGTTTAGCGCACCAATCCGTTTGTTCAGCCTTCTCTTGTTCCTTTATTAAATTTATATTAATTACTATTCTATTTCCGTTTTCTAGCTTCTGCGCTCTAATCTCTCGTTTGCATTCTTTTTATCAGGTTTTTATTAGTCTATCAGTGTGTTTGAGTTCGTTTATTCTCTTCTTTCGCTGTGGGGCGAACTACAAGTGTAGTACACAAATAAAAATCGATGGGTGATGAATCGTATAATAATTATTATAATTATTGTAATTGTCGTTTAATGTTGGTGTGTCGAGCGAGGTTAGTGGTTGAATCAAAATTTACTGGCTTAGCGTTTCGACATTCTTTCGTCGTCAAAGGCCTATAAGTGGCTCGATACTCTTCGCATTTTATTTGTTGATTTTGCAACAATTATTATTGTTATTTGTGTAGGTTTACAGTTCGTTACACTTCTAAGTGGGCCCGCGTTGTGCAGTGGTAGGAGGTGCTGTTGACATCCGAACAGTCTAGCGATCGATCCTGGTTCGAGCTAACCAAGGCTTCCATCCCTCGGGGGTCAGGTAAATTGGAACCAGACTTGTCCGGGAAGTCACTGCATAGGCCAAACACGCATTCAACATGCCTCTACAATTCTGAATTGAACAGGAATGCGGCGATACGTCCTTCGGGTACTGATCAACGCCGACACCTTTACCTTTACCATTACCTTACATTACACTCTATAGGAACGGTACAGGGGACTAGCACTAACAAGGGAGCGGCACCTTCACTCCTACCTTTTTCGTTTATAAGTTAGTCTTTCTCCTGCAGCTATTCTCGTTGGTATTCGGACAAGAATAACGGTAAACCGACGAAGTTTCGCACGGAAAAGGGCAAGTAGTGGGAAAAAACTGAGTAATGACCGGAAAGTTCAGCACAGAATGGACAGATATCATTCACCTTCGACAAGGGCAAGGCAATAGAGGGTAAATTGAATGTGTACGGCAATCTACCATCAATTATCGTGTGATGAATGAGCTTTGCTCTCCTCTGCTTCCCTATCCCGAATGTTACCCTCTCCGTCTCTCCCACAACTGCTATTCTTCATTTTGCAGATAGATTGGATGTTTTCACCGGAAATTAGTCATTGGTCACGTTGCTTTTGTTGTGAAGAAAGCCACAACGAACGAAGAATAAGCGATGATGTCGGCCATTGAAGAAAAGATGTCAGTTATTCATTGTTTCTACCACGCTTTTGTCGTTCTTTTGTGGTGTATTTGACTCCCGTTGGCTCGGAGATTCATACCGGTAAGATAGATACATACCCGTAAGTTGTACGTCCCCTTCCTTTATGTCGTTCCCAACGTTTATGGCGCGTCCCAGGTATCTACGCTTTTGTCGTTCTTTTGTGATGTGTTTGACTCTCGCCGGCTCGGAGATACATACAGGTAAGATAGATACATACCCGTAAGTTGTACGTCCCCTTCTTTTATGTCGTTCCCAACGTTTATGGCGCGTCCCAGGTATCTACGCTTTTGTCGTTCTTTTGTGATGTGTTTGACTCTCGCCGGCTCGGAGATACATACAGGTAAGATAGATACATACACGTAAGTTGTACGTCCCCTTCCTTTATGTCGTTGCCAACGTTTATGGCGCGTTCCAGGTAAACATAAGACGTCCTTCGGCAAGGGAAGATCCACGGAGTTCGATGTGTTCCCTATCGCACCAGGAGTTCTCTTTAAGCTGTGTCTTCCTCCGATTGATACGCTGCCCAATCTTCCTTCCAGCTTCGTCTAGCGCTCGGAGCATCGTCTCTGCTTCGGAGGCGCTTTCCGTGAAGATGACGATGTTGTCCGCATGACGAAGGTTCGAGAGGAATTTTCCGTCCACGCGTATGCCCTTTTCGTCGAGTCGCTTCGTCGCAGTCGAGCGACTTGATCACTCAGTAAACAATTTTGGCAAGATGGTATCGTCTAGCCTGACTCCCTCGATGGAGATGTTGATTAAGCGCCGGAAAAGGTGCACTGTTGTGGAGCAGCACTAGAATTCGTCAATGTTCTAATGTGGACCACTTTACTCGTTGACCGAGTTGCAGAGATAGGATAATATTCTTTCTGACGCTGCCGAAGGCGTTTTCGTACTCGACCAAGATTAAGACGAGGGGCAAATGGTACTCCGGATAGACCTCGATGAGCATCGCGACACTTTCGACGTGGTCCATGCCGTTGAATACCAGATGAAGCCCAACTTTCTCAGGTTTTATGCTTCTTCCAATGTACGCGATGTTCACGCCTGTTACAAGATAATGATTCCAACATGCTATTAATATAACCGTCTAACACCTCCCTCGTGATCGGCGGCTCAGATAGAGTCTATGATGGCAGTCTAATCCAAATCTCAGTATTAGATGTTCTTAGGTCTGATTGGAAAGCTTGTTTTAGAAACTGGAGTTGATGATGTCACTTGGTTTATTGGAAAGTAACTTGGGCTAGGAGTTGATTGTCATTCGCCTTGAGAGATTCAGCACACATGGCCAGAATCTGATGAGAAAGCTTAAGTTGACAGCTGACTTATTGACGTTTTCCTCAATCATGATTTCTGCCTTCCCTCCCTGGGTTAGATGTCCACAACATCATTTTGGTGCTTGGTGCTTTTAGGAATGCTCACCAAAGATTTTCGCTTCTCTCATGCTTCATTGGTGAATATTAGTTAGCTTATGCACACTGGTTTGTCCTGTGTAATGAATATATTAGATTAATGAAAAAATTATGTTTCATAGTATATCAATCGGAGAATAGTTCTTCGCTGTACCTGGAAAGCTCAGTTTCTACCTATGTTGAATGGTGCAGTTTCTACTAATGTCGTATCTAACTGATTTTTGAATCGTCGGCGACGATAGGCGAGGAATGGTTCGCCGAAAAACTTCCTTTCCCACTTTTTTCATCGAAATTTCTCTCCGTCGAGAATTTGAGAAGCTGGTGGTAGTCATGGTCCAGAAGCTATGTGTGGGATTTATTCGGTCCGCTACTGCTCCTTTGTAACACATTTTTGAAAGGAAACTTCGCGTGGGGAGTCCCCTTCTGGCCGTTCCTTTTTAATGAGTTGCTCCATAGCGGCACTAGCCACTTATTTGTCTTTGCAATCTGTTCAGCGGTTCATGATCGTTTCGTCTGATTCAACAAAATTACCATCTCCTTGTTGAAGAAAACCGTTTATTTAGAGACAAACAATTGATTTGAATTATAATATCAAATGTAAGGAAACAAAGGCAAATGTCTTCGAATGATACGGAAATTCGGTGACGTAAAATCGAACGAATGCGCCGATTCTTTTTAGCTAAATGTTCAAACGGTCCGTTAAATGCGAAAGGAAGGGCGTAGTTCTTCCGCATCCTTTCGCGAAAACAACAAAATAGTGCATTGTCGTTGTTCTTAATCACTGTCACTTTCTCTAAGTTTTACGCTGTCAAAGGTCATCTCCACTCAAATGTATTGTTATAAAGTGCTTTCACGTCTCTTCTTCTCAACTGTTTTGCCACCTTTTGATTATTACCCTGTTTGATTTGCCAGAATTTCCTTGGACTGACTCCATAATATCGAGTTGAAAGCTTCAGCTGCTGAACGAATCCAGAAATCTTAATGGTGCCGGGAAGGGTGTAAACATCTAGTCAGAAGACAAAAGTTGTTAGCTTCTATTGAAGTGAAATTCCAAAAACCACAACGGGTACATAAACCTCTCGCCTTCGAGACCATGAATTTCATCATTAGGTTTGACAGTAAAATAGCTTGCAGAATTCTGGTATTAGGATTTTTCTACGTGCGCTTCACAATGGCCGGGGTTTTTTTTTTATATTGTTCTGATAATTTGATTGAAATCTCTTCAGTTAGGTCTGAAAAATGCTTTTTTCGCTGAGATGGTTTCTATTCTTCATTGTTTTCACATCCACGCGGAAAATGTGAATAACCCAATAAATAAATTAATGAATCTCTGAAGAAAGGTGTTACAAAGATCTTTGTGCACTACATTCCCCATTTCATGGTCGGAAAGTTACCAAAAGTTGACAATCCCATATAATGTATTCCTCTGTGTAGCGCCCGATGTGTCTCGGAGATTCACAAAATTGCCAAATGCAAGATTTTTGGAGAACTTGAAAGGTTAACTTTGGAGATGTACCTGCACCACCGCACGTTTGGGCTTGCAAATGTCCCTCCGTGTGACAACTTTCGAATCGATATGTCTCATATACTCTTTTATCCTTCATTTGTCATATAATTTTATTTTGAAATTTCTTTTCTTCTGCTTGTTTCACTGACTTAGTTCCCGATCTGTTTTACTTGTTGTTCCGAAATGGGTGTTGGAGTGGACATAAAACCGGCACAGGTTTTCTCCCTCTTCATGCATCAGCCATAGATCGGGACATGGTGTGCAGATTTATTGCTCGACATTTCTACCAAAAAAGTCATTTTCAAAGCGAAACCCGTTCGACGCGGAGTTGAGCGAACTGTGGTGCCGACGTCGGTGTATTCCTGACTGACTCCCCGCATATTTTTTCTCCCATCATTCTGCTTGTACTACTGTTCGTCATCCTTCTCTTAGTCTGATCCCGGATGCATTTTGAATTGGTCTTTGAACATGGTGAGATCCAGAGTCAGCGGTACGCCGGGAAGGGGAATGTGGGTAATTTCAGGGTAAGTTTCATAGTTTGCGAAAAGTTCGCTGTGACAAATCGATCCCGAGAAGTATGCGGTAACAAACAGGCTTGGGGACCTCGTTTTCACAATTTCCATCCTACTATGGAAGCTTTCTTTTTAAGAGCTGGATAGAGCATCCAACATTTAAAAAGCGCCCTTTGAATCAGGCGAAGGAGCTGTAGATGTAGTCCTGAAGGATTTCTCTATAATATTTCACACCAATTATGGGCTAGGCAGACATCTAAAATCGGCTTTTGAAGACGTCTGTAAGCAGCTTAAAATCGTGCCCCCTAAGGCCGTTATAAGTTGATCATTAGTGCTAATTTCTGAAATACCACTTCAATAGAAGCCTTAGCAAAGAATCGATGATTCGTGTTGCTAATTTCGCGACATTTCTATTATTCTGTCTGCAAGACTTTCTCCATTCGCGAGATCTCATCTTGTTCCCCGTTCCGATCGGGGGTTTTTTGCTGTCGGGACAATGTGAATGGCTCTTCTGCGAAATGACAAAAACTGCCCAGAGACATCGGTTGTTTTGTTCTAGCACCGATCGACGGGCCGCTATAATGGTCCATTTCGATTCTGCTGCACCGAACCGCAGAGTTTCCGATCGATTTTTCTTTTTTCTTTCTTTCTCTTTTTATGTAGTCTGTTTGAGCGAGCTTTACGTAATTTTCTCTATTTACTGATTCTTTTTATTTATTTTTTTTGTACCTTACCTCTGCCAATCACAGGTTAAACGCGGTGTAAGGTAAAAGGTGAGGGTGCCGTTGTTGATCAGTCCCCGAAGAACGTGCCGCGCATTCGTGTTGGATTCAGAATCGTAGAGGCATGATGAATACGTATTTAGCCTATACGATGATTTGCGGGGTCAGCCGCTATACCAAGTCAGTATTTTCCCTTCCCAGATAGGTCTGGTACCGACCCTGGAGGGTTGGAAGGCTTGGTTGGCCCGGGCGAGGATCGATCGACCGGACGGGTAAAAGTAGCGCCTCTTGCCACTGCACCACGAGCGCCCTTAAACGCGAGAAGAAACAAATATTCAATAGTTGAGCCTCCAAACGAGCCTGAACCCGTGGTAGGAGGCGCTACTGGCGCCCGCACGGTCGAGCGATCGATCCTGGCCCGGGTTTACCAAGCCTTCTATCCCTACGGAGTCGGGTAAATTGGCGCAAGATTTGTCTGGGATGGTAAAGTCACTGACCTGGTACAGCGGCTGGCCCCCGCAGGTCATTGTGTAGGCCAAATACGCATTCAGTATGCCTCTACAATTCTGAATGGAACACGAATGCGTGGCGCGTCCATGATGAAGCTATAACTTTTCACTTACATCTTGATCCGATTTTCGCTTGTTCGTGGAAAAGCATATGGGGAAATGGAGTAGAGGCTATCGTAGTTGTATGGTTGTGTCGTTTAGTTTATCAATTCTTATGTATACATTGAGTTTTCTAATTTTTTGTAGGAAAATTCCTTTGCAATTCCTAATTTTAGTGGCCTTTAGGTGCATTTCATTTTCAACTCTAAGAGAAGTAGTACTTTTTCTTTTTCAAACGGCTGTTCGATGTGCGTAGTTGGGGTGCTCAGACAGCTTTTATCGTCTTTCCGATAGTTGATGTGACTCCCAAATAGCCTACTATCAACTCCAGACTGTCCCAGACACCCTTTATTTTCCCTGAATTGCACTCTTTTCTCCTCCCTCATTCAGCCCACCCGTTTTTATCCCTGATGACAGGTGTCTCGTCGTTCGCGCCGTGCACTTTCCAAATTTATTTATTATATACGTCCAAAGACGCGCACAAACTTGAAGAACAAAGAAGATAGAACTAAAATTCTAACTCAACACGAAAACAAACACGAGGGCTAATACAAACGATCAATAAAGGCAATCCATCTCAACTAATGAAGAGAAAAGAAAAATTTATCGGCCAATCTCAAAAAGTTATCCAGTGGGAAAAGGAGATCAACGCCCTAGACTCGTCCTACAGTACTGCTAACAAAAATCAACCACACTCAGGATCCAGAGACTTTCGCGCAAGCTGGATAGCCAGTTTGCACATGAAAAACGAAAGCCAACAAAAATGTAAGACTAATAGTAAATAAATAGACCAACAAACTTAAAACCGTTGGTAAAAAAGAGGATATGCTAGTCATGTTGCAACCAAACACAGCCCCTGCGGTAGGTATATGGTGAGGGCCAACGAAGCCTAATGTCCCAAAGATGTAGTCCTATAACCCGAGCGGGCTTTCATACATGGAAAGAAAATAATTCAAAAGCGGACCAAGAGAATGATAGACATGAGGCCTGTGGCCCTCGAAACGCCCCATATACATAACCATGCCTTAAACAGAAATCTCCACTCAACACAGCTAACACCAGCTCCTAATACATTCAATAGACAGGTATGAGCCGCAAGTAAGGGGAAAAGAAAACATACTAGCCTTATTTATTTATTTATTTGTGTACGGTGCATAAGGCACGCATGAGACAGAACAATAAACGGCACCAAAAAACAAGGAACTAAACCATAAAACATTCAAACCATAGATCAATACCACAATCCAACAGAGAGTTAAAATCGCAGCAGTCGCTTCATTGCCAGCCTTTTGAACCTGTGAACCTCAAATGGCATGAAAGGCAAGTTATTACCCAGAGAAAGGAAGATTGAGCCAGCTCTGCACGTAAAAGAGTGCTGCCTGACTCCCTTTCTAGGAATCGGGTACCAGATTTTTTCTGAGTGTCCTCTAGTTCTAGATTTATTTACCATATAAAAATCAGACGCATTACAATTAGTAATCCCTGCCAACAGCTTAAAGACGACCATTACATCTCTAAGCTGCCTGCGGGACTTCAAAGTGTGAACCTTATAAATACGATTTCTACGACAGGCAGATGGAACCGCCATGTTACCACCTCTGGAGCACCTGAGAAAGACCTTTCGCGTATAGTTATTTTGAACCTTTTCTAAAAGGTCAACATCTTTCACCTTGTGGGGACAGAAAACAGCAGACCCACTTTCCACGATGGGTCTAACATACGTTGTGTACACTTTCATCAACACGTCCTCGTCCGTTGTCATTAGAGGCTTGAAGACACTAAATGTGCGTAACTGTGCTTTCTTGACCAGGCTACTGTAGTTTAGCCTCCAGCGAAATCTAAAAATATACAGGCAACAAAAAACGTAATGAATATTAAATTATTAATTCATAATTTATATTTATTTTATAGCTATAGTTATTCTCATGAATCTAGCTAATCACTGTGAACCCTGGAAACGTGTGGTAGTCGATAGAGAAAAGATAGAGACCAAGTCCGGGCGCCCTTTTTCCACAGGAACCCAACAGCGCAATTTTGCCGTAACGAGGAAGACTTCGCAAGTAGAGCAGAAACCAAAAATATGGATCAAGCGTGAAACAACGCGTGTAACACGGCTGCAGACTAAGCAACCAACAGATTAAGATAAGATTAAGTCGACAGAACACTCATCACAAAATCGCTAGGTGAAGAATAGTTGTAGAACAAGAGGACCAAGTACCAAGTGGACCTCACAATGTAATCGACACAATGTAATCGAGCTGGTACCTAGAACTGGACGAGTTACAAACAGTTCAGCTCAATATTTAAGTCGCCCTGAAAGGCGAGTTTCACCAACCTGCGTCTGAATTTATTTATTTATTTATTTATTTTCAACTTTAAGAGAAGTAGTACTTTTTCTTTTTCAAACGTCTGTTCGATGTGCGTAGTTGCGGTGCTCAGACAGCTTTTATCGTCTTTCCGATAGTTGATGTGACTCCCAAATAGCCTACTATCAACTCCAGACTGTCCCAGACACCCTTTATTTTCCCTGAATTGCACTCTTTTCTCCTCCCTCATTCAGCCCACCCGTTTTTATCCCTGATGACAGGTGTCTCGTCGTTCGCGCCGTGCACTTTCCAAATTGTTATTTTCTCTCCATAGCGGAAAAAAATTCCATAAAGTGCAGGCTTGTAGAGTACTAATCCCACAGCGTCGACAGGTTTTTCCATATCGCTGAGCAATTGTTACGGTCAGTTTTACAAAAAACTATTAAACGCTAGGGTTTTTGCCTACTCCGACATTACACAGTCATTATCGAAGTTTTTCATCTTCTCGGCTCAGCTCGAGGTTTTCCTTCACCTTTCCTACTTTTCCAATCGTCAACTATCCTACTTCCTACTATATAATAAGCGAGACCCAGCCTTTGTATGTATGTATGTTTGTTACAACGGACTCCAGTCCTCGATTTTTTTTCAGTTGTCGAAACTCGCTGAAACTTTGCATAGGGGGGGGGTAATTGAGGACGCTGATCACGAATCTGCTATCTGTTTTTCACGTGGGTGGTCTCGGACCACCCAAAGCGCTACTTGGGTGGTCCAGGCAGGATCACCGATTCCGCTGAACTTTGTCTATGGGGGTTAATTGGGGTCCAGAACACGAATCTGTTGTCCGTTTTCCGCGTGGGTGGTCTCGGACCACCCAAATCGCTACATGGGTGGTCCAGTCAGGATCACCGATTTTACTGAAACATTGCCTATGGGGGCTCTCTGGCGTCCTGAACATGATGGTGAAGTCCGTTTTCCAAATGGCGGCCGAGTATCCTACTATATAAGCCTTTGTATGTATGTATGTTTGTTTGTTTGTTACAACGGACTCCAGTCCTCGATTTTTTTTCAGTTGTCGAAACTCGCTGAAACTTTGCATAAGGGGGGGGGGGGTAATTGAGGACGCTGATCACGAATCTGCCATCTGTTTTTCACGTGGGTGGTCTCGGACCACCCAAAGCGCTACTTGGGTGGTCCAGGCAGGATCACCGATTCCGCTGAACTTTGTCTATGGGGGTTAATTGGGGTCCAGAACACGAATCTGTTGTCCGTTTTTCACGTGGGTGGTCTCGGACCACCCAAATCGCTACATGGGTGGTCCAGTCAGGATCACCGATTTTGCTGAAACTTTGCCTATGGGGGCTCTCTGACCCACGTGAAAAACGGACAGCAGATTCGTGATCAGCGCCCTCAATTACCCCCTGTGCAAAGTTTCAGCGAATTTCGAAAAAAAAATCGAGGACTGGAGTCCGTTAAGTTGAATAGTGCCGAAAAATATGGTTGAAAGTAGAGAACTTCGAACTCCATCTATGGCAAAGAAGATGTGGCAAAACCTTTATGTAAAATCAGTCACTAATGGAGTAATCGTTTGTGAAACAAAACTGAGAAATGACTGTAGAATGGTGTCGTGAGGCTGAAAGAATGGTAATGCAGTAATGGTGGATAGCTTATGGTGTGGACGAAGTTATGAGAAACACAATAAAGTACATTTTTTCGAGGAATACCTTTGTCTTCAGCGGGTTGTGAAAATCTCAGTCACTAATAGAGTAACCGTTTGTTTCTCTATTAGTGACTGATTTTACATAAAGGTTTTGCTACATCTTCTTTGCCATAGATGGAGTTCGAAGTTCTCTACTTTCAACCATATTTTTCCCATGCTCACATTTTAAAATTTCGAGAGTCATGAGGGGGAGGGGGGGGGGGGCCCCCCCCCCCCTTAAAGCCGTTTGGCGGCCGTTAGGCCGCTGAGCGGCTGGTTACATAATATACGTTACTTTGTTTCTGAATGGTAACCTCTAAATTAGGTTGGTGTACTGGTAAAAGACCCTAGTGGCACCCATAGGGTCGAGCGATCGACCCGCGCCAAGGTTAATGAAACCGTTCATCTCTCTTGATTTTTATATTGCATTCATAACTAAGCCTTCCACTCCTCCGTGGTCGAGTGGTGGTACCATACCTGTAACGGTAGGTACTTAATTTGACATTAATCTGACTCTGCAACCCGATGTATATGTCAAATATGCATCCATAATTCCCTGCGATACTGAAGCGAAGGCGAGTGCATGGCGCGTTCTTAGGGAAGTGATCATCTCTCACCGCTTCACTTTTACCCTTTATTATACAGAATCATTATCAAATAGAAGTCCTGAAGTTCAAATATTCAAAAAAGAAATAATCTTTCTCAAGTTCAAATATTCATAGTGGAAATAATCTGCGATCAAGTTCAGTTATTCATATTCACTCATTTTTGTTACCACTACAGATTGAGTTATTGAGCCTTTGAGACTTCATAAAGTCCTCCCTGGTGAGAATTTTCAAACACTCATTTTAATTTAATATTTATGTTCAATATTTTGAAACAAAAGGCAATCCAGTCATTCCGAATCTGTCCATTTCTGTCAACATGCCCTCCTTCAGATTGTACTTCTTTTTATGTGTCACTCTTCACGTATTTTTGAGTTTTTACCGCTCTATTTTATCGTTTTAAAGAATTCGCAGATGTTGGATCCAAGCGAAAGTTTGATCTAATGTGCCCGCATAACTTCTTTTAGTTTCTTGTTGCTTCTTCCGCGTCGACTTCCATTCCAAGATCCAAGCTTCTAATGAGCCCCGTAATCACATTTGTTCCGCTCCCAATATCTCGCGTATAACTCACTTTCTTTTTCTGTTTTCGCTTCGCTTCCTCGTCGGGTCTGAGATAACTTCAGCAGTTTCAAAAATCATTTTCCAGTAATGAGCCAACTCTCGTATCGTGTTGCCCCAAAGCAACCGAATGGCTCTCCGGCACAGTGCAACATCTACTGCCAGCAGACGAGTAGTGAGACAGGTACGTGCTCAGCTGTTTGACGATCATATTTTGTGTATTTTTTATTTTGCACATTTGTATTTTTGGTTTTTGATACCGTACCGAAGCGCACGTGGGCCCGCGTAGAGCAGTGGTAAGAGGCGCTACCGACACCCGCACGGTCGAGCGATAGATACCCCCTGGGCTAACAACGCCTTCCATCCCTCTGCGGTCTGGTAAATTGGTATCAGACTTGCCAGAGAAGGTAGAGACATTGGCTTGATATAGCGGTTGGTACCCGTGAGTAACTTTGTGGGCCAAATACTCAGCTTTGATCTACGCTTCTGAATGGAAGAGAAGCGCGTGGCGCATCCTCAGGAGACTGATCAATGGCGACCACTTTACGACTTTTACTTTTCCCGATTTCTTCCCTTTGCAGGGCTTTGTGGCGGTAAAACCGGAAAATAAGTGAATCGTTCTCCTTCAGTTTGAATTCCTTGAATATGAATTTCACTGAAGGCGAGAATCGGTCTGAAATGTGGTCCACTTAAGAGAACTGTTCCTCATTTATTGAATTGAAAAAATAGAAAATGGAGAAGGTGCAATTATTTGGAATGATTTTTGTGCAAGAAGTCCTTTTTATTTAACTTTAACTATCAGTATTGTAGCTGATTTTCGTGATGTTACTGGTACTGATATAATAGTACATTTCTTTCTAGGTTTTTTCTTTTTTTTTGGCACGTTGTCGTACAGCAGAGTAAATAAATAATTAAATAAATTACTATGATAAAAGGGGCGAGGGCTTATTTCTTCATCAGAGGTGTTATTATAGCATCGGTAGTCGAAGTTCGTCGTGTTTTCACTGACAAAGGCTTTACCGGTGATTCTTTACGGTTTACTTCGACCTTCATGATCCAGCTCTAATCCGATTTCAAACGATCCTGTTCGGCTTCAACGATCCTATTCAATTTGATTTTCGAATCAATAGATCTGCTGGTTTTTGCAATGTTTTCAGTTGCCTCACTTGTTTGTCGTTTTTGATTTTTTGCATATTTTTAACCGTTATTTCGTATGCGGCACGCCATGGCTATTGGAAGTTCTCTGATCATACCACATCATTTTAACTTGCATTTGTCATAACAGCAGTTACCTGGCCCAAGTGACGCAGTCACACCCCTATCTACATTGGGTAAAGAACCCTCACCCCTCTCTAGACAGCTATCCCGATTTCAACCTTATACCTCAACTGTTATCGCCTCGAAGTTAAGAGGGTTGACTTTTTGTGGATGGGTGGTTTTATTTTGGAGAGAAAATTGGGGGTTATTCCTCATCAAGAATCGGGAAAAAGAAAAGAAAATAACCTTCTTGTTGAGTGAGCTAAATAGGTAGAAGATGAAGGGATAGGTAATTTTGTGCACATAGAGGTAACAATAATGTGACAAAGAATAAATAATAGGTGTCGCTCTGTATCCAAGTTCTTTTTTTCAGTTTACTATAGTTTCATCGGTTTCTTCATTTAATTTTTGCGTCTTTTCACGGATTCTTCACAATTTTTCACCTCCTTTTCGTGTTCGATTCCTCTCTAATCTTTGTTTTACCTTTGCCAACCTTCGGTAATTCATGTCGATGTCTTCTCTACTCCGTCTCTCGATAGTCAACGTTTAAGCCATTTCTGTGGAAAAAGGCAATCTGCTCTAGTTCTAATTGGATGTTCGTGGGTTTTTAAAGCTATTGTGCCTGGCGCTTCCTTGAGATTTTCTTTGCCTGAAAATGGAAAGGTGCAACGAGTCGTCGGGTACTATGGAAGCAAGGTCGCTTGGGGTTTCTCGTCGAGTTGAACGACCAGAAAACGTTCACTTCACGAAAATAAAATAAATCTCAATTTATTGGAACCCATTTACCTGCTTTTTAAACGAGGAAAAATCTCTTTGCGATATTTACATGATAGAAGATGGGTGGTGGATAAGAATGCCCTTTTGTTTGTCCTCTTTTCTTTGCGAAAATAGCTGCAATAAATTTTGTTGTTTTTTGATATCATTGCAATGCAGTGTGTAAGACATTAATGGATGTCTTTGAGTGTGAAACATGGCAATTTCACCAATTATTATAGAAACCATTGGATCGGCAGAACGTGTCATTATCTCCTCCAACGAAGGACTGTTCCGAATGAATGACCAAGTTGGACCCCTTGGGGTAGATAGGGCTTTAATGATATTCAAAGTTTTCGAACGCTTCTGTGCCAGACGAGGTTAGTAGGGTGGATCAAATTTTATTATGGCCTGACGTTTCGACCCTTTCGTCGTCTTCAGAGGCCTAAAAAGTGGCTCGAAATTTCTTGACCATATGGAACTACCCGGCCAAACGTCTCATTCTCCCTAGCATTTTTGACTAACTCGCAAAATCTCCCCACGAAACCGCAAAAACCAAAGAAATCAATGACTTACCCGTGATCCACCGCTAGAGCGTTGCCGACGTGGCAACCTGCTCTTGGTATTAGTCGATGCAACTGAGTCACATCATTCGTTACGAAACCCACAGAACGGTGCAAATGACAAGAAGTCATTGCTTATCGAAAGACACTCATTTCGGTTGTTCATAATAGGTTCCTTGCGGAAATCCAGAACGCCTCCAATGCCTTTCTAGACGATATCTCGGCCTCATAGGATAGAATTTTGCACATAATGTCAAAATCATTCCCGTTATGTACTTCATGCTTGTGCCTTCCCAGTGGTGTTGTTATGTTATCCCTTCTTTTACTGGCCAGATGTTCATTTATACGTGCCAACAACATGCGACCGGTCTCTCCAATGTACTTGCCGTTGCAAGCCTTACATTCAATCTCATACACCACACCCGATTTCTCGCAATCTCCATTCTTCCCGTAAGGACAAACAACGCAGTTCTCTGAGGGCTTGTTCAGACGACGCGCATCGAAAATGCAAAATCGAAGCTCAATCGATAATTAACGTCATTGATCGAATCTGCTCCTTTGCGTTAGTGGCGCAGTCCGGTTGCGCCTCATATAGGCAAAAAAAATTAGGCATATAATCACATAGGAAAGAAATTGAACGAAAAAAGTGAATTTTGTCAAAATTTCCATTAATAAGGAATAGCAGCCTTCTAAAAAACCCGAGCGACCAGTAAGTTTGCCTATATGAGGCGCAACCGGACTGCGCCACTAATGCAAAAGAGCAAATTCGATCAAGGGCGTTAATTATCGATTGAGCTTCGATTTTGCATTTTCGACGCGCGTCGTCTGAACCAGCCCTGAAGCGCATTCGGTATCGTAGAGCCTGTTTCGCACTAACTGACGTTTGATGTTGTCGTTGGGGATGTTAACAAGAACGACATCATTTTGGAGTTGTCCGAAGATCACCCGCGGATAAGGAAGATCTACCGTCAGATGCTGAATGTGGTGATCAAGGAGAAATCATATGTGTTGTACTCGTCGTTGTTGTAAGTGCATCTCGAAAGAGAATGCATGCCGGCGTCTTCTTCCTGGACGGACTTGGAGGAGGGTGGAAAGTGAATCGAAATGGATCTGCGATTCTATTCGGTCTAGGGTTAAATCATCCCTTTGTGCAAAATATGATAGACTTGCTCAGTCTCACCAGGAGATTCGTAGAATCAGAGAGAGCAATGCACCCGTTGATCACCGCCTTCACGTCACTCACAATGAGAACGGAAGTACTTTGAAAAGAGTCACGATTATTGGAGATGCTCATCTCTCACCCAATGCGCTAAGTCTACTTAATCTTGGGCCATCATTTTTAATAGCACAAAATGTCACTTCATTCACGTATCGTAAAGTTGTAGGAGGCTTGCAAAGACTGCGAGATCAGCTGCGAGTGAGGCATGTGAGCGAAACCAACCCGCGGACCACCTCCACTGATGACACTCGGAGTTCGCTACCACCTTTACCATTTCCACGCACGTTTTTCGAGAACCTCAGCCTGTCTTAGAAATAGACGCAAAGTTACGAATTTTGTCGTCAGGTATTTTGAGTGCTCTTAATCAGCACAGACGACAACGAAATACAAACTTGATGTTTGAAGAAAGACTGGGGTTCAAAGAGATGCGTGAGCCAAGATCTAATGGTACGTTACGCGTCTCCGTGAGTGACAAGGGTGGAGAGTTCGTTGTGATACCTCAGTCACTTGACAAACGTATCAATGAACTCCATCTGCGAGATTCCTCCCTGTACCGCTTAACCAACGTAGAGGAATTCCGTTCACAATGCAGACGTCTGAACAGAACTTGGATAACATTAGGGCACTCTGCGGGATTAGACAGAAAGTTGGTTGTTAGACTAAAGCAAGAATACCCCAGATGTCCTGTGTTTTACAGTCTTATAAAAACCCACAAGCTTTCCTCCGCAGATGTGCAATCGATGTCAGCGGCTACCTTCAAAATAAGACCAATAATTAGTTGCGTTGGCAGACCAACCGACCGAATATCATGGTTCCTCAATAAAATCGTAAGCCAGTTGTTAGCCATGATCCCTTCGCACCTGACTAATACGAGGCTATTCCTTGATCGTCTTCACAACGCCCAATTACATCACAACTGCGTTGTAGAGTCATTTGATGTTACTTCATTGTATACCAACGTCCAAAACGATCAAGCTCTTCAAGCGTTGTCCGAAATGCTTGATAGGCACATCAATAACATCAACACTTTTGGACTTGAGAGGAACTCAATAATGGCTCTGGTCAAGGAATGCCTGAATTGCAACATCTTTAAATGGTCAGGCTCCTACTATTCTCAACTGAGGGGTCTGGCAATGGGTCAACGGCTTGCACCTGTTCTTGCAATATGCTTCATGAGTAGAATAGAAGAACCAGTGCTAGCTCGTCTGCCCTTGATGTACTGTAGATACATCGATGACTGTTTCATAATAACATCAACCCAGTCTGAGATGGATGAATGCTTTCGCATTCTTAACCAGCAATCACAGTACATCAGGCTTACTAGAGAAACACCATCGAACGGTTGGCTCCCGTATCTTAACACGCAGGTGAAGGTATCCGATGGCATGGTCAACGTAAAGCGGTATCGAAAAGGAAGCTCCAAAAACATCCTGATCAACGCAAGATCAGCTCATCCCGTTGCTATTAAGCGAGCTGTTGTACGCAATATGTTTAGAACAGCTTCAGCAATGTGCACGGGTGTGAACGAACGACAAGAATCAGTGATATTAGCTTCCAGAATAGCGTCACAGAACGGCTATAATAATACATCATACCACAGGAGAACGACCAATGCCCAGCGAGTACGATCCCCTCAGGACCGTGTACCTTTATGTCTTCCATTTATCTCTGATGCATTCTCCTCCGCAGTACAACGATGCCTGGTTCGTGCACAACTCCAAAATGATGTCGTTCTTGTTAACATCCCCAACGACAACATCAAACGTCAGTTAGTGCGAAACAGGCTCTACGATACCGAATGCGCTTCAGAGAACTGCGTTGTTTGTCCTTACGGGAAGAATGGAGATTGCGAGAAATCGGGTGTGGTGTATGAGATTGAATGTAAGGCCTGCAACGGCAAGTACATTGGAGAAACCGGTCGCATGTTGTTGGGACGTATAAATGAACATCTGGCCAGTAAAAGAAGGGATAACATAACAACACCACTGGGAAGGCACAAGCATGAAGTACATAACGGGAATGATTTTGACATTATGTGCAGAATTCTATCCTATGAGGCCGAGATATCGTCTAGAAAGGCATTGGAGGCGTTCTGGATTTCCGCAAGGAATCCTATTATGAACAACCGAAATGAGTGTCTTTCGATAAGCAATGACTTCTTGTCATTTGCACCGTTCTGTGGGTTTCGTAACGAATGATGTGACTCAGTTGCATCGACTAATACCAAGAGCAGGTTGCCACGTCGGCAACGCTCTAGCGGTGGATCACGGGTAAGTCATTGATTTCTTTGGTTTTTGCGGTTTCGTGGGGAGATTTTGCGAGTTAGTCAAAAATGCTAGGGAGGATGAGACGTTTGGCCGGGTAGTTCCATATGGTCAAGAAATTTCGAGCCACTTTTTAGGCCTCTGAAGACGACGAAAGGGTCGAAACGTCAGGCCATAATAAAATTTGATCCACCCTACTAACCTCGTCTGGCACAGAAGCATTCGAAAGGTTTAACATCATGCCGAGGTTTCAAGAAGAGAGAACTTGGGATATTCAAAGTGATATTTGTTCAGTATCCGTTAGCTAGCGCACGCCTAGTGCGCCGCTAAGAAATGTCACTGACACCCGTATACTATAGTGATCTATCTTACCCAAGGCCAACCTATCCTTCCGTTTTTCCATTGTTGGTTAAATTGGTATCACATCTTCAATCTGTGAAGGTGAAGACACTAACACGGTATAGCGCCTGTTTCTCTTCAAATCATTCTACGCTTTTTCTATGCCTCTATCATTCTGAATGGGAGGCGAGTGCGTGGCGCGTTCTCAGTGGACTAATCAATCTCAACCACTTCACTTTGCTCCTTGTTAGCGAAGGCGCCCATGGTAATGAATAAACGGATGAAACACATACCATTTCGATGTCGACCCGACGCTTATTATTATATGATTGAAACAGAAACTTTAGCCGTCGGGCTCCATAGATCGCTGTTAATCATTGGCAAATCAAGGAAAAATCTGTGGGTATAAAGGGGTAAGTCAACCACTAAAAACGATCCGAATGGTGCACAATCCCTGATTGACCAACGCGCTCTGGGTTTTGTTCGGGGTTCATTCGGGGTTTTTTACCGTTACTATTACCGTAGCAGAATGATGTGTTCAGATGAGGGGTGTTAGACCCGTATTAACCACGGACAAACCGCGAAACGTGTTGATGAATCAGCTATTAAGGGTATCCGAACTGTAGTCGTGCCACTGAGCAGTGTTAGAGCTCTTATGAACGTTGAATAAAAATCCCGTTTTTTATTAGTGTTGATGAATCATCACTTGCTCGCCAGTTTAGGCTCTTTTCTAGTTTATTTCGTACTTTTTCGTGAAACCGGCCTTGAAGTGCGTTTCTGACTAAACATGGACTATAAAAGCCTCATCTTGAAGGGAAAAATCGGCAAAAATCGTGAATCATCTCCTCTGGTCTCTGAACACTTACCAGCTATCGATTGTTCGCTGTGCTTTAACTGTAAATAGTTTGACGCACGTCGAGCAGTTACGATCGTCCAAAACACCGATTCACAAGCATTTCAAAATCTCACAGCAGTTTATTGTATTCTTAGGTGACCATTAATCTTTCTGTTTTCGCTGGACGGGTACTTTACGACTTCGAGACAGAAATCATCGGACTCCGTCCCGCTTCCTGAACATTTGAGGAGGTGCTAGACACAAGGAACTAAACAGCATAACAAACGCGTGCTGTTCATGCTATGCCGATTCCAACTGACTGTTTAATTTCGATGGTTTATTCAAAAAATTCATATTTTTCATTTTCGATTCCGTAGCTTTTACCACTGTCTCGACCCCGTTCTCTTACCTATACATTCATCTTCTACCTATTTAGCTCATTCGACCAGGAGGCTAGATAGAACGGAAAAGCACCTTAAAATAAAAAAGTGAAAGGGAAAAATAGGTAATGAACATATTACCGATTATTGATGGGGAATAACCCCAACCTTCTCTCCAAAATAAAACCACCCATCTACAAGAAGCTTGTCGTCAACCCTCTTAACTTCGAAGCGAGAGGTTCTCAATAAAAGTGTTTCATGTTTCTGACTCTCTGGTTACAGCTGCTGGTCGCCCACCGATCTCTCGACGACGTCACAATTCGGGTAGCGTGCAACGACCACCAAGTATACTCAGTGGTACGTCTTTTATTTCTGATTAATTTTATTTTGTTTTTGAACACAACTAACTGTTTGGCACAGTTTTCGAGTGCAATGTGGGTTGAAGGAGTGCGAAGAAAGATTCCTATGCTTTTTTCTGAATTTATTAGGTTCTCCAGAACATGTTGCATTGTTTTAACGTGAGTATTTTTGAATCTCTTCACAGTCTAACACATACTTGAGCAGGTTTCTGTGGAAAGTAAGGCCTCAGAAAATGTTTTCCTTCAGCTGCACCCTCCAACGCCCTTATACATTAATAATAGCACCCATTCTTGCCATTTACTTCTCTTTTACTCGGACAATTTCAGGGTATTAAGAAGGTTTCGAAACTTTCTACGATCTTGCTCTATTACTAATTTTAGCCTACATAACCACAAATTAAATTGATGCCAATGTTCTTCGTTGCATGCAGCTATTACTGCTTGGTATTCAGCGCCTCCTAAAGTCTTTCCTTATTTTATCCGGTTAAAAACGAACAAATCCTTGTTTTTTTTTGTTCTTCTCCTATGTTTTTTGCTATATAATAGTATAGCCCATTGGAAAGACGCCATTCTCTAAACCGTCGTCACTTATTGTTTTCCCTTGTGATTTGCATCATACCGTAGCTAGTTCAGAAGTTTCTATAAAAGTATTTCTAGGTCTTTATAATTTTTTTGCGGCACGTTGTTGAATAGTAAAATGGTAAATAAATAAATAAATGAATCACCAGGGTGGATTTCCGCAACGGAAGCCATGCAATAACCGGTGCTTAAGCGTCGCGATTTCTAGGGGAACAGAATCCGCAGGGATTAGTGAATTATTTTTGTTTTCGCTCTGGCTGCTATAGCTAGCCGCACGAGCGATTTCTGAGTTATCACGCTGATAAATACTGCCGATATCGCTCACATGTCAGAATCCCCGATTAATCTCATGGCGGCAAATCATGCAGGTCTTTCGTAGCTCTGCGATTCCCTGCTTCTCCTAGCCAGAATTTTCTTGAAAATTGCGTGTCTTCTAATGCCGAGAAAATTCATTTTTCTGTTGTGGCTTATCAGCGAAATGTACTAATTTGGAGTTTTCGGTTAATAGATTTTTCTGACACTGAAATCTTAACGCCGCAATTTTCCTACAAGCTTATGGCATATTCAATTGATTGTGAGTCCGTATTACAATATTCGGGAAAAACGATCTACTTTTAGTCACCAAGTTCGACTCTCAATAACTCTGAAGCATACTGAATTTACAGTTTTCCTACGAAATTTTTTTCAATGCCTAAAACTTAATAGATTTTGTTGAGCCGGAAGCCAAAACTGGACCACAAAACTTTTTTTATCAAAAAATGAACATCATGCAGGTTCATTCTTCGACATTAGCGATGAGAAGCCTTGGCTTAAGGCTTACGCATATGTACAGATGAGGGTTTCCAAGCCACACCAAACCACCACACCAAGCGAACTGTAGGCCAAAAATCTATGCTAGAATCTAATCGCAGCTTAGGACTACGCCCCTCACCCTTAGTGTCGCGAATCGCGGTAGTACGAAGCCAAAAAACGCATGAAATAAACGAAAAAGAGCCACAACATTGGAAACGTTCTCCCAAATTCGTGAGCAACAAGGAACGGCTTCGCCCGATAACCATACAGGTCCCGAGGGGAAGATACTGTACTGACCGTGTCACCCCCAAAAACGTGTCGACGTCAGCAAGATAATTTCAGTCTCCCTTTTGTTACCTGTACAGTGAAGCTCTTTCATTCTTTCTTCTGCTTCCGTGTTCCGTCCAAAAAAGCGGAACTCGGAAGCGGAACGGAAGGGCCCAAATGACCCGAAACCGGAACTCAGAACACGGAAGCGGAACTTCTGCACACCCCTGCTTCGATGACCACGATTAGATCCATAACTAAGGCCTAGTAAACTTTTGATACATCTACTGACCTCGTTCGGCACACCAGCACAAAGTGATTATAAGAGGAGATGTCGGGAAGAGAACCGTCCGAGGTTGTTAGGTGGAATTTTCCATTGGCGGTCCTTATTGAAATAGTTCCAACCTTCATCGACATAAGAATTAGAGCGTACGATTAAACAAACACAATGTCGAGGTTTACAGAAATGGGAATTAGAACTGAGAGAAGTAATAGATTATTCTCTTTAGCGTTTAATGGCGTATATTCCATGCGTCAGCTTTCCTTTTCTAGCTTCTTCTTTCTATTGCAGGCGTCCTCGAATATTGATCTGAAGTCATTAAGGTCGTTCTTGGAATAGACATGCATATTCATTATTATTGTGCCATTTATGTATATAACCGCCCATGCTCAGCGTCTCTGACCAGTGACGTTGGTCTTTAAGCGTGCGCTTACAGGAAAGAGCCAGAAATGCAATGTGTCGTTTTAGAAGCGCACGTAAAGAAGACATCACGTCACTGGTCGGAACGCAGATTTCGTGCAGGAATGGAGGGTACGTTCTGGCGGAACGGCTGGCGTGCAGCCAGAAGTGGTCCAGAAAACATTCTTGTTGCAGGCCTTCGTGGACTCATGGGTAGGCAACGTTCGGAAAGCCTCAGCGGCCAGTTGCTCAGGAAAAACGCGAAGCTGAAGAAGGTTCAGGTGGGCTCCATCGCTTTTTTCTCCATTACTACTGATTCTTTTGAATTCGGCTTGTACCTTGCATCACATCTTCTTCAGGATTTTTTTCATGATTTTTTTTCCATCTGCCTTTCCGTCCTGATTCAGCCTGTTCATGGAGGGGGAGTCTAATCCCAAGAAAAGCTTGTTTTCTTTTCATGTTTTCTATTATTTTGGAGATGGCTCTTTGGACATGGCATCCCTCTAGAATGGTCCTCACAACACATACAAATGGAATGGGTCAGAAAACGCTAAGCCTATAAGGCTTAGGTTTTTCTGGCCGCAATCCAGAGCGCATCTAGTGGCTTTTTTCATCGGGTTCTTACGCTCACTGCTCTCGAGAGTACGACAACTTTCTTATGAAACGACTCAATCAGAGTAATCGCGTCCAAGAGCCATCTCGAAAATAATAGAAAACGTAGAAAAAAAACATGTTTTTCTTAAGATTAAGCTCCCTTTCCACGCAGAGGCTGAATAAGGAAACGGAAGGCCATTTGGGGCAAAACTCATCAAAAAATGAAACCTTGAAGTAGCTTCCTGATTGTTGCAGTGCAAATATTTTAAGGTGAATGGCTGTCAGCTGACGTCAGTTTACGATCTGCGAGAGGGTGATGAGGGATCGTCCGACCTCTACGATGACGATTGGGCTTTCCGACGACCTAGGAGCAACAGTTCGGTGAGAAACGGATTTTTATATCAAAAATCTCAAAAATAAAGGTAAAGTTGAAGAGGTCGATAGTGATCAGTCCCCTAAGAACGCGCCACGCATACGTTTTATATTGAGAATCGTAGAGACATGGCGCATACGTACATACTCACAATGACTTGCGTGGCAGGCCGCTTAAAAAAATCCCGTGTCTCTACCTTGCCAGACAAATCGAACCAACTAGTCCGACACCGGAGGGATGGAAGGCTTGGTTAGCCCGGGCGGGTATTGATCGCTCTGCCATTCCTGTGTCAGTAGCCCTGCTAACCACTGTACCACGCGCGCCCGAACAGACCTTGTACGGTTCTAATAGCACCTTACCGAAGCACAAATGATAGTACCAGGGTAACTTAGTTTAGATACCCCTCAAACAAAAATTAAGCTTCTCAAGTGAGGGTTACTGACGGTAAATATTGTATGTAGTGTTTAAATTCACAATGTTTCCAATTTCCTGTAGGATATTCGTTCCATCAGTGTTCCTTTTACGTCCATCTCTCAGTGGTGTAGATTTCTTATTAATAAATAAGCAAAAGTAATCAAATTAGTAACCAAAAGTTGTGAGAAATGGACCAATGAACGGGTTTCACTGAGCTGAACGGCGATTTCTAAATACAAGTTTTAATGCATTTTGGAAGTGCGAGACCGAGGCTCACTCCTTCATTCGAATTACGTCTCTTTTTTTCTTTTTTGTTTTTGTTTCAGTTTTTTTTCTCCATTTTTTTTCAAGCCCATGATCTTTTAGGATTTTCTGATCCTTCGCAAAACTTCTCGTCCGCTTTCCGTTGACGTTGTAGGCTTAGTAGGTAAGTTTTATATGTTATCAGTTATTCATTACGCTTTGTTTAAGTTTTCCCTGTTTTTCATTTATTTTGTTACATTTTTATTAATTATTGTGCTTCGCAGATTCCCAATCCGATCCCTATCGACAGTACATGAGAGTGGTGGACTGCTACGAGCTCTCGCCCTCGGCAGGAAACATAATCGCACTCGACAAATCCATAAAGGTGACTTTTTCATTTTTTCTTTTATTGCTGTTACTATTCTATTTTTAGTAAATCCATACTTGATCAGTTGTTGAATTTATCATTATTTCATCAGCCCCGTCTTTCTTAACATCTGTGGAAAATTCCTTCGACTCAGTCCTCTATTAATGATAATTTTTCTTCAGAAAAACTTCAGGACACTTGCTCTAAGGCAGCTTATTTCTTAACGCACTTCAAAATCCGTGACATCGCTTCTTAATCTATTCTTAATCCCCCTAAAACCCTTATCTCTTACCCTGTTTTCGGCTCGCTATTAATTGATGAAATTAATTAATCCAAAGCCAGAAATATGCGCTTCCTGTTTATAAGACGGCACTGAATCACGGGAAACGAATAGGCAGGGTTTTTTTCGGACAAACTTCTCATTCTTTTTTTCCGCTATAAGTTTTGATGAAGAAGTAACTAATCTGATTTGCGGAAATTTACAGGTGGATAAAGCGTTTTCGGCACTCTGTGAGCAGAATGTCCGAGCTGGATTAGTATGGGACGCATCCAAAGGAAGGGTGAGTAACTCGTAGTATTATATTAATAATTAAATGTATTGTAGTATTTAATTATTGTGCCGAATACCTATAATGGTGGAACGCGCCACGCATTTGTGTTCCATTCCGAATCTTAGAGGCATGGTGAATGCGTAGTCTATACAATGGCATGCGTGGCCAGCCGGATTACCGGGTCACTATCCTTACCTACCCAGACAATTCTGGTACCGATTTACCCGACCCGTGAGGAATGAATGGCCTGGCTAGCCCACGTGAGGATCGGTCGCTCGACCGTGCGGGTATCAGTAGCGTCTCGTATGAGGTAACCATGAGCTAAGTGGGTATTATCAGAAATTTCAGATTTCCTGACTATCAAAATAATTCTACCTAGGACGTTCTAATGCATAGGTATTTTACGACAGCAAAAACTTGATCGGAGTTGCTGATCCCAAAGACATCCAACACTTTTGCACAAATTCCTTGTTCTCGTTGGCGGACGTTGGACATTTCTAAAACTCTATCCCATTTATTATTCTTTGTAAACCCAAAAGTTACCTCCAGTTTACCTAATACAAGCAGTTTGTTTTTAAAGTTCGGTAAAAGCGACTGATAAAGGGAACCCAATTTTTTGAATACTGTCGACACCCCAAAATTAAGCATTATTATTAATGTTGAGTAACATCAAAGTCAATTCAAGGTGCCTTTCATCTCCCAGACAGTATGAGTGGCTTGTTCGTTACCCTCTCCTACCCATGCCGTAGCAACTCGTATTTGGTGAAACTTCTAGTTCCGAAGCCCTCATGAGCACGCTTGGTAACCCTATTGGGTGAAGAGGAGGAAGCAAAACAGAAATGAATGAATGATCGTTGAGTTTTGCAGTTTGTTTGACATTTCTTAAATTAACATATTAATTTTGTATTTCATATATTTAGATAACGTCAATAATTATTAGTTTCATATTTTCAGATAACGTCAATAGTTACGCTAACGGATTTTCTTGTGTACTTACGAAACGACGCCTCGGAGTGCTCCTCTTGTGAGATCAGCGAGCTGATTTCCGCCAGCGACCTGGTTACCGTGTCGGCCGACACTAAGTAAGTAAGAAGTATTTGAGCAAGATCCGGGATGTTTAAAACCTTGCTTGATAGATAAATGAACATGAAAATAAATATTGTAATTGAAAAGGACGAATCAAATGAAATAGTACTAGCTAAAGCGCTTAGTATCCGTTTTGTTTCCTAACACGATATGGAAACTAGAAAAGGATCTGACATTTCTCGGCATATCGACATAATGGGTAAAATAATTAACAGTAAGCCTCACCTGAATGGCTTTATGTTGTTAAAATCGAAAGACCAACATCGTGTAGTACATCCATTTGAAATAGATAAAGTATAGCATTATACTGGCAGGATTTATAACCACTACTACCGCTCATCGTTTGATGCCTTTCTCATCCCCGCTTTTTTGTAGTTTTCTGCTTTAAAAGAGAATCTGGTCACCTATAATCCGAGCAATTTCCGTCCTTTTCTGTTAGATGGTAGCGTTTTACGAAAGAAAATCTTTAATGAAGGCGGTAAGGTCAAAGGTACAGGTCTCAGCGTTGATCAGTCCCCGAAGGACGCGCCACGCTCTCGTGTTCCATTCAGAATCGTAGTGGAATGGTGAATTTGGCCTGTATTTGGTCTCCCGCGGGGCTATGCCAAATCAGTGTTTTTACCTTCCCAGACAAGTCGAGTACCGATTTACCCGACCCCGGAGGTATGGAAGACTTGGTTAGACAGGGATCGATCTCGACCGTTCGGGTGTCGGTAGCTCCTTTTACCACTGCACCACGCACGTCCAGTAAGGGTGATGTAGCTCGGTGAATTTCAGGGTGTTTCAAGCGTGCGAGGAGTTCTGCCTTCATCGGGTGCATCGTATCATCGTTCGAGAGCCTCAAACGGGCGATATTCTCTATCTTCTGACAATTAAACGGGTCCTTCAAGCAATACACAAACAGGTGAGCTCCTCATCTTTATCGTGATTATTCTATTTAATATTACTTTGGCTTCGCTTGCTCCTTAGATCAGTTTGCTTTATTCCGTAAATGCCAGCTTCTCTGGTTTAGAACCGGTCGTTGCATTTCGCACAATGGCTAAGCATTCCTATCAAGAATTCCGGAGTAGGCACCTGGGAGTCAAAGATACACTCGGTGAGTTCTTAGCCAAAGTTTACGACAAAAATTGAGTGCCTTTATTGCACGTTTTATTTGTTTCGATCTTGCTACCGTCATATCTTCATGCATTCTTTCCGCGAGCTACAAATGCCGAATTTTTGTGATGGAATTTTGTGAGGTAGCACTGAGAAGGTCACTTCTATAAAAACGACAAAAAATAATAATTCATAAAGAGAAAACAATAGCAGTAGAATCGCGGAAACCAATTCGTTATGCGGTTCACGAGGAACTACCCAATAACCCCTCTGTTTTCCATGTTAACCTACACGGAACCCTGCCTGCCTTCGTCTTCCATTCAGAATCGTAGAGGCATGGTGAATGCGTGTTAGGCCTATACGATGATTTGTGAGGGCCAACCGCTATATTGAGTCAGCGTCCTGACCTTCCCAGACAAGTCTGGTACCGATTTACCCTACCCGGGAGGAGTGGACGTCTGGTTAAGCTGGGCGGGCGTCGATCGCTCGACGTCGCGGATGTCAACAACGCCTACCTCTGCACAACGCGCGCGTTACAGATGTCTATTTGCCCTTTTATCTATTTACCTGCAAACCTTAATGTACGGGTTTTGAAGTGTGTGAAGTGGCGATGTACGACGAGGAAAGTGTTCTTCCTCAAATTCGAATTAGATGAGCGTTTTCCTCTAAAGTTGAAAATAATCTTTCTTTTTCCTTTTATTGCATAAATGCATCATGTGACAATACCACAATACAAACTCGCGAAGAAACAAAAAGATAATGCACAAATGCGAATTTATGAATTGGTGACTAACAATACGATATTTCGACTTTTTTTCTTGAAAACCTTATTTACTACGAACTGAATCCAAGTTCTGAAGTGACTACATAATTACAAAATTACACAGTTGCTTGATTTCTGTACATAACTTTTTTGTTTTAGGTATCCACCGGCGACTGCCTAGACGACGTGGTGGAAAAGCTGCTCAGTCACAAGCTCTCCTCATTACCGGTTGTCGATGAGAAAGAGCAGGCCATCGACATCATCACGAAAGCCGATCTGGCTATGGCACTGATGGAGTCCAGTGATCATCAGGTAGGAGTTGACGGAATCGGATTGATTTCTCCGGTCATTTTTATCTCTTGCGAGTGCCAACTTGGATTGTTCCAGACGTTTCTCTCCGACACCACCGTCTCGAAGGTGCTTGGACGACGTCCTCCGGCTCAGTTCATTCAAGCGACCGATTCTGTCGGAAAAGTTCTGGACGCGTTGCTTGAAGCTCAACATATGCGCTGTGTTTTCATCGTGGACATCCACAAGAAACCGATCGCCTGCGTCTCACAGTCGGACGTCATCTCTCACCTCGTCTACGACGATACGCCGTTTCAGAAGCCGAAGACGCCGTCCTAACTTCGATTCGGAAGCCCCTCCGCCTCATCGGTCAGTCATCTCAGTTACAAATGTAAAATAATTAGGCGAATTATCACGTGGCGGTTGGCGCGTGATACAATAGTAAGAGGCGCTACTGACATCTGCACTGTCAAGAGATCGATCCCCGCCCTAGCTAACCGAGCCTTCCATCTGTCGGGTATATTGCAACCAGTCTTTACTATGAAGGACCTGGTATAGCAGCGAGCCCCGCAAGCCATTCTATAAATACGTCTTCACCATGTCTCTACGATTCTGAATGGGACACGAATACGGCAGTGCGTCCTTAGGGGACCGGTCGACGACAAAACATTTATTACCTTTATCTTTACCTTTACCTTTATGGCATGGGAACAGAAACGGCAGACTAGCTCGCCGCCAGCGGTGTTCTGAGGATCAATTAGCGATGCTATCGTTCAATTTAGTTTTAGTGGAAAGTGAGTGTTAGTGGTCTCCTCCTCCTTTTGGCGAATTTGGCTCCGCTCTTGTCTTACGGTTAGTTTGAGAAGCTCTCTTTAGTCGTAGAAGCTCCACGAGGGATTAGCGTTTGAAGTCGCTTGGGGCATAATTACAGAAGGACTGAGAGTTCTATGAAAACCCATTTTATTGGTTAGATTGTCTCGGGCATGATACCAGGAAGTCTGAAGGTCCTATTCAAACCAACCTCATTTATTTGAAAATTTTCCACTAAAAAGCCTGATTTCAGGGTCCCATATTTCGTTTTCCCTTGTTACCTTGGAACTTTCGATTTGCTCTTCCATCTGAACGATTCGGTGAGGAGAAGTCTGACAGCGATTTCAGCTTCCATTATTTCCATGTCGCTCTTGTTTACGGTTTCGGATGAATGGTGTCCCCCTGTTCCGCAGCTTTTTATTCTGTTCTTCTATCATTCTTCCTCGAACAGAAACTTCTTTAAATATTTGCAGGTCTCGTTTTTTTATGTATTAGGCTTTTAGTAGCACAATGTACAGAGTTTATTGTTACATGTGTATGAAGAGATTAATGTTGTTGTGATATCTTTTGACGATGCCTTTTCTCACTTGACGAGAATGTCTTGACGGCGGAAGATTGTGTGGTTGGTTGACCAATGGCAGCTTGATTTTTGTGTGATGTTGATAGAGGACTGTTGTTGATCATATGCCAAGAGAATATATAAAGATTTACTTTTCGTGGCGAGTTTCTTATTATGAGGTATAGAAACTTTTGCTCGAACTTAGGAGCTCTTGTCATCATAATAATCACTTTGTTCCACCTAGTAATCTGACAAATGATATGCTCCGTATATGGGAGAATACGGACTACTGAAGTCCAGAACGGTTCTTTTTCTTAATGGTTTTAAGATAGAACTAGAGATTCTCACCGCGGTAGTCTCGCATTTTCATACTGAACTGGTTACTGGTACACGTAGTAATACCCATTGCATACCGTTAACCTATAGCCATACGAGCTTTTGTTTTGTCGTAGTGCTTCACCAAATCAGCGCCTCACACTCATGCGGAGCTCATGTATTACACCACTATTCCACAGGAACGACTGCAATCCTGCCCAACTGGACAGGCCATTTGCGCTCCCCTAGCACCTTCAATGATCCCAAAGGTTTTTACTTCCAGCACTCTTCCGTTATAACGATTTGAGTCGGTAAGCCGTATCCGGCATGATACTGGTTATGCTGAATGCATTTATACAACAATCGCGAAATTCTACTACACTTAGTAGTAACTCGCAGAAGCGGTAATAAAACAGGGAGTAAAAGCCTTCTGGCTTGGGAAAGGTGCTAGTGAAAGGCAAATGACCGGTCCAGTTGTGGCGGAGAGACGTCGCATGAGAGATGGTAGGAGCGGCTCGGATATGTCGGAGATGAGCATTCGAATCCTGCGTGATTTGAGGTTCAACGGTCTTACACAATCAGTACTCTCCGGCACTTTTCCTCTTAATGCCCAATTATCATATCATGCCCAACCGTATTCGATATCATACCATTTCGCATCCACCTATGGTCGTGTGCAGCCTGTTTATTCTGTCTGATGTGGAAGAAAAAGCCGCTCTTTTCATGGCATGATAAGACCGCTTCAAGGATGTGCATTAAGATATGAGCATGATATGATACGCTTGGGTGATAATTGGGCATTAAGAGGAAAAGTACCTCCTCTCCTTTCGAGGGATTCGTCAGCAACTTAAATCGGCAAGGGAAGAATTAGAATTGTGTATGTTTAGAAAGGTTACGATGCTAGTTCTTTCTTTACCACCACACCCTCAGGCGAGGATTTCTTTTGCAGTGAAAATGTGTTGCATCACAGGTAACCGTAAAGGTAAAGGTTTCGGCGTTGATCAGTCCCCGAAGAACGCGCCGCCGTATTCGTATTCAATTCAAAATCGCATAGGCTTGGTGAATGCGTGTTTGGCCTATACAATGACTTGTGGGTGCCAGCCGCTACACCAAGTCAGTATCTTTATCCTCCCAGACAAGTCTGGTACCAATTTACCCTGGAGAGATGGAACGCTTGGTTAGCCAAGGCGAGGAACGTTCGACCGTGCTGGTGTCAGCAGCGCCTCTTACCACTGCACCGTGCGCGCCCATCGCATCGTAACCGTAACCACTGTAATTAACAACGGCGAGATAATGAGTCAAACTTGTTAACTTGTCGTGGAAAAACCCTCAAATTACTTTCAAGAAACTCTAAGTGTCTTGCAATTTTTTTTTGATTGATGGATAACGACAGTATTGTACGTGAACGCATTTTTGACATAAGGCGAATTAAACAAGTGAAAAACAGAAACAACATATAGGTTTCGTTCATACTCTTAGACGGAGATTATCAAATAATAAGATTATCCACGGGCAAATATCGGTAAGAAAAGAACGATCTTAGCAAATTGTGATATTTATTCGAAACGTACCTGGATAAAGGATTTTGAGCAGAAAAGATTACCTACAGATCCTTTTTTAGGAAGTTCGGGCCGATCTCTGGTGTTTCACAGCGATTAAACCACGCTGCACTCTGCTCGTTACAAACCTTGGACGGAGCAACGAACACACATCGGCTTACAATTGGGCGATTATCAGCCTTCGGTAACCTTTTCGGGATCGAGTGGCGATTATGATTTACGCCTTTCAAGCGAAACACTAATTGGCTTCGCTATAAAAGCAGCAGCTGAGAACTGAAACAATAGATAGTTTCGAAATGAACTTCGTCTATGTCCTTCTCCTGGTCCCAGTTGTTCTATCGGCTCCTGTTGACGACTATGTGGTTCAGTTCCGATCTGTGCTCACCTCGTACATGTCCGACACGCAGACGAAAAACGTTAGTTTGAAATTTTAGATCAAAGTCGATAGTTTGTTCTGTTTCTTTGAAAATGCAAAGAAACCCTGCACCCCTAATACTCTAATAATTTATCATTTATTGCCAACAGTGGTCGAGCTTACCTGCTTAAATAGTGGTACTATGAATATACTTTTGGCTAAATCTGCAAAGAGGCACATTTATACAGTCATGGAGTGCCATTTAGTAACAAGAAAATTCTATTAAGGTGCTAATGGATTTTATGGCTCTCATACTCAAGAACCAGTCATCTCAAATCGCTACAATGTCAGGTATGATTTTGTTGTTCGAACAAACAGTAGGGCAAAATTCCAGAAAACCTGTACAGATCTCTTTGATTTGACAGTAAGATCTAGAGAGACTCATTGAAGTCCTTATTGCTCTTCATTAATATAACGAAAAAAGAAAAAGTATAGAAAATAGACACGAAGCGGTTATTCTATTTTAATATTTATTTATTAACTTGTTCTTACAGCTAATAAAATCATGTTCTCAAAACCTCGATTGTCAAACACAGGCGACATAGCAGAATTTTTTTTAAACTTTGTCTGCCCTGCGGTGGCACTTTTTATTTCATCACCATTCAGGCGGTGGAAAAATCGTAATGAATCAGGCAGGAACAAAACTGGGCAGTCTTCTATCGATCTACAGCTCAGCTTCATCGTGTTTCAAGGTATAGAAGAGGTTAAGAATGGGTAAAACGACATCTAAACTCACTCAAATTTCAGAGCGCTGGTGTGACCATCGATGACTACATCAAACGTGTAGGAGCACCGACACTAAGCGAGTACGCATCAAAGGTTTTGACGAAGGTTCGCTTTTTTCCTCCGTTCCTAGATAGACTAGGATAAACCTTGGAAACTGCTGGGTTTCTGATTCATAGAGGGCGCGTGTGGTAAAATGGTAAGAGTCGCTACTGACAACAACACGGCAGACCGATCGATCGCGGCAGGGGCTAACCATGCCTTCTATCGTTCCGTAGTCGGGTAAATTGGCACCACACTTGCTTGGCAAGGCGATGACACTGAGTTGGTATAGTCATTGGCCCTGCAAATCATTCTATGCGCCAAAGACGCTTCCATCATACCTCTACGATTCTGAATGGAACACGAATGCATGGCGCTTTCCGAATAGAAGACTATACCTTTAGTTTCACTTTTTAGAGGTCAGAATTCACTGCAACGGGCATCCCTTGAGCCGCTTCTTACCACGATTCGGGAACAGTCATTGATCGAACTCAGCCTCTCACCTGGGCACAGATTGATACAGTGCGTTTCAAAAGTATGTATCCACCTTATATTCGGCAATTTCACGCTTCGCGTTCGTTTTCACGAACCGGCGTGTGTTGCAATAGATTCCTCGTGGTCAAAAATATCTGGGTTGCTCTTCTCAGTGAAAATAATCATCTCCAGCAGAAACAGACCGTTTTTGAATTTTTTTGTTTGTTTCAAAATATGTATCCACTTGCAGAAAAAAACAATTTTTATCTAATTTTTAATAGTCCATTGGACCACCATTTTCTCTTATGACATCGAACACTCTATTACCCCTGCTACCAACAAAGCTTCGGATCACCTCGTCGCTGACGTTGTCCCAAACTGCCACCACTGCCCTCTTCAGCTATTCATCGCTACTGAACTGCTTGTTGTCCGCTTAGACCGGCCGGACAACAATCCTCCACATGTTCTCCATATGGTTACAGTCAGGAGAACAAACTGGCCAGTCCATTGTCCGGATGCGGTTGCGCTGGAGCCAATCAGTAGTCGATATAGACACATGCACCGCAGCGTCATCTTGTTGCAGAACATGTGTCTGCTTCCTGCTGCCTCCCAAGAAGGGAAGAAGGCTGGACTCCAGCACACCTTGGTACTCCAGACTGTCCATTCGACAAGACGAAAACCTGAGCTTCAACTTTCCGCTGCTGCAGAAGCTGCCCCATATCATTAACGAGCCGCCTCCAAAGTTTCGTCGAGCGAACACCATGGGAGGTTGTCACAGGCCTCTCCATTAGTCCCGGAAGCCATCAGGACTATTTGGGTTGAACTTCTTTTCATCATTGAAGATCGCCTTACACTGGAACTCCGCCAAAACTTGCGATGTTAATGTGGCGAGGATGTCGCTACCTCGTCTCACTGTGTCACCATTTTCTTCAATCCACAATCCGATCGCGCCCGCTTATAGAAATCCATGTGGCGAGCTGCTTCTTGCATGGTAGGTCAGCAGATGTGGTCGTTCATCCGCATTGAGCGGTAGATCGTGGTTCGCGATACAGCTGGACCCGTACTGGAACGAATTTTGTTGACACCCCATGTCGAGTTCGACACCATGCGACCAATTCTTCGATAATCCTGACTCGAAAGCCGTCGTGGACGTTCAAGTGAAGGTGCTGGTAGATAGCCGTCAGGATTCCGAAGATAACGGGCCACGAATCCGTGCGAACGGCTGAGTTGGAGGGCAATGTCGCGATTTGACAAGCCCGTGCCCTTGAGGGCTCGGATCTGAGCTTGTTCCTCCAATGACAACGCGCTTCCATGAATGTGCATCGTGGTTATTTTGTAGTGTTCGACAAGAGCACTATAATTTTCCTAGTTTTCCGCCAAAACGAAGCATATTGTTTGAGGGGAAAAGTAAAAGCGCGCGGAGTCTCAAAGTGGATACATATTTTGAAACAAACAAAAAAATTCAAAAACGGTCTGTTTTTGCTGGAGATGATTATTTTTACTGGGAAGAGCAACCCAGATATTTTTGACCAAGAGGAATCTAATGCAACAAACGCCGGTTCGTGAAGACGAACGCGTAGCTTGAAATTGCCGAATATAAGGTGGATACATACTTTTGAAATGCACTGTATACGAAACAGAAGTCCTTTTACCCTAATGTTAATGAGTTCGATTCTTACCGGTACGCCATTACTACTACGAAGTGTCCGATTCCGCAAGTTGACGGACCAATTACCTCTAAAATGGTTCTCAAATCCGAGCAGGAGAGCATCACAATGGAAAATGGTATTTGGAGAAGCCTACTGTGAAGAGAATATTTGCCTTCAAGGTCTTAGGGCGAAGCCTACAATAAAACGGGGTGTAAAGCCTATGGTATACCCCATCAACGGGCCCGTCGCCGCGGAGCTAAAAATGTATGGCTGCCCTCTATACAGCACTGCAGCTGGGTTTTTTTGTGGGCTGCTGTGTGCGGATAGTTTACCGCAAGGGCAAAAAGGATGGCGCAGATCTTCTCAGGACAGTACTGTGGCAGGAGTCGCAGCTGCGATCAGCCGGCGCCGGCAGCGATGGTCGGGCAGCACTGCTCCGAGTCCCCGCACACAACAGTATACAAAAAGCCCATCTGCAGTGCTGTATAGAGGGCAGCCATGCATTTTTACCAAACGCTGCGATGGACCCGTTGATGGGGTACACCATAGGCCTAACAATAAGAGCGGTAGCTACTTCGAAAATCTTATCGGCGAGTATGAGGAAGGGAATGAACAGTGGATGATAGTGTCCTTCACCTAGATTTGTTTTGCTCTTCGTCTTTCATTTTCCTAAACTCTCTTTACTACTATTTAATTCTATAAGTAACATGCTCCGCTACTTCAGCTGGACCAAAACAACGCCAAATACACAGCAGCCGGAATTTCTGAGCTGAACCGACGAGGAACGTTGTTCTTGGACGCAAAAGCGTTAACCACATCGACCATAGTCAAAGGTTGGTCTGCAACGTTCACTCTATGTTCGGTATTATAAAGGTTGAAGGTAAAGGTAAAGGTGCCTCAGTCCCCACAGCACGTGCCGTTCCATTTGTTTTCCCTTCGCAGTCGTAGTGGCATTGTGAATGCGTATTCGGACTATACAATGGCTTGCGGGGGCCAGCCGCTATACCAAGTCAGTGTCTTTGCCTACCCGTACAAGTCTGGTAGCAATCTACAGACCAACCGGAGGGGTGGAAGGCTTTGTTGGCTCGGTCAACAATTGATTACACGTCCGTGCGGATGTCACTAGCGCCTCTTAACACCGAGCTTCTCCGTCCAATAAAATATATTGATCGATATTACTAGTATTGATCTGATCGATTATTTCCAGACATGACGGTGGCCATGATGAAGCGATCGAATCAGAAGGAATGGACGTGTACGTGCACTTATCTGTCGCAGGTTTTCACCGGAATGAAGGCGAGCATGGATGCCAACTGCAAGAAAACTGCCTAAATAGGTGTGATATGAAGGCAAGAAGATGAATAAAGCGCCTCAGATTTCGGAATCCGACTGTTATGCTCCGAATATCACAACTTTCTTAACAATGTGGTGCGTCAAAGAGGATGGGAAAGTGCGGCCGTAGTGCAGTGGTAGGAGACGCTATGGCCACATGCGCAGTCAAGCGATTGATCTTTATCGTTTTCGGGAAGGATATAGAACATCAACATCAATACGAACACTTCAGCTTCTCTACCTTTACGTGCTATTGATCAAGAAAATGTGTTAATAAAACAATATTGGTCAGTAATGAAAAAACGAGGCGACTGACTGAACTTTCAGTGAAACCTGAAACGGATCCTAGGAACACTTCGCTGCTAGCAGTTACCTCAAATCTATGCTTACTTGAAAATTTCAGAAAACATCAGACGGGCTATGTTTTTTCAAACCAAAGGAGGGCGACTTTAGAACCTTTCAAAGCCTTAGTGGACCTATTAGAACCAATCGCCTTAACTTTACCTTTTTACTGCACATCTAGCCCCATTTGCCGAAAATGCCGGCTAAAATCTTCATCTCTTCCTACCAAATTTGACTTGAAAAATAATCATGTTAACATACGCATACGTCATTCTACTACTGTATTACCGTACCGATCACCTATTCCTGCTTCGATTATGAACAGAAGACGAATGTGTAGCGGATTCTTCGGAGACTGGTCGGAAACTCTACTATTGCCTTCCTGCAGTAGCCTAGTTACATCACAATTAATTCAGCCTAAGTGGGTGTCGACGAATTGACCAGGATTGCGTCCGCTTGCACCTGAGTGCTCTACGACGATCAAACAAACGATTCGATCCGTCAAAGCGACAGCGACATCTGACCCTCTGCTGCTACCACCAAAGGTGTGTGTGCACAGGCCCGACACCATCGGTGGTACTGATAGCAGGTGAGAGCAGGTGGTGAGCATGGATCCATTAGTCGAGTGGAGTACACATCTCATTTAGGCTAACGTAGTACGAAGCTGTTGGCTGCTCTCTTTAGTTTTATGTGCGCTCCACCTAAAATCAATAAGGACATGTGTCTTTCTAAAGCTCTTTTTCTTCCTCCCTTTTTCTTTTTCTCCTTCTTTTTCTTCCTTTTTTTCTCTTGGAAATAAGAAATGTACTTCTACACGTGCCAGTGTACAGCTACACACGGTCGCTCTTTTTTGCCCACACTCGATTATTCATAAACCAAGGCTCGATACCGCTCAGGCAATCCGCCAGAGGTTAAAGGACAATGCGACGAGAAAAAGGATTGAATATCCGCATAGAGCTATGTCCAGCGATCGCTCGGTAATGAAAACCAGTTGTATTAGGTTATTATCAGCTACTTGACGAGCTTTGTGCTATATATTTGAATATTTCTATTTATAATTACATTCACATACTTTACATTCTAAAGTGCAACTATTTGACCAACGAGATTAGGGAACCGAAAGCAATACAGCTACACAGTCCGTTCAACTATGAAAAGAGAAATACTACTATTACAATAACCTCACTGGGGATGTAAAGAAAAATGAAAGAAACCCTTACTGTGGCTTATCGGTATTATAAAAGATGAAAGCTATAAATATATCGACTATCAGTGACTTCTTGAAGCGATTCTGTACCAACGATGCCTTAACTATTCGGCTACCAATAATGTATAGTATACTATACATTATACAGTAGCGGTCAAAAAGATATGTAACTTTCTATTTTTATGCACAATTAGCTCAAATCAAAAAGAATCCGATATCAATCGATAGTTCTGACGACTCTCTTCAAAAATTTGTTAACTATAAAGCATAGAATTTTGTTTGAGACATGGTCCTAAAATTTTACCAGTTTTTCACCAGAATGTTTGCTCAGAAAAATCTGTAATTTAGCGGCGATCAGAATCGAGTATTAGTAACACATCATAATAATTAGACCATGCTCTATCAGAATATCATCCCAAATTGACCCTACGATCAGCGATTTTCGAGATATTTTCGTTTAAATTAGCATATGAACATCACTATAAAATATTTTTAGAAAACACAGCATTCCCAACAACGGTGTGCTTCGACATACTTTCCAAACAGAGTCGTCGGAACTATCAAACAGCATTAGATTCTTTTCGATTTGAGCTATTATTATTTATAGGTATAAGAATAAAAATTGACATTTCATTTTGACCGCTACTGTATATATGTAAACATATAGATGTACTGGTATTAAATAATGTTATAGAGGTACTGATAAGAAGCACCAATAGTCGAACAATCTATCCTCGCCCAGGCTAACCGAGCTTTCTGTAAATCGGTAGTCGGGAATATGGGAACAATACCTACCAGGTGAAGCAGGTGAAGCACTGACTTGTAGCGGCTGACCTCAGTGAGGTGTAGGTGCATTCACCGTGCCTCCAGGACTGGAAGACGAATGCACCCTTATTGGATCTATCAACGTCGTCCACTTTCCCTTTTACCTTTGAATACAGCGATACGACCTCAGCGGCTTAGGTTTTGCTTACTTCGGACAAATTTTATCCAAATCTTATTTCCAGTACGTATTTCTCTATCTCTTGTATCATTGACTTAGATGTTTGGAGATGCTAGGTCATTCGCAAAACACTGACATCGGACGGGACTTATTCTCGTCTATAAACCGCTAAGC
Source organism: Nippostrongylus brasiliensis (assembly GCA_030553155.1). Taxonomy (NCBI): domain Eukaryota; kingdom Metazoa; phylum Nematoda; class Chromadorea; order Rhabditida; family Heligmosomidae; genus Nippostrongylus; species Nippostrongylus brasiliensis. The sequence goes on along the minus strand of CP130733.1, from coordinate 14,113,839 downwards.
AAAAAAGCGGCAAATGGCAGAATTGTTTCGTGTTATATCTTGTATCATTCTTCTCTCTTGATCCTGAAAACCGGTGATGATGAGTCAATCTTCATACAACTTTCACACCAGCCGAAATGCGAATTTTTCAGATGATACAACAGATCACCATCCTGGCGTTGTTGTCCACCTGTGCTGCTCACATAATTGATCGCCGTGATCCAAAGGTTTTACCTTGCACATATATGACTGTTCAATAGGCTCAACAAGGGCTTTTTCATAGACGCAAATAAAAATATATAATAAAAAATAAAATAAAAGGCAAACAAAAAGGAATAAACAACGATTCCTCAAGAGAGGCGAAGAGACTGATGAAAACATATAATAATTAGATAGATATAAATATCCGTATGAACAGCAACAATAGTACGTGTCGATGTGAATGTTTACTGATTCTTTTTGAGGGAGTAAAATGTAAAATCCTGACCTTTCGCGAACCCCCAGGGAAAACTCTCGTATACCCTTCACCGGTCCGACAGTTCTATTCAACGTTTCATGTTCCTGATTATCTAGATTATCTCATAGCGGCACTCTAATTCTAAAGGAAACATCTTTCGAAACGGCACTGGCAAACGACTGGTGAAACCAGCTACAGCAATAGATTTAGGTTGATTCACACACCCTCGACAAAGTCCTCTCACAAATCGTCGAAAACTCGACGGAAGATTTAAGATCCCGTCTTCGTCACGCGATATACTCAGCGACAGCTAGTAAGGTATCGTATCTTCTATGTATTTAATTATTATTTTGTATTTATTATATATAAGATAAAGTGTAAGGGGGGCGTGGTGCAGTGGTAAGAAGCGCTGCTGAAACCCATACGGTCGATCGATCCTCGCCCAGGCCAACCAAGCCTTCCATCCCTCCGCGGTCGGTAAATTGGTACCGGACGTTTCTGGGAAAGTAAAAGCACTGACTTGGTATAGCGGCTGGCTCCCGTAAGTCATTGTAAGGGCCAAATACGCAATCACCCAGCCTTTACGATTCTGAATTAAACACGAATGCGGAGGCGTGCCCTTTGGGGACTGATCAACGCCGGCACCTTTACCTTTACCTTTGCGTATAACATCTTCTACGTATCTAATGTTTGTAACGTGCTTACAGCTAATTCCAGGATCGTCCCACTCCACTGTCGAATTCTAGACTGATTGACAACTACGAACAGTGGTTAATGAATCAGTTTGTCGCTCAATTAGACGAAACACTACCACTTGGTACGGGGCTTTCTACAAGTTTTCGAACATTTCGAAGCTGAACAATTACATTTAGATCCAAGAGGCAGCCCTGAAATGGATCCTGAATCGCAAAAAACCATGGGTAACCGAAACCCAGGTGTAAACGACGGTTACGGCTCGCACACGATAAGCACCACGCTGGAAATGTTCACCAGGAAGCCGCTAAACGAGAAAAGTGGAAAGTTGATCACCGCCGACGACATGAAACTGTTCGACCCGCCGGTGGCTCCCATCGAGAAAAAGGAGACAGCGGTGGGTATTTCCGTCTGTAACCTCTTCGAGAAAACTTTAATACGTTTATAACTCCTGTTTTCTTCGATATACCCGGTGCCGTTAAGGGATCATCACCTTTTCAAAGTATCTTTGAGAAGTTTCACGATCTCCCTCCTCAGTTTCTTTCACTATTTCAAAAACATAAGGCATGGTGCGTCTAACTAGAAAATCTTGAAAATCGGCTCAGATTCGCGTAAATTTTTTTCCACGTTTAACACCATTTTCAAGACCGCACGGATTATGAAACTCCATGATCCATGCAATGAGGTGAAAAAGAGTGGAGGCTTACTATAGAGGCCACTTTTCGAGGGTTATCTCTCTCATTCTATTATCTTTCCATTATTCTTACCATTCTATTATCTTCTTTCATGCCTAAAGCATGTAAAATGTTTAATACACCCGCACGGTAATGATCGATTTTGCTTGAGACTGCAGCCCTTAACCTCTTCCGGGTTAGGTTAATAGGTGTCAGGTGTAGTTGGTGTGGGGCGGTGAAAGCGTGGAATTTTACAGCGGCTTACTGCAGGAAGTCATTGTATAGGGCAACTTTGGATCCACCATGTTTGTACAATTCTGATTGGAAGGCAAATGCGTGGCGGGCATTCAAAGGACTACACTCTACACTGACTATTTGACCTTTCGTTTATTATACATTTACATATGATGATTGTACAATTCAATTTCAGGAGCGCCTATTCTTCTTCCGCCTTCCAACATGGCAACTGCTACTCGCCAGTATTCCATCAGTAATCTTCCTGTTGCTGATCGCACTAACTCTGATTGCATTGTTTCGAGTGCGAAGACGAAACGCGAGCAGAATGAAACAAATGCCTGCTCCTTATATGATCTCTGGTGAGTTGATTTCTTCCACTTGATAATCAGATGATGGGCACGCCTGGTGCAGTCGTAAGGGGCGCTTCTGACACCCCCCCCCCGCACGGTCGAGCGATCGATCCCCGCCCAGGCTAACCAAGCTTTCCATTTCTCCGAGGTCGGATAAAGTGGAGCCGGGCTTGTTTGAGAAGGTAACGACACATACTTGATATAGCGGTCGCCCCTGCAAATCATTGTATAGGTCAAACACGCATTTACCATGCCTCTGCGATTCCGAATAGAACACAAATGTGGCGGCGCCTCCTTACAGGATTCGTCAACACCGACCTTTATCTTTCAGTTACACATTTACCTTTACCCTTTCAGGAGCTCACACCTTGCCGGATTCAACTAATACACCACAGTCGTTTCTCGATCGTCTCAATCGAATGCAGCATTTGGACACGGTGGTTCGCGAACGTGAGCACAGTGAAATATGGACGCGACGGGAGACTGGACCTCTAACCGCCACCACGACGCTCGAAACACTCTATCGGGTTTAAGAGGGTCTTCTCTTCTACCTCTTTAGATCTCAGGAACGTCTAAATATTATGTTGTTAGTATGTCTGACGAGGCTTTTAGGTGGAAATATTCATTTACGGCTTGACGTTTCGACCAGGTCTTCCTGGTAAGGCATACTAACAACAAAATATTTAAACATATACTACGAGGCTCAAAGAAAGGAGAACTTGGCAGTTGTTGCGAATACCCAGGAATATTGTAATATAGTAAACTGAAGGCGATAAACGCAGATTGATACAAGTTTATTACGGCTCACGCTTCGGCGAATCCGCCTTCATGAGAACCCTAGAGGGTGAAGAGGAGTTTGAGTGATCAGTCGTCCACGGGAAATTTCAAGTCTGCTTCAGTCTGCTGTACTACAGTACTCAGTATACCAATATTAGACGATAATTCGATCATGGGAGGTCCCGGAAATTTTCAAAACCCGACTGCGTTTTGCCTAAACAGTTGACGAGTTTATTGTCGCGATTCATAGGCCCCACGCCCCGCCAGCAGCACTTTTTCGCAGCCAAAGTCCAACTTGATGATGATCACTCCGCTAAAGTCTTCCTAAACCTCGACAACATTTCAAAGAGCGACGATATGAATTGCCTAGAATCAGTTGGCATTTCGGTTTAGACCTCTAACCCCGATTAATTAGCGGCGAATTCGAAGATATCGCGTATTCAGGGCGCAACAGGGTATCAGATACCGTAGAAGTGAAGGTGCATAAACTGGGACAATTTCACCGTTATCAGAGACATATGGAGACCTCCCGGTAACCAAAACTAGCGATTTCGGTAATGAATCTGGTCCTAGATGATATCGTACCGCCCACTTGAGCCAGGACATGGCTCCCAGTAATATGTACGCATTTCATTTCCTGCTGATTTCTGCGGACATTGTACTCTATCCTGTTAGAAGATCTGGATTGCTTCAACTATTTTCCCACTATACAACGAGGAAACCCGAAATCTCAACAACGGCTGCTACAAGGATTGAAGGACCCTATATTATGCAGTGCTATCATAATTAGCATTTTCCATCGAGAAAATCATTGGCGGGTCTTTTCGTCTTCTTTTCTTTTTTCGTTCATTTATTCTGAGCTGTTTTCTCAAGTCAGTTATCTGTACGGTTAAGTTTGTGCGATGAGCTCACGGTTTTTTAAGTACATTCCATTTAATGCTGTTATATGTACAATATTTATTCATGTTAGCCATACATACGGTACTGCACTAGTTTCAAAGAATAAAAACTCGAGAACCGATGAATTACAAGGTTTTTGACTTCTGATAGATTCGAAGCCCACCTTTGCCTGAGACGTGATTACTCGAACGAATTTAATTTTCAGAATTGTCCTGGTTTTTTCCGCCCCAGATTTCCCTGAATTTTCGTGGTAAACATGAGAGGTAGCAAGGATTGAGCAACCTCCTTCGATCGATCGATCCTTCCAACCATCTCCTTCTACGGAAAATCCGGTATGCACTAGGTAAGCGTGGAAATGGTTTTCGATCGTTTCAATTAGTCTGAATGGAAAAGTACTATGCTAGCAGGAGCGAAATCTACGTAGTTAGGTGTGACCTTTTCTTATCAAAAACAGCCTCTTCTGTCCATCGTGCTCTCCATTTTCGGAGCAGTCCTTATCATAATCAATGCAATATTTTGATAAACTTTGACAAACTAATGTGATTGAGAGGGCACACGTGGTACAGTGGTAAGAGGCGCTACTGACACCCGCACGGTCAAGCGTTCGATCCCGCCACGGGCTAACCATGCCTTCCATACTTCCGCGATCCGGCGAATCAGTACTAAACTTGTCTGAGAGAGTAAAGGCACTGACTAGGTAGAGCGACAGGTCTCCGCAAGTCATTGTTCAGGCCGAATACGTATTCACCACTATCTCTACAAATTGCCTCTACAATTCCGAACGGATCGCGAATGGGTAGCGCGTTTTTGGTGAACTGATCTGCACTGATACCATTACGTTAATCTTTTGCCTTTTGATGTCATGAAGATTACACAAGATTGATACTCCAACGCCGGTCCCGCTCAACGCTCTTTGCGATAGCTGGCTCTCGATGTTTCCTTTAGGCGCGTAGTTGTTTGTCTCTCGGCTCCGTCCAGTTCTGAACGGCGGCGACGAACAACCAGACATTCCGTTTATGATTAAGAGACCAACATCCAAGTTTGACACATTCTTACAATTAGATGAACTACTGAAGGTAAACTAAAGGGATCGGCGTTGATCAGTCCCCTAAGGACGCGCCAGGCATTCGTTTTCTATTCTGAGCCGTTAAGACGTGGCGGATGCGTATTTGGCCTATACAACGACTAGCGGGGCTAGCCGTTATAACAAGTTAGTGGGTTTACCCTTCCAGACAAGCCTGCTGCCAATTCAACCAACCCGAAGGATAGGAAGTCAAGGCATGGATCGATCGCTCGACCGGTGGGTGTCAATGGCGGCGCCTCTTTACACTGCACAACGCGCGAGTAGAAATACTATTAAAAATACTAAACTGAATAAAGAGCTAATTAAGGTCGTCGCCTGCAAGGATACATCCGACAGTGCTGTAGCTGTTTTCCATTACAGTAAACCTGGCGCCGCCAGCGACGAGTCCAGCTTTCTATTCATCCTCCTACAGAACCCTGACCACAATAAAAATCATTTCAATACAAAATCAGATACAAATTTTGAAAAGGATCAGTACCCAGACAGATTCGATTCGATCCGATTCGGGTCAAAAGCTTTCTCACTCGTAATAGTAAGCAAACAAAAAAATGAAGCCAGCGCCACACCCTGTGGTCAAAAAGTCAAAGCATAATTGAAACAAATGAAATGGAGATGATATGAATGTGCGACTGGCTCCAGAAAACAATAAAATCACAATGAATTGCGATAAACACACGCATAAAAATATTGCTCAAATCGACAACAATAAAGAATGGAAGAACTAAAGTAGTATAGCTGCTGGATATAACTTGAGCACTAAAATTTTGATTTCCCATTCAGAAACACTGCGAGAAATCACCATACATTCGCGAGCCCACCGATTGAGCGCAAAAATAATTAGAACTGTACTGGTGAATAGTAAGGATTCAGTAGAAATATATTTTTTTCCAAAATAGAACTAAGGTTATACCACGGAAAAATATTTGTAAAGTACCTGATTCACCTGAAGAAAAGCAAACATTCAAGAGACTACAATATTATATCCAGCGAAGTAATTCACTCAATTCAAAGTGAAATTTGCTGTTAAACAATCCCGATTCCATTTACAATAACAAAAGAAAATCGGAACAAAGTCGGAATTCTAGCATAACCTAGGACTAGGGCATGGACAATGTATTCCAGTGAAATGAGTGGAACCATCTCCAAGTAATTCAGTTTCATATTCCAGAAAAACCGAAAGTATCTGGAATTTCAAAAAAGAATGAAATGAATAAGAGACCCAGCGTGAACGTAATCTAATACAATGAAATACTTGAACATGAGATTACCAGAAATGCCGACGTTGACAGAAATGACGAAACGAGAATGACATAAGTTAATGGCTCGATTTTTCTTACCCATGTAACAGAATTGAATGAAAAATGATCATATAAATAAATAGAACGACGGTTTTCCCAGCTTCGCGGTCTCTTCTAAGCCTTGATCGAGGATGACGAAAAGAAGATGAAAAAGCAAAACGATAAGAATGCTTTTTTCAATTGGCACCCACGTGATAGTAGCTCACAATGTTTAGTTCTTGATCCAGCCGCGCACAAATTCATCCTTCTCGCACTGGGACTCTTCGTGGAACCACTCCCAAACATTGTGAATCTGATCAAAGACTCGATTAATGAACAATTTCAATATAACAGTAGATATTATTCAATAAAGTGTATATCCCAATAAAATAAAAATAATACCCGTAAAATATCATCAGAAAATCAAATCGAAATCATCAAAAGAAGTCATCAAGTGGTTCTTATCGAAAAATTGTTAGCATCTTGTACTTTTACAATAATTACAATCATATTTCACAGCCCACAAATTACAGCCCACAATTACAATCATATTTCACAGCCCACGAAAAAAAAACGAATTCTCTAAGCGGAGTCGTACGACCACTATTAAATGAAACCAAACGAGATTCGCATTGTGTCGAATCAAATACGGTAAGAAACTGTTCTTGATTGATTCCTGAAGCTGCCTACATCTCGTATCTACACTCGAATGAGTAATATTTTCGCTGCCAAAAAAAGAAATAGTTTTGGATATCACAACCGTACAACATTTTTGATCCTGCCGGACTGAAAAGCTTTACAGAACTATGAGGTACCAACCACTTTCTCCTCAGGCTTCTCCTCCCAGAGTCGCTCGCAAAGTCGACAAAAAAGGCTCCTGTATCCAGGCGCATTCCACGGCGCAACGGTCCATCCGCCATTTCTCCAGGCAAAATATTCCATGTAGGCCTTCCTTTAAACGCTATGGTTACTCTCTTGCAAGGAGAAATAACAATCTGAACAAAGACGCGCAATTCGAGCTCGGTTCATTCAGTGCCTACCTTGTCTTTTCAATTCGCCTACTTATTAAAGGCTACTAAGGACCCGCGTGGCGCAATGACAAAAGGCGCTATTGAAACCCGCACGATCGAGCGATCGATCCCGGCCCGTGCTATCCAAGCCTTCCATCCCTCCGGGGTAAACTGGTACCAGACTTGTCCGGGAAGGTGGAAACACTGACTTGGTACAGTGGCTGGCGCGCAGGGGTACTGATCAACGCCGATACCTTTACCTTCCTACCTTTTATTAACGCTACTAGCACCAATTCAAACCTGAAACGGCTCGCATACCTCCCACTAAGCCGCATTGATGCTTATGGCACCAGAGAAACTGCTGCGGAGAAAAACCGCTAACCTGTCAGATTGCAACTTCAGCAAATGCTCGGCCATCTCTGCAGGGGATGCATAGTCATCTAACGCAATGAAAGAACGCGGTGGAAAGTTGCTGAAAACGAAAACTTTGAAGATAGAAATGCTATCAAAAGACTGACACCTACCTAGCTTCATAGATTTTTCTTCTCATCACAATCGGAATACTAGGGATCATCATTTTATCCCAGTATTTCTCAGTTATGTAGTCTTTACACACCTGAAAAAAGCTGATAGCATGAAGAAACTACCTTCTAATAGAGGAAGAATAGGAAAGTAAGTCACCGAACTAACAATGGTGGAGTCCATGTCAAAATTGCTCGCTTACATACGTAAAGAAATCAGGAAGATGGTAGTTTGATATTGGTGGAAAAAACAAACCGTGTTCTCTATTGCCAAGAAGAAAGGATATTCGCCATACATCTGATTGCAATCCGCTCCCCGAGGGCAGAGATCAATGTCTTCTTTTCTGCTTGCACATTTGCCACCAATAGTGACATTAATGTACCTGAAATGAGGAGTGTACGATTTTCTACGCGTCGGAAGCTTCATCAAAGGCTCTCACTTCGAAAGAGCAGATATCGCCAGCTCCCTCTTCGATTTTGTCTCGCAGTTAGAGACAAAACCGAGTATACCGGATTTCTTCTTAGGGAACGGCACGTCGAGATGGAAACTCTGAATCAGCGAAGGAAGAAAATGAAGCTATAAAAGGTTGAGTAATGAATCAAAAGCAGGAGACAATAAATGTGCTAGGGAACTTCGAAGATCACTCTCCGAATAAACCACGAAAAAAAACAGTCCGAATAACGAATTGATGAGTTGAGTTTTTCGGAAAATGGAACCGACCTGGATTTTGAAACCTTTCTTCTCGGCCGCCTCAGTTGTAATGAAGAACGGACCGTACTTGGAAATAACATCAGAAGAAAGGAGATGTGTCGCTGTCCAGTTGAAATAATCCACTGAAAAGCAATCTCTGACATCATTGAAATAAAAAGATCAATATCAGCAATATTAGCTTCGGCAAACACTGCTGAAGATCATGCAAATTGAATTCCACATAAATGAAAGAAACCTGGAAATTTAATGTCAGAACTTTCGCTTTTTAGGCAACAGACGCACTGATCTTGATCCGATCATTAAATTTGACGAGATGGGTGGTCCTCGGCCAAGTTTTACCAAACGTCAGAATGGTTATCAGCATGCAAAATACACACCCTAGACGAAGTTTCACCCAAATCTGGGATAGGAGCTCGCCACCAGGCTAGCCTTGCAAGCGGTATAGATCGGCTCCGTTCGAAAATCGAGAAACAGATTTCTGTATCGAGATTAGCCCCACAGAAAACCCCTAGGGTGAAATTCGAGCGCCAGTGAAATTTCTTTTCTTCGTTCACTAGAGTGTAATGAATGTGAAAGCGCCTATCGGAGATATTTTACTCCTTTTAGGTACCTTACTTCTCCTGGGAAAGGTGCGGTTGTAGCTAAGAAAAGTGAGTCGATAATAAGAACGACGGTAATAGGGTAAAAGTGTTGAATAACTAGTGCCAAGCGTGATTAAACTTTTACTTGACCAATCGACTCACAAGGTACGGCATATACTCCAGTATTTAGAGGTGACTCCATGGATAGAAACACGTATTTCTGGCGCGGATGTCGGAGTTTCGCATCAGGAAGCGGGCCGTCAGGAAGATCTGCGGCATGAAATACCACCGCATCCGCCGGTTCAAGAAAAGTACGGTTGTAGGTGATTATGCAACGGTCCTAGAATGAAAAAAATGACGAAAAAAAGAAGAATCGAAATTAAATCAATTGAAGAATAGGACAAGATGGTGGGTATGATACTATATTCTTTACAGAAGAATTGTCTTTCCGCCTAGGCTTCCCGTTCAATCTTACCATCAGGATTCCGCATACCCGGGAGAACGTAGATTAAGGAAACAATCGATCACTGGATATAAGTCAAAATAAAGGTGAAAAGTGGCATCACGCTCCCTATGAGTGAAACGACGTGAAGTCGACTCTGTCGACTACTACAACTTGCTTGCTCAGTTCGAAAAGAGAAACATAAGCCAATCGTACCGAGTATCCTTTGCAATCATCCAGTCCAAATTTCTTCTTCTCCCTGAACACTTTGGTCCACATCAAGATTCGCTTCGGTGCCAATTTGTCGAAGCGATCGGTGATCCTGAACAGTCTTCCTCATTTTTCGCGTCTGTAACGATATTCATGAAACAGTTAGCTCCAAACTCGAGAGGAGATTCGCGGTCGGTGAAGAATATGCTTGATATGTTCTCGTCAAAGGGTAGTGACGAAACGGGCATCTACAGGGTGGCTACAAAGCATGTTCCGTAGTATATACCATAACCACGAACGATAACAGATATTTTAATTTAATTTTTATACATCGTGATATACAAAATGATCATAGATCAAATGCAATCCAGATTCTGTTCGGATTGATCTCTTCTTGCACGGATACATGCTCCGAAACGCCTGGTGACTGCTTCGACTGTGGCCCGCAAGTAGTCGACATCGATTTTCACTGGGAAGGGCCATCTTCAAACCGTCCAAACCTCCGTGACAACTTGACGAGATTCTTTGCTGTAAAAAGCCCCCTACGGAATTGTCCATCGAGTTCAGGTCTGGCGAGTTAGAAAGCCACATAGCCTTACCCCAAAATCCAGGGCAGTTTCGCTCGCAAATTTGTTGATTTTGATCCTTGTGCTGGGGACCAGTTCTGCTGAAGACCAAATCTTCTCTCTCCAGAGTATTTTTTAGCCCACGGAAGTAGATTATCTTTCAAAATAACTTTTCTTGGTAGACGACACCAGCCCAAACCATCACAGACTTTGGGAATGAGGTCCTTGTACGAACCCGACGTTATTGGGATCTTCTCTCAGTCGAAAACATCCCGATGATTTTGACTGTTGCGCGCGACTTCCACTGCAAAAGTTTTCTCATCGGTCTGAACAATGTCAAATAAGCGGCCCTCACGAACGAAGTCGGAAATTGTTCTACATTTTTCGATCCTATCCTTTTTCGCCGCTTCAGTGAGTACTTGCCCACAAAACAGTCGATAACTACGGAGTCCTATCTCATTTCCGGCAATTTTATGAACACTTCGTCGCGAGACATTTCGATCAAAAGTAATCTTGTTGCGGCCCACTTGGTCGTTCCTCTGTACCCACTTTTTGATGGTCTTGCGGATTCCACGTACATGATGGTCCAGCGTCGACCTGGCTTAGGAAGCGGTTGATGATGCCCTCGCTGCCTGAACTGCGCCACGATACTCCTTACGGACCTGTCGTTGATGTGTAGCCTTCTCGCAATCTCCGCGGGTCGAAGTGCTTCGGTCACAAGATGCGCGATGGTGGCTCGATGCGACGATGGACGCACGACTTGCTGAGCTTTGATCCAAGCGATGTAGGAATTATAAACGAACACATACCGGTACTGCTCTACCAAACGTTTACAATATTTCTGAGAAACAGAGATCTGCTCTTGAGAACGACTCACAGGGAATTGCGGATCCTACTTTGCAGCCACAGTGTAGTTCTACTTCATTATTCAACTGATTGCTGTTTTTGCTCTAACATATTATGAACTTTTTTTCGCTTTTTCCCATTATTTCCGTACCCCCATGACAGCAAAGGATAGAAAACGTTCGTGGTACCAGCTATCCTGGCAACAGTCGGACATTTCGACTGGACTCCTCTCTGCAAAACTACAACCAGAACGATAACTGACCTGTCCTTTGACACCGTAAGGTAAAGATGCTTCTGGCGACGGTGGACCGTGTCATGATCGTAATCACCAGATGAGAAAATATAATAGGTTGCGTATAGTATAACAGCACAGCCCAGCACAACTATCAAATTCCTGTACAGAACACCAGGACGAATTCTCATCGAAGAGATCCTAACCTTGAAACATTTTTCTTGCAGTATGAACGTAGTGATTCTTAAACAGTAGCTGTGGACAGATACCTAGCAGATGAAAATGATAACAGTGTAATACACTAGACGCGTTTATTTCCAGAACGAAACAATGAGATCACACACACACACACACCTACAAGCACGATTGTAATGGAAAATCAGTATAGGAAAGCATGCTAGTTATATCTACGAATCATCGCCCTCTTCCTGGGCCCATTCTTCCCTCAGTTCCGAGGAGACGGAGGCGAAAAGGTAGTCAAATGTCCAGGGCACATCTTCATCCTTCACCTCTTCTTCGGTGTACAGGAAACGAGAGAGCAACGATATATCTGTAATATAACTCACTCTAACAACAATAACATGAAATGAACCAGAGAAAAAATAAAAATAGAGGATGCTAATGATATGACTCGAGATGAATTATCGAAGGAGATAATCGTTTTCATCGCTAGGTTGCCAATAACAGCTTTCATTTTGAAAAAGCGTTCATCTCATTCGAGAAACGACGCAAAATGAGAATCGTAAAAGAGTAACGCGAATGCATACAACCAGAATATTGCTGATTGTACTCAAATATTTTTCTAGCAGATATGTTTGACTCTTTGAAAACATCACTTTTCACACGTTTCGGGAATAGTGAAACATGAAGAAAACAATAAGAAGAAAAAAATTCGGTAGAAAAACATTTATGAAAAGAAGCAAAGAAAGAAGCTGCTGCAGCAATAAAACAGGCGACCTGACTCTGGAGAGAACAGAGACAGAAATAACGAGACCTGTTTCTAAGACAATTAGATGTTCGAAGCGTCAAAGAAAGATACGTGGGTCAGATACGTCAAAAAAGCTATTTAAATCAGTGAAACTGGTGAGCCAAACGAATATTAATTTATTGCTCCAACCCAATTCTTATCGGAGGTGAATGAGATTGTCAATTTTAAACGGCAAAAGAAGTGGAATCACCTCAGCGTGAAAAATGGCGAAACGAGGACGAAAATTACCTGCGACGACTCCATGGAAGACATGGAAGTAGCCCCCTCCTTTCACCGTAGGAAAACATCAAGCGAATACTTTTAGAACACCATAAACCCTCACGAGTACACTCCAAGAGTGATTACGGAAACAAAGGACGAGACTTAGCTAACAGAAGCTGAAAGAGGATCTCTAGCGAATGATGTTTTGATTTTACTAGTAAATGAGAGGAGTTGACGAAAAACAACCGGATGGTTAGTATTAACCCACACAAGGATATATCTGCTTGAAGCCCTTACACCGATGTCACAATTAGCGTTGTTGAATTGCATCAGCGTTAAGGCCCATTCAGAGGCTGCGGCATTGCGGCGCGTCAATGCTTAAGGATAGGGCAGAGACGCAGACTCTGCCACTCTGGCGTCATTTTCCGCGGCGTCAACGGCGTCAACGGCGGCACCGTAAACTGAGTTGTGCGCGGTGCATCTGCAGCCAGTGCACGACACGGACGGCATAGCGCCCCAGTCAATGGAATAGCTATCGATCGGATAGCTTCACTTGGCAAACGTGCAAACGTGAGAAGGGTCCTTGCGCGAATGCGTCAAGCGCGTCAAATGACGCAGAAATTTGCGTCAAAATGACGCAAATTTTCGCGTCATTTGACGCAGCCTCTGAATGGGCCTTTACGCTACCGAAAGTGATATTTGTCTTATCACTGTTCTTCTCATTAATAACACTATTCGCTAGAGCAGCGATGTCATATTGTTATTCGGACTATTCTATAACTACTGATGTTGGGAATTACACCAAATGAGCACTACTAGTGGTGGATAGACCACACTAATCCACAAGAAAAACTTAATTGAAAACGAAGCTATACAAAACCAATCGGAAATGAAAGAAATAGTTGAAATAAAAATCCTACTAGAAATTCAAAAAACACCATGAAAGAATAAATTCAGTAAACCAACCTAAGTCGTCGATCTTGGCTAGCTGAGGATATTTCGACGCAAATGCGTCTATCTGAAGCATTCCATGTAGTTGCGAGACAGCGAGGTGTGGTGCTTTTGCAACAGCATCGAAGTCCGATGGAGACGCTCCAGAACGTCCTCTTGACGAGGTCGCGAGTTCCGGTGATAAACTGCGCTCATCCAGGAACGTACCTGAAAGGAGGACGTTAAGGAGTCAATCGAAGACGCATAAGAAATGCTTCAAGAGCTCTATTCAAGCACAAAAGCACTCGTCTTACTACTTGAACTCCTAGGCCTGGAATACTGAATAAGGTCTACATGCTTAGAAAAAGATTTAGTTAGATAAAGACTGCCACATCACACCGCCTTGCATCTAACTTTCAGATGGTAAGCAGGCTGGGGGTGTAACCAGCAAAAGGATAAAACAAACTGGACCTACGAGGAACTTTGGGACGACCGTAATGTTAAATTGTTGTGAAATGTGTATTTCATACAAACTCTCAGTACAGAGCAGGTCTCTGCGGAAAAATAAGGCCTCGGAAATCATTTTTTGGGCTGCGCTCAAAACCAAAACAACATACATCAAAACAAATCAGTGAAATTACAGCGATTACAACATATTTTGCACTATGCACAGCACACCATAGCGTCTAACCGAAGAACGCAAGCTTTGCGACGAAGTTTGAATGGGACCAGTGTACCAATATATTTACTTAAAAAATGCAATAACGCATTGAACAAAAAAAACGATTCTTACTAGGTGCATTTGAAGACTGTCCACCTGCCTCAGTATCCTCACGCTTACGACCAGCCCTTGATCCAGGTCGACGGAATATTCCTGAACTTCAATGCGTTTTTGGCTAGATCAAGAAAAAAAGAGAAACCGATCATGAGAGACATGGAGCAAAACCGAACCTGTTAACGGACGCTTCAACGCGTCAGCAGCTCCATCCTTGAGGCCTTTTATCTGGCTATCCTGAAATAAAAAGAATATGAAATTAATAGAGCGGCAGCAAGATTTACCAAAGAATTTGAGCAACACCTTGAAGAAGCCTCCGATTTTATTTCGTTTTCCTGTTGTTACCAGATCGTCACCAGTTCGATCCTTCACCCTAATATTAAGGTCGGAAGCGTCTGAAATGAATGATAAGAAGAAGTATTTGATATCAGCAACACAAAATGGTATAAAAGACTTAGAAACCAGTACAGCTCACACCACTCCCGCAATCGGAGTGAGACGAGCACTACCGAACCGCGGTCGGAATTTCTGGTGAGTTTGTCAAGGAACTGCGCGATCCAAGTCAGTAGGGAGTAACCCATAAAGTCCGATTACTAGCTAGAAACTGAACGGACCTGCATCATCGAATCCGTCATTGGCAGAACCAAGTTTTGGCTCCTGAGAGGGTTTTCTCCGATTTCCACGAGCGCTTAGACCCCGCAATTTTGGCTTGCTATCGATACCGAAATCGGACATGTCTCCTAAAAAATTTGGAACATTAAAAATGACTGAAATAAAAGGATATTCGTCTTATTGTTAAAGTATTACTAACATTGTGAACAAGAGCACACGAATAAGTCCTACGGACTGCAGCAACAGCAGCCAACCAAACCGCGACCGGCTGATAAAATGAAAACTTCCACTGCCCGTTATCTTCATATCAATTCGGCACATCATTTTTAAAACATCTAGACATCTCTATCGGGTGGGTTTCCAGACTTCAAAAGCATCCCCAAAGAATCCGAAACAATCCAAAGAGCTTTGCTGCAAGTGAGTAGCAGGGAGCTTTGGCGAGTCCCCAGAAAAGGCCAACTAATGTGGACGGATGATGTAAGGGTGTCTCTGCTAATTCACGGATACCACCCCGAAGACCCTTCTTAGCCGGGAAACCAAACGTTCTCCGCATTATGGAGGGCAAACGCGGTGCTCTATATAAATCATATGGTCAAGGAGTTGAGATTACGCTATTCGTTTCATACTCCTGGTGAACAGTGAAACTGAGAGGCGGGGAACTTTCCTAATTTGATAGTTGCAAAGTTTCTTTCTCGCCATAAACCGCGACTCAATATTATCCTAATAGAAACGTCTCCCAAAAAATCGAAAACCTCTGCAAAGTCTCTCTTACTTACGCTGTAGCTAACTAAGATTTCAAACGGCTAAAAATAGATCTTAAGTGATTCTACTAGAGGAGTGATATGTGGGACATTTTGAGCAGGTTCTTAAATGTTCTACGAACAAACCCAGGACACGTTCAATCTAATCGATTCAGCGCTACACCCCCACACCTAATCTCACCAACATTTACGATGCATTACTCATCCTAGGCCTTGTGATTTTTACGGAAGTTTTCTATTTATACACGCGTTCCGGACAGCTCACCAAACATTCAACAGAGTAATCTACAGCGTGGAATTAAAGCTAAGCATGCTCCACTTTGGACTCCAAATAAGCACTAACAATAAGTGTGGCCCATTTATGGAAAAGCACACCTCTACCTTGATCTAAGCAGGATTTCTACCGAACAGGCGAGGGATCTATCCTCGTTCGGGCTGGCAAAGTCGTTCTTCAATATGGGCGTTGACTGCCACCAATTTCTGGGTTACCAGGTCCAAAAACCTCTTACTCTCCTAGGACTTCGAATCACTGAACCAACAAAAAGAACAAAAAGACCTGAAGAAAAAGACCAAAAGGCGGATATCACTGGGAGGGTAGCAAAATTGTAAAGGTTGCAATCGTCGGTCCATCATGGGAATGAACCTGACTCAAGCTCACTCGAAAACACCCTCAGGGTCTGGGGAACAACCACACCCAAACAGGGACTGGATATCCAGATGGAGACGCGGAGATTCACGACAATAAAGATAGTTTAACAAGTCGAGTCGCCGTAAATTACTAAGGACTAATTTGTCACAGGAACACCCCCCCCCCTAGGTTTTGGAGTATAGAGAGTTCTAAAATACATTTTAAATCATTTCAACTTTTTCTGTGTGGTCTCGAGATCAAAAACAATAACAAAACGGGTCAATTCCATACACATTTCATACAACGGGTTTCATCTCAATAAAAATAGCGCTTCGGAAATAATAGAACTCTTCTAAATCGATCAGAGATTTCCCAAAGTCCGTTTTTTCGGCTTCATATTCTAGGCGCTACAACTCAAACTCTCAATTAAGACAAAGAAGAAATTCCAGTAAGAATGTTGTGTGTTGGGGATGAAGCCAAACAGAAATTTCTGGCGACAGCGTATTTTCACACAAACCTGCTCAAATTGGTATTCAAGTTTGGATACATTCGAAATCACACATTTGAAAACAATTTGACTACTTTTGAGGATTCTACAGAGAAAATTAAACGCAATATTTCTATTCGCGGCACCCATCAAACCTCACACCACCTCAATAAGCTTTCAAACCCCATTCTGACTTATTTTCGAGCACCAGTGCGAACTTTTGGGTCGGGTTTCTTGCATCACCACGACTCGTGTTGTCACGCGTGCTCCGGGCAAAATCGGGCGTTTATTTAACCAAGCTGGTTTACAAGTAACCTGTGAACGTACCATTTCATGCTGATCTCGTCGATGAGGTGAGCACAGAGGTATACCGCCCGACGTCATCATATTTCAGGTAATCACACAACCAGGCAGTGACGGCCCATCGACGCGTGCGTGTCATCAGCGACGCGAGCGGCTCAACGGGCGGATCGCAGGGCGTGGTCAACGAATCGGAGCCGAGCGATCGCTCCGTTGACGAATAGCAGCGGAGGAGGGGCGGTGGGGGGTATATAAGCAGGCGATCGCGCGCGCGCGGCCAGACGACGCCTGGTGAGGCCGTGAGCTGGATGGTGGCGTGTGCTGCTGTGGCCACTCATCCTCCGATTTCGCTGGCGGTGCCCATGACATCTTGTGCACTGACCGTTGAGCAGCTCAAGCAACACCTCCTCGCCGCCATCGAAAATGTAAGCGAGGACCAGAGTTGTTGTTTGTTCTCGAGTTTGAACTCTTTGTGGTCCGGTGGACGGCGATAATAAAGAACATCATTCACCCACCGCGACTAGTCTCAATAAAGGCTTGTTGTGATATAGTATTAGTGTTCTACTCGTTTTGGTGATGCTTTATGATATGTCTGACAGTTTGTTTCTCACTATTCATTGGTAGGGAGTGGTTCCTAAAGCCCGTCTCGGTTTTTTGGGGATGCGTGTTGAAGCAAACTGCTCCCGATTTCGCATTTTGTGTGGGTATTTGCTGTTTTTGGTATCCCCGGTTTCGTTTTTATACCTTATGTGTCGTATCTTTTGGAGTTAGCGACCTTAATGGGGTTATAAAATCGAAAGTCGAAATTCTAGCAGATCATTGGGTACGGCTTTAATTTGACCTGGTAAGATTTTGGGACTATAGTAATGGCTGCGTAGACTGGATTGATCGATTCCATGAAGGTCTAAGGATATCTCGGCTGGTTTAGCACCATAGATGAAAACTTTAAATCCGGACGCAGCGAGAGTGTGTGTGGGCTCGAGAGTGTTTGTAGGATGCATGATTGTATTGAACTGTTCTATTTCAGGGAAAAAGCGAGGTTGCATGTGACGTTCTGTCGGAGCTCGAGAAGGTCTCGATCACCAAGGAAATTCTCGAGGTAATCGTCGTGCGGGCCCCCCGACCACCCTCGGCCTCGGCTCGGCCGGACTGAAGGAGCGGGGCGCCCGACGGCTGCCGCCTGCGTCTCTATCTCACTCTCTTTCTCCGACTCACACCTTATCGATCGTCTCTGTCCCAGGGCCTCACCGACCCGCCGGGGCGTTAGATACGATCCGCGGGGCCGTCACAGATTCCAAGCTGCATAATTAATCCAAGAAGCACAACTTAAACAGCACTTACCGGTGTGTTTGGCGAAGACGAAAAGATGTGGACCAGTTTGAGAATACCGAAACGCAGGTGAGTTTTCAGCTTGGACTGGCTTGCAGTTTTCGAGATTGGGGAGGGAAGCGTTACTGGATAACCATAGCAACGGGTGTCGCTACAGCAATTGCTTTCCACAGAAATACGAGTTGTTTCCGTATCGTAATTAGTCAGGTATACTATCGGGATGTGATATAGAGTACGAGTCGTTGTTACAGTTATCTTTAATCTTGCATATACTTTTATGTATTCACCGATTTGCCGTGTTACCTTCATTGAATGTAGAACTTTTGAAAAACTTGTGAACACGAGTGGTTCGCGATCATATCCGTGTTGCTCGTGTTTTCTAATGATCTCATTGTAAAGTTCCTATCAACTTCTGTGTATGCACTTCATTGATTTGAATTTCGCCAATTCTGTCTATTTTTTAGTTTTCGAACTGTTAAACCTCAAGAATATATATTGATGATTTGGAGGTGCGCGATATCAGTGATTGAGCAGGATTTTCATTAGCTCCCTCTCAGACTATAACTAGCAATTAACTTTTTTGCATATAAATGCACAACAGCAGTATTTGATCCGGGTTCATATTAGAGTTATCGACTCAAGTCGCCGTTCTTTCCCATGATATAACAATGCTTTCTGCGATTAATCAATGAGAATAGCTTTCGTTACGTACTTTTTTATTGAGGGAGATCTGAAGAATAGAAGCTTACCGAGTAGTCAGAACTACATGGTACCACCATTTCTTTGCGATGAAGTGAACGGTTCTGCAGCTGAGTGTTTTGACCTGTTCGTTGTGTATGTTTTTATCACTGCTATCGCTCATTCCAAAGTCGAAACGTCAAAAAGAATTTTATTCTTCTTGGGAGAGCAAAGCGATGCAGTTGGTGATCCACCATGGTTTCCCGCGTTTAGGAGGTTGTGGAGTAGCCCGTGTTACAACCGATATGTACTTTACGGGTTCTGCTTTTGCATGGCTTGTGAATGTGAGCGCATTAATTTGTGGTGTAGCAGCTTAGATCGTATTTTGGTAAATGATGTTGGGCGACCTATAAGGAGACATAATGTCTAAACAGTTGGTTGGTGTGGAATTAGTTCAAAGGGTGACATATTCCCCCACTTTCCCGAAAGAAGAGGTGCGCGCATAGATTTGGAAAAGTGGGGGAATTATGTCACCCTTTGAACTAATTCCACACCAACTAACTGTTTAGACATTACGTCTCCGTATCGGTCGCCCAACATCATTTACCAAAATACGATTTACCAAAATATCTAAGCTGCTACACCACAAATTAATGCGGTCCTTTATCATTTACTGATTTTGAACAAATTGATCTATTCGGCGTTTACACCGTGGTCATATTTATATTTTGTGATCGTAACTCCTATTTGTACTTAACCGTATCCTGAAGCAGACAAACTTAAGCAGCCTGGTAGGCAGCTGGCAAACATGTACACGCATTTGTATGCCCGATAGCATATTTTGTTGATATTTTGCATTATAAGCTTTCCAGAATGGCTGATGCGGTACTGTTGTGCAAACCTTCGGATAGTGATAGGGCCACCTTCCATAGATTGGAAATCCTAGAATCCTACTTGTTTCTGGCGTGAGTGAAATGAATTGTGACTACAATTCGGTTGTCAGATATGTCCTTGGATAGAGACGATTCATCTTGCTGTGTAATCTATTGCTTCTCTCAATCACATCTCCTAATTGTACTCCTTCATAAGATTATTACCGCATTTTAGTCGACACGCGTTGGTGCCGCAGTCAATGAGGTGCGCAAGAAGACGGCGGATGTGTTTCCCGTCGTTTCGAAGAGATGTCGTGCTCTAATAAAAGCATGGCAAAAATTGGTCGAGGTTGGTGTTCATGTAATAAATATGCATTAGCTTTATACGAGTGGTATTCTTTAGGTGCGTCCTGCTTCGAGCACCACGTCCTCTGCGAATGGAACACCGAATTTGGTGTCGCCTAGCATCGCTAAACTCTCGCGAAGGGTTACTCCTTGTACACCGGTCAATAGACGGATTACATCTACGGGTCTTGCAGGTGCGCTCGCTCATAGGTTCTTCAAATTAAGTGTTATATAATCCAATATTTGCAGGAAGTGCGGCAAGTAGCGCCACAGTTTCACCTGCGAATGGGAGCTATGCTCCGAAACAACTCACTTCCCCCAGCAATGGAGTAATCCATAAATCGCAGTCTGTGGGCGCCGATCTAGCGCATAGCGGAGACGATCCGCGGAACGGAAAGCGAAAACTTGACGACGGGAACTGTACGTCGCTTGGGATTTTGCTTGTTTTGCTTTGTCTGAAGGTAGAAGTGAGATCCTTGAAAAGAGCGGTGCTTACGAGCGTGGTCTGTGCTGGGAGCGAGCGGATAGATTAACTTATTAACGAGTGATGTAGAGACCAGCATATCGAAGCTAGTTGGTTGGTTGTCACTGGTCGTAGACGACATAGTGACGGATCGCAGCTGCGATCGAGTTTTGTGGTGGAATGAACTGCAAGTATCTCGGCATGCGAAATTGGCTCCAAGTGGAGAGGTCAGGCGACCTCCCAAAACAGTGTATGCCCTATGCAGGGGGTGGGCTTCTCGAAAAAATCTCGTGATCCCAAACGCTTCTGGGCTGGACTATCTACGAGATTGCATATTGTGTTGGTCATGGATTGTCTCCGACATACGTGTCCAAAACGTCGGTAGAGGTCAGCTGCACGTTAGCTGGAGTGGTAGATATTGATGGCGATCATACGAAAGTTAGAAAGCGAAATAGCGAACTCCAGTGAAATAGTTGACCTCGGCAAAGTCATTGTCATATACCTAAATGGACTTTCCGAGATCAGCAGCTTTCCGAAGCTGGTCCATGATTCGTGACTAGGACCTTAAATATCAAACGAGGTAAAATTCCGAAGAGAAGACCTTTACCCAAGTCGAACTCGTGGCGATGAAACAATTAGCAGGCAACAGTGTATAAAAGTTGATATTTGCACGAATGGTGAATCTCAGGGGAGAAAAGTCAAGCGGAACATTCGTACCCCTGTATGCCGATTCATTGAGAATATTTGAGGCTTCAAAAACCCTTTTATAGTGTGCTCGAAAATTGTAGAAAAAAAGCTAGAAATGAAACAACTGTCAAAGTGTGGTACGGACTGAACGCGAGTGTTGGACGAGGTGCGCGAACTCCCCTCGTTGAAACCTATCGTATCGAAAGAGGGAGTGATGGTTGTGGAAACAACAATGTTCTTCACATTTTCTAAATTTAGAACATCTGTTTATATTTCATGCTCTGAAATTTTTGCAAAAGTGGGGTTCTTCTGTATGAGTTATTTTTAGCGAGCACAAATGCGACTTCCTCTGGAATGAAGCGCACCAAAACAGCAATTGGCTCACTTGCGTCTCCCGTCACTCCTACAGTGTCAGTGTTGGCAGCTCGGAAGGCGGTTCAGAGCACGAAAGACTTGGTTCGTTTTCTACTTGACTTTGTTAAGTGTCTATATTCGCATTTATTTGATTATAGCGAGCGAAGTGTCGAAATAAAGTTTTACTTGATATCTACTGCGGATGTCGTGTGTCTGGATCAGGCGCACCTTTGCAGTGTACCTCTTTGAAGAAAGGTGCGCTGTTGCAGGCACATGAATCCTTTTTCTGTTTGGGTATGATACTGGAAGATTGGTGATTGAGAAGGTCTCCCACAGCGCCTGGTGTGCTACTGTGACCAAGCATGAAGTTATAAAGCACCAAGAACTTAGAGGCAAGAGAAAAATTAGCCTGAATCAGGAGTGAAGTTGAAAATAGCGTCAAAAGTGGCGCAGTGGAGAGTAAACTATAAATTGCGTTGGTCTAATACAATTTTTAAAAGACTGGGTACGATTATATATACAATTGTTCGTGTTCAGTGTGTCCTATGACTTTGAAAGCAAACAAAAGTTCACGATTATTAATTACGATTAATTACATGTGGAGAGATGTATAAAGAATAGAAAAAAGGTTTCAAATAAATCGATCTCGTATACGGCTGATCTGATGAAGTGTGAGAGCTTAAAAACAATGAAGCTGTGGGAGTTATACTTCCGTGAAAATGATCAACTGGTGTTAATCCAACCAATACTATGATTATTTTTTATATATGGCATGTTCGTCTGTCTTTGTAGCCGTGTGTCTAAATCATTCATTCCTAAACTGTAAAAAATGTTTTAAAAGGTGTGGTTGAGAGTGTGAATAGTGTGAGAGGATATGGCCAGATTTTTACACTTGGAAAAAGGGTCTCGAGGTGGTTACAACATTTTCCATTTTTATTTTGCACGATGCGAGCGTGTGATTCAGAGTCGTGTAGGAGTGTGATTAATGACGGAGTGATGTCTAGGAGCTTACCTTTAGATTTTCAAGGGTGCTCCTTTATTTGACGGGCTGCTCGGCAAGTATGAGTAACTAAGTGGAGCTGATTTACTTCGTTTGGGTACCTAATGAAAATTATTTTTCTCTGTCGGTATTTGACATTATGGAGTGAGTCTTAACTAATGATTTATTTACGCTGAAAAAACACAGGCATCAAAAATGTGGAACAAGTGCACTAGTCATACAAAAACTTGTAAAATCGATACTTCTGTCAAACATTTTCCATATCAGCTTTGTTTCAGGTCGCAGAGCTGAGTCAAAATTTGCCTGAACATATGAGCATTGACTCTTCGATTCGTGAACACGAAGAACGAGTCAAACGCGAGCAACAAGACGAAGAGGTCTGTCAAAGGTCCAACATTGTATTCATTTAATTGACACGATTGTTCATTTGCAGTATGCCATGCAGCTGTATGGAGGGGCGTCCACTAGTACACCGTATTCACAACCAGAAAGGAAGAAACGAAAATACGAGCGCAAATTAAAATCTCAAGAAGCAGCCAGTGAAGCTTCACCCGGTAAGCGATAAATTTGGGCTGTAGCAATAGAAAAATAGTGGTGCAGTGATGGTTGGATTGAAAATTTTGCGTTTCAAGTACTTGAGGCAATCTACTATGAACGCCTTGTTTCCCCTTCTGCTTGGGTAACCCATGTTTCGAAGCCCGAATAAATCAATGGCGAAATTATCCTACTACATCAGTCAACCTAGATGACGAATTTTTCAGTGTCTTCCGTTTCTGGTCGTTTTATCCTTCGCCTACCCCGTGTAGCACCAATAAAGGAAGAAACTGAAGCTGAGGTTTGTTTTCGCGTGGTACATTGTTACCCATTGTTAGGTTATGGTGTGCGGTAATAAAATGGATTTTGTTAAGGATGTCGCTCAAGAACCCCCTCGGCACGTTTCTTCTGCGGCGTCGTCACGTCCTGAAAGCGTGGCGGCCGCTGGGCCGTCAGGCACCACTAACACTAATAGTCGTGGTAAGGTGGATTGGTTGGCAATGCTGCCATCTCTTGAGGAGTTGCGAGAAAAAGCTGATCAAATGAAAGCCGAACGCGAACAACTCAAGAATTCCCAACATCACCCAACTAAGGTGATTGTCTGTCTGATAAGGCGCACAGTTATATCCTGGAACTTCGTGTCACCTCGAAGTTTTATAGGCGTACCTTATCCGTGTTAAAGACCGTGATGTGCTTGCACTCCCGTACTTGGACGTACCTACAGTGCCCGATTTCATACAATACAGGTATGCTAAGGGTTTTGAATCTACACTGGTTTTCCGTAACATTTGCATTCCAGGTATCCGAATCCCACGCAGTATTATGCTGAGGAAAACTTTCTTTATGGAGCTCCACGTAACACATGATCTACTAAGCATAAGGCTATAGACTGTTTTCTTTCCACTCAACGGGCTTTTGCTATGACATTTCTTCACCCCTGCTTTGGGGTCCTAGTGTTTTTCAGTTGTTTTGGTTTTAATATTTGTTCCGTTGTATAAATGTAAAGACGAGTGTGGGTGAGTAATCGTTTGCTCACTTTCCGGAGAATGTGTGGTTCGTTGAAGCTTTGCGGAATTACGTAACAGTGACCGGCGTTGCCTTTTTCCTGTGATTCTAATTTTTATTTGTTCACTTGAGTTGCCCATTGTTGCCAGCGCTGTTGAGTTGATAGATTTCTATTCTGATAAACGTTTGATCTCGTATGTATGCTGCCATCGTCCGGTATATGGTTTTCGCGGCAATGGGCACTCGCTTTGTTTATGTCGCCGTGTGTGCGAGTATCTTGCTCATGTTTTGAAGAGTTTTAGAGGTTCAATGAATGTTCGAGCTTTTTTGCCTGCCATTTGTGATCATAGCTGAAATAAGCTGATTTGCTGGAGGGTAGCTGATCTTTGCAAAGTTCGAGGCCTCTGGTGTTGTTATTTACAAGGATTACATCGACAGCGACCTTATTCTAGGTACTGCGAACGACAACATTTTTTGAGGCAGTCGATGAATCACAAATTAGTAAGCTCTGTTTGTAAACTGAGTCACCTGATATATGGCAACATAGCTAACCGTAGCAAGTTCCACAAGAACCTATTGGTTGAGATGATACATGCCTCTTATCACTTGATTGCTTATGTAATTGTTGTTTTGGTGTTGCACCTGCACAAGTTTTGTTATAATGTTTGGTAATCTCCCTTGTGACGCGAAGTGCAACACTTTGGTGCTAAGCAAAGGTGTTTCTGACTCCCTTAAGGTGTACAGGTAGACGTTAATGCCTTATAAGCACCTGTGAGTACGATAGCTAGTCGTAGATCCGCAAATATTCCTACCGACACGATACCCGCACAGGTATAGCGCAGTTGTAATTTTACCTACTGATACTAGACCCACACAATTATTATTCCACTCAATTTTATGCTAACTGTAAACCATATTACGGTCAGGTATGACAATCGGTCTGATGGCTCCATTAATGCTTGATCCTAATTTTATGCGATCACATGAAGATATTCTCTTCACATTAAAATTATATGGTTCACCCGAGCTAAGAATCCTCATTGTTTATCCCATTTTTGGAGTTGTGTAAGGCGTATTTTCTTCCCCTGTAATTTTCTATGAATCGGCAAATATATTCACACATCCACGCAATGAGGAATGACTATTGAATTTGGAAAACAATGAACTTAAAAGTGCTAAAATCCGTCTTAAAATCGCTGTGAAGTTCATCATTTGAGGTATTCGGTCGTTTTTTTATTATATTTCTCCCAGCAGAACGACTCCCACGGTTACCTCCTAGTTATACCATGGAAAGTCACCCCATCACTGATTGACTCAGGAGCGTATTCAGTTTTTCTATTTGTTTCTTGAGCAGCAAACCCAAAGATCTTATTTCTTTCAAAAATGTTTGCTACCACAATGTCTTGGTACCATCGCCACCTCATTCATTCAGAGGCGTGTCGGCGCGTATGATATTTCGACTAATAGTTCTCGATTGGACGCTCGTCGAAGTCTCAAGGTCAGCTTTTACCCGTCGTGACGGGTAAACAACAACGGTTGTTTGTTTGGTCTGCTGGATAGGAATTTGATGAGAATGATGTTTGACCGTCAACGAGTAGTGTTCCCCGTGTAATTGCACGTGACGTCTTGAGAGACGTCTATATCCCGAATTTACCATTGATAAACCCTCTGTGAAACCTAAGCTATGCTCCTATGGCTAAGGTGGATCCTTCAAGACTGGACTGGGCATGTTTGGGGTTTATTCCGAAAATTTTGACCGTACTGTCGGACGCTAGCGCGATAATTCCGGCCTGGTCGGGAATTCGCACAAGCGTCGGCGCGCGTTCTGCAGTCGCACAACAGTTGCTGAGGGTTCGATGTGTGTTATACATACTCAGTAGATGAGGAAACCTTAACCCGGGCACTTAACAATCAAGCATATCACCCGCTAAGCCTTGGCCTCAATATAAACCCAAGCGTAATTCACCTAAGTACTGGCTAAGGAAGGAACTTCGGGGCCGGTGTATGTGAACCACAAGTTCCTTGCAAAAGCAGGGTATAAAGGATAACGATCGAGAGCACAGCGACGGTTGAACCTTAAACTGAGCTTTGCCAAACTACAGACCAAAGAGAACCCGGACCTTCAAGCCGTATACGACAGTCATCCCCGCTAACCACTGAGCCACCCCTATCTGCTTCCGTCCTCGTTTGGATCCTTTATGACGATCCTTCCCGTCCGTCAGGGGCCGTATGCTCGTCTCACCCGAGATGGCTGGGGATGGGGAGGGGCTCCCCCCGCCGCCGCCTCCCGGTATGCCGAGCTCTCCCCACCGGCTAGCCACGCCCCCTAATCGCGGGTCGGTCCTCCCCCTACCCAATGCTAGGGGGACGCGCGGAATGGAGCGCAGAATTCGAGACGGAGCGCGTTTGTCGTCGCCGGCTGTTATGGATTACACCATGAAAAGTAAAATATTACAGAGTTGGGTGGATTTAGAGTATGGTATCATGTGTAATAAACTAAAGCATTAGATTTTTCGGCTTTTGATATGAATTCCGACTACGCGGATTTGCCTATGGTCAAATAAGTTGTTTATTTTTTTTTGTATTTTTTGTTGTAACTTATTTTTGTTGCATTTTTTATCAATTGTGATTTTTTTATTAATCTTTAAAATTTATCCTGTTTAGGAGGTATTTGCAATGCTAATCACGAATTTGACCTCGGCTTTTAGCGATTCTATCGGTTTCGGAGGTTATGCTGTAGTACTGTACTCAGACTTATTTCAATATAAACTAGACCTATGAGACGAAGGTTCGAAAATATTTTTTGATCGATGTCGAGTCCATGGGAGTGGGTTTTGACTAGCGCAAATTATTTAAAATCCATGAATATAGAGAGGAGTTCATTAGAGACTTTTTCGAACATGACTGCTTCCAACCGTTAACCACAAGTTTTTCACTATTCGTCAAACGATCCGAACGCTGTTCTCGTCACACTTCAACATTTACCGGGCTCGCCAATCGAAATGCTCGAGCTGTGCGTACAGTGCGACTAATTTGGTTGAAACTGTTGGGTTGATCTTAATATCTTTGAAGTTTTCCCATTCTTAGAAAATTAATAACAAGCATGTACTTCCATCTCCATAAAAAATTCACACTTCAAATAAAAACAATCCAATCACTAAAAGGTAACAAGATTCATTTTTACAGCCATACAATAATTCAGCATAATAGCCGTGAAGATCTTAACTATTCCTTACAGAAAAATAACGTCCGGGAAGCTTTCATAGTCCTCTTTCTCAAATTCCGTTCTAAGGTAGCGAATATTCCGGCTATCGATTTTCTGTAGCATTGCGTCGCCCCGTCCCCCGGGCGATACCCGGCAGTCGGCATACCGGGTGGTTGGGCAGTGGTTGGGCAGGGGCGTGTCGGGGGAGCGCTCCCCGCGCCCCAGCCTCCTCATCTCGGGTGAGACGAGCATACGGCCCCAGACCGCGCCACAGCGCTCTGCGAATGCAGAACGCGCGCCTTTTTGACGCTTGTGCGAATTCCCGACTAGGCCGGAATTATCGTTTCACACTGTCGGACTATGTCGGACTCCCCGGCCTGCGTAAAGTAGAAACCGCAAACGACCTACTTATTTATTTTTTTCAAATTTCCAGTCGCTAATAAATAATATTTAGGAGGAACGTTGTATATGAATAGACTGAACCAAGGCAAAACCAAAGAAAAATTGTGACAGGATCAATTGGGAAAGGAATAAGAAATGGGGTGCCTAAACCCGTAGGTGTCTGACACCCTCGGTTTCCTTTCCTGGTATGGGTTCCGGAGAACGAGCCCGGAAGAGGTAGAGTCCACAGCCCGGATCTCCACCAAAGAACCACCAGAGCTGAGAAATTGCGTGTAATAACTTGGTTGCGTTGCTAGGTGATATGAGAAATAAAAACGCTGACACTAATGAGAAGTGTCTCCCATTTGCACTCTTCAACTCACAGTATTCTAGTTTTGAAGTCGGTTTGGTAATATTCAACTTACTGCACCACAGAGGCCGCAGAAAGTGTTTTCTCCCAACTTGGCTCAAACTTCGGCTTTGGGAGTTTTTTGGAGCGCTGGACACGAATCTGGCATCCATTTTTCGAATTTCGAGTAGAGGTCACCCATAGCGCTTTCAGTACTAGCAGGGTGGTCCAGTTAAAATCACTGTCTAGAGTGGCTACTCAATATGCTGACAAAATTCAGACATTTCTGTTTCAAATTTCGATCCACGACCACCCATATCGTTAAATCGGGTGGTCCGGTCAAAATCACCAATTTGGCTGAAATATTGTCGAGGTAGTTTATTCACCGGGAACTTTTCCACGATATGGGTGGTCCTCTGCCGAAATTCGAAAAAAGAACGACAATTCCTTGATCGTAGCTCAAATTACCTCTATAAGTGATGTTTGAGCAAGATTGTGTGAACAAATTTCTTTGGCTACTGTAGTGCCAGTAGTGCCAAGATATTACTAAATAAACATTACTCATTGTTATCATCGAAGATAATGCAAATTGATGTTATCTGGAAGGTTGCGCGCCTAGTTCATCATCACTGATAGCTTATCACACCCCCGTAGCGTAGTGATAGCGCGACCAGCACTTTGTTCGGCAAGTTCCCCAGAAATGGCGACTTCTCGGGGGTCTTCATTATCGACCCAGATCTGTCAGGCGCGAATGATTGTAGAGAGATGACTGACAACACTGGCAATCAGCGAGCCCTAGCTGCGTAGACGTAACAAATTAAAATTAGGAAGGTAGGGACCTTAACCTGAAGGTAAAGGTAACGCTAAAATTTTCCGAGTTGATCGGTCCTCTGAGGATGCGCCAGCAAATTTTCGTTTTCATGTTGTGGATTCACAACTAATTCGATGGTGAATTTCGAGAACTTAGGCAAAGGGAGCCTGCCGTTTGGAATGGTGAGTTTGGTCGCAATCTGATCCCTTGGTACGATCTGATGGATTAATTTAAGCGAATTCTCAAGAATTTAACCTATAGCTCCACTCAAGTACGGTGCCGCCTACAGAAGTTACCCATTGGGTCTCGAATGTTGCCCAATTAGACCGGTCGCGAGGCTTTCATATCCGAAATTAGGCCTCTGATGGCGATCCTAATTTATATATTCCACGCTGAGAAATGCTTGTGAATTTTGGAAGAATGTATATCCATATGCTTTACACTGATAAGGATAACCGTTGGCGGTAAGCATGTTAGGCATGAGTTTTCAAAAACTAGGGAATTCAGCGACAAAAGTACAAGTGTTCAGTCGATTCGGCTCGGAAAATCTAAGAATTGCTCAGAGCATATTGCGAAACGTAATAACACCTTTCCTTTCTCATTAACAAAGCGCTTTTATACTAGGAAATGAACATTCATTACTCAACCTACTAACTGCACCAACGAGCTCGAGCGGTGGAAAGGGCTTCTGAAGACGACAAGTAGGTCGTACCGTCGCGACGTGAATAAAACCTCCAATCAAAAACCTCGTAAGGCATAGTAATTTGAACCAAACTGAGTAAAAGTCATCCTATGAAATCGAATTTATTGAAAAACGTTACGAAAGTGCCCGAAACGAAGGGATTGCCTCCACACAGAACAAGTGATCGTTCTTTGAGAGAACCGCGTCTTACTGGGGTAGTCAACCACTTCAAGGAAATGAGCTACTCAGGAGCATGATGAACTGCGTTCCTGCACTATCTGGAATTCACTGGAAATCAACAGCTTGCAGAATCAAGGCAACAGTTTCTGCAACAGACACGACCCAGCCGATAGAACCCCCGGCAATTATAATCCTACATTGAAAGAAGGAAAAAACTCCCACACCATCAGTATTATAATAATTTTGCGCATTGTGTGGACAAAATACATTAAGAAATCCGTCTCCGCACATTTATTTACATGTAATGACTTCAATTAGTTAAATAATTCGAGTAAAACATGAAGAGAATTTCATACGATCATCTCCAGTTGTTTTGCGTAGAAAATGGTTTGCTTAGCGATTCGAGCAGTATCCAACGTTGGCTTGTCAACATGACCGGTTTCGGCTTCGAACACGAAACAACCGTTCTCATTCTTCCATTTTCGCTGCAAACATTTGTATTCACTGGCATTGTTAACCGCTAAAATCCAGAGCAAAAAAAAACAAACCTGTTTAGCGAACTCAATCACTTCCGCGTCACTACTGAACAGCAGCATTTGGGCAGCATCACGGGCGCCTAACAATTTGAACGATTTCTCGATAGACAAAGCGATATCACTCCTGCAATGAGAAATGTTAAGGGAGGAAGTTAATAATGAGCATGAGCAAAAACAATGGCGACAATGAAAATACAATAAAGCTAAATTCATTTTTTGAGACGAGCTTGTAGAACAGATATAGTTCCGCAAATCGTTGACTACATAGGTAGGAGGGTTGGTCGCAAAATGGCGCTCTCACATCTCAATAGTCGCAGAATGTATATGAAGTAGGAGGGCATTTCAATTCGAAAATGAGAATCGCTTCAAAGGCTTTCGTCTCTTGAAGTGAATGAGTTTCACAGGCGACATAACCATTCTACCCGTTTCAATGGGGGTAAACCTTGAATTCCCAACACAAGAAGTGCAAAAGTGAGATATAAGCTGCCCAAAACTGATTGTAAGACTAGAACCTTGCAATCGTGATTTTCGGAAACTGCCAAGAATTTGGAACTTTCCTCATGGGCACTGTAACAGGGAAATTCGCGGTTAACCTGAGGCTTCGAGAAAGCTCACATCACAATAATATCCGGCCAATTGCAGGCTAGAAGCAAAAAAAACGACAATTTCATAGATGATTGGAAATGCCTTAGGAAAACACAATACATTTTTGACTACACTTGATTGTTTCTCAGTTCGTACAATCCTGATGACATACTGTTAATATGCGGAATGCAAGCGATTAAGAAGTCATTGTATTTTTCCCACAACGTTTTTATCCCAATCGGCTCTGAGTACGTCTTTCTTGATGGCCGCCTGGTTTTTCCCCTCTGTGCTGCTTCCGTTTCGCTTCGACCGCAAGTTCTTGACCACCGATCAGATTTGAGATTGTGACAGTGTTCCTCCATCAGCCGATCTGTCGCCCGGGTTTGGTACCGACACCTTTTTGAGCTATTTCTAAGCTAGGCAGCGTTTTCTGTGATGGGACTGAACCACGATCATCGAGATCAAGAACCGAATCTCTTAACCTCTATGCCATCCCGGCCCCGATTAAAAATCTTTGAAGGGTTGGAGAAAAGTGAAAACGTTTGAAATTCTCTATCTTATTAATAAGGTAATGTTGAAAGCTCTCAGAAAAACAATGAACATGTACCGCACATTAGTATAATCCCAAAAAATAGTCGAAATTCTCAGTTCGTTGTATCAAGTGCGAAGTTTTTAATAAAAAATAATATCACAACTTCTTCATAATCTAATCAACCGCTCCTAGCATAATCTCAACAAAAGAGCGGATATTTTCAGTTATTTGGAGCAACTGCGAAGTTTCTAATAAATAACATCACAACTTCTTCATAGTCGGATCAAAAGCTCCACAATAAAAAGTATGAAACCGTTAATGACAGCAATGGGTAGCTAAACAGGCATAAACGGCGTATTCCACGATATAGCACGAACAGCAACTCACAAGGAAAGATACAGGAGAGAATGATACGTACCTCACAGCATCCATCATAATTCGGATAAAAACGCTGTAGAATTGACTGGGAATTGTCTTCTCCGTAAGGACAACCTAGATTTGCGAATGTTGTCGATTTTTCAGCATAAAATATGATGGTGAAAGCTGTTTCTGACCTTATTATACGCTCCCTCCATGAGCGACTGTTCCAATCTCACCGGAGTGGAGATGTATGGATTGGTGGATTGGATGTTTTGTGGAATTGACTCCAACAACTAGAAAAAGACCTTTAGAAAGCTGTCATATTGATGAAGAGCGAAAACGAGAAATAAGGTTACTGAAAGGTATAAAGACATAAAAAACAAGAAATAGACTCACCATATGGAAATCGGAAAGGCGATTGCTAGCAAGAAGGAACATAAGATTCAGTCCCACCATCAGGAATTTATTCTCAGCTGCAGATGGACACTGGTTATAGAACGACAGAACCTTGAAAATTTGATAAATTAAAGTATATGTGATTTATTCAAAGAAGGAAAAATCAAACCTTACCCTAGGAATTGCATCGTCGAAGGCCGACATGTCATTTCGCAGCACAGCCACCAAAGCACTAATTTCATAAAAGTCCCTGAATCATGTTTTCGAGTGCTAAAAAGCAATTCTACGGTAATACTAATAAAACGAACTTGTAGATGGTGGTGAGCGCCTTCTCATCCAAAGAAGCGGTTGCCGTCTGGTCCAGAAGTGCCTCCTAAAATCAGAACCCCACTCATCAAATTGGACATACACAATAACAACGTAAGGGATGAAAACAAAATGAGAAAATAAAACACGACAAAAAATTAACCCCAATTTGCTTCAAGGTCTGCTCGACGGCGTTGGTGTTTTTGTGATCCTTACTCCATTCGGCCAGCAGCGATTTGTGAAGCTGAGCCAACGATACCACCATGGCGAGCCCTAAACATCGAAAATGAAAAAATTGTGTGATAAAATACGGATTCTTGATAGTCGAAAATTTTCATCAAGGGAACCAAAATGGAAAAACGGGAAGAAACCAACCTAAGGGGAGCAAAGTACTAAGCGATTTGATGAAGTTACGAGAAGGAACTATGAACCATAAATTTGATTGGGTCAATCTCCATCAAAATTTTCAGGTTTTACAATTTTGCTTACCGGTGACTGTCTACTAACATCAACGGCAATAAGGAAATGTTAAAATATGCATAAGAAAACGTATACTAACGAATAAGTGTCATATAATTACGCAAGACCTAATATTAACCCGTCCAAACCAAGGGGAAAAGTGAAAATTGTGAGATAACAGTGTATGCAGGTTCAGCACAGCTACGATAAACTAATAATGTAGATAAAGCTAAAAAAGAAAAAGCTAAAGAAAAAGTCGGTCAATAGATGGAATAACATGAAAGCACAGAATTTAAAGGTAGTACTGTCAAAACCAACCAGGAACACAAAATATAAAAACCTCATCTTTTTGAGCTGAGGCTACATTATGATTTAACAGAGACCGACCATGGGAATGGGGAATAACCAAAGGTTTTTGTGTAGAAAATACTCGAAATACAACCACAACTTGGGGTAAGCTAATTGAACACGAACTGGTTGGTGAACAAAAAGTGAAAAGCGATGACGTTAGCGGGCCATCGTAGCTTGTTTGGGGCGCGAAATCTCGGGGAATACTCCGGCGCTGCAGGACGCTATTGCCACGGTATCGTGGTCACCTCATGATTAGAAGTCCACGTCCCTCTCCGAGCTTTAATGGAGCTAGTCACCCTTACTGTACTGTTATCTAACGGTTGTGTTCTATGCTTGTTAAATAGATTATAGTAAATTATATCCAAATTCACACTCCTGTCGGGACAAACATGACATAGACCAATTTTCGGAGGAAAGTAGACAGTATGCCCTCAGTATGTAGCAAAATGCCAAGAAAGTTCTTTTGTTCGGAGAGGGGCGTGACCTTCTGAAGTGACCACGATACCGTAACATGCCTTTCGAACTAAGCTTTGTACGAAGTCCGCTTTCGCCAGAGATGAGTGATATAGCCGGAAATGTTCGTGCGTCTTCATTTTATGCTTAAAAGAAAACACTACTAAAAAAGGAAACAGGCAGGAAAAGATTAGCGTTCTAGGATGTCTTAGCAAATAATAGAATAATTAAAAGTGTACATTAATTTCATCGATGTTGAGGTTCAAAGACGAGAGAACTTCGGGAATAACGAATGTTTTTGGTTCTCCAGTCGTTATTTCCCCAGGTGGAGCCAAAGTGAGATGGGAGGGGTTTAGCACGCGCAAGGCAACCATTGATCGTTCTTGATCTCCCTTGACCATTGTCATGACTGGTTGCCATGCGCGCTAAGCTCCGCCCACCTCACCTCGGCTCCATCCGGGAAAATTACAACAGAAGTACCGTGTTTTTTTCAACAGAAAGTGTTTGCTGGAAACTCTGATGCGTTTTTCTTCTTGGGAGTCCGATGCTGGAAATAACTAAACAGCTCTTACTCTGCTCTCTATTACGCGGTAAATCGGAGAGTCTATGACGCAGTGAATATGAGAAAATATTGGAAGTTCTTGACTTACGAAGTTCTTCAAAACTATGACGGAGAACCCAATAACGTCGTTCTTCTATAAATGACGATAATGGTTGTGATCTGATCATAACGATAACGTGAGCCGTTGAAGATACATTTCTTCTGAACGGAATAACGGCGACCCTACCGTTGATGGGACAGGGAAACCCACCTCCGGCCAATGTTGTATGGAATGCTGCTACGACTGCGATTCGGGAAGGTAGCGCTAATTGCGGATGTGGAAAAGGCCTTTTTGCAGGTTCGATTGCAGGAAATCGATAGAGACGCCACAAGATGTCTATGGTTGAAAGACCATACCAAACCCCCGAGCGTCCATAACCTGCAACCATACCGTTTCACGAGAGTCACCTTTGGCCTGCTACCCTCACCATTCCTACTAGCAGCGACAACATACTATCACCTAGACCAGTACCCCAACGACAAGTGTTTGGTCGAAGAGATCAAGGATAATCTCTATGTGGATAATGTTATCCTGACGGTTGATGCGCCTGCTGATGGACTCTGCAAGTACACGAAAACGAAGCAGATGTTCAAGGAACTGAGCATGAATTTGCGGGAATTCATGTCAAACAATCGGGAGGTCATGGAGACCATTGAGGCAGCAGATCGAGCGAGCGACACTACTCCAAAAGTGTTAGGAATTCAGTGGATCCTTTCCGAACGAAAGTGACAATCGTAGCCTACGTACTACGCTTTATCCAGAAATCGCTCGAGAGACGCAATGCGAGAAGCGTGAGAACTGTATCACTATCGCCAGCGTTCGGATGCAACATGGCGTCGAGCGAACGGTTCCCTGTTGGATGGGAAATGGAACGTGCTGAGCGGATGTTGGTGAAGCAGCATCAATTGTCCTGGATTACTGAAGCAGTAAGAGCGAAATTACGTCACCTTGGACTGTACCACGACAAGGACGGTATCGTGCGATGTAAAGGTCGTCTAGGAAATAGCGCATTGGACGAACAAGCGAAGTTCCCAATGCTTGTACTACAAAGGACATGGCTATCGAAGCTGATAATCACCCAGTGTCATGAGAACTTACACATGGGAATAAGTCATACCATGTGTCGCGTTAGAGAGCGTTACTGGATCCCGAAGTTACGTGCGGAAGTGACGAAGATCATCCGTAGGTGCGTTCAATGTCAACGGATGAACAACCTTCCATTCCGGTATCCAGAACAAGCCCCCCTTCCAGAGCGTCGAGTAATGAGATCAAGGCCGTTCGAGCATCTAGGACTCGACGTTCTTCTCTACTTTATGGGTGGAAGACCTCCAACTCTTCACCACATCAACGAAGGTCACCACAATCACACAACAGTTCTCCACGACAACCAGAACGGGTGCGACAGACCACCACGATGGGAGTGCAATCACGCAAGTCAATGCGAACTCAAGCCGCCAGTCAACGAAACCGCGGCTCTGTGTATCATCCAGTATTCCCTGCACAGTTGTTCAAAAGCAGAAGCGGATCGTTCGCCAGCTTCGCGATTGGTCGTTTACATCGTCCATATTAATTTTTCTCGTTTTAAATTGTGACTGCTTGTTCAGGACAACTCCAAGACAACGGCATGTCGACATCATGAATCAGTGGGAAAGTCGACGTCGTGATTCTGTAGAAAGGTGCTCAACACTGCCTTAAAGTGTCTGTTTTCTTGCGGAGAACACTCCCAGACACTCGACACTACAGTGGTACCGCCATTTCCGCTGCTTGTATTGCTTGACAATTCTTTGTTTCACAAGTTCGCGCGTTTCGTCGAGGCCGACAAACTTGAAAGGAGAGACATGTGGTCAGCGGCAATGATATTGATATTGATATTAAAATTTATTACGTTTGTCCAAGACACATCTCCGAAACAGAAGAATACAAAAAATGCGATACAAATAACACGACACAAGTATTTCAGTGCTCAAGAAGTCTCATCGTCAGTTCCCCAGAACGTTTGAAAGAACGAAAGGAACACGGTACAAAAGGAATGTCAATGATCACGGATCTGGTACTCATTTTGCGTATTTCGTCCAAGTAAGGCACTTACCATCACCATGGGCCATGTGCCTCAGTCACGAACCTCCAATGATGATGAGCTCTTCACATGGGCGATATACGCAAAATGAGTATCAGATTCGTAATTATCGCCACAAGAAATAACCCTAGGCAAAGCTTCAGCGAAATTGGTGGCCCTGAGACCAGTCGCCGGCAACTGGTCAGCAACTTATTTTTACGGTGCTGCAGAATAGCCAGACCATTGGTTACTGGTGCTCATTACGGGTTCCTACTGTGGTTAGTGTTCGGTTTGAAACCCTTATAAGTTCCGTTAGCGGGCGAAATTTCTCCGAGCTGTTTCCGTCACAATGGCGCTACCGCTTAATCACAATAGTAACAAAGTAGCACCACTATCCTATGCTTAACCACGTGCCCGTTTGGTGTTCCAAACGCTTTGTGCTCCGTTTGAAACACTATTGGGTGTGGCGCGCGATTGTCTGAGCAGGTATGTAAGAAGGCGGTGCTCAGTACTCGTCTGTGTTCATCTAGTGATGTTTGCACTTGCTCTCAAAGTTGACCCGCATTTAACTGGAGTACTATTTTTCACTACGTCATCGTCAGTAGCGAATAAATTATGTCAATTCCTATAAGCCGC
The DNA here is from genome assembly GCA_030553155.1 of Nippostrongylus brasiliensis. NCBI lineage: Eukaryota > Metazoa > Nematoda > Chromadorea > Rhabditida > Heligmosomidae > Nippostrongylus > Nippostrongylus brasiliensis. The sequence continues at coordinate 14,076,462 of CP130733.1, read as the reverse complement.
TCACGATCGCAGTTAAATATGCGCAGCGGTCTTTTTCGGTAATGGAAAACATTCACTAAGTCTGCTAACTGTTTACAAAACAGTTCGCTTCTCGATATGGTGTTACTCAGCTAGCCGCAGTTTTTTCGAACTTTTTGAGTTGCTATGATTTTATCGTTACATAAATAGCCGCTTTATAGACAGAATTATAGCCACGGAAATGAATGAACAACAGCGAGCTCCTCAATCTGGTTTCCTTGAGCTAGTCACAGTTTTCGATATTAAACTGGAACTCCTCCTTGTCTGTCTGTAAACTGTAGAGTCTCATTCATACTTGGTAGCAAGGAGCGCTGCAGATAGATGGGTGCGCCTTCCTCGGAGCTTGACTACTTGCGCATTTCTTTTTCTCTCTTTCTTTCTCTTTCATTCTTCTCTCGTTTTTCTTCACTTCGGTTGCATACTCCTCAACCGCAGGTCCATTTCATTCATACGGCCATCCAGATAATCATCACTGCGCTGCTTTGTTGCCGTGTATAAATGGACATTACGACCATGATATCTTAGCCGGCGATTCATGTGCTGGTAACCGAGAGAGTGTGAAGGCTTTCGTTTGTCAGGAAGGAGGTGCTTTCCATCTCATTCTGGGATCTTTCAGATGACGGCTGGAGATCTACTGGTATTTAAGCTGAGGATGTTTAGAAAATGTTTCCATTTTGTAACCTGCGGTACAACAGCTAGTCACGCCTTCATGAATAAGCGGAAGTTGCCGTAAGTAAAAACAATCGTCCACACGCTGTGTTCTCGTAAACATTTTTAGTTTGGCAAAACATGGGTAGAGGATTTAACCTCTCTTTGGAGCTCTGTTCAACCGGAACTATCGAAAACAGGAGGAATTAATGCTGCATTTTGTATTCCATGCCACCAGTTCCTTTTTTTCATTCAGGTTATTGTTTGTAGGAAGCTATTGGTATTCGTGTGTAAGATTTCTTCGAAATTGCTATGAAAGGTGTTCATTCCTTGATGGTATCATTTCCGCTACTCACTGATATCTATGAATTATTGTTATTTCACCGCTGATTATAAGAACTGCTCTATCTCGCCCTGTCGTTGATAATGTTCTACTCGCAAGGGCACCGATTGAAATTTGGAAATATACAGGATGAATCCAGCTGGTGACGGGTTCTGAATGAACTCGAGGGGAACTTTTTTGAGAGATAGAGATAGATGAAAGAAGATGATCACAGTTTCTCGTATTAGCTTTTATGCAGAATTATTGACAGCATCCTGCTTCTTCATTTCTTCTTCTAGGAGGCGTCTTTTCTCAATTCAATTCATTTGAAGAGGACACTGTACACAGTTGCGATAGCTGAAGCTACCCATAGCATGATACAGTCTGTTCGACTGACGGTTCGGCTTGCTCACCTTGAAAAGCCAAAAATCTGTAAAAGGAGATCATTTCAATTTATCTTTTTCAAAGTTGATTCAAATTTTCCCAAAGTCTGTTTCGAAATGCAAAGAAACTACAACGCATTGGAGTATTCAAGTATAGGAAGTCAAACGTGGAAGGTACTACAATTCATTTGAGATTCAAAATAGTGGCTCATCGCATACATACAGCACCGGACGTGCCGCAACGACAAAATGGCGCCAGCTGCGCTTTCTTGTGCAGAAATCGCGGTGTTCCTAAATTTTCTCTAAAATTGATTTATTCGTAAAAGTAACGATATATTTTAACCCAACATTTGAATTTGAATTGAATTTGAACTTGACCTCTATCTTTTCGCGTACAGGTTTTCCGTATTCGTGGAACTTGTTAACTAGCGATTTTTTTGACCACTCGATTTTCCGTCCCTTGCCCCTTCGATTCCTCGCCCGGTGACTCATCGCTCGAGCAGGCCCCGTATTAGGCCGGGCTATCACGTGGGCCCTCGCTGGTTACGTGGCGCAATTGAATTGAGGTAGGCTCTGTTCAGGTCACCACGCCCGGACACCAAAAACGGCACCTTCGGCGCAAAAAGCGCCGCTGCTGCCGTTTCATTGTTGCAGCACGTCAAGTACTGTAACTTTAATCAACCAGTTTGCAGAAAAAACAGCTGCCGATCGGAATGTGACCCGGTAGGCCTGCAAAATCATTAAATAAATAAGAAGGCCACTAATTCAGCATGTGTTTACAGCAAAACTATGTGGAAGCATGGCTGTCCATCTTTCGGTGAGGCGTAATGTGTTCGCGGAGATCAATCAAATAAATTTACATCCAGAAACGCTCGTACGCCTCTCACGCTCACCGTCAACAACTCCCTCAACAACCCTGACCGCTGCATTTTTTGAACACCAAAGAACAAATACCGAACGATCAAGGATACATATTTAAATATTTTATAGATTTTCTGCTTCGTTCTTTCCTTTTCGTCCTTTTCCCCGTCTACGGAACAACCCTATCGTCTAGTTCCTTGAGGGCATTTCATCCGTCTAAATTTCATCCGTTTGAATTCCTTTCTGATTTTTCTGCATGTGTAATATTTTTGTGTGTCCTTATTGCTGATTCTTTTCTTTCAAATTGTCATCTATGTAAGCTGAAATGCAGCTAAAGTGGTCGGCATTGATCAGTCCCTAAAGAACGCGCCACGCTCTTGTTTTCTGCTCAAAATCGTAGTTGTGGTGAGTGGGACTTAGCCTATACATACAGTGACTTCTGGGGCCAGCCGCTATACCAATCCATTGTCTTTACTTTCTCAGACAAGCCTGGCTCCAATTTACCCGACCCCGCAACGATGGAATACCGTGTGCCTTTTTCATTTATACCAGGTGAGGGTGTTTCATATTTTTGAAAGTTTTTCAAGCTTAAACATTTGAAGATGCTAGGTTATTACATCTCCTAATATATAAGTCATTCAACTAGTTCTCGTCTATAATCCGCAAAACAAAAAGCGGTAGTGAACAGAATAGTTTTTAGCTTAAGTTATTCTTTTATTCTCCTGTCTTGTTATCAGTCAGCTTTAGTGGGAATCAATCACTCGGCCGTTAAAGGGTCAGTAGCGCCTCTTACCACTACAATACGAGCGCTTTCAGATTACAAAATACCGAATATTTAGGACAGTCTCAGTGTGTTTTACAGACTTTCTAGTTTTCATAGTAGTTTGCCGGTTGTACATATATGATGGTCTCTCTGCCTGTTTATGGGAAACATATCAATCCCAATATCCTTGTGATTTTTTGCCAGTCGAATTTTTGTCTCGTTTTCGCAGCAGAAGTGTTCGATGGTCGTTTCCTAGGTCGGTATTATCGGAGGTTGCAGTCGCCTCGTCACCCAATTATTCCCTCGGAACAGTTAATACTTTTTATCCGACTGGTTTTGAGCACTGTCAGCTTTGCTTTTCGTGTCCTTAACGTATTTTATTCGGTGTTTGCATATCATTATAGCTATCGTTATGTACTTTTCCATTTACGTTTGCAAATAAAAATCCCGTAGTTCTCGTCAGACTGGAATTTCTCCCTCCATAGAAGAAAAAAGGATTGGCTGCTGCTCTTTTTGACCAACTTTTCTACTTTTTGAAGGTTACTGTTACGCTATAGTTCAAACTGCTCCTCAACATTGTTTCGTCTTTCTGTTGTAACTCATGAACAAGAGCACGATGTAAATCTTTGTTGCGAAGGTTTCCTCTTAAATATGACTCTCTCCCATAGATCAGATAATCATCAACGACATTACCTTTAACCCTGTCCTTTCTTTTCACACTAATTCGATGTGACGGGCAACTCTATCAATTACAAGACTCGAGACCCACGAGCTGACTCACTTTGTTGCTACTCCGGACGATTTTTCACCGCTTACGTTCACGTAGTTACTCCTCAAACCCGGGATTCAACCCAGAAGCTACAGTTCGGCTGTGGGAGCTACTGTTGACTTTTCTTATTTTGATAATGGAGCGTTAAAGTGAACTGCTCTTGTAGTTTCTTCGAAAAGCGAAGCTCTGAAGGAGGCCTCTGTGGAGCCTAACCCCATCTTGGTATACTCCCGCCGGCGCTGGACGACGGGAGTCTACCAAGGGCCTAGACCAATAGTTGCTTTTTCTTGAGCTGTTTGATTATGGTTTTGTTTTGTTTGGAATTTCACCTTGCCCTGCTGTTGCGATATTTATAGTCCAGTTCAACCGCTGAGGTTTAGTTCATTCGGTAGCAACAGCTGGTTAATATCTTCTGTAAAAGACGCTACTTCCACCCGCTTAGTCGAGGGATTGATCCTCGCATGAGCTAACCAAGTGTTCCTTCCTCCGGGGTTGGGTAAATTGGAACCAGTCTAGCCTGGAATGATGAAGGCACTGATCCATAGGTTGGTTGACCATTACAAGTCACTGTATGTGCTAAATATGGCACTTACCATGCGTCTATACTTCTGAGTGATAGACGAATATGTGGTGCATCCTTAGGGCACTGATTAACGCCGATCACATTGCTTGACTTTTTTTTACATTAGCGGGAAACGTCTTAGGTAAACACCAGTTGTTTGCCTTGTAACTGGTAATGCAAACTGAGTTTCTACGAGTGGCCGCCGTCTTTGTTACACAAGAAAGGATCACTTTTATTGCTGGCTTTAGTCGTTATCGTCTCTTTCTTTTGTCGTAGGAACCCCGAAAGGAGAGCTTCATCCTCTAAATGTTTATACAATTTTCTTAATGTGTTCTTTAAATCAACACCACTTGCTGTCGTATTACTTTCCAATCACGTCCTATGTAATTCAACATTCACAGGTACTGTATTCTTTGATGTATCGATTCCAATACATCGTAATGATCGCCACTTTCCATATCGATGCATATAAATGGTGCGTGTTTAGTTGATTGATTCGATTCCTCGGCGAGAGTCTCATTCCATTCCGTCGTTCCACTTCGATCGCCATCTCTTCTCCTACTCTACCAGTAGTCCCCACTCTACTATGCCATCGTTGATAATATCAACACGCTTATCAATGTGGTTTGATCACCCCCTTCGACTCAGTTCTCATCTTCCCACGTTTTCAGAAGACAAGGAAAGTTTTTAAAGTGTGTAGAAAGTGCAGAATGTCTGTCTTATAACTAGATTATCCCAGTTCCATGCAGAATGTCTCAGTCTAATAACTAGATTATCCGAGCTCCATAATTCATAAGTCAGAAAAGTACACGATTTCAGGAAGGCGTTGAAAGTTTCTTCACTCACAAAATCCCATAACCCCAGGCCGTTCAACAACAGACTCTCCTTTCAACTGGATTATCTACTCTGATTTAATTGGTTTCCTACCCGAACCATGTGAGGAAATGTCCATTGTTCTCCACGAGTTACTATCGCTGTTACATGTAACTATACGTGATCGATTTTTAACTTATTCGAAATTTATTCGCTGCCTGATTCTTTGCTCAAATTTGTGCTGATTCTGCCGCTATGGAGGACTGTACCGTTTTGACTACAAACCATAGAATTCTACGAATTTCTTGCCATAGCCGGTTTCTGTATGGTTTTGTGGGAGTTCCTTACGTGGTTCGTTCCCATTGCCTCACCTCGCAAGATGTTCTTTGATATATACGTTTATTACTTGTTTGGCAGCGCTGCACAAATTAGGGCAAAGGGTTTAACTTTTAGAGGAAATTCTACGCGAAACTCTCTCGCTCTTTACTCGATGATTTTGTTTAATCCAGATCTTCACACTAGGCGGGGAAGTGGCATGGAATTCTCAGGAGAAAGATGTGCTCTTTGGAGCAGAGCTTGAATTAAGAACAACCGCATGCACTAAGCTTAGTGATGGCGTTCTAAAATGGGCACGACCTTTTCACAACCCAATGTTTACGTGAATTTTCAATCAATTCCCCTTTCAGATGATAGTGATGCCATTATTTAAAAAAATTCTTTGGAAAAATTTATGTCGTTACTGGTTTCTATTATAGGGCTCGACTCTTAGATGTTGCTTTAGAAAGTGAGGGTTGCTTACTTCCTCAGAACGAGCTTGAAACCCAGATCAATCGTTAATATTTTCACTGGCAAAGTTGGTCAGCTGTCTAGGAGCCAGACAGCAGACGGGACCAAGAGTTTGAAGAAGCACATCCGGCTCAATCAACCCATGTCCTGATGGCAAAGATGGGAGAGCAGAGAACACGTTTAGTGTATTTTGAAATATCGCATGAAAGAAACTGATAAGCTAGAAATTTTCAAATCATTCGACTACGGTGTTATTGAAGGCAAAAAAGAATCCTCCTCTCAAAATGGTCCAGCCAAATGAAGCGGGGATGAGTCAGTTTATCATTTAGGAGTTGCTTTTTGAGCGCTCTAAACCGCTGTGATCTCGTACATACAATAGAGGTCAGAAGGAAATGCCATCTTGCATTTTCCGTACAAAATTTGATATTTTATGGTCTCGTTTTTGTACTTGTGAGTGAAGCTTCCTGAAGTACCAATTGGATTCCTTTTAATTTTAGCAACTCGCACTCAGAAATGCCAATTGAAATATCCTTTTGATGGATACTGCAGGTATATTTGGCATAGTTCACTGTAAAAACCCAGCTTCAAAGTCCAGCAACCTTTGATCGGTGGCATAATGAAGCACCTGTCTTTGACGTCGGGGTTCCAAAGGAAGTACTCAATCATTGGCTCGTCCTGAGCCAGCAAGAGTGCCACTGCACTTTCGTTGCAGCTTTCAAGTTCTTATTTGTTTTCTGTCGTAGTTCACAAAAAACAGTCGTCTCAAACACACATCTTACACAAGAATAAGAACCTGCTAAAATTCCATTTCTCGTTAGTAAAATAAGGATCATGTCACATCATGCTCGATTGAGAAAGAAACTAATTTGTGCTGAAGAAAGGGATGCTAGGAGATTCGCATCGTAGTACATCGGTAGCACAGTGGTTAGTGCAGTCTGCCGGAAACAAAAAGACGCGGGTTCAATTCCCGTCCGATGTCAGTGTTTTGCGAATAACCTAGCATCTCCAAATATACAAGTCTTCCAACTAGTTCTTGACTATAAACCGCTAAACAAAAAGCGGCAATTAACAGACTAGTTTCGTGTTAATATCAAAAATACTATCAGCTTAACTGGTAACTGCCGATATCGGCTTACCGGCTCATTCCCGTGATTACGGGTTAGTGCTGATAGCTACAGCCCGACCGGGCTTAAGAAAGGGATGCTAGGAGATTCGCATCGTAGTACATCGGTAGCACAGTGGTTAGTGCAGTCTGCCGGAAACAGAAAGACGCGGGTTCAATTCCCGTCCGATGTCAGTGTTTTGCGAATAACCTAGCATCTCCAAATATACAAGTCTTTCAACTAGTTCTTGACTATAAACCGCTAAACAAAAAGCGGCAATTAACAGACTAGTTTCGTGTTAATTTGTTTCAATTTTGTGAGCTATTTTGAATTCAGTTGAAGTTTTCGTTGTAAATCCCGCTTCAATCAATCTGACACCAACATAACAGACAATAATCCTTTCACAAATTCTATCAGCTGCTCCAGGTGTACTACCTCGATGCTCGAAACTACGTACTTTACATCTTGGACTTCCTCCTTACATTTCTATCGTCTCCTTCCTCCTTGTTGATCTTTACCTCCTTCCTTCTTGTCAGTCGTGAAGCGTTGTTGTCATATCGCAATTTTTTAATTATTACCGTACATATCCATTCGCTCTAGATCTTTCCGGTGTTCGTCGATTTACCGGTTCTCCGACATAGATGATTTTCTGCATGCTCCTTGCCTCCTTTGTACCGTGGGAGGTCATAAGCCAAGAGCTTATCCTTGTTCAAACGGTGAGATTTGGAGCGATTCGCTTCTTTCAAGCTAGTCCTGTTGCTTAGGCTTCCTACTGAATCATGAAGGACAACAGTTCATCTTTGGTCGCAATTTGATAGTTGAGCACAAATCTGGTAAAATGTTTTCGACTAGTCGTTTTCTGGTGGCCAATGTATGTATGCGAAATAATACACGAGAGGAGTGAAAATTGTTGCTAAAACGAAGTCCATTATTACCAAATCAAATGATAAATCAACTTTTAAATCAAATGATCAATAAACTTGATTAAATACCATCTAGTAATAACCTAATACGAAAAAAATAAAAATAAAAATAACCTATAACCTATAAGCTATAAAAATTGGGTACCATCGGTCGTCTTTCTTTCTTATTCCTAGAAAAGAGGTAGGAAAGATAGTGATCTGAAATATTGTGTCGAAGGAGCTGCATTTAGTTTATCGGCGATTCTCATTGATCTCCTGTCGAGTGAATTCAATTCTATCAATATCAATTATAACTCTAAGAAACTGCAAAACTAATGAATAACTATATTGAATATAGTTGACCCAAGATCGAGGATTACAGGTTTTCCGGCACGGAGACAGAGCTCCAATGGGCGATTTCACCTCTCCCGAGTCTGAAAGCTACTACTTCCGAGGCCGACAGCATTTGACAAACGTAGGTTCTCTTCAGTTTCCCTGAGGCTTCAAAATGGAGCTGGTCGGGAATTTCTCGTTCTGTTTCGTTCTTCTCACTGGATCGAAGTTGGACCTCATGGGTGCCTGGGCACCAACGTATCAGTGGCGCAGATTCATAAATCATACCCGCCATTCGTTTTTTATCGGAAGGAGTACATCTTGATAGAATGCAGATGATCAGTAGATAAGTTTCGTCCAGTTCTTTTCGATATTTGCCAAAATGTATTGATTTGATTTAGTGTCCAGAGGTCTACAGGGAGTCATAATTCCTAGAAATTCGTAGTAGTGGTGATAGTTCACACAGAGAAAGACTCAAAGATTTGAATCGAGATGCGGTTGGACTCTTCCAAAACCTATATGTTTAGCACGAAGCTTCTCTCCATTTATTATAATAATATTAATTTATTACGACAATTTTAGACAGTCGTAGGATAATCGCAACATCAAACATTCTTCGTTCTGTTTTAATTTCAGAAAGGCGTCGAACAGGCGTATCGACTTGGTGCGACTCTGCGACGGATGTATGTTGACACTGGATTTTTGGACAGTCGATATCTTCCGTCAGAGGTGGAGTCTTCGAATTTCCACCTCCGGAAATCATGGTTCAGAAAGTAAAGGTGTCATCGTTGATTAGTTCCGTAAGGACGCGCCCCGCATTCGCGTTCCATTCAGAATCTTTGAGGGATGGTGAATGCGCTTTTGGGAGTATACAATCACATGCGAAGGGCCTGCCACTATTCAAGGCAGCTTTTTCTCTTTCATAAACAAATCTTTGACCAACCTACCCGGTCCCACAGAGACGCAGGGCTTGGTTAGCCCGGGCGGGATCGATCGCCCGACCACGAGGTTGTCAGGAGCGCCTCTCACCACTACATCGCTTGGTTTCTAGAGACACTCGTCCAGTTCGGATACCATCGTCAACAATTTGTTACTGAGAGATACGATGTATGGGCACTGGCAGGATTAATGCAAAAATAAAAAGAAAGAAAATTGCCGCCGAATCACTAAAATTGAGAAAGGAACTGTGAAATAGGATGTTAAAATAAATTTTAAAAAAATAAAAATTAATTAGGAAATTACTCAAGAGGGAGAAGTCTCCATCTAGACCTCCTCTGTGTATATCAACTGGAATGGTATGATACAAATGAGAAAGCCCAAACACTTCTATTTTTGGAAAACCTCGTATTTCTGCTTGCAGGTGATGTTCAGGAGCAGTGCGTCGGCCAGATGTCTGATGACCGCCTCGACCGCCGCATCGGCCATGTTCAACGAAACAGAAAGCGGCTTATCGACCCCGATTCCAATTTTCACCGAACCCAAGGAGAAGGATTATGTCAGTGGGTTCCGTGAGACCACAAGAAGGAGAGAAAAATTTGTTGATGAGTCGCTTTCAGGTATGCGTTCCTCGAATTCAATGTCCATTCGTGATGGACGACATGAGAACAGTGCTGAAGGTCACAAACAAATCCTACGGAATTGTTCGTTATTTGAGGCTTTCCGAGAGATTTTTGAAAGATGTTCAACTTCGTCACAATTTCAGGAAGATCTGTTGCAAGAGTTGTTCAGACAAGAGGCAAAAGTGTTGAATTTTACCCGTGTCGTCGGAAAACGGTTGCGAAAGTTTGAACCGCTGTTCTTGGAGGTGAAAATGTTTTATTCTTCGAAAATCTCATCGCTGAATTTAAACAAAAAACTTGGCCGGGGATTTCAGTAGTATTGTATAATATGCTCGTCTGAGGGAGGGCACAAAACGTACAAGTTAGTGCCTACTTTATTGATAATTTTTAGTTTTCTTGCCTTGATGTACATATTCTTTTATTTACTTGAATTTTTTTCTGAAATGTTCTGAGTTGCTGTTGCAATTACGGGTAGACTTTCAGTTTATGCTCAAGGAAGTTTGGCCTGCGCTTCATCCTTCAAGCTAAAAAATGCAACATTAAGTGCTGCAACCCTTGGTAGGTAAGCACGACCATTCCGGAACAATACTGTCACGGCGGAGCTCCTTTAGAAAACTGAAAAATAAGTTTATGAACGGCCAGACCTAAAATTGTACGTTAACTCCGTCCCTTTCATTATTTCTATACATTTTTGATTCTATGAGAGGCTGCTCCCTAAAATCCGCACTCAAGCTCTATTTCCAGCACGAATCAGGAATGCCAGTCCCCAAATGGTTCGACGATAGAGCGAGGAAAGAAGCTGATCACCTGCTGGATCTGGTAGGGCTCTAGTCTCTCTTGTCCTTGTAGAAATCTTCGTCGATACACGCCTCCTATTGAAAAACTAGCTGCATGGTTCTCCTTATAATAGTTGCTGTTTGTAACGTGCTGTCCCAATACAAATCGTAACAATCGTTTATCCCACGAACGATAAGACTAAAACACAGGACTACGCAACGTGAGGAAATTGTAGTGTGAGAAGAATAAAAACAATGGCTAGAAAAGGACTCAAAAAGGGCTGCCGCGACGCGCCACCGGGTCGGCTTTTATAGGGGCCCTTTGGCGCGCCGCGTTCACAATTCAAAATGCGGCGCGAAGATCAAACGACAATGAGATGCACTGCGCAGGTTATTTTTTAGTCATTCGAGTTTTCTAGGCTATTTGTTACTGCTATGCTTCAGTGAATCGGTAAGTAACCAAGTAATTACGTATCCTACATGTTGCAAACATCTTGAATTTCTTTGAATCTTTTTTTAGATCGAGTTTTGTGAAAAAATGAGATAGAATTTCAGTATTCAGTTTTGATTATACACACCTTTTGAAACTTTTGAACTACAAACTTAAACTTCAAATTTTCATTCTCTTGAATCGCATTTGTCTTCCAGACGATCGAGTTCATCTCCGGTACTGGCTCGTTTTACAATCCAAGATGGATGTTGACGCGATCCGGCAAGCTTCTTTTTACGATCCTGGATAATCAACAGAAGACCGCGGAGGGCAAAATTGGTGACACGAAGTTCTTCGCCTTCTCCACGGTACGCTCTTTTCCTCGTGTTTCACTCAATAAATAATAGGTGGGTGTGGAGCAGTGGTGCTAGGTGCTATTGACACCCGCAGCGACCAATCCTCGCCTGGGCTAAACAAGCCCGGGGTCGAATAAATTGGTACCAGACTTGGTACCGGAGGGAATAAAGGCACTGACTTGGTATAGCGGGTGTCCTCCGTAACTCATTGTATAGGCCAAATACGTACTAACCACGCCTCTACGATTCTGAATAGAACACGAACGCTCGGCACATTCTTAGGGGAGTGATCTACGCCTATTCCCTTTACCTTTAGCTTACTCAATAGATAAATAAATGCATAGATAATTAAATTAACAGATGAAGGAGTTCCACATTTTTAGCATGACGCTACAATCTCCTCCCTGCTGGAGTCGTTCGGTGTTATGAAGGAGGCACTGGCTCCACAAGGTCGACCGGATTTCACATCAGCGGTCACCTTTGAGTTGTACCGCAACGGAACCGAATACTCTGTGAAGGTGTTGTTCAAGCCGTTGGCGTTTTTTATTTTTTACTCAAATTATTTATTTATTGATTTATTTATTTAAAATGCACCAAAGTGCGCACAACACAAAACACAATGTGAAACACATGTGGGATTACAGACATTAGTGCTTATACAAAAATTTGTGCTTATACAAAATCAACTAAAGAATTAGGAAAACAGAACAGAATCTGATGTAAACGGTTATTGGCCAGACCAAGGAAATGTAAAAACACGACTAACAAAAACAAAAACGTCTCAACTCCAGATCCGTTTCGCCCCTAGGGTGAGTGTGGGGATCCAATAGTGAAGAGCAGTGGAAGGCCAGCACTGCAAGCCGTGGAAGTGGGCGGCTCCGGATACCAGCTTAGTAGGTCCGTCAACCCCGTTAGACCCCACACTCCGGGCGAAAAGGGATGTCATATAGGTAACGATCTGGAAGACAGTTGATCTCTATGCCAAGAACAAAGCAAAGTAAAATAGAAACCTCATAAAAGAGAAGGAAAAGCAGATACTTCTTCGCTTCATGGCCTTTTTCATTAAACGTGAAAATGAGATAACTCAATGTTATGAACACAATAAGTTAGTGTTTATTTATCTACATCGGAGTGGAGTGACATGAGATGCTACTTGGCAACCGCACGGTGGAGCGATCAATCTCGCATGGGTTGACCAAGTCTTTCATCCCTCCTGTGTCAGGTACCATGCATGCCAGGGATGATGAAGACACTGAGTTGCAGATCGTGTTGCCCTGTAAGTCATGCTAAAGGACAAATACACATTCACCATGCCTCTGTGATTCCGAAGAGAAGTCCCGTGCGTGGCGCGTCATCTGAGGCCGATCAGCGCCGGTTACCTTACCTTCACTTGTTTACATAATTCTTCATAGGCTGCCTTTTAGGTTGTAAATATTCTTACCCAAAAGGTAATAAAACCAATTCTAGGTTCTCTACCGATCCGGAGTGATTCGTGACGATTTTGTCGACATTTCCGGTAAAATTAAAAAATGCGCCGGAATGGAAGCTTGTCCGTTAGACGTGCTAACTAAGTCAGTGGCAGAGTTCCAGACGGACAATCCAGAATCCTTATGCGAGGTTGTGCCCTCCATTTTTCGTATTGTATAAGAAATTTATGCATATTTTTGTAGGTAACGGAGCTAAAGAAGATTGTAGCCGAATTCCAACGTGAGTTACTGCTGCTATTTCAGAACATTGAAGCTTTTAATATTTTATTTATTTTGAATTTTATCTATTCTCCTTCAGCACTAACGATGGTGTTCATGTTCACGACAGTGATATCGACTATCCTCTTCTTATCTGCTCTTTTCCTGCTTATGCGATATCGTACCACGTTGGAGAAGGACTCCAAGCTTCATCATACCAGAATTTAGCGAAAACCCATTGTAGACGTGACTTGCTAACGAATATTTTTGTTTATTTCAAATAATATCAGCTTTTTCTCTCGTTACGCTCGCATTTCCTATGTGAGTTCAGTAGCAACTGTGCAATGCAGTTGTAGGTATGAGATTACGAACAGTACGGGTTTTTGTTGAATAAAACATTCTTGAGGAATCGCACGCAAAAGAATTTCTCTCACAAATTCATAATTATGTGGGAAAGCCAAGCAAAGAATTGGCAATTTCGTAACGTAAGCAGTCGCTATTTCGAAGAAAAAGTGATTACTCGATTACTGGGGTAAAAAATCGCTGTGATAAGACGTGATGACAGTCGGAATTACGAAATGATAATCTTTGATCGGCATTCGGAAAGCTGGCGGAAAGCGAGCGATCAAGTGGAAAAGAAATGATTACAAATAATAATAAAATAATACCGTAGAGTCGAGTGATTCTAGCTCCATGTACACTGTAGAGAGTTGCTGGCCGCTTCAGCAGGACCTCAAACTCGGGTAATTAAACTTTTATTATCACTTCACCAGGTACAAACACTACACACGTAACCACTGGAACAAACAAAAAACACAAACGACAAACAATAACATATATGAGAATATGCCAAACCGTCATGAAAACATGGTATCTTTGTACTGCTTTCGCGGTGCTTCTTATATTACCACTGAACCACTTTCGCGTAAACTGTCTGGGTTGTGGTCCGCTATCCTTATCTTATTGTAACGGTGCAGTTGACCGATAATAGTGTAGTAAGTGAGGCAGTGGTACAGACTCGATTACTAACATAGAAGGATGCTCGTTGCACTCGTCTCCTCGATCTTGCTAGATGCTGCTCGATCCCTGACCACCTCTTCGTTCGCTAAAAGCTTAATTATCACACTGATACATAACGCAGAGCATCAATTCGATTTCCTTTACATCATCGTTAATAGAAAGATATAATAAGATAAGAGCAGCGCACCATTCACCGTATAATTTACCTGAAAGTTGCTTAGAATCAGGCAATTCGACGTATCACAATGCAGTCCACCGCTCTTCTTTACAAAGATCCGTACAGCATGATAACGCAAAAACGACAAAATAATATTCGCTCTGAAATACACATTCGGGTACGGCTTACAATGTATCATTGACAGAAGGAGAGGTGAAACGAGTAGGAAGGATAGAAAAAAGTCATATTTATTTATTTATTAAGCCACATAAAGACGCGCCAATCATAAATGCAAACATTAAGAAAACAAAAACTTCATGCCATAACACAAAAAGTAATTAAATCAAATGGGCAGTTGGAGAGCGGTTAACCAATATATTTTCTCTATAAACCATAATCGTATAGGTTATGTTTGCCAGAACGAACCGAAACAGGGAACATGTTCGCGATTAGCACCCTGAAAAGTTCCCCGGAAAATGTTTCAGCGCAGTAAGTGTTCAATGGCCGCTTGCCATATCGAAGGCATGTCGAAGGGTGTGTTTGCTGGTCATATTCAACGATATCCATGCCTAATGTTTTTTTCGAAGCATTGCTACACGTCCATCTCGGAAAGTGATAGAGGTGATGTAGAAATGATAAGAACTATTTCAACAATGTGACCTTGAGCGGTGTAGCACCATTTCAATGTAACATCCATGCCAGCCGCTCCATACATCAAACGAGTTCAAGCTACACGGGTACGAAAGGTACGAGGTCGACTCTACGGCAGAGCCATGAGGCTCAAGGTCGAAGAGCAGTGGCTATGTTGGTCACCAACTCCAGAAGGGTGACTTTCTCCGTTCTGTGAATTGATGGGGCAGCCGAGTACCAAAAATTTTCCGAGGACATATTTTATCACAGAAATCTACTCCAGTTGGTGACAGAGTATAAGTAATCCCAAAACCATATGGTGCAATGTTGTTGGAGGATGAGGGGTGGCCCACAGTGCTAGTCCGCAACATTGCGCCGACTTCAACCCGGTTTATGTGAACGTTCACTGGTGAGGTAATTTATGGTGCTGACCACGACCTTCACATCCACACTTCGAATTTCTGTCGAAGACCACTCATATCGTCATCCAAGGTGATCTGGTCAAAATCACCGATTTGGCTAAAACTTCGGCTAGCTAGGTTAATTGGGATGCTGCACACGAATATGATGTTGGTTTTTCGAATTTAGGCCGATTTCACCAGCTGCAACAAGTATAGGTAAAAGGCAAAGGGGCGGGGCTAAGGCGGTGGTGCGGAAGTGTACCTTCCAAAATCTGCCGAGATCAGTGAAAAAAGAAGACATCAGCTTCATAATGAGCGTTCCAAGTCACCCACCTTGATGAGGACTTAGCGAAGCCGGTGATTCTGAACGGACTACCCAAATTGACGATATCGGTGGCCCTATGCCGAAATTCACAAACAAACATCAGAATCGGGCGCTATGGGGGTTGGGGGTGCAGGGTGGTGGTCCGCAACTTTACGTAGACTTTAGCGTGCTATCAATGTTACATCTGTCATTGTTTACGATGAACTCGGTCGGTTTTGACATGTTTGACATGTAAACTCCACCGAATTGTTCACACTTTAACATGTTAACCAGCATAGAATCGACGCAATATTACAGACCACCACCCTCCCCCCCCCCAACCCCAAGAAATTCAGGGGCGATGTTTGAGCCAATTTGAAAAAAAATTGAACCACTGGAGTGCCATGAAAAGTGGACGCTATAAGGGTTGGGGGTGGTCTGCAACATTGCGTCGACTATGACTTGTTACCACTGTCATATCTGCCATCATATGCGATCAACTTGGTTTAGACATGATTGGCATGTGGACTCTACACAATCATAATGGAACAATGGATGGATAGATATGACAATGATAACATGTTAACTAGGATAGAGTTGACGCAGTACTGCAGACCAGCACGCTGCACCCCAACCCATATAGCCCAGAAGAGTCCATTATCATATCATTCTTTGTGATGGTGTGAGCAATTGTGTAGAATTTACAAACCTGTCAAGAACGACGGAGTTGATCGTAAATAATGGTAGATGCAACGATGATAACATGGATAACATGTGAGAACCGAAATGTTGCGGACCAGCATCCTGTACTCCCCAGCCTCTCCCCACTCCATATAACGCAAACCATATTAAAGAAGTATTTGACCTCTTTTTGAAGAGCCTTGTAATAACAGCAAGTACAGTACCTACGAATAACCGAACCCAAGTAGTACCTTCACCTTTGCGATAGAGGCTCTTTCGCAGTTTGCTGTGTTGTTGCCGCAGTAATTATGAAATATAGGGATCGACGGCGCACGCAGCAGCTGCGCAGCACTGCAGTTTTTAATTTCCTTAGGATAACCACCCATGTCGCAAACTATGCACTAAATGGTTTTTTTGACCAACGACAGTCCAATGGACGGCCGCAGAAGTGCGCAGCTGTTGCAGAAATACACACACCCCCGTGTTACTGCTCTATTTTTTACTGTCGCAGTAGAGTCTGAAGGGACCCTGAGTCTCGATGTCCGCGGTTGCCCTCATCAGTGCCCACCTATTCATGGACTTCTATCCAGATCGTATTCTGGTGTTGTTCCGAGCTTCTTACAGTCGTCTACCATAGTACTTCTGGGGCACGAAACGTTTGAGATAAATCTCAGCGCCTTTTCAGGACCTCGAAGAACTAGAGAAGATGAAGAACGTCGTTATATCTGTACAGAAAGTGGGCACCAAGGAGTCATACAATATAAAGTTCAAAGCGGTAATCACATTAGATGCATTGAAAAAATCCTCCATCGAGGAATTCTAAGCAGTTAGGTTATCCGCAAAAGGAAGTAGAGAGAACAAAGACCTACGCGAGGTTCGAACCTGCATCTCATTGTCAGACCTTACCGGACAGTAGACAGCTAAGCCCGCAAGTGACATGCCATCCCCCTACCTAGCTCGTTCTCCCTTACCCTCACCGTCTTCTCTTACCGATCGTCTTTATAAAATTGTTATTCTATAGAAACCAAGCAAATTAAATCGTATTCGCTCTACGGAACTACAACTATGTCCCGCTTCTATTCACTTCCAACAAAGGGGCTGCGCAGCAAATGGGAAGCTTTGTAGTTTTAAGTAACAAAACAATTGCTTAGAGTTGGGATTATAGTTGCCAGAACCTTTTCAGAAATGAGAGATTTTCCTTTTCCAACTGCTGTAATACAGCGCGTTTCAAAAGTATGTATCCACCTTATGTTCGGCAGTTTCACGCTTCGCGTTCGTTTTTACGACCCGGGGTTTATTGCATTAGATTCCTCGTGGTCAAAAAGATCTGGGTTGCTCTTCCCAGTAGAAATAATCATCTCCAGCGAAAACGGACCGTTTTTGAAATTTTTTGTTTGTTTCAAAATATGTATCCACTTGCAGAAAACACAATTTTTATCTAATTTTTGATAGTCGATTGGACCTACATTTCCTCTTACAACATCGTACATTCTATCACCCATGCTACCAACAAAGCCTCGGATCATGTCGTCGCTGATGTTGTCCCAAGCGGTCACCACTGCCCTCTTCACCTCCTCAACGCTACTGAACTGTTTGTTGTCCGCGTAGACCTGCCGGACAATAATCCTCCACATGTTCTACATAGGGTTACAGTCAGAATAACAAACTGGCCAGTCCATTGTCCGGATGCGGTTGTGCTGGAGCCAATCAGTAGTCGATCTAGACACATGCACCGCAGCGTTATCTTGCTGCAGAACATGTGTCTGCTCCCGTCTGCCTCCCAAGAAGGGAAGAAGGCTGGATTGCAGCACACTTTGGTACTCCAGACTGTCCATTCGACAAGATGGAAAGCTGAGCTTCAGCTTTCCGCTACTGTAGAAACCGCCCCATATCATTAACGAGCCGCCTCCAAAGTTTCGGCGAGAGGACACCATGGGAGGCTGTTGCAGATCTCTCCTGTAGTGCCGGAAGCCATCAGGACTATCTAGGTTGAACTTCTTTTCATCACTGAAGATCACCTAACACTGAACCCCCGCCAAAACTTGCGAGGTTAATGTGACGAGGATGTCTCTACCTCGTCTCACTGAGTCACCATTTTCTTTCGCGCACAATCCGATCTCGCCCGCTTATAGAAGTCCATGTGGCGAGCTGCCTCTTGCATGGTCCGTCTGCAGATGTGGTTGTTCATCCGCATTGAGCGATAGATCGTGGTTCGCGATGCAGCTGGACCCGTACTGGAGCGAATTTTGTTGACACCTCATGTCGAGATCGACACCATGCGACCAATTCTCCGATGATCTTGACTCGAAAGCAGTCGTGGACGTCCAAGTGAAGGTGCTGGTAGATAGCCGTCAGGATTCCAAAGATAACGGTTAACGAATCCATGCGAACGGCCGAGTTGAAGAGCAATGTCGCGATTTGACAAGCCGGTTTCCTTGAGAGCTCAGATCTGAGCTTGTTCCTCCAACGACGACACGGTTCCATGAATGGGCATCGTGGTTATTCTGTAGTGTTGGACAAGAGCACTATTTATATTCCTAGTGTTCCGCCAAAACGAAGCATATCGTTTGAGGGGAAAAGTAAAAGCGCGCGGAGTCTCAAAGTGGATACATATTTTGAAACAAAGAAAAAAATTCAAAAACGCTCTCTTTTTGCTGGAGAGGATTCTTTTTACTGGAAAGAGTAACCCAGATATTTTCGACCACGAGGAATCTACTGCGTCTAACGCCGGTTCGTAAAAACGAACGCGAAGCGTGAAACTGCCCAACATAAGGTGGATACATACTTTTGAAACGCACTGTAGTATTCCTGTCAACGTGACCAGATTAGAAGGCGGAAGTCAGCGGGTAGCAGTTCTCTCGAAAACTTGAGCAACCGCTCCTACTCGCCAGTGAACAACTGAAGACTGAAAATTCACTCATTTATGTTCCACGCTCATGGGATTGCTTCTGGGCGTAGAACGTAGAACATCATAGAAGAATCGAAAAAATACTAAAAATACAAAAAAAAATTTTCCTGTTTCAGACCAACACACCATTCAGTAGCGGTGTTATGACATTAAATGTTGACATGGGTGGTGAATATCCGTTCAAACCGCCAAGTTTCCGTTTTGCTCACAATGTAGGTGATTCTGTCTAGTGCCACTTGAAAACACTGTTTATTATGGATCCACTAAAGTCCTAAAGGAGTAGGCCCTTGAGGACATCCTACCTCCCATACGATCAAGTAGACTATCAACTTTCAGCTACACCATCCAAATGTTGATAAAGGCGGCGATATATGTATTCCCATTGTAAGTTTCGACAACTGGAAACCTGCCACTACATTATCGAACAGTAAGTGTGCCCAAGAATCACCAGAAAAAAGAACGAGAAAAAAGAGAAACACTTTCAGTCGTGACTTCCCTTCTGCAAGTGCTGGCTGAACCCGATCTGTCTAGACCGATCCGTTTTGACATAGCCGAGCAATTTATGAAGGTAAGCCCTCAATTTGAATGCTTTTACCAACGCTCGTTCGACTAACATTCGTCCGATCTTCGACAGTGCAGTTGATTGATATCATTGGTTTACTGATTGATAGCTTTGATCATTTGGTTACTTAAGACTTTCGATTACGATCAGACTAGGTCTCTTTTGAAACTTCTAAGTACGATACAACAAAAGGCTCTCTATGGCTAATCACTTCGAAATACTCACCCTGAGCTAGACCTCTTTTGTGTACCTAACCCACGATCCGGCCACAAAACGCTACAAAAGATTTTTCGAAAGATCACAGGCGAAATTAGTCCGCTTTGGAAGCGATGCATGTACAAACCTACTTGGATCTGGCAACTATTTCACTCCTTTTGGAGTTTCTGTTGTAAAGAAAAAACGCATACATCAGGATGATAGAAGTGAATAAATGAGAAAAGTAAATTTATCTCAAAATGTGGGGTCTAAATCCCTGCACTCGGCCCCTCATCTGGGGGTGCCCAACGTTGGTGATCTTAGAAGGTTATTCCAAGGTTGTTAGCTAAATGCTTTTGCTGTGCGATTTATTGCCATAAATTTCTGACACCCCAATATTTTTATAGTTAGTCTATAACCTTCCACCACAGTTCAGTTGCATCGGAAACACAAATGAGGTGCTACATACATTTACATCAGTGGCGATGTTATTTTCTGAGCTCCAAATCTTCGTTTTCCTTGTTTGTTCATTTATTTATTTATTTTTTATTTATTAACTTATTATATTTATTTATTCGTTTATTTATTTATCTGGTCTTTCTTAGTTTTCTTCCTTTCTTTTGCTTGATGTCTCTTTTTCAAGAAAAATATTAACAACTGACATACAAATAAGGATGAATATTCTTCTAAATTATCTCTACTTTCTTTCCAGGATCCAGCCGCCTATCAGAAAAGTGTCGAACAGTGTATGGCGCATTTACCAAAATAAACTATGAGATTTTTACATATGCAATTGTTCAAAAATCGTGCCTCAATAACCGGAATAAACGTTATGATTAATTTTTTAGGTTTTAACAGGTCATAAAACGGACTCTGAGTAGTATCAATTTGAGATAGCTAGCCTCACCTGCTCATGATGAACTGTTATTCTCTCATTTGCTGCTCTTTAAGAGCTGAAAAGGCCACATTAGGAGACATCTAGGGCAACTGTAGAATGAGTTCATGATTCTGTAAAGTAGGTACTATTGCAGAAAACTATAAAAACAAACAAAGAACATTAAAAGGTAAACAAAATCATAAAACCCTCTGAGAGGGTGGTAACCTTTCTAGGAATGTTTAGCGCCAATTTGAGTGGTGTCTGGGTACAGTCGACTGCCAGGGTACTTTACTGTGAGACGGAACCCAGCTATTACTGTGTGCCTTTCTAAAATTTCATGGTGAATTTCGTGTTTTTTATGAACGTCTCACTAGTGAATACTCAAGTGCTGCATGTGTTTGCATACGAAATTTCAAAGACATTTCGTTTCCCAACAGTCCTCGCCCTCGTGCTGATTCCTGATAAGCGACTATTCTGGAGACTAAACGAATGACATTTGATTACTTTTACCCTTATCAAACTTCCAAAATGTCATCACGTCCGCCCCGTCGCCTCCACTTTGCCCGGTTGATTATTTAGCTTCGCTGGCCTGATTGCTAGCGATTCTTTAGAGTCACATTATTTTGTTGACATATTTATCTGACAATTTGGAGGAGTAATCATTGGACACAACATTCTTTCATGTCAATTTTTGCAGGATGCAGATCTTAGAAGTCGTTCCTCATCGAATGGCAGTATTTGGCTCTGTTAGAATTCAATGAGCCCCTAGTTCCTCTGCAAACTTCTGATTTCAGCAGTTCTGAAAGAGTAAAACAATGAATTCGAGCAGTGTCTCTGGCCCTCAAATGTTGGCTGTTCCGGGGTAATGTACGCCGCAAGTTAGTTGGGTGTTCGTTTGTTTTTTATCTTTTCTCTTTCTTTTCCTTTCTCTTTCTTCTTTCTTCGCCCTCCCTTCCAGCTTTCTGTCCACAACGAGTTCACCTCTGCTAACGAGGGAGGTCAGTGAACTTCCCCCAAAGATTCCAATCGAAACCTATATGGTTTTGTAGAGCTTCGAATGGCGATTACAAAGGTATAGTTTGATTTTGCTAAATGGCAATGGGCGGTCCAAAAAAGGCGAAAAATCTTCACCATTACCTAATGGCGAGAAACTATGTAGTGGCGAGAGCGGTTCTAGGTGTTAATCTTCAGCGGTAGCACCAGGGTGGCTCAGTGGCTAGCACGTAGGATTTGCAATCTGGGGGTCGAGAGTTCGGTCACTTCGATAGGTTTCCCTTTTGCCTTCATGCGCTACATACCAAATTACGTTCCTTTTGCAATTTTGTAGCAGTTGTGGGATAGAATCGCGTTTGGGACGAGTATGGCCGACAGAGTACGCACAAAGAACCAAATCTACCAGTACCTATTTATGTGACCCATACTTACAGTAACCAACCCAAATCGACCAAAAATTCAAAAACAAATGTCAGATTCACAATTCACAAATCTAACGCCAGCTTTTCCCATTGTGTCTGACGTGCGCTTGCTACGGTCCGGAATAACAAAGTAAGGTGATTGGGTCGAAGTCGCCGATTTAGCCCAAACCTTGTCTACGGGGGTAATTCGTGGCGCTGATCACGAATCTGACCTTTGTTTTTGAATTTTGGATCGACTTGAGCTGCTTACGATAGGTAAGGGTCACAAACATAAGTGCTAGTAGACATAGTCCCTTGTGGGTACTCTGTTGGCCATACCCCTCCTAAACGCGATTCTATCCCGCAACTGCGACAAAATTGCAAAAATTGCAAAAGGAGCCTAATTGGGTATCAAGTGAATGAAGGCAAAAGAAAAGCCCGACAAACGGTCCGATCCCCTGACCACCACATTGTGAGCACTACATGCTACCGACTGAGCCACCCTTTTCGCCTTTTTTGGACCGCCCATTGCCATTTAGCAAAAACAAACTACACCAATGTAATCTCTATTCGATGCTCTACAAAACCATATAGGTCTCGATTGGAATCTTTGGGGGAAGTCCACTGACCTCCCTTGTAAGTCGACGGGAGCTGCTTCCATCCATTGAAAGATAGCCCGTGTACTGTCTGTGTAATCCTTACAGCTACACACAGATCAATCAGTTTCTAAAATCATGAATGTTAGTTCCCAATTTTTGCCCACGTATTGACAGTTCGTTACCATAGCGGTGCGAAACCCATCTGGGTATCTCAAACTGTCGTCACGTGGGTGCTTACAATACTTGAAATGGCCAACAGTCAGAAAGCAACATTGACAGATAAGCTTTTATGCTCCACCTCCGCGCCCAGACTTCGTAAAGACTTATTTTTCATCATTTCCATCCGAGCTGGCAGATCGTACGAAAACGAGCTGGACTACTACAATTCTTTCCTTTCCATTAATAACATTACGAGTCATTTATTTTTTAGAAATGGGTATATATTAGAATTTAGTAGAAGTCTCTGCTAAATTTCTCAAACGAGTTTCTCCAAACAACGGTAGAGTTCCTGCGAATTTCCTGGTTAGTCTAACACTCCCGGTAAACACGTGGTTTTACCAAAAATCCGCTTTGATCCGATTCGGTTTGAAACAATATTTGTATTAGAACTACGAAGTCAGAACGTGCGCCGAGCTGACGGTGGTAATGCGATTAACTTGCACAAGTACAGAAGAATAGACTGAGGTGATGGAATGACTTTGTATGATGTGGTTTGTGAATCGGATTGTGCTTTGTTGCCAGTGCTTCAAAGTGAGTGGGGTCGACCCCCTCCCTGCTTTTCCATGCTCCATTTTACATGTTCCTTTCTATTCTGTTCCGATCTTAGCTCCATAATTACGATCGGGCTCGGATCGTTCCTCTATGAAAAAGGAACCGGATCTGAAATTTTTTTTCTTGAGCAGGAATATCTATTCTGCAGAGGCTCCAGGTTACCAAAGTTGGTCTATTGATCTCGGTGGATTCCTTTTTAAGTTTTGAAAGGAGAAACTCGGATTGGTGCCAACATTTTATAATCCACGGGGCAACATTATAGGGCCAAATGAGCTCACAGCAGTAATAAATAAATTCTTGCCAAAACTTGCCGAGAATATGAAGGTGCGAAGCATTCGATTCGTTTTTCTCTTTGACTCCATTCGTGCCAGGTGAAGATTGTCGTGGAATCAATGAAAATCGGAAAAAGACATCAGAATGAGGCGCATAGCAATGGTGAGGGCTCTTTCTAGAGTTCTCTTGATGGTGAAGATGGATTTACTTTTATTTTTATTTTATTTGCACTGTCAGGTGCGCTAAATGAAACAGACATGAATAAGACTAGACAATAATACATAACATAACATAATAATAATAATAACAAAAATAATAATTATGAATGTTTCGATGTAAAAGCTCAGACTACAACGAACGGCCACCCAGCCTGCGCCCGCTGCAAGCTGAACGCACTGATGTTTACTGATTAATTGGTGCAAACAAATCCGACCAAAGTTCTGAAAATCTGATGAGAATGCGATTTTTTTTTGAATTTTTTTTCGCTTCCGAAGATCGGTGCCGGCTGACTTGTCATCATTTCAGCGTCAGTCGAGGCGCTTATCGTTGTCACTCATTCAAATTCCACCGATCCTCACATAACAAATTCATATCGCTGAAATTGTCAAACACCTAATCGGCCATTGTCATCGTTGTGTGGGTATGAAACTTCCCTCTCTCGCTCGGTTGAATGGAATCTTGCTCTAGTATTTGAGTGAAGAAGATCGTCTCTCTAGTTGTCACCTTCAGTTCGTAAGATGCTGCGTTTCGTCGATGTTCCGATTTCCCTTTCCATTGCTTAGATACAGTAGCGTCGGTGAATTTCCGCCAAAACACGACGTAAACGATGTAGATCGTTTTTACCGTTCACGCGCCACAAATCACTTAAAAATTATTTGTATTGAATAAAAAACACATGGCCGTAATCAGTAGAGCGTGATCTATCCAGCGGTAAAGAAAGTGTAGTGAAACTTTTTGAAAACGTACACTTTTCTCAGGCTTATTGTATATTGAAATGATCGCTTCGGCTTTTTCTCTTCAGATATGGGATTCTTCTTCGATGTTACATAGTTACGTAGGTGTTAAACTGTAAATTTCAGATGTAGCTTAATTAGGAATATCCACAGGGTGTAATTAGCGAGGACTGCCTAGCGACGTTGACCTTGTGTGGTCAAGAATGAAATCAAGAATCATCTGTGTATTTCTTGATGATATCAAGAAATACACAGATGAAAATCAAAAATTTTCGGAATTTTCTACACTTTTCTTACCGCTGGATAGACTACGCTCTTCTGATTACGGCCATGTCTTTTTTATTCAATGCAAATAAATCTAATGTGATTTATGGCGCGTGAACGGTAGAAACGATCTGTATCGTTTACATTGCGTTTCGGTGGAAATTTACCAACGGTAGTGTACAGTCTATAAATGTGTGTTTCTACTTTCTTCTTTTTCTTTTTTTCTCGCGTTCTAATTCAACCATCACTACTAAATATGGTATTAAACGATGGCTGTCCCTCGTTGTTTTCGTGTTTGTCTTATCCTCGTCAAAAGCATACCATTTGTGCCTCGCCTCTTCAACTAAAAAGATTAGCTGAACTGTTCAAAGAAAATTTGCCTACCCTTTTTCATAAGAATCGTTCATATTCTTGAGCACTAAAATACATCGATGTCACGACAAGCACATGGCAAGTACTTGGTCTTTTTTGCAAAGGAACAATATCTATCTCCAACTCTTGCTTGGTCAAATGCTTGTCATAAGTACTGAACTTGGACTTCTTTCTTGTGGGTAATCATCATTTATTTTACTCTCTTTATGGGTTGTTACTTCTCTTTCTGTTGATTCTACGTTCTTTTTCTAAACTTCCCTGTTTTCCTAATTAAATGTCCGAGTCTCGAAGAAACACAGCAGAGGAGTGAACGTCCCGAAGTAAAGCATAAAAACATGAAAGATGAACGTCCCAACAGAGGATCAACTCATTTTGTTTCCCGTTATTCATCTAATTATTAATTGATCGTTAAACCCTTAATGAATGATATAGTGAACAGGGAAGGAGTCTCGTTAAAAATCAGCACTGCTCGGAAATGAAAAAACTACAACAAGTTAGCAGAGAATATGTGTTAGTACAATAGTAGTATTAGTGAAATTACAAATGAGAGAAGCTCTGTCACCGATAATATTCTCTCTTATGGTTACTTCTATATGATGAATTTAGAAAAGCCAGCAAATTATGGCAGAAGAAGAGCTCGAAAATTTTTACCGCTGAGTTTAGAATCAAAAAGGGACAGGGTGTTTCTTCAAGAAAATTGAAATTAAAAACATCTGGCTCGTATTATTGTTACAGATTTGGTTAATATATTTCTCATACATATCAATAGTAGCAAATAGAATTAAACTTAAATCTGTTAAAGAGATACAAGGAAGAGGATGACATTCGGACTGATCGATGCTCCTCATCAGTGTAACCTGACGTTTATGTGTATCTCGGCATTTCCTCATTGTTTAGCTTCGTGAAATCGATTTCTTTTAGTTTCCTGCTCGAATTTGTCACTCACCTTGAATTGATTATACCTCACCACTGAAACAAGATTTGTGTGAAACAAATTAACCTTCAATCTGTGTAAATCATTTGATTATGAAGCCGTTTCGAAGACACTTGCCGATGTTACACATTGAATTGAGCTGCTATTCTTTCCATATGATTCCTAATCATCCCAGCATCGCTGAAATCCCAGGAAACCGTCCGTACTTCGAAGGCACCAATTTAGTTATAACTTATTTACATATTTTGTGGGCGAACTTCAGAACTAATCAGATTTTCGGAGTGTGAATTTCATGAGCATGTCCACAGCTATAGGTGCCCGTGACTAGAGCTCGGTTCCTCTTGACGTGTTGTTGTTCACTGCATGACATGGATCTGAAATAACTCTACTGAAGTTTAGGTTACTTCCTCTGGACGGGTGGTCCTTAGACGTGAACCTTAGTCACCCACGTATCCTACCAGCTACAGGTGTGTAGTGGGTCCACTTATAAGAGGTTAGGCCTTCTCTGACCCTTTTCAACTGCTCGATGCTTATTCAGTTTTCTCTCAGTTTTTCGGAGAATTTGATGTTGAGTGGGTAGTTTCTCAGGTTGAACTCGACTTGTTCCAGATTCATCGATAGCCGGACGTGGGATGTTCTACTTAAGATTATTTCACTTCTATGCCATCCAAGTGTCACAGTTACATATGTTAGATATACAACCCGACGATATTTTGAGTGATTTTTTAAATTCTATGAGGCTTTTCCTCCGGTGCCACTTATGTGGGTTGGGAGCGAAGGTAAAGAAAAATCCTTTCTCGTTTTAGGAATCGGCTCGAAATGGTATTCGAGTGCAAAGAATTTAAACGCGTACATTTAAAAATAACCTGATCTCTTTTGAGGAATATAGGTCCACAGAAAATACAACATTTCTACTGGCTGCACCCTCATTACCAGCATAACACCCTTTCACTTAAGCTCATCAGGTCATGGCAGGAATGGATGACCAGAATGGTGGTTTACGGTAGGTTTCGATAGGCTGCACAGTCGCGTTAAGGTAAGAACCGGTAGCATACAGTAACAGTTGTAGTTGACCGAGGTAAAGTACGCAGTTGCGGACATATTCTGTGTGAGATTCAAATGCCGGTGATCTAGATATTAACATTTGACCTCTTCATTTTTAGCGCCAGAAAACCTTCGAAACCCTGCCACTAGTACATTGTACTTCTCTATCGTTGCTGCTAACTGATAGTTTTATTTCTACCTGGTATTTATTTGTACTTGCTGTTCTTTTCAAGCTTTTTTTCCGCACTATTGAGAGTGCTAAATCAGGTGAATGGTTCCCATTTGCAACAGATTTTTCGATGGTACTCGTCCTGTTTATGGTTTGTCGGGACCGCTTTCTGTTGTTGCTGTGATCTTGATTGGTTCTCTTGATTTAGATATACCATTCGACGGACATGGGAGGGTTAAACTGGAACAGCTTCTGCGGAGGAGATCTATGGGTGAGTATTGTCTTTCTGCTATTGCTCAAGTTCGTCTCCTTAATTTTAAGTGTCGAGGAGAGGTGCACTTAACTACGCGTATCCAGCGCTTTATTTTGTTTTTGAATATTTTTAGTATTCACCCACTCCTTTAATGTGGTCCGTCCTTTTTTATTACCTCTCGTTGGGATGGAGGCCTAATCAAGTCTTCCGTCCCTACCGGATTGGGTAGATCGGTAACAGATTTGTCTGTAAAAGGAAGACACTGACTCGAACAACTCGTGGTCTCCTAAATCATTGTACTAACCAAATATGTGTTCACTCTTCCTCTAAAAATTTCTCCAAATGGCCTCTTAAACGGAACCAGCTTCCCGCTCTCACCATTTTGCAGCCCTGTACCATCCTAATGTCATATTTCATATTTTTGGTAGCACCTATTTCTATCAAAGTCAAATATAATTTCCTCGGGAGATTCAATAATTTCGATCCAAAAATGAAAAGAAGTTGTTCAGGTTGATGATCTTATGTTCATTTCTGAAACTTATTTACTACGATAGGAATAGATTTGAGCAATACCCACCCCCTACAAAACTTCTGAGAAAAATTGTCGACAATAATTCTGATATACATAATTTCCGGTCAACACCAGTCAGCTACACCTCGAAATCGTGTAAATAATTGCCTCGGGAGATTCAATAATTTCGATCCAAAACGGCTTTAGTGGTTCACCCATCTGGTACTGCATCCGTTATGACGGCTTAGGGTTTAGTGGGTTCAGAGGGTTTAGAGGGTTTAGAATACATTTGCGTGAAATGTGAGTGTCACTGAGTTTGAACTTTGATGCACTGGAAAACCGCTGGTTTTCTACTCACGGAAGTCGACGGTTGTAGCGGGTTTTACGGATTTCCGGATCTACAAATCTACGATGCAGTTAACCTACTTCTTTTCTGCCGACTAACCTAGGGTTTGAGGCAGATGAAAGGGAAGAGGAGTTGTCGAAAACCGAAGAATGGAGTAAATGATTGGCCATGCGATAAACGTAAGACGCTCTTGCTCGTGCAGTCGTACCGGAGATATCTCGTTGACATGATGTGTAAAAGGTAGAGCGAATTAGAGCCAATTTTTACCTATTTCGGCTTCTGGACAACTCATGGAGGGTCATCCATGATTGAGATCCACATATTGAGAGAGATATTTTTGCTAAATTATTCCTAACCCCTTAACGCCAATATTTCACCGCGTTCTGGAGGTGAAAAATATTTGGTGCAGTATCATACAATCAGTTACACTCCGATTTATTTCGCTTATATTCGTAACTCGTGGGCGCGTGTGGTGCAGTGGTTAGAGGCGCTACTGATACTCGCATGGTCGATCGATCCTCGCCCGGGACAGCCAATCGTTCCACCCCTCCGGGGTCGGTAGATTGGTACCAGATTTTTCTGGGAAGGTAAAAACACTGACTTGGTTTAGCGCCTGTCCCCCACAAGTCACTGTATAGGCCAAGTACGAATCCACCATGCCTTAACGATTCTGAAGGGAACATGAATGCGGCGCCGCGTCCTTCGGGACTGATCTACGCCGACACATTCACCTTTACCTTTTTTTAATTCGTAAAACTAACTGAGCACACCATTTTCCTTGCAAAGTACACATTTTGCAGCACAACCCCTTCCCATACGGCATTCCAAACGTCTCCGAATGCTTTCAACACACGATACTCGTCTGGGTTCCGGTTGCATTCTTTTGGGTGCTCCTGCCGCCGCTTATCGCTCAAGCACAGTTGAACTCCCGCAGGTACTCCAGTTTACCTTGGAGTCCACATCTGATCCTCAAAACTGTGAGTTGTTCTTTCACGTTCAGGGAAAGTTACCCTTTTAGGGAAGGAGGCAGAATATTGGTTTGATTTATCTCTCGGAGTTCTACTGTTTCAGGCTATTACGACATTGATAACGGCTGTATCAGCTTTCATAATGTTTTATACGTTTTTCTCTAGTAATTCTTATCCGGCTTCAGACATTCTTTATCCAATATTGTGGACAGTTACATTTGTAAGTACCGTTTTGAACAGTTTGGAATGTTTATTTTCAAGCTTTCTTAACAGATCTTTGTTTTAAATCGTACCCTAGTTGTACAATTTGTTTAGGCAGTAGCCACCTATGCTCATTACATGAGAAAAGAGGCGGGTATGGTGACCTCAGGCATACTTCACTTATCAGCTGTGTTATTCGCCATCTGCGGAGGACCGCAGTTTTATCAGAATGTCCGACAGGGCAACGACGTTGGTTTTCTTCTCAAAACTTCCTCATTCAGAATAGCTCGGGGATTGTGTTTTTGCTGTATCTTTATATCTGAAAGATTTCGAAGAACAATTGATCGCTAAAGGACATTTTCTCCTTACTTGAGAAGTGTATCGCTCCACTTCTTTTACAATTATCTCACTTTTTATAACCTCATAGGTGGTGAATCAAATTGGACACGTTGCACCTAATGACCAAAAGGAAACGTTATCAGAGGAAGATTTATTCATGTATGCATTCTTAGAGACCTACATAGTTCCAAAATTTAATGATTAAGATGGCTGTCACTAGTGATCGCTATACTTCAGACTGTTGCAGCCCAGTTCCGTGAACCTCCGACTACTTAAAACTTTATAATTGAAACCGCCCTATAACAAGTGGAGATTTCAAGTTGGTTCACAGGTGTGAGGGGTATTTTTAATTGTTATTGCCTGGCTTGATGGACGCGCGTGGTGCAGAGGTAATAGGCGCTACTTACACCCGTACGGTCGAGCGATCGATCCGCGCCTGGGTTAACCAAGCCTTACATCCCTCCGGAGTCTTCTAAATTGGTGCGAGACTTGTCTGTGATGGTTAAGACACTGACGTGGTATAGCGGTTGGCCACCGCAAGACGGCGATTACGCATTCACTATGCCTCCACGATTTTAGATGGAGCACGCATGCCGCGGCGCCTCCTTAGGGGACTTATCAACGCCGAAACCTTTGCCTTTACCTTTGTAGCCTGGCTTAGCGTTCTCCAATCACTGATGTGATTGGCCACAGAAAAGTGGAAGAGGAGTTTTGGTCTAGTAGCTTCCATTCGATAAGGTACACACTAGAGCTAAGGCTCAGGTGGTATGGTCATATTGCGAGAAGCTCTGATGACCATCCAACACGAAAAGCACAGGAATTTCAGGCCCCGGGTAAGCTCTAAGGAAAAGGTGGAGCGACGTTATCAAGAACGACCTTAAGTCAAGATGTCCTGGATAGAAGTAGATGGCAACACTTGACATGAACAGCGGACCCCGTACTAAACACTTAGAAAAGGAAGCTTTTATTCACTTGCCCTTCGGTATGATTCTATCAAGGGACATATTTGTTGATCCTCATGAAAAGTCGGAGTGGTCTCATAGTTGGAACCCGTGTTCCGGCTGTGCAACTCTCAATCGTTGGCAACTGGCAGCCATCGGAATGCGTTTGAGACTTGGAGATGAACAGTTTGCAATTATCTGGTTCCTGGCTTTCGGAAAGAGTTATGTGAGAAAACGACTTTTGCCAAAAAATATTAAAGAATAACCATCTTTCCCAACTCCAACAAGGGTATTTTTGTTGGATACTTCAGCAAGTTCTAATAGTTTCGAGAAATTTTCTGAACATAATTGTTTTCCAGGACCCAACCTACCTATCTTCCGCCCCATGTATAGCTTATCTCCTGTGGTACTCTGCCTTAATCGTGTATGTGTTCCTTATGTGCTTCGCAGATCCGCGTACAAAATCGGAGAAATTGGTAGACTCACTCATCTATTCAAATCTCATTATCATTTTTTACTACTGTTTTCCTATTTCAGCGAGGTTCAGTTGAAATAGATAGTTCGTTCTTCAACCGTCTCCTGTTGTGGTGGTATAATCCCATTCCGTTGAAAGGTGCCAAGAAGGACCTCGAGGTGAGTTATAGTTATCCACCTTTGTGGCTCTTTCCATCTCCTCGGCATAGAATGAGGTTTGTTTCGAATCTTATTGTTTAAGAGATTCATTAACTATGCTAAACCTTTTTGCTCATCGAAGTTTATGTTGTCTTTGTTTTTTTTTTAACTGAGGCGTTTGTGCGGTCGCTTGAAAACTACTAATTTCACTAATTTCACTTTTTTCAGAAATAAGAAAATAGTTCACTACTATAGCTAATCTCTTTTTTCGGAATATTGTAGAGTCCGCTCATTTCAGCCTGAAGATCTATTCGATTTAAATGAAGGAAGCACGACCGTCTTTCTAAGAAAGTTGTGGGAATCACACTGGGACCCTCGCATGGCAGGTAGGTTTCACTTTTGTGCGCAAATTTTCCAAACGTTCACTCATCATTTTTAGCGTATCAGCGGAAGATGGAGCTATGGGAAAAGTCAAATGGGTGAGTATTCTATCTTTTTAAATAGCTTTTTTCGAACACGAATTGCCACCTACATATTGCTCAGTCAATCGTGGAGAACTTCCCGTCCTTCTGCAGTTCTACAATCGTGGCTTAAGTCGTGCCTTCGCACATCGTAGATGTTGTCATGCTATACCTGCAGTCAAAGAGAAACATTCCGGAGATTTCTTTTTTTCCAAATCAGTTTTTTTATAAAAAAAATCTCTCGACGTCTCTAATGGATCTTTCACTAATCTGAGCCATCCCTCCTAGGAAACGAACGCTTCGACATATGCCAAAAATTATTCATTCCAAAACTCTCAATCCGGCACCAAGGTCTGTCTTCGTATAGAAAATCAGTTGTCCTTTAGGAAAGAAAAGAAACCCAGCCTACCATCTGTGGTGGCGACACTGTTCAACATGTTTCGATGGGAGTTTCTCACCGCATCAGCGCTCAAAGTCACTAGCGATACGTTGCAGTTCGCTAGTCCGTTTTTGTTGCAGTGAGTTTTATGTTCCCAAAATTTTTGTGGATGTTTTTACTATCATTATAACGACATATCTTATTTGTCCGTTTCAGCCAGTTGATTGGTTTCGTTTCTGATATGAACTCACCACTATGGATTGGCCTGTCTTACTCGATACTAATGTTCTCCGCATCAGAGGTGAGAAATAGTAGGATACAATAGAGTAACTACAAATATTGATGAAATGTTGCACAGTATATTAACAAAATCGGCGGGTGTGGTGCAGTGGTAAGTGACGCTGCTGACACACGCACGGTCAAGCGACCGATCTCGCCCCAGGTTAACCAAGTCTTCCAGCACTGCGGGATCGGATGATTTGGTACCACATTTGTCTAGGGAGGTTAAAAAAATAAACTGGCGTTGTAGAGTGGCTGGCCGCGCGAGGCATTTTGAAGGCCAAGTACACATTCACCGTTCCCCTACGATTCTGAATTGAACACGAATGCGGCGGAGCGTCCTTCGCCGACTGATCAACGCCGACACCTTTACCTTTATCCTCACCTTTATAAACAAAATATTGCAATCTAATGTCTGCTTTTATTTTCAGCTGCGCTCTCTCGTACTCAACTCTTATTTCTACATAATGTATCGAATGGGAATCAAATTCCAAACAGCACTAACTGCTGCAGTTTTCAAAAAGGTGCCGTTATACTTCAATTAATACATATATTTTTAAACCTTCACCTTATTTTCTAGGCTTTGCGACTGTCGAGTTCGGCCCGAAGACATAAAACCGTCGGGGAAATTGTAAATCTTATGACTATTGATATCGAAAGATTTCAAATGATTACGCCACAAATCCAGCAGTTCTGGAGCTGCCCTTATCAGGTTCTTCTATTGTTAATTGTGTTTATGATATTTTTATATATATACTTTGGTTTTGTTATAGATTACTCTAGCACTCGCATATTTGTTCGTCACTCTTGGGTATTCTGCAATCCCTGGAGTTATAATAATGATCATATTTTTACCATCTAATATCATTTGTTCTATAATTGTGAAGAGGTGGCAGGTGAGTTTACATTTAGATTCGCTTTCGTGAACCTATTTACTATTAATGTCTCAGGTTGAACAAATGAAGCTCAAAGACCAGCGAACGAAAATGGTAAACGAATTGCTGAATGGGATAAAGGTATATTGACCTATTTATTTTGTTTCATGCTCTTTATTATTTTCCGTTTTAGCGGTTTGCTTGTAGGAGTTCTCATTTTTTTTCTAGGTTGTGAAGCTCTATGCTTGGGAAATACCTATGGAGGAGCATATAGATGAAATACGACAAAAAGAGTTGTCGTTGCTGCGAAAGTCGTTTCTTGTGAGAAATGTCATGGACTCGTTCAACACCGCCAGTCCGTTTTTGGTAAAAATATACCTCTATTCTCAGAAGACTAAATATTTTGGAAATCATGCTGTATTTAGGTGGCTTTGTTTTCGTTTGGAACCTTCGTGTTGTCGTCGCCAACTCACCTTTTAACTCCTCAAGTACGCTGACAGGTTTCTTCAGCTGCCTCTTCGTGTTGAACCTCTTATTTCAGGTGGCGTTCGTATCACTCACATTGTTCAACCAGTTGAGATCACCGATGACCATGATAGCATTTCTTATCAGCCAAACAGTACAGGTTAGTGTATAAGAGTGAGATTCTCTTGAGTGTATCAGGTGGCGATTTTGTAGTCAGTGTTTGCGCTATTTTTTCGATTCTATTGTAGGGGTAATCATCTAGGAAAATATGGCCTTCGAAATCAAAGCAATAATCCCTCAGTTTTCGTTCCCTATTTTTAAGTCCTTTTCCTCGTGAGTTTTGGTACGAGCTCCACTAGTTTGGACCGTTTTTCTAATTTAAAACGACGATCGCTGTTTATTTTCGGATTTGTTCTATTCCTTATTTTTGATCGTCGCTAAAAGCCTAGAAAGTTTCGACTTATTTTTCAGGCTGCTTAACAGATAATCTATCTCACAACTTCGAAAGGGATAAGGACTAGAAAAAAGCAATTGCTACATTAGTTTTGGGATCGAAGGGAAGAGAACTTGGTGTTGTTGCTGGTTACAGATTCTTGAATACAGATCACCATCTAATACTTGGTTTTTGCTTGAAAATAATTATAGAATTGCTTCTGAATGTTCACTTTAGTCGTTCTATTGCCAGACGTCTGCACCAAAGTGATCCAAATAAACCATGTGGGACATTTTCGGGTCCTCTTTTGAAATTTTTCCATACGGTGATTTCTACATCCTGTTTTGAGTAGAGTGGGTCCTAGCAGGTATTGTTCCTGGAATAAAGAGAAAAAGAAAAGAGGAAAAGGAGTGGAAAAGAGTTATGGGGGGGGCAGGATCCCTCGAATTTTTACCTTCTTCATGGCCCGCTCTATTCGGAAACTCTTTCACGCCACGACTTCCATAGTTTTATAAAAGAAAAAAAGGTAAGGGTGCCGGCGATGATCAGTCCCCGAAGGTCAGTGTCTTTGGCTTCCCAGAAAAGTCTGGTTCCAATTTACCGACCCCGGAGGGACGGAAGGCTTGGTTGGCCGAGCGAGGATCGATCAACCATGCGGGTGTCAGCAGCGCTTCTTACTACTGCACCACACACGCCCCATAGAAAGATCGGTAGTTTTATATTTGGTTATAATGTCATCACTGGCTATAATTTCATAAGCTATTGTATCAGTAGCATGCTGTAGAATATATTTATCTATTCATTACATTGATATATGCTTGTATTGAGTGGAATCCCCATGACCGTCCTCGAAGAAGCACAGATAGAAAAGAAGAGGAGTGCTTCGATACAACTTATCCCAAAGTTGTATCTACGTCTGCGCATTGGTTGCTTGCTGATCGAAAAATTGATCCCATTTTAATGCTTACAACTTGTAGTTTCTCCCTTTTCGTCTAGTTCCAACTCTCACACTTCCAGGCCGTTGTATCGAACAAACGATTAAAAGAATACTTCGTTGCGGACGAGCTTGACCCAACTGTTGTTAATAAAGAAAGCGGAACTGGTGAGTGCTCAAGAGTACGACTGAAGCTTCTACCAACATATAGCTAATTACTTTAGATGAAAGTACGATTGAGTTCAGCGGTTTCACGGCATCATGGGACGGTGTTGAAACGGAGAACAATACGCTCCAGGTTAATTTTATATGATTAATAGTTTTTATTTGTCATTACATTCACATGGACATGCAACTCAACCAAAATTAATAATGAGACTGACACAAAAAGAACTAAAAGTCGCGGAGAAGAAGAAACAACAGTATTCTCAAAGAATGATTGACTAAAGTTACGATTACTAATTTTTAAAAAGGGGAAGAATTACCTGTTAGCCACAATATTCAAGTTGCTTCCAATTTCTGTAGTGTACAGCGTTTATGGGGTTTTCGATAGTGCTTTTGTTTATAGAGTCTGCTTTGAAAATGTACACGTGTTATCAGAATTTACTTAGGATATCAATCTTGGTGCAGAACAAGGCTCGTTTGTAGCGGTCGTGGGGCAAGTTGGCAGTGGAAAGTCCAGTCTGCTCAATGCGCTTTTGGGTAGGTTGTTGATTTCATGATTTCCTAGATTTTTTTGGCAAATTTTCACTTTTATTTTTCAAGGCGAAATGGGAAAACTACGCGGGCGTATTGGACTCCACGGCAAGGTGGCTTACGTGCCACAGGTGCCTTGGATTCAGAATATGACATTGCGAGACAATATTCTGTTCGGCAGACCGTTCGATAAGAAAAAATACAGTCAGGTGGGTGATCTGTAATTAAAATAATTTAATTCAACATGTACCTGTGTGGTTTCCTTAATATTGGACTACATATTCGCATCAGTTTAGGTTGTAGCGGCTTGTGCTTTAAAGCCTGATTTGAAAATTCTTCCGAATGGAGATTTGACCGAAATTGGGGAAAAGGTAATTTTTTATTGTGGCTACATTGTTCTGTTCAATTCGTTCTTATCTCTTCAATTCGACAGGGAATCAATCTATCCGGAGGTCAGAAAGCTCGAGTCGCCTTGGCTAGGGCTGTTTATCAGGATTGTGATATTTACCTTCTTGATGATCCATTATCGGCTGTAGATGCGCATGTTGGAAAGCATATATTTGAAAGGGTTGGTTCGAATATTTTCGTTTATTGGGTCAAAATTTATTTAGAAGTGCTTTGTAGGTACTTGGTCCAGACGGGCTGCTGAAGAACAAAACACGATTGCTGGTCACGCACAGACTATCGTACATCAAATGCGCTGATGAGATTATCGTTATGGAAGGTAGCGATTTTCATCTATACATTTTATATTTTACCGCATTTTTGAATTTTTCCAAAGGGTTTGAGATTAATGGAACATAAATCAGTTTCTTTTGTTTCATTTCTTCGGTTCTGACTTCTTCTCGCACTTCGTTTTTAATTAATAGTATCCAATTCTATCAACCATTGACAGACACTTGCTGTCAACAATAGTACAAAAATAAAGAATCGTGTTGATTCTCGCGTGTCTCCTTGGCCGAGGTATTGAATAAATAAATAAATAAATAAATACATAATTGATACATAACGTAGAATTCCCGATGCTCGACTGTCGTTCAATCTTGTCATATGTTGTAGTACATATGTTAAAAGAAACTGGAGCCAATTAGCCAAGATGTTACAAGTTTATATTAAAAATTACCATTGTTGAGCATAATTTTATTCGGACCCATGGTGGTACCAGAGCGCAGAAGCTCCCAGTACTCCATCCCCCTCCCGGACCCCCAGTAGCAGAGCATCAATTTCGAGGGTGGAGGTCGGGCTTCGGGACTTGGTCTGGGCGTTTTTCCTTGTCGACCCATTGTGCGCGACGGACAGTGTTGTTGCAAAGGACCCTTATTTCATCTCCAGTAACTAGGTCCCTCAGAAAAGGACTCCTGCGTTGGAGGGAAAGAATGGAAGTACATGTCTCGACTCTTCGGGAACGGTTAGCACTGGCCAGGTCGTGGGGTATCCATCTGCCGAACTTCTAGACTTTGTCGATTTTGGTCAATCCATTCAATATGGTGGCATGAGACACTCCCAACGTCTCCGACATTTCGCGGGTGATCATACTTTGATCAGCTTCAACTACGTCGCGCAGTGCTTTCAAGTCTACCTCGACTGGTCGACTCGACCTCCCCTAGTCTTCGAGGTTATAATCTTCTTTTTTGAAGCGAGCGAACCGATCTGCCACAGTCCTATAAGAGACAATACCTTCACCATGCACAGCCTGCAGCTGACAATGGGTATCGACCGCTGACAGCCCAGAATTATAGTAGAGAAGCTGGGCGTGACGAAGGTGCATTGTGTCAGGGGCGAATTTTTTCGGCATTTCATTATATAAGTAGAAGCAATTTGAAAGGAGGTATGTCAGTTTTATAGAGCAGATAGTACTACCTCGATATAGACACTATCGATCATTGTGCGCAAATCGATAAGAATGAGGCAGGTTGCGCAATCAATTGCTAGTTACTTATTGACCAACCTAATAGTTATAAACTAATTAAGTTGAACCACCTTGGCGAGTTGGCTTCAGTCTATAACATACTAAGTGAATAAACTACTAACACCCTAGCTCAAATCGCGGGTAAATTTGTTACCTTTTAGGCGGCCAGGTTATTGAGAGCGGTAGATACGGCGAACTGATGAGGAAACGAGGCACGTTCCACAGATTCATTGAGGAATATAAATCGAGCACTGAAAGCGACGAAAGCGAAGAGGACAGCAGCAGTTCGGATAGTGGTGCGTTGGAGAAAGGCACGCAAGGTCAGCTCTCCCTTTTCCTCCTTCATTCTTCATTCAGTTCATGTTCTGGATCGGTCTTCTCGAATTTCACTCAAATCCTGTCAGTTTTCCAGGGACCGATGAAGACGAGACGTCTGATGTCGAGGAGAAAACGTAGGTTATACGCATCTCTTTTAACTCCTTTTTTTCAAAATTCCCAATGTCATTATTGGTTCAGGAGCAAGTCCGCCATTACATCTTCAATAGCCGTGAGGTCTGGTGACGGAAAGCTCATCGAAAAAGAGGGTGTCGAGAGTGGAAATGTGAGATTCGGTTACCACAATCAATAACTTCGATTAATTTTGTGATTTAAAGGTGAAACTGTCTGTCTATCGGCTTTACACTAAAGCGGCAACGTACTGGAAGAGTTTCTTGTTCATTGCCTTCTTTATTGGCTTCCAAACGTTTCAAACCTTGCGCAGTTTCTGGCTGTCCGCCTGGTATGTTTTGGTTACTTCTCTGCTTCATGTGGTGATTTTCTTTTAAAATTTAAATTTAATGCTGATTCCAGGTCCGACGAGTACGATGGCACCCACGACAAGCAAATGGCACTTGGCTGGCGTCTTGGAGTCTATGGAGGATTAGGAACGATAGAATGTGGGCAGTTTCGCGCTGTTTCAAAATTGAACATGTGTTAGGAAGTGATAAAGGCAAGTGGTACTGTAGCAAGATGACCTACTTCTACTCGATTGTCGAGCGATCGATCCCCGTTCGGGCTAAGCACACCATTTCTTCGGGGTCGGGTAACTGAACTTGTCCGGGAAGGTAAAGACATTGCCTTGAACAGTGGGTGCTCCCTCCTCCGCAAATCATTGTGTAGGGAAAATACGCATCACTTCGTCTTTAGAAATTTGAACAGAAAACGATTGCGTTACACGCCTCCTGGGGATGAGTGCTGACGAATTCATTTTCTATATCTTCATAAAGTTGATATGTTCAGCGATCAGTTTTCTCCTGTCGCTGATCTCACTAGCTTTCGCTGGACTTGCTGCCTCCTATAATCTACACGCTCCATTGCTGCACAACCTTCTTCGCTCTCCAATGTCGTTCTTCGACACAACACCACTGGGAAGGATTCTTAACCGTTGTGCAAAGGTTTGATTTTTTTTGTTTTTACTTTGACAAATGAATAGCCCGCAAAAGTTTGCTCTTAGTTCCGCTATTTTCTATGAATATGCGATTTGGATTTAGTTACTTTGATACTAATACAAGGTGTAGTATCTTGCAAACGTGTGCCAATTTAGGACATCGAAATTATTGACATGCTGCTGCCAACCAACTTCCGATACCTTATTATGTGCGTGTCACAGGTGCGTCTTTGCTTATTTACAATGCACTTTTCCTTTGATTTCATCCCAGTATTTACATTAATTTATGTAGAACTTCATCGTATCCCTCGTTGCAATATTTGTAAAGCGCTTTATCAGTTCGCTTGAGTAATCGTAACAAGTTTAGTTAGAAAATAAGTAAAAAATTATTCAACAGAAAACTTCCCTCATTCCATCCAGTATCCGTTTAGAGAGATCTAGTGAATTTGCTCGCTTAGAACTTGAAACGGACGAGTAACAACAGTTGCAGTGTAAGTTGTTGTGCATACTGAACGAAGGAAATGATATTGAAGGAACGATCAAGGAAGGAGAAAAGGAGAAAAGAAAAGGTCAAGAGCAGCAAGAAAAGGGAAAAGGAAGAAAAGGGAGCGAGAAGAGCATTCTGTAATTGAAAAACTGGTCATCCTTTCCATTCCTTCTAATGTCTTTGATGATATTTCGTTACCAGCAGTGAGAACTCGAGTTGAACCAAGTTGAAATGGTTACGATTGAGCTTTCCAGGTCGCTGTTACTCTTATAGTAATAGTGATTTCGACACCGATATTCGCTGTCGTCATCGTACCCCTCATGGTTATATACTACTTCTTTTTGGTGAGTTTTATGTAGCAGTTTTTTTCCTTTTTGGGTCTTTTTCCAGCTTCTTTTGATGTTTTCTGTACACCTCAAGACGAAGCGTTCCATAACTCTTCACCTCTCTCCCAATCTACTTTTTTCTGGTTATTTGACTTTATTTTTACTCTTTCAGCGCTTCTATGTGCCTACATCTCGTCAACTAAAGCGTCTTGAGAGTACACACCGGTCTCCTATTTTCTCGCACTTCGGAGAAACTATCCAGGGCGCTGCGTCTGTCCGAGCATTCAATAAGGTGTGCAGTTGAATTCTGAAAGCATTACATTACAATGAAATATACACTGTGTAGTTTTTATCGTTTCGTGTAGTTCTTTTTTGTAGTTCTTTTTAATGATCATCGTGAACAAGTTGGATGAGCCGCATATAAGTTCTAATTTTTGAAAACTGCAGGTGGAACAGTTTCAATCATTTTCTGGACGCCTCGTCGACGAATTCATTAAATGCAAGTACTCTAATATTGTTTCAAACCGCTGGCTGGCAATACGTCTGGAGATGATCGGTAACTTTGTGGTTAGTTTCCTTTTTTGAATATGTATTTCTGTTCATATGTCTATAGTCTGAATTAAGAAAAAAGACAGTACGAAACTCCAAATTCCTAATTTTCTCTAGTTCTTTGACGTTCGTGTATAGTTTTGCTGCACTATTGTATTGTCCTTCAATATGCAATTGTTTTCACATTTTGCATTTGCAGTCCTTTTGAAATCGCCCAATATGTAGTTGCTCAGACAATTGCTGTCCGCTTTCCTGTAACTGAGCTTCACTAGCGCAATGATTTTGTTTTAAATGGGGTTAATAATATTTTTAATAGCGCTTTTGTTTCAGATTTTCTTCGCTGCCCTGTTTGCTGTCATCTCGAAAGAACTCGGTTGGGTGACCAGTCC
The DNA here is from genome assembly GCA_030553155.1 of Nippostrongylus brasiliensis. Lineage (NCBI taxonomy): Eukaryota > Metazoa > Nematoda > Chromadorea > Rhabditida > Heligmosomidae > Nippostrongylus > Nippostrongylus brasiliensis. The sequence goes on along the minus strand of CP130733.1, from coordinate 14,035,106 downwards.
TGGTATTGTTGGAGTGTCAATTTCCTATGCGCTTAATGTATGTTGATCTATATTTCCTAGTTTTTTAAACTTCAATAACTCTCAGCTCACTCTCTTCCCTCTGTTCTGTTTTTCTGCATTAAATGGGTTTTAATTTAAGGTCACTGAAGTACTGAACTTTGCGGTGCGGCAGATCAGTGAAATTGAAGCGAATATCGTTGCTGTGGAAAGGATCAAGGAGTACACGCATACACCCACTGAGGTCTGCACCACATTCTTAATTTATTCTTCTTATTATCGCTTCACTTTCTTTTTTCTTCTTTTTTCCTCATCGCCAGTTTGCCTGTTTCCAAACATTCTTTGCTGGTCTTCTGTGTATTGACAACTTTTAATCCAATTCGTTCGTCTTTGAGGAAAACAATACATACATCGATACCTTCGATCGTAACAACTCTTAATTAGGCTTAGAAATTGGGTTTATTTCCTATTAATGCCTACTGGAGACATTTCCATCTATTACCGGGCGAAAAGTGGAATGAAAAATGCAGCAAGTTAGAGCCACAAGAAAAATATTTGAAGTTCTAACGAAAATGCAACCAGCTTTTTGTCAGGCATTACCAAACAAGTTTTGTTTCTCTGAGATCTTTTCATTACCTCACCGTTTGTCAACGTCCACTCTAGGATGGGGAAGATGTGCCAATTGGACCCCCATATGGGTAATTTTTGAGAGAATTTCGGAAAAGAAATAATAGTTGAAGTCAAATCTGTAGGAAACAAACTTCGAGGTTTTCCCTAATTTTGACAGGTTAACTACGCCGACAATGTGCATTGAAAAGTTTTAAAAATTGGAAGTTATAGTTTTGAGGATGAATTTATACGTAGTTAAGAATGTGCGCTACAAAAAGTTTACAAATAGAGGCAAAAAGGTTCTCTTTATACGGAACGGTTCTTCGGACCTTCTCAATAACTCTGGAAGAATTTGCTGTGCAGTTTTTTAGTTGTGAAAATCCGTCTAATTTGTTTTCCCGTGATTCGAACACTTTTTTCCCGTTTCTAAAAGTTTTTTCCTTGATCATGTTGGTGTCTGTGTTATATGACTTTCAGGCAGCCTGGGACATACCCGAGAGAAAACCCCCTGCCTACTGGCCAATGACAGGCTGTGTAAAATTCATTGACTATTCGACGAGGTATGAAATTTTCGCGTTTCTAACTGACTCAATATCTGATATTTATCTGCACCCATCAGATATCGCGAAGGTCTCGATCTCGTCTTGAATGGAATCACGGCTGACATCAGTCAGGGAGAGAAGATTGGAATTGTCGGCCGCACAGGAGCAGGTGCGGAGAAGCAACTTTTCTTCTAATTTGATAGAATATCGTTGTAAGCTCAGGCAAGAGTTCGTTCGCTCTGGCGCTTTTCCGTATGATTGAGCCAGCATCGGGTAGGATTATCATCGACGGCGTAGACATCTCATCAATCGGTCTTCATGACTTGCGGGGCAATATTACCATCATTCCTCAGGTTTGAAGTCTTTTGGAATGCCTATTGTAGTTTTTCTCCATTTATACTTTATTGTTTTTGTAGATGTTTTGCGAGACAGTTTCTCACTTGTTGGTCCGTTTGATTTCAGATTTTCCATGTTTAGGATCCTGTTTTGTTCTCTGGCACTCTCCGGTTCAATTTGGATCCATTTGGAAGGAGTTCCGACGCGGACTTGTGGAGTGCGCTGGAGACGTCACATTTGAAGAAATTCGTATCTAGCCTACAAGGGGGACTTGACTATTTGATCAGCGAAGGTGGAGAAAATATCAGGTAATCACTTTTTCTTTGAAAATATTGAACCCCTGACTTTTGGTTCCAGATTTTGGACCTGCTAGCGACAGTTTGCTAGTTTTCATTTGCATTTTTTTTTATTTTTCCAGTGTCGGTCAGCGGCAGTTGGTCTGTCTAGCGCGTGCGGTGCTGCGTAATGCACGAGTTCTTGTTCTCGATGAAGCCACCGCCGCCATTGATGTTACCACTGATGCTTTGATACAGGTCGGTTTTGAAGTCGCTTTTATTATTTGATTTCTTTACCGGTCAGTGATATTGTTTTATATCCACCCTATCACCACTTACTCATCTTTTTGGCTGAAGGTAAGGGTACATGTGCCGGCGTTGATCAGTCCCCTTGGGCACTGTCGCGTTCGTGTTCCATTCAGAATTGTAGAGGCAAGGTGGATGCGTATTTGGCCTATACAATGATTTGCGGAGGGCCAGCCGCTATACCAAGCGAGTGCCTTCACCTTCCCAGACAAGTCTAGGACCAATTCACCTCAGTGAGATGTAAGCTTAGTGAGCCCGAGTGGGGATCGATCGCTTGACCGTGAGGGTGTCAGAAGCGCATCTTACCACAATACCACGCGTGCCCACCTTCGTCTATATTTGTATGAGTGTATGGAGATGTCGGTCGCAGTGAAGTTTGATACCAATCCAAAATGTTTGCATTCAATAGTTTTTGTCTGTCTTCTCAAAGCCAACTCCTCGCTCAGGTGACCCGGGATTTGCCAACTACTTTTTATGATATGTCCGACTAATGGAAGGGACGAAATGAGCACATTGCTCTATCTCTTTTCATTGCTTTTACTTATGTATAATGTTTCCTCCATTCTTTTTCGTTTCCTATTGAGTCGCAAGTACTGAAACCTTCAGTTTGAATGAAATGTCCTATTTCAGGCTACTATTCGTGAGCAATTTAGGAACAGCACAGTATTCACGATTGCTCACCGGCTTAACACAATTATGGACTACGATAGGTGAGTCGCCTTCAATCATTATTACCTCGGGCACTCACCTAGCATTCCCTTTTTGGAATTGTGTTTTCTCCTATAGATAGGAGGTTGATCGAAAGTTTTCAGTTTTTCATTCAAAATCCCATTAAAGAAGAACGGTAAACAGGGAAGCGTAGTGGTTTCAATTGAAATATCCACTCATATGTAGAAGGCTCTTGTAATTCAGGAGAAAAGATCAGAGGTATGAATATGATGCACGCGTAGCACAATAGAGCTAAGACTGATCTGTTATACTAGCACGGCAGTGTGAGTAATCAGCAGTTTTTGACAGGTTAATCTGAACCCAGCTGTCTCTTTTTTCTCCAAAAAAAAGTATGTCCAATATATTTTAAACTCCCTCGATTGCCTCATAGCGTCCCTTGTATTCCCCCAAACTGGTCGGTTCCTTCATTTGCTCACAATTCATTCTTCCATTGAAAGTTGTTAATTAATGTTTGATTTGCATCTGTTTCGTTATTCTATTTGCTTAATAGCCTTGTTTTATTGCAACCACACCTTATACGGTGTGGAAATAAATTAAATCAAATCAAACCTAACTCAGAAATCTGTTTAAAAGCACTGTGTTGCAGGATAATGGTGCTGGAAAAGGGTCGAATTTCGGAGTTTGACTCACCTGACGCACTGCTAGCCGATCCAGAGTCCGCGTTCACAAAAATGGTGCAAGACTCGGAGGCCGAGTCTAAAAAGGCATAAGAGCTTCCGTTCCGCTTATCACAAACGGGTTCCTATTGTACACCGTGTGCAATATTCGTTGTCTGAGCCGCATATTGAACATTAGGACGTTAAGCACTTCACTTTTTCACGTTGCCCACAGATTTTAACGTTTCCATGAGATAATAAATCTGTATTCGATAAACTGTGCTGTTCTGGATTTTTTTCGGTTGTTATAGTTATTGCATTTTTCAGTGGAATACCGAGGGAAACCTTTCCGACCCCATCACCGAGCAAAGCTTGATGTGAACAACTTTATGCTTCAACTGCATTCGTTTTATGTCCCTAACCTTGGCTAGTATTCTTGCGCTAGATGAACAATCGGAAGGAGTCTTATACATATTACATCTCGGATTCATCAAAAAGTGCTGGGAGTTTCAATTTCCACAGATCCTGAACGGTTCGGAGCAAATATTCGCGAATGTCAAATTACGAACACATTTCCTTTCGCAATGTCAGAAGCTAGCGAATTTCTACAACAATTATACATCAGTGCCCTGAAGCGCACCACCACTGAACGTTTGCGAAGCGGCCCAATGTGGTGATTCTTAGCGTGATTTATTCGGTATCGCTTTTTGGTTCATCGTTAACAGGAACCTACGAGCAGTTTGAAGGCATTCAACGGCATATGGCTAGGAACAAATTTGGTAATCACCTGCATCACCTGTCGTCCCGTTGATCATCGATTTGCTCGAGCGGGCACCAGTAACGTCTCCATTTGTCCCTGCCGCGTGTCATGGTAGACTAGTGGGTCCTGCTCGAGGAACACGAAGAGCATCGAATCGATCGTTCAGTGTCGGCAGATCTCGACCAGAAATAGTGCCTGCCACGCGTATTTTTAGTGATAAAGATATTGTTCGGTCTTGACCGTCGACAACGCAAAGGAGCACAGCAATTGCCACCAGTTTATTGTGACACCTCAAACTTGGGTAATTAAACCAATAATGCAAAAATAACAACACGATTAATACGACCGAGTAAAATACCAGCTTCCGGAATAAGTGCGATAAACTAAGTGAGATGCGATTAAATGAGCTCAGAGTAAAACGAGATGCATGTAAGTGAGAAATGAATGAATGAGAAAATAAGTGAGAACTAAATAAATGAATAAATGTCATGTGGGATAAGTGAGACCTCTAAGTGTAAAAGCGCTACCCAAATAACAGAGAACAACTAACAAATCTAGCACAAATATCAATAAAGCACAAATTACAAAAACCACAACTTCGAGGGTTAGGAGAAATCAGTAAACGACAAAACTAATCTAGCGCTTCCTGATAAGTGTCAATACTTACACTAGGTACAAAAACCAATTGAGCACTAAATGTGCTCCCGACTCCTGTGCTCCCCTGGCTCTGATCTGCAAGAAGATAAATAAGGCAAAAACACTAAGAGCCAAATCTAATAGGAGATAAGAGCCTAGAAAGAGATAAGGAATCAAGAGAAAATACAGCAGCAGTAGAATAAAATACTAACAGTCGAGCCGGCGGATCCGATGGTCGCAGATGATGAAATAATCGACCGCTCCTCGGCACTGAGTCGACGCGCTCCCCTCGGGCTACGGTATCGTTCGTCTCGGGACCCACGTCGCTCTGTGCTGCCTGGAATATGTCGGAGCGCGTTTTCCGCTGGAATTAGGTGCTAGTAAAAGGGAAGTTGGCTTGCCAACACTCCCGGCCCACCTGAAAGTGCTCAGAGATTTCTCAAATCTCTTTCCTGCTGCTCGATGTTGTCCCTTAGAGCGTTCATTTGAATGACTGCGCGCTCCACATCCTCGGGCAGACGGCACAAAGCCGAATGGTGCTTCCCGATTCCCTGATCGTTGTCCTGCAAGACCGTGCCTGCTGCTCGTGCGCAATATGTACATGCGCGGTTTTCATAAGCGCAATAATTCCTTCTGTCGCAATGTTCGAGGCATCGTGGGCACCGGTGTCTTTCCCTGATGATGCGACGTCTTTCCTCGACGTCTGATACCATGGGGCATGCATCCGAGAAGTGACAGCCTGGTTGACGACAAAAGACGCACTGCATTGTAGGATTGAAATTATCGAACTGCTGCCGCAATGTTCGCTCCGGGATTCGGTTGCACGCTTCCTGAAGGGCCAGCAATTGACGCCGCATACGTCTGACGTTGCGTTGCAACTCATGACGTCTCTGCGCTTCCGCGTCCGGAGGCGCTTCCTGTGGTATGGCCTGTTCTTGCTGGTCGCCCTCCTGCACCTGCTGTTGTTGTTCGTTGCGGTGCTGAACCGGCTGGCGTTGCTCTTCTAGCTGCCTGCGAACGTCCGCTAGTTGTCGCTGTACATCGAACTGGGCAAGGCGAAGCTCGTCTAGCTGTCGGGTGAGACGTGATGTTTCCTCACCATGCTGCTGCGTCGTGCTTTCCCAGCTTTCACGTTGCTGCTCTAGCTCTTCGTTCGCCTGTTGCAAACGCTGCTTCTCTGCTCTGAGATGGTGGATTTGTTCGTGGAGAAGCTGGTTTTCTCGTTGAAACTGCTCGCACTGTCGTTGTTCTTCCTGGCGACACTCTTCGAGATAGTTTTCGATATCGCCTATCGTTATCGCAAGGGACCTTCGAGCGTGGCGTAGATCCGTCAGCGCTTGGCGAATCTTCCCATCTTGTTGGTCCAGTGGGATCCTTGCTTTCGTAGCCGCCGACGAATACGCCAGTGTCACCGTCACATATCGAGTGGCCGTCCTGAGTAGCATTTCTTGTTCTCGCCGTGCTACTCGCAAGAGGTCCTTGGCTCGTTTTTGTCTGAGCGTGCTGTTGCTTTCCGTTTGTTCGCCGCCTTCAATTGCTCGCCAGTCCGTCGTAGCTCTTTGGGCTGCCTGACTGTGTTCCATCCACTTCATACCGACTTGCTCTAGCATTTGCGTGACGACGGACCAATCGCAATCTCTGTTATGTAGAAGGCGCTCCCAAAACGTGTCATCTGCCGCTTCATCTATCGACCTGAAATTCTTAATTCAGTGGTGCTCCTGCGTCTGGCTATTGCCTCAGGTTTGCTTCCCACCTTTCGTACTTCTTGGTCTTCTTTCTTTTCGGCTGCGGCTGATGGGACTCGCTCGAACCAGAGGATGGTACACGTTTTGCTGGACCTGTTGCGAGGTGCTGAAACGGTGCTTCTTAGACTGATGTTATCATCAGTACTATTGCTACCCTACCTGAAGCTCTCGGCTGATGTCCTTGAGGCCGAGGCTAGGCATTTGAGATGCTACTCGTGGCTCATGATGTTCCTAAATCAGTACGGATAACTCGATATTGGTGCTGCACGTGTTACAGGAGCCGATGTTAAAGCTACCTTAGAAGCTGCCTTGCTCGACGTAGGCATCTGAGTGCTGCTTCCCGACTGCTCTCTTTCCTGAAACGTTCCTAGGTATTATGGTGTTGCTATACGGTCGATCTGTATGAAGGAAGCTACCTGATGACTAGTGCTTCCACTTCTACCTAGCGTGGAAAAGAGCGTCGGTATGCTACTCCGACTTGTAGCTTTGGTGGACTTGCTGCTGGACGGTGCAGTGCTCTCTTGACTTTCAGCTGATCTTATTGCTGGTGGACGTCTCTTGCCACGGTGCTCGCCTGATCGTTTTGGCTTGTCCATCTCGTGGCAAAGCTTCCTTTCTAAAATGAACAATGATCAAGGGTTATGGCCGATGACCAAAGTTGTCCTGAAAAAAAGAAAAAAAAGGAGATTAATTTTGAGACGTAACCGGAAACGTACGATGAGATGAGAAGAAAATGATATGGGAAGGTATACTGAGCAAGAAGGGTTTATATGTGCTCCCAGCGACAAGTAGGTGTTGACCTTGCCATGTTGGTGAGAACAGATAGTGGGCTGACCCAGCTGACCTGCTAGTTAGTGCGAAACAGGCAGTGACGATGGTCCAACCGCCGTGCTAAGTAGGTGCGAACAGGCCGTGATGATGGTCCAACTGACCTGCTAGATTATGCTATGAGCACCGCATGCAACGGCGTAGACCTAAGCCTGACGCTGGGAGTGATAGTGGAGTAGTGTGAGTGCTGCATGCATACCTTCCCTTGATGAAAGAAAGGAAAGTAGTGCGTACGTGTCCGATCACGGAGGAGACAAGAGGGAGGCGAATGAAGCAGGGAAGCTGAATGGTGTGCTTCCTGCGATAGAAACGATGTTTAGAGAGATTGCACCGGCTTGTGGGTGCTCGTGTTGCTCGCCGAATCCCTGTTGTCCGTTGTCGATTGTGACGATGTCGTTGTCACCGTGGTTGCTTGACCTGCTAGTTTGGCGTAATCCACTCTATCCTTCTTTCGAAGGTTATAGGGTGGTTGCCTTGCGGTCGGTTCCGATGCTTCCCCAATTGGTTGTTGTGCGTCCTCCGAGGGCTGATTGTGCTCGCTCGGGCTAGTTGAGGGCATCTCGTTGATGTCCAACTCGAGGGGTACCAGTAGGTTAACTGGCCTCCTGATTTCCCGTTTCGAAGGCAGCGTTACGAGGGCTTCCCGTACGTTGTTTTCCGAGTCATGGCGCAACTCCTTAATTCGTCCCATTCTCCACGAATGGCGGGGTTGGCCAGCGTCGCAGATTAGCACAATCTGCCCGACTGTTGGCGGAATCCGGGATCCTCGTGTTGTTATTGCTTCACGAACGTGGTGTTCGCGTAGTGACGTTAGATATTCGTGCTGCCATTGGTGCCAGAATTGGTTGACGTTGCTCGTCGAACTGTTGACTGCTTCGACGAGCTGTTTTTTAGTAAGAGATTGTTGCTGGGCACCCGGCAGCTCGTAGTCCGGATCGTCGCTACCATCCTGCGTTGTGTGTAGGGATGGTGCTACTTGGAAGGAGTGCTGCAAGAGGTCGATTGGACGAAGAACGTGCTGTTCCGTATCCTCTGCTTCCACATAGACCAAAGGTCGTGTGTTCAGCATTCCTTCGATTTCGATGATGATCGTCCGCATTTCGTCCTTATGCGGAGTTGCTCTGCCTAGTGTCTTGTACAGAGCAGTCTTGACCGATTTTATAAGACGCTCATACACGCCTCCTTGCCAAGGTGCAAAGGGGGTGATGTACGTCCATTGAATTGCTCTCGCGCTGATCTCGTTGGCGATCAGCGGATCGTTGGTAGCTTCCTGGAAGCACTGTGCTAAGACCTCGTCTCCTAGCGTGAACGTGGGAGCGTTATCGCTGGTGATAGTGCGAGGTGCTCCACGTCTGGCGAAGAAGCGTCGTAGTGCCTGAAGGAATGCTGCCGAAGTTGCATCCTGGACTACGTCTAGATGGACGAGACGAGTGACTAGGCAAGTGATGATGATGCCATAGCACTTCTCGGTGCTTCCAGCGTTGCTGACTGTGAGTGGGCCGAAGTAGTCAAGGCCCACGTGCTGGAATGGGTGAGATCGAATTACCCTGCGTTTGGGTAGTGGTCCTTGTTCCGGGTAACGGAACGGTAAGTTGTTGATCCGTTGGCATTGTATGCACTTCCGGATAATTGCGGTGACTTCGGCGCGCAATTTCGGAATCCAGAAGTGCTCCCTAACTCTGCTCATGGTATGACTGATGCTCGTGTGCATGGATCGGTGACAATCCTCGATTATCAGTCTGGATAACCATGTCTTCTGCAGAATTAGGATCGGATATTTTGCGTCGTCGTCCAAGGTGCTCTTACCCAGGCGGCCTCTACATCTGAGGAGTCCGTGGTGGTCCTCGTAGAGGTTGAGGTGTCTCAGAGCTTGCCTTGTGGATGTTGTAATCCGTGCTAGCTGATGTTGCTTCACTAGCACCGTGTTTGCTCGCCGGATTTCCAGTCCGTTGGGAAACCGGGATGTGGTAGAAACGGTGTCGTCGAATAATCGGGATAGTCGTATCCTGGACGGTCTGCGTTTGTTGAGACTTACGACCGTATTGTGAATGAATCGCAGCGTGTATGCTACGATCCTCTGAATGTTAGCCAAATCCGACGTCTTGATGTTGCTAAAGATATCCGAATATGCCGTTGTAGGCTGTGGTGACGTCTCGGAATTTGGTGCTACGAGTGCGACTTGTTTGGGGATCGTGTCGCATCGCCCATCCTCGCCTGGTGCTTCCTGGATCGGAATTGACCGGTATGCTGTTGTCCATTTCTCCTTGGGTTGCAAGAGAAATGCCGGTCCTTGCCACCAGGGACGATCGATGAACCCTATCTTGTCGATTCCGCGGGTTGCTAGATCAGCCAGATTTTCCTGTGTGGAGATGTGACCGAATTGGACTCGGCAGTGCTGGCCTTGTAAGTGAGTGATCACTTTCCGTATCTCCACGACGCGATTCCTGACGAAGGGAGTCGCTTGGAGATAATTCGGTGCTGCCGTCCATCCGAGTGCTATCTCCGAGTCTGACAGGATCAGTACCTGATCGATCGTGGTCACTGCTGCCAGCTCGTTCACGATGGAAACTGCTAACCTAGCTGCTAGCCTGAGTGCACTGAGCTCTAGCTTCGGCACCGTGATCTGTGACTTCAACGGTGGCAATTTTGCTTTCGCCATGACAAGATGTGCTGTCTGTGGCGGTGCTGCCAGGTGGGCGCATGCGGCGTAGGCTTCTGTGCTTGCGTCGGCACAGATAACCAGATGCGCGCATGAGTGCTTCGGGAGTACGAAACGTGGTATCTGCTTCCGGAATCCATCCATCGCGTCGACGATGGTCTTCCATTCGTTCTGTAAATCGTCCGACAGCTGATCGTCCCAGTCGTAAGTTTGCTTCCAGAGATGCTGGAGAAACTGACGTGCCCTATGTAGGAGTGGCAGCAGCCATCCCATCGGATCGTAGACTGACGCAAGTGTGCTTGCCACGGTCCTCTTGGTGATGGTGCTACCCTTGGCCATTTCACATTGAAGGAGCATCTGATCTTGTCGCGGCTTCCATGTGATACCTAAAACCTTAGGGCTAGATGGTCCTGCTGCGTCGACTGGAGATATGCTGTCGTTTACCACGTTGCTGTTGGACGTGAACTCCTGCAGGTTCATGCTGATCTCGTTGAAGATCGCTTTGGTGGAGGTGTAGAGCTGAAGTGCTTCCTCCGGCGTGTCCACCGTCATGACGATGTTGTCCACGTACAGGTTGTTCTTGAGCTCCCTGATAAACGTGGAGTCATGCGGAGACTGGTCTAGATGGTGGTAGATTGTTGCTGCCAAGAGAAATGGCGACGGCATCAATCCAAATGTGACCCGCGTAAAGCGATAGGTCCGAATGTTGCTCGCTGTGGGAGGCTTTTTGTGGTCGTTCAACCACAAACACCGGGTGGCATCCCGATGTGCCTCCTGAAGCCTTACTTGGAGAAATGCTTTCTCCACGTCTGCGATGAGTGCTACCCGTCCGATCCTGAACCGGAGCAGAAGTCCGAAAAGTTTTGGTAAGAGGACAGGGCCTCTTTCGAGAGCGTCGTTCAGTGACGGGCAGCCTTTGTAGTGTGCTGACGCATCGAAGACGATGCGTAGCTTTGTCGTCGTTTTGTGCGGTGTTAGAACCGCTCGATGTGGCAAATAGTGGACTTTGCCTTGAGGTGGTGCTTCCTCATCCACTTCCTCGATAACTCCGAGTGCTAACTGTTCCCTGAACGTATCGTGGTACCTGGCTAGCAAGTTCTCGTCCTTTTGAAGTGATGTCCAGACGCTTGCTAGCCTTCGTGCCGCGATCTTTTTGTTGTCTGGAAGTTCTACTGGGGGATCCTTCCATGGCAGACAAACGTAGTATCCGTCCTGTCGCTTCTGGACGGTTTTGTTGAAGTTGTCCAGTACTTCCTTATCGATCAGACTCTGGATCTTTTTGTCGGAAGTACCGAACTCCTCCTGTCCTTCTTGGTTCAGCCTCAGGAACTCCTCCCATGCTGCCTGGTCTTTGTCGGGTGGATCTGGATCCGCCATCGACATTTCGCACATTGTTACGTGCTGCACCGTTGGCGCTCCGTTCTCGTTCTCCTGGTCCGTGCTCTCTGTATTCGGCTTTTGACGTCTTACCAGGAGCTGGCCTGTAACCAGGTGACCGAGACGGGTTGGCAGCAAGTATAGGCCTGATGGGAGTCGTACTGATGTGCTGTCCGTGCTCATGAGCTGCCATAGTTGGTCGCTACCCAGTAGAATTTGCGGTTTGACTTTGCGAGCTCTTCCCACATTGACGTTCAAGCCGTTGTCCTTGATGAACGTCAGGTCTGCTTCCTGAAGCGATGGTGTTCGTAACGACTTCGTCAACGTCGTGTGGGTAAGAAGCTGCAATTGGTAGGGGCATCCGTTGTTGTCCCATACCTTTAAGGGAACGCGTCGCGTTTGGACCTCGATGTCGTGTTGTGCTCCAAACGTTCGAAGGTGTAGCTTCGAGGTGCTTACTGTTGGGAGCTGCATCTCATCGGCCAATTGTTGGTCGATGAAAGAACATTGTGCTCCCGAATCCAGTAGTGCTACCACCTTCCGGAGCTGATCCGTGGATGGGTCGTGAATAGTGAGTTCTCCGATGGGCAGGTATGTTTCACCGGTACCCAGGAGATTACGGCTTGCGTGATATTCTGCAATGGACTCCACGTCCTCGTCTGACGTATGCCCTGTGTCGCTGTCTGGACAAAGGGCTGCGAGTTGCTTAACCGACTTGTGTGACTGTTTTTGGTTGTCCGTGTCCTTGGCCTTCGGCTTAACTGTAGCTACAGGTGCGTAGTCCTTGCGCTGAGGCTTTATTGGAGCAGAGTCCGCGGGCGTTGCTACCTGAGCTTTGAAGCATACCGAAGTGTGATGGCGGCCTTGACAGCGTAGACAACTTCGACCGTGGCACTCGTCTGTGGAGTGCTGAGGCGATGCGCAGATCAAGCACAGTTTGTGCTCCCTGAGGTAAGTAGCCCGTTGCTGCGGCGTGTTATACCTCGTGCATGATACTGCTTTGTGCTGCTGACTACAGTACATGCATGGGAAAGCAGCACGGAGAGGTGGTCCCCTTGCGGGTCGCTCGTCCCGTGTGCGCTGTGCTGATCGAGTTCGTTCTATTGTCGGTTGCTGCGATGGTGTTGACCCGTTGTTTGAGGTGTACATCGTCATCCGTTCCTGGCAAGTGATGTATTTGTCCAGTGCTTCCAGGAGGTTGTTCATTAGAAAGGGTTCCTCCACGGAACACCTCCTTTCTAATATCCTCGTCTGGACCGACTGCGGGAACTTAGTCAGGACTTGTCGGATGAGCCACTGACTGTCGACGTGTTCACCGCTGTCGCGCAACTGTGCTACGACGATTTGGAGGTTGTCGAGTAGTGTCCTTTGATCTTTGATGGATTCTGATCGTAAGGATGCTGTCTCCAATCGTGTGATCAGGTGCTGCACTAGAGTGTCCTGGTTGTTATACTTCGCATGGAGGAAGTCTATGGCTGTTTGGTAGTTGGCGTCGGTGATTTGGAAGCGTGCTATAGCCTGGCGTGGTTCTCCTTTCAGTGCATTGAGCAGGTGGTTGAATTTGAAAAGAGGAGGAATGGGTTGTGAATGGACATTGGCGTCAAACAATGTCCAAAAGTTGCTCCACTCCCAGATGCTACCTGAGAACGTCGGAATTGGCAGGGTTGGCAAATTGACGCGAGGTGCTTCCACAGCCGCGTATTGCTGTTCTGCCGCAGGTGACTGTGCCTTGGCTTGGGGGCACCTGTGCTGTCCCTCGAGCTCACTAATAAGGTCCAGTGCTGCCATCCATGCGGCTTCTGCGACTGCAGAGTAGTGCTCATGATCGGTGCTCTCTGCGTCTGAAATGTTGCTTACCCTGTCCAACGTAGACGCGTAGTCCAACTGGGCCTCCTCTAGTTTCTTGATGTATGTTTCTAATTGTGCTATTGCTCCTCCTGCTCGTCTCCTCTCGATCGTGCTATCCCCTTGGCGAAGCTCGTTGATGATGGTGTCCAGCTTCTTACAGCATGTCGTGATGGTTCGTTTACACTTCCTAAGCTGGGTGTCCATGGTGCAAGAAGATCTGTGTGCTGAACGATGCTACCAAGGGCGAAGGGGGACGACAAAAAGCACAACAGCAACAAACCGCAAAGAAAAAAAAGAAAAATGGAAAAATCGTCAATGTCCTGAAATTGAAAGAAAAAAGAAAACCCACCGTATTCCGGCTGTCGACCACTTAATTAGTATAAGAATACAGAGCCGTGAATACCACTTGCAGTCAGATAGAATACCACAAGTGCTGCCAAGGAGACCACGCTTCCTCAAATAGATTGATTAGCGCCTCAACTTACCTTTGGCCGATGCACCAAAGTTGTCGGCAGATCTCGACCAGAAATAGTGCCTGCCACGCGTATTTTTAGTGATAAAGATATTGTTCGGTCTTGACCGTCGACAACGCAAAGGAGCACAGCAATTGCCACCAGTTTATTGTGACACCTCAAACTTGGGCAATTAAACCAATAATGCAAAAATAACAACACGATTAATACGACCGAGTAAAATACCAGCTTCCGGAATAAGTGCGATAAACTAAGTGAGATGCGATTAAATGAGCTCAGAGTAAAACGAGATGCATGTAAGTGAGAAATGAATGAATGAGAAAATAAGTGAGAACTAAATAAATGAATAAATGTCATGTGGGATAAGTGAGACCTCTAAGTGTAAAAGCGCTACCCAAATAACAGAGAACAACTAACAAATCTAGCACAAATATCAATAAAGCACAAATTACAAAAACCACAACTTCGAGGGTTAGGAGAAATCAGTAAACGACAAAACTAGTCTAGCGCTTCCTGATAAGTATCAATACTTACACTAGGTACAAAAACCAATTGAGCACTAAATGTGCTCCCGACTCCTGTGCTCCCCTGGCTCTGATCTGCAAGAAGATAAATAAGGCAAAAACACTAAGAGCCAAATCTAATAGGAGATAAGAGCCTAGAAAGAGATAAGGAATCAAGAGAAAATACAGCAGCAGTAGAATAAAATACTAACAGTCGAGCCGGCGGATCCGATGGTCGCAGATGATGAAATAATCGACCGCTCCTCGGCACTGAGTCGACGCGCTCCCCTCGGGCTACGGTATCGTTCGTCTCGGGACCCACGTCGCTCTGTGCTGCCTGGAATATGTCGGAGCGCGTTTTCCGCTGGAATTAGGTGCTAGTAAAAGGGAAGTTGGCTTGCCAACATTCAGGGTTTTGACGGAGAAGTCCGACCAGCGCAAAGGTGGGCGACCTGGTGTTCTTCTGACGTCCCGTGGAGTCCAGTTAGTAACGGCTCTTATCCAACGGTCGTTACGAAATCGCATTACGTGTCCGCCCCACTTGATCTTCGACAACTTGGCCCATACGACTGCGTCTCTGATCTTCGACTGTCGACGTAGCTCGGAGCTCCTTATGCCGTCTCTCGCCTGGATGAAGCGAGTCACTCCGAGCATCCTTCTCTCTATACTTCGTTGCGCGACGCAAATCGCATGTTCATCCTGCTTGCGTAACGCCCAGGATTCTGAAGCGTACGTCAACGCAGGAAGAACCGTAGAGTCGAAGAGATGGGCGCGGAGTAGGGTGTTCTTCGTCTTCCTCACTTCTTCAACACTCTTGAAAGTGCCCAGAGCCGCTCAACTCTTCCTGCCCAGCTCTGGACTCAAGTCGTTCTTCATGTTGACTTCCCGACCCAAGTGCACACAGCTGCAGCACAGAGATATTCGTCCCGATGAGCCAAAATGGGGCATCAGAAACGTATCCATTCCTCACGAACATCGTCTTTGCCAACTTCAGCTACAAGCCGAACTTTCCACACATGCGATCGAAATCGACCAGCATGCGTTCTGGTGATTGATGGTGTATCATCCGCAAAACGAAGTTGGTGTAAGTGCCGGCCCCTGATCTTCACTGCCATGTTGTCCCATCCTAGTGTTCGCATGATGTACTCGAGAGAGGCGTTACTAACTGGATCAAATTTGGTAATAATCAGGTGAAAACTTGACAATGATTAGATAAAAATACGAGGATTAGCGAGAAAATGCATAGCATAACACCCGGATCTATTTCCGTTGATCCGGACGTACGGTGGTGATTGTGTGCTGTCAGCAGATGCCCCACCCGCACAAAAACCCACATCGTTGCATTGCCGCGTGGCAATGACGAGTTCGTGGAGTTTGGTTCCATTCCTGCCTGGGTCTCGACTTTTGCGAATCGTTTGGTACAAGTGAAACAGCTGGCATTTCGCAATACACTGCTGAGCATTAGATTATTCGGCTCTCGCTCGCAAAATTAATGTCATCATTGATATGCAACGTGATTTTGTTTATGACTAATCGATTTGATGACGTGAATAACAATTCTGTTAAAGCTACTGCAAGCTGTTATCTGATTTAATTGCAGAAAGTGGAACGGCTGATGCGTCTTTATTATAGTACCCTGACAAACATTGCACTTTACATACAAACAATTAGGTACTGTACAATGAAAAAGAAACAGTGATACAAGAATAGAAACATCTTACAGTGCAGTGAAGCAAAATAAATACTACAAATAAATAACAAAAACGACACTTCTTGTAGAGAGCAGGTAATAAGCACCCATATATAGTACAAAGGCTAAAATAATGAATGAGGTGTTAATGTGTATGTGAGTGACTTCGTAAAGCCTCTGAGTTAACACCAATTAAGTGACAGCAAATACACTGTCTTACTCGAAAACTATAGATGTGATCACAGAAACAAATGATAGCATGAATCAAATAGTGCCAGGCACAATGCGACTCGTCGACAATCGAAGATATTCGGATTACCTTATCTAGAGAACGCTATGATAAAGCTTAGTCCTCGTGTTCTTCCTCGTTCAAAAGGCCTTCCCTTTCAATATCCTCCGATTCACGGTTCTTCGCGTTGGTATAATAGTAGTATTGAGATATGACCACAATGTCGAACAGTACGCAGCCCAAACTTCCTGCGAGCCATGGCAGATGTCTGAAATGGTCAAAAATAAATCATCATTCAGAAAATTCAGTAAGTTTGAACACCAAACGACAATATCGTCTGGGGTGGAAAAACAATTGTATTTGTTTAACAGGGGCCCGCGTGGTGCAGTGCTAAGAGGCGCTACTGACACCCAAGCGATCTTCCTCGCCCGAGTTAACCAAGCCTTCCATCCATCTAGGGTCAGGTAAATTGGTACCAGACTTGTGTGGAAGGGTAAAGACACCGCCTTGGTATAGCGACGGCTGGCATCTGCAAGTCATTGTAAAAGCCAAATATGCCTTCACTATGCCTCTACGAATTGAACACGAATGCAGCGTCACGTCCTCAGGTTATCAACTCTGGTACCTTTACCTTCACCTGTTTAACACCGCGACACGATCGACTGAGAAATTAATTCGCTTCCAATGGCAGCCATCGTAAATGTCTACCAAGCGCTCCAATACCAAAAAGAATGGAGAGATCGATTTGAAAACGAAGTAGTTTCGAATTACAAAGAAACAATATTAAATCCATTTCTTCATCCCTCTCTTGCTACTGAGAGTGCCTTGAGTTCCTTTTTCTTCACTATTTCGGAGCCTCCAGAGGTCATTTCGCCGTTTTTGCTCGCCTACGGCCCCGTTTCGTGCATCAGCAATTCACTATGGTAATAATATTGCATAACATGAACGAACACTAATCGTCTTTAACTATTCCGTCTAAGAGTCGGGCGGGGCGCTCACCTTATGCTTAAAGCTTGCCTTCATCAATGGAACAATACGCGCGGATGTAAGAACAAAGGTTTTGAAAGAATAACGGAAAGTAGAATTCAACTTAAAAGGCTGAACGGACCGTGTGATTTGAATCAAGCCAGTATTTGAGCAAGCTCCACTTTGCTCAAAAATTTAAAAAATGCTAGTAACTCAGACGCAGCGCTTGCAGACTATTTAAATGACTATTGTGCTTCATTCTCCAAACAGATGGTGAGGTTAACCAACAACCATTCCCTCACCAGCCTCACACTAGTTGCTGCTGCTTGCAAAAAGACCACGATACGGCCCGACTATCTTGAACGCCTGATCGACGGCAATTGAAACAGTGACGAAGATAAGACCAAACGCCTGCACCAGAGAACTACCACCACCACCGAACCACGCTACTAAGAACATCGCTCTAGGAAATTTGAATCATTACTACTCAGCGGTGCTGACATGGTAATGTGACTGACTTCTGCAAGTCACTGTAAAGACAAAATACATTCAATATGCCTCTAACTAGGGAGCTCACCGAGCGTGCCCCAAAGATTCCGAACGGGACGTGTATAGTTTTGTAGTGCATCGAGCGGGGGTCACAACAATGTAGATTATTTTGCTGAGGGCCATTGGGTGGTCCGAAAATCGCAAAAAACCACCGCCCTTGAGATACATTGGAAGCGGCTTCTCAACCCCTAGTCTTTGTGGTGAGAGGCCGCCACCTACGTGCCTCGCTGGCTCAGTGGTACCGCAGTGGATTGTCGTACGGAGGGTCATGGGTTTGGATCCTGTTGGTGCGTTTTTGTTTTGCTTCAATCGCCTTGATACCAAAACGTGCTCCGTTTGCGATTTTGCCATCGAGGTTGAAGAAAATCATGTTTAGACCAGCTTAAAACACGCAAATTTTAGTAAATCGCAGCGTTAATGTGGATTGCCAATATCCATCGTTGCTTACCCTAAACAGACGCAAATTCAGAAACTAATGTAAGATTCGTGATCAGCGCCCCAAATAACCCCCACAGACGAAGCTTAAACTAAATCGGTTACTTTGACCCAGGCACCTCACTTATTCACCATACCATAGGAGGCGCTTACCAGCCCACACACCAACGAACCCACCGTAGGTTACCCTCCTAGTTGCAAATCACGAAACTAGTGTTAGATTCGTGACCAGCGCCTCAAATAGCTTCACTAGCAAAGTTTCGGCGAAATGGGTGACCATGACATCTCGAGCCTCATGTCAGGTATCGGGAGAATAGCCCAAGATTCAGTCTCTGATGAATTACTGGCAATAGTTTGCCACCATTCAGACTCTAGCTGTCGGAAAATCCTCAGCTTCCACTACGTTCAGAAATTGCCTGGGAGTCTCACCTGGACTGCTGATCACGAATCTTACAAAGTTAGATATTGGCCTAATGAAAGTTACAGTAGATATTGGCTGCTCATATTAATCTTGCCTGAAATAATATTGTACTAGAATTCGTGCGTTTTAAGCTGTTCCAAACATGATTTTCTTCAACCTCGATGGCAAAATCGCAAACGGAGCACGTTTTGGTATCAATGCGATTGAGGCAAAACAAAAACGCCCCAACAGGATCCAAACCCACGACTCTCTGAACGACAATCCACTGCGGTACCACTCAGCCAGCGAGGCACATTGGTGCCGGCCTCTCATCACATGGACTAGGGGTTGAGAAGCCGGTTCCAATGTGTCTCAAGGGCGGTGGTTTTTTTGCGATTTTTGGACCACCCATTAGCGCGCAGCAAAAATAAACTATATTGCTGTGATCCCCGCTCGATGTTCTACAAAACATACAGGTCTCGTTGGGAATCTTTGGGGCACGCTCGGTGACCTCCCTAGTAAGATTTTGGACGGAACAAGAATACGTGGCGCGTCCTTTGGTACGTGATCAACGCTGAGCTTTTCATAGTTTATTTTTATATCAAGATGTGAACTGCGTCGGAGTACCGCTATTCCATGATTCGTATAAAAATTCTTTTACGAATCATATGATGCTCAGACCATCTGGAATGCCTATCATCGGATCATAAGTCCTGCGTCCAAACTCAAACACAAGGAATTCATGAATTTTTTAAAAGTAATTCTCTACGAGTCATTTATCTCATTACTCCTCTCCAGCTAACGACTCAGTCATTCCATCAGGGCTTCAAATCTACCCACCAGTAACCCGAAGATTCATCATTTCTAAAACGGACGGGGTATTCTTCAATTAAAGTAGCGTCATTGGTCCCTTTTCGTAGGCTCCCTTATCAGCCGTGCTCGAACACGCTACGATCACCTCGTCCCTTATCGAGGCGGTCTTATAGCTACGTAAATGTCGGAGTTAAAAGCAGCGATAGGCGGTATACGGTCGACAAAAATGTTTCAAATGTTTCGAACACGCTAATTGAAAGGAAAATCAAGAAGAAACCATCTCGAAATACCAGCAAAGAGTGAAGGTGAAACAATATAACTTCAAAATAAAGAAAGAATAGTAAACGGAATATCACCTAAGTCACTAACCTTACGAAGAACAGCCAGTCAACGGTGGCTAAGAGGACCGACACTCCATAGGTGAGATTCGCAGCGACAATGATATAGAACATTAATAGCGAGAGACCTTCGCAGCTTTTTCTTTGATAATTTTTAATTATCTGAGGAATACGGCCGCCAAAGTAACACAACGCCGCGATTGAGCCAATTATGTATCCAGCCTGAAAATTGCAGATACATAGTATAGAACTGATTCAAAAGCAAAACCTGCAAAAGTGAGCGTTGCCAAATTTTGAAAGTTCAGAAAAAGCCTACCATGTCAGAATAACTTTCAAATATGGGCCACATTTTCAAGGCGGCTTCCATGAATTCGTTCTGCCTGGAAATTTCTGGGTTTAGAATAGTTAAAAGTGAAAAAAATTGGAAAGTCTTTTGAAGTCTGACCGCTTCAAACGACGAGGAGTATTGTTGGAGAGAAGACACAGAGATCCAAGCGAGGACAACGCGATGCATGGTACAACAATGGTGGATCCTTGAAATGCTTGAAAGTAATAAATCGGATTATAAAACGAACAAGTAGAAGTGCAACCGCCAAAAGCAATGCAACCCACTTCGAGGACTGCCGAGGTTAGGGTACACTTTGGTGTAATATCCGTATTGTCCCCACAGCGCCAAATCTTGAATAATATAATAAACACCGATAATTTTTTGAATAGGTGTTTGGTTGGTTAGTATAGCGCCTAACATATTGCATGTATCACCAGCAAGCCTGGAAAAGATGGTAAGTTGTCGTATTGATAAATAGTGCTCTCTTTCAGATCAGTAAATCGGGAAGAAACTTTTTTTGATTTTTCGTTACACCAAACTCAACTGGCACACATCTCAACAATTTGTCGACTACTCAGACGTACCAATGTGCAAATTATATTTCAAAAAATGAGCCAGTAGACCTAATATTAATTATCTGGAAAGCGTAATAATAAAGTTTACATCAAGAATTGAATTCAGGGTCACGATTCTAATATATATAAAAAAGCAAGCTATTTCAAATAGTCACAAAACCTACCAGTAACGCATAAAACCAATTCGAGAAGTATAATCAAGCTAATAGTAAAAAAAGGACAATGGACTATATAGTTTACTCAGTTTGACAACATTTTCCTCGGCATCTTCCCCGTGAACCTGCACTTTCTCTTCATTTTCAGAATTTACTCCAAATAATAAAGCTTTTATAAACTTCTCCTCAGAGTATAGAGTATAACCGGTGAGTTAAAATAAAACGACAGTGAGTGTTTCGCTAATGCATACACATTGAACAATGAGAATAGATGGGATTAAAATTGAACAGAAATAAAAAATAAAATTGATAATTGACCTCATGATGAGCCAAGAAGACATGAACTTTGATGAGTTGAGAAAATTGTAAAAAGAATGATCTAAAACCAACCAGAAGAATAGAAAGACGAGCGAGAGCCCGTCACATTTCTTCGTTTTATAGTTCTGCAGAAGTTGCGGAAACAACGGAACGAGCCAAAGCAGTAGAGAAATTATTCCAATAATAAAGCCAAGCAATTTAAGCTCAGTGTCAACGCAATCCGAGAATATCTGAAGCACCATATCAACATTTTAACATAGGAAAAAGAGAAAAACCGGAACTCACCCGCTCTATCCATTTGATACCGTTTGAACAGTTATACGGCACAGATTCGAACCGCTGAGTCACAATTCCACCATAGCTCATAGCGAACTAAAAAATTCAGTAGGACTCGATGAATTCACCAAGAGACAATGTTCGTAACGGCAACCACTATATATCTAGTACCAGTGTCATCAACGACAAAGAGAACAAGAACTGGTTCTGGAATCCTCTAAAAACGCCGTTAGATTGCGTATATGAGAGAAACCCAATGTGTTACAAATACCCGCATTTAATGCGGAAAATGGAGACTTTCCTTGGAAGACAGAGTTATAAAAAATCGCTTCCAAAACTAAAAGATTAGGACTTCTACTGGTGATGAGCTTAGGGTCCGAACTGATTTCTGGAAATTCAACCGATAGACCCAAGTGGGCTGTAAGTTGCCACATCCACCGTAATACGACTCGAAGAGAACGTTAAGAATAAATCTGAGAAGTCTCCAATATAAGGCTCAAAAAAGCACCACTCACGGTTTAACCCATATGAACCTTTTGACAGATTCAGGTATGCGGGCGGGGGGCGGATGAAGGTGGGTGACGGAAAAGCTTCTTCGGAAGGGACAGAGTTATTCGTTATGAGGTCAAGTTACAATGTCGATGTCTAGTCCTCGAACTTCTGTCGGTCTAATCGTTAGACTACAGATATTATCAACTAATACTAAGATTTCAACAAATTCTAACCACCAAAATCAGCTGAAATTTCAGAAGTGATTATCAGATTCTTGGGCAGTACCCGTAATAAACAATCTAATCATCTAGAGCACATCCTGCATTATGTCACGTTTATCGCCTAAGAAATCATAAACAGACAGAGATTTTAATAAACAACGTTCTGAAGACGTGATAGATCTAGGAATGACGAAGGGAAAAGACTAAAACGGATAGTCGTCGAAATTCGCTGAAACTTTGCACAGGAGGGGGGGGGGGTAATTGAGGGCGCTGATTACGAATCTGCTGTCCGTTTTCCACGTGGGTGTTCTCGACCAGTCAAACAGCTACTTGAGTGGTCCGATCAGGATCATCGATTTCGCTGAACTTTGTCTACGGCAGTTATTTGAAGTCCAGAACACGATGGTGAAGTCCATTTTGCGAATGACGGCCGAATACGGTAGTTAGAGGTGAGTATATACCGACCCTACCTGCAGGCTCACCTATAACTACCGTATTCGGCCACCATTTGCAAAACGGACTTCTTCATCGTGTCCAGAACACTAGAGAGCCCCACCAGACAAAGTTTCAGCGGAATCGGTGATCCTGACTAGCCCACCCAAGTAGTCGGTATGGGCGGTCCGAGGCTACCCATGTGAAAAACGGACAGCAGATTCGTGTTCTCGACCCCAAATAACACCCACCGACGAAGTATCGCCGACTGAGAAAAACTCAAGTACTGGTGTACGTTAAGGTGAATAGTGCCCAGGATCGATAAGCATCTTTAATGGACAATAAGAAATAATTAAATGGAAAACTAACAGACGTAAAAGAAAAGACTTAAATCACGAACTATGCTGTGACTGACTTTGTACGGAAAAAGGCTCGAGCTATGTTAAGGTGGTTAAGTGAAGCATGTTAAGGATCTTTAGGTAGAAGCGCCAAAACTCACCAGTTCCAGATCTACACTACTCTTAAGCATTGCAGTACCGGCTAGAGAAACAGAAGCCGTTTCAAGCAGCTAGCATGGGTTCTATGAAAATCGTAAACAGATGATTCATAGGCATATATAACCGCGAATTCGGAAGCCATTATTCGCCGAATTGCCTCGAAAAAGCGCCCGGCATTCAATCAACATCTCCCGATTAAAATGACGCGTGAGATCGAGGGCTTCGTCTGTGCTCACGCACTGTACATTTTGGTGTAAATGAACGGCATACTATTCAACCACGCTACCAGCGCTACGCCTTTTTTGTAAATAATAGAAATTTGAGTTTTATGCTAATACTTTTTCGATAGTATACTCTCTTGGTCACAACGAGGCACTAAAGGTCAGTTACGAGGGATTCTCGTTGTGACGTCGCAGATGGAGCCGTGTTTTTCATATTCATTACGATTATGTTGTGTCGGTGTACTATTTACTTCATTTGTACTTGTTTTTTTTCTTGAATGGTTGCTAAAAACACGTTTTCGTGGAGAGCAAAAGACGACTGTTCTGTAAACAAACGTGAGTCGCGGTCGGTCCTTGCCTAACTCTTCGAATACTTTTTTGTCTTGCTGCTATTCTCTTTTGACATTTTTCCGCCACAATTTCATCTACCAGGATAGAATTTGGTGATGGTAAAAGAACGTGCTATGACCATATAGATAACCTTTGATTCAATCTTGCAATTTTCGAGTTTTACTAAAAATGTTATCGTGTAGAGTGAGGAAGCATTCCATAGTTACTTGCGTCTTGATGTTTTATGCCCTCAAGATCCGGTTACGCTATTCTTTTCCCGTAGACCTTCATGCCTACGCTTTGCGGTTTCTCAGAAAAAAGGCCGCTCGTTGTTGTTGCAGAAGTGGTTGCTGTGTCAGCTTAGATACTCGATCATTTACAGGTGTTAGTTGATGGGTGAATATGGGTGCAATGTATGCAACGAAGAATACTCAGCTATAGAGGAAAGGCGCACCCCTAGGGTTCTGACAGGTTGGTTTCTGATGAGCGTCGTTATCATACGCACATTTTTCTTTTTTAATTGTGATTTTCTAAGGATGTGGTCATACGATTTGCCAAGGATGTGCCCAGTCAATTTGCCGACCTGGCGTATCGAGTATAATTTGTCCATTTGATCGAGTCAGCACACCTATCGTAGGAGGTGAGTTGTTACAAGCTGCCTTATGTTCCCTAGTACCGGGTGGGTATTTTAAGGAGAAGTGCGGAATCTGAAGAAGAACTTCGCACTGTTAGAGCTGATCGAGAGGATTCAACAATCGAGCCCTGGCGGGGTAGGTTGATTAAATTTGATCGATGATCGATTTTTGAAGACCCTTTGTGTGTGCGTTGGCTCCAATACCTACCTTCGAGTTTTCGACTGGATGTTTCAAGTGATATTTTTAAAAGACAACTTAATAAAATTGATGTTTCAAGTGATATTTTCAAAAGACAACTTAATAAAATTGATTTGCCTTGGTTACTTAACATTGAAGATCTCTCTTCCCAATAAGGTCCGTTTGATATCGCTATAGGGTCTTGGCTATGTAATTCTCATCACGCTCGAGTATTCATTCCTAAATGATCAGCCACGGCATGCCCAGATTCCATTATTTTTAATTGTAATTTATTAAAAAAATTAAAATTTCATTAAAAAAAATTAAATTTGTAATTTATTTTTATTATAAACTGTGATTTTATAAACTCTTAACGTTTTTGCTGAAGATCCCTGCTGTGGTATTGCATACTTGATGTATTGTCGATGGATATCGATTCATTCATATGTTCTATATAATATGATATTGTTTCCGAAATATTATTTATTAAATCATTATTTTTCATCTGTGATGGGCTTGGCAATGACTGTAATTGATTTATAAGCTTTATCAACAAAAGTTTGACAGTGATGACGTCCTAGCCATGGGCCAAATAGTGATATCATAAGTAGTGCGTTTTTTATATTGTATTGTTTGTTCGCGTTTTCGTATTGTACGGCGCACGTTAAGTGCATGGTAAATAAATGAATAAATCTACCATCAAGTGCGACGTTTTGAGAGGTAGGTGACTCTGCATCATCTACATTGAAGTTGGACTCTTATTCTCACTAGTTTTTATAATATTAAAGTGCCTTTTCAGATTGATCGGTATGCGCGGGATCGGTTACTCGGCATCGACTGCGACGAAGATCCCTGTCATACTGCAGTGCTTTTTTGTACTGTCTGTGAAAGTCATCTCTGTGAGAAGTGAGTCCTGGTAGTATTTTCTGATAACTTCTTCATTTTTTATTCATATTACTTTGATTTTTCTCAGTAACATTGCGCGAGTTCCTTACTGTATGTGTACGGTACACGCGTTCGTGTACCGATAACAATGCGTTGAAAAACACGAAGAACAGCTTTAAAGACAATTTTACTAGAGAACAGCAACGTTACAAGCTGAGAGAAATAAATGCGCCAAATGATAACGGAAATAAATGGGTGCTGGGATAGAAGAATAAGGTCCACGAAGGGCCAACAGCAGGAAGTGGAGCGTCCACACAGGAAGGGGTCCACGGAGGAATCGAAACTCCAGAATCACCTGAAAATATTCAAACCGCCCTTTCATAGGGGCCTTCCCGCGTTAAAAGGTCACTTTCTCACCAGAGTATTTTGCCTACGGCGGGTTACGCCTCTTTCCCATACTTTCGCAACAACTTTCCCACCAGAACAAGATTAATGACTCATTGGCATTTTGAATCTTACAGTAATCTTCTACCTATAGCGCCCTCCTCTTCAGTGGCACCCTCTCTTCCTGGGCATGGTCCTTCGTGTCCCTACTTAACATATGCAATATTGAACCTTAGTTGTGGGGGAAACAGAAAAGCTTTCCCACATTCATTCCTACCTTTCATTATTGAAGCCGTTCCTACCCATGGTCGTTGTTTTTGCCGTTTTGGTTTGTTGTTGTATGCATTAATATCATCGACAGTGGATTATTATTTATCTTCTCGAATGCTACTGCGCCAAACGAAGTTAGGTGGATCAAACTTCATTTGGCCTTTATCTTATCTTTATTTATCTATTATGTATGTATTTATTTATTTATTTTATTTATTCAGTACGTCAGAAGATGCGGTGAAAAAATATTATTTGTTTCATATGTTGTTCATGTTTATTATATTTATATATTATCTTGTACTATATAGTATTTATCTATTCTTTATCTTCCAAGAGCTGAAGCGATATATTCCAGATGCTCTAACTCCTCCCACGACACGAACGTTCTCTCCAAACATAGACGTATTCCGCTTAGCGAAAAGCCGGCATCGACAGCCAACTGTCGGACTCATAGCTCTTATCCTGTAGAGTTCGTTTGCAAGGTATGTAAAACTCAGGTTCTGCAAACATCGCCGTTTACTTGAGTTGGTGTGGAAGATTCGGAGTCGCTGCACGTTCTATGCGACGTAAATAAATAAATGTTACCGTCTTTTCTAGGAAGAAAGTTGTGTCGAGGAAAACAAACTGATGTGTGTGTTCTGCAGGGACTATGGATTACACAAGGTATTTTTGGTACTTTCTTGTTTTAACCCCTCATTATTTAAGGTGTCAATCATTGTCAGATTTTCGCCGTCTATAGATCGGTTTCAATTTCAATGTTGGTATTATATTGCTTGTTCTGCTTGATGGCATGAATTCAGGGACACGCACATGTGCTCATTGAACGCGAAACGGACGAGCTCCGGGAGAAACTGCAAGAATCGATATCAGAGCTAACCAGGACGTTGTCGAAGATAGATTCCTGGAAACGTCGTTTGCAAAAGTAAGCGATGGTGTCGGCATTTTCATTTTTTCTATCATATTTCTATCTTTGGAGGATTCTGCATGGTTTATGCCCACCCGTAGCTAGTAAGTACATTGGTGCAAAAAGGTAAGGTGAAGGTAAAAGTGCCGGTGTCGATCAGTCCCCTCACTTTGCGCCTCGCATTTGTGTTCAATTCAGAATCGTAGAGGCATGGTGGAAGCGTCCCTGGCTTATACAATGATTTGTGGGGGGCCAGTCGCAATGCTAAGTCAGTGTTTCTACCTTCGCAGACAAATCTGGTACCAATCTAATCTGACCCGGTGGTATGGAAGGTTTGCTTAGCCCGAGCCCGGATCGATCGCTCATCCGTCGATATATCGAACGCTTGACCTCTTACCATGGTACCACTGCGCCTTTGGTGCAAAAAAAGCTTCACAAATCGCCCTGGTGAGAAAGATTTCTTTGGCAATGTCCACACTTCAGGACTGCGACGGAACTGTCGAATCGAGAGCGTGGACCATTCAGTGAGGCTCTAGGCCAGGCTAGTTTTCACTACATTGTTGGCTCGTTTCATCAGTTTCTAGTTGTTATTTTATTCATTGTGTCACTACGAACGCTGAACCTCTGAACTTGCTCCGTTTATCCGTTTCGTCCACAAATTCCATTTTCTTGTAGTTTCCCCTCTGTCTTGCAAATCTAAAAATATACCGAAAATCGTCATACGAAACGCGTCCGGACTTCTGCAGCCGTAGAGGTAGTCGTCGATTCTAAAAATATTAGTGCAGATGTTTAGGTCCGTGCCCATTTTACTCGATTGAGAGAGGCGCTGAATTGCGACGAGGAAACCGCGCTCAACACCCTAACGTCCCATGTGAATTCTAGAATAGCTGCGTTAAATTCACAGATCGATGATATGGACAGTGCTGCTAACCGGGTAAGCCGTTTTCCTTTCTTTTTCTTTCATCTTGTAATCAGCAACTTCCCTCTAGCTGAATTCTACTTCTTCCGAGTTGCAACGGAGTTTGGTGCTGGATCGTACCCAGCTTGTGGAGCGGAAGAACGATCTTCTTAATCTGGCAGATTCCGCCAAGAACGATGCGGTGCGCCCTCCAGGTACCCGGCTTATTCCCAATTTTGCTATGTATGCCTTTTTAAATGAATATTCCTAAAGAGGAGTCCCTGGTGTCGACGCTCATCCCATATTCGATATCTCGTACAAATAAGCTACATCTTGGTCAGTACGAAGATGCTCGGATTGTTCTTCTTGGGTTAGAAGGCGCTGGCAAAACAACGTTGCTTCGATCGTTAATGAAGGCTCCACGTGCTCCGGATATATCGCCCACATATGGGTAAGTTTATTCTTACCAACATTTGACGATACTCTCAAGTTTAGGAAGAAATCGCCTTATGCTTCCAGCTTTACCGTGGATACAGTTCATTACAAAAATTTCCGATTACATCTTTGGGATGTCAGCGGACAAAATCGTGCACAACACATGTGGAAGCATTACCACTCAAATGCTCAAGGTGCGTGGGGATTCTTACTGTCAAATACATATCCGCTACTTGTATAATAAAATAATTTGTATAATTTGAATGCATTATTTTTATATTAAGCAGTTTCAGCTGTTATTTTCGTGGTGGACAGCAGCGCTCATGAGAGGTTTCCCGAAGTGATAAGGGCTGTGGAAGAGGTCATTGAGGATCAACACGTCGATTCGTGCCGGTTCATATTGGTAGTGAACAGAAAAGCGTAGGTTTCCATTTATCTCTCAGGTTTCAGGTTATTTCCGATCAGTTGAGTGTTTGACTACCATTTCAAATGTATTAGTATCACTTCGGACCCGCGTAGTGCAGTAGTTAGAGGCGTTACTGACACCCGCACGGTCGAACGATCGATCTCCGCTAAGGGCAACAAGGCCTTCCATCCTTTCGGGGTGAGTAACTTGGTACGAGACTTGTATAGGAAGGTAAAGACACTGAATTGGTATTGGTGTTGAGCTCGCAAGTCATTCTATAGGCCAAATACGCATTCACCGTGCCTCTTCCGAATGGAACACGAATGCGGCGGCGGGTCCTTAGACGATTGATCAACGCTTATACTTTACCTTCACCTTTACCTTTGCCTTTTTCATGTCGTTCCGTTTCAGTACTGAACACACCGCCCAGCCGTCGGTGTCTTCGTTGCTCAGTTCGGTGTCACGCTTCGGTCAACCGATAAAAGTTCACTACTGCGACGCGGCCAGTGGACGAGGTGTACCTGAATTGCTCGATTATCTGGTGGATTCGCTGGTTCCGAGAAGAGAGTACCTCTGATGTTTCTGAAGAGGCATTGCATTGCTAGTAGCTGATGTTACCCCAGCCGTGTGAGCATAAATTTTATTCTATTATGTCCTTGAGGACGAGATTTCTAAGTATTTATATGCAGATGAGGTCCTTCTAATCGCAGAGTTCATGATTTCGTTCAATTGCTATTATCTTCGTACATGACAGACTCTTGTTTGCAGTGTCTTGTCATATTTATCAATTTAATTATTCAGTTTGTTAGGGATATGTGTACTTAGTGGTATTGGTCAGGTAACTAGATCCTTGCCTTTTCTAAGACTCTTGTTTCTAGCTGAATGCATTCCAGAGGATTTTTTTTCTTCTGAGAGAAAGACTCATTTTGTTCACATGAAATTCATTTGGATGGCATAAAAATCAACGTATTTCAATAAGAAAAGCTGAACGAATATTCTGATGGAGTGAAAATTTCCTTTAGAATGCGAATAATGAAATGCAAAAATCAAGAGAAAAAGTTAAAAATCGGCAGGGACTTGGTTTCATGCATTGTGGAAGTCGAGTTGTGTTGTTGAGCTATTTATTGCTTTTTTGAAAGAGTTCGTGTGATTTAATTGATTTGAATGCTTGTTTTCAACAGGGAGCAGAAATGAATATACAGTAGCGGTCAAAGAGAAATGTCGCTTCTCATTTTTATGCACAAATAGCTCAATCGAAAAGAATCCGATACCAATCGATATTCTTGCGACTCTATTTTGAAATGTATCGAAACATATCGTTGTTGGTATTTCCATGTTTTTTTTTCAAAATATTTTATAGTGATTTTCATATGCATTTTAAACGAAAATATCAATGTGTGACAAACATTTGATTCAGATGGCCGCTAAATAATAGATTTTTCTGAGCAAACATTCTGGTGGTGGAAAACTGGTTACATTTTAGGACCATGTTTGAAACAAAATTCTGGATCTTTTTACTTTTAAACGAAATTACACCAAATTTACCTATATTGTAGAAATAATTTTCTCTTCATTGTGCTCAATTTTGTTTCAAGGCTGGTCTCTCATTTTGTGAGAAAATTCTCTTAAAATTAAGATTGCGTAAACTGCTTTATTCAAATATGTTCAAGAGATATCAGATTTTCTTAGTTCACAGTACATTTATGGTTCTTTCGATACTATATGTACGCTGAAATAAATTGAACTCGTTCATAAAAATATATTGCCTTGACTAACATACGCTGTATACCTGTACAATGTACGGTGGCGGATAATGGACTGCACACAGCAGATTCAGGGCGTCTTATTCTGAACAATAGTTTTTATGAAGGAGTTGAATGTATTTCAGCACATGTTTAGTATAGGTAAAGGTAAAGGTAAAGGTCCCTGAGGAAGCACCGCCACATTCGTGTTGCACTTAAGTCGTAGACGCATAGTGAACTCGTATTTGGCGTATACAATGACCTGCGGGGACCAGCCGCTGAACCGGGTCAGTGTCTTCATCTTCCCAGACAAGTTTGGTAGCAATTTACCCTACCCCGGAAGGATGGAAAGCTTGGTGAACCCGGGCCGGGATCGCTCGACCGTGCGGTTGACAGCAGCGCCTCTTACCGCTGTACTACACGGGCCCTCATGTTTAGTATAAGAATTATAAATTTTCTATTTACTGATAAAACGGAGGTGATTTCTTCTGAAATTTTTGGAATATTCCAGTTTATGCAATCTCAATTTTAGAAATCATTTTGTCATAAAGAATAGAACCAGCCTCGAAATAGAACATGTATTACAAAGACGAAACCTTTTTCTATAAGACGCTTCAGTTTGATACATTTAGTTACTAAGGGTGCAGAGATATAGAATTTTATTTGAAACATGGTCCTAGAAATCGGCCAGTTTTTGAGCACCAAAATGTTTACACAGAAAAAAAAACTATAATTTATCCGGAATCTGAATCAAATATTCGTAGTCTCTTGTGATGACTGGATCATGCTCTATCAGAATATCGTTTCTGATTGTTTTCTCGCTCAACGGATTTCGAAATATTGTTGGTTAAAATATCATGTGAAAGTCACTAAAAATATTTTTAAAAAAATCTGAAATTCGCAACAAGGGTATGTTTTAATGTATGTTCAAGAGGAATTGTCAGAACTATCAATCAGATTCAAACTGGTTTTGATTCGAGCTACCTCCATTTAACAATGTAAGGTGACATGGAGCTACTGTATGTTTTGTCGTCTACAAAGGATTTTGTGATGCTTTCCTTCAGTGAAGGGTGCTATAAAGGTGATTATGTCTGAAATGATTGAATATCTAAGGCGCATAAGAAAAATATTCGCTGAATTCGTTTTTTTCTAATTTGGACGAGCGTAAAGATTTCCACATTTTTATAGATGATTATAGATGGTTTGACAGTTCAAAAAACCGCGTCGGTCCTTGAACGTTTCATATGATGCTTCAAAGGAGGAAGAACAATAATGAAAAACAAACTATCAAAGAATTGCTCGTTTTTCTTGGCTTCATGTTTCTACTGGGCCACTAATCACTTTAGGCTCTGAGAAATCCGTCGAAGCATCAGCCATAAAACTACACTTGCTATCTTGTCTTGCTGTTACATTATGCAAAGATTACTACATCACGCCGAGGTTAGTTTAAAAAAGGTCTGATGATCTCTAGAAGGAAAATATCGGTATCGGCGCTGATCAATCCCATAGGGCGCTGCCGCGTTCGTGTCCCATTCAGAATCGTAGAGGGAAGGTGAATGCGTATTTGGCTTATATTAGGTTGGTGCAAAAGTCTTGCAACACTTTTGCAACATTCTTCAAAATAACAGCAATCTACTGAAACAAAATCTCAGTCAACGATATAATCATCATTCATATATATGACTCTTCCCCATTTTTCGGGCAACTTCTCAGTTCCTCTCCGCCAGAACTCTAGGACCTGTGACGAAAAAAAATTGGCCGACCTCCATTTCCAGTTCGTCTCGGTTGTCGAATTCCATATCTCGAAGGTGTTGCTCTAAGGACCTGAATAAGTGATAATCTGAAAGAGCAAGGTCTGGAGAATAAGGTGTGCGATAGAACTTCCCAGCCTAAATCCTAAATTTTCTCACGAGTCGCTCTTGCAACTTGAGGACGAGCGTGGTCGTGCAAGAGGTAGACTTTTCCCTTTCAGGGCGTTTTTATCGCATGACGGGAAATTCTACCGCAGCTACCGTTCTCTCCTCACCTTGCTGCTTTAGATTATCACTTACTCTGGTTCTTAGAGCAACACCTTCGAGATATGGAGTTCGACCACCGAGATGAACTGGAAATAGAGGTCGGCCAAATTTTTTTCGTCACAGCTGCCGGGGTTCTGGCGGAGAGGAATTGAGAAGTTGCCCGAAAGATGGGGAAGAGTCATATATATGAATGGTGATTATATCGTTGACTGAGAATTCGTTTGAATAAATTGCTGTTATTTTGAAAAGTGTTGCAAGACTTTTGCACCAACCTATTACAATGACTTGCTGGGGCCAGCCGCTATACGAAGTCAGTATCAATACCATCCCAGACAAGTCTGGTACCAACTTACCCTGCCGCGGAAGGATGGAAGGCTTGGCAAGCCCGGGCGACGATCGGTCGCTCGACCGTGCTTGTGACAGTAGCGCCTCTTACCATTATACTTTCGGAATTATACTTTTATTACACTCGTTTTTTTTTGCGGGTTACGGCTATGTATAGTAGAAGACTTCTTGTTGCGGTGGATGCTTACATGCTCACGTGGTCGGTAATAATTATGTAGAGCGTCATACGGTATACACAGTATGTTGAGATGTGCTCGTTCTAAGATTGCAAATTTCTTTAGGTTCTTCAAACAGAAAGTGCACGTTTCAATTGCATTCTCGTACGTGGTGAAATCAGAAATGAGGTGTGTGGGCTGGTGTCGTTCGTCATTTCATGATGTCGGAAATGACTGCCGTACTTTTGTTGGTTTCTTCGAAATTCTGCCGCTTCATTAGAGGAAATCAGCTGGCGGGCTGCAGCAACGGAAAATCGCTGCGGCTGCTGGTGCAGCTGAAATTGGCTACTGCTGGGGTTTCTTGTATGCAGCCGGGAATGAATGTGATCAGAGTGTACTAAGGCGGTCGGCCGATTTAGCTAAAGTGCAGCAGGCTTGTCGGGGCTCTCTGCGGTTCTCAGAACGTCGTCATGCTGCCCGAGTGCGTATTCTGCGAATTCATTAAGTCTAACGCGAACGCCGATTCGACGAATTCATTCCGTCAACACCGCCGCTGCGGCTGCTGTTAGGCCTAACCCGCGATTTTCCTTCCCGGAGCGCAGCCGGTCGTCTCCATGACGACTACCGCGCGGTAGCTGCTGTCCCCTGCTTGCGATCGCGTAACCCCCAATTTTTTTGTTGTTGAGCCCCTCAGAAACAAGTGTGCATTTCCTTTGTAAGTGGTATATTTAGTTACTCTGTTATGACGACATCTTCTGTTATGCCTTTGTAGGCGGTGCGAAGTAGTCAGTAAGGTCATTAAGGCATGTGTTTTCGTCTTGTCTATTTATTTGTCTTGTACATCTGCTGTGCTGCTCTACCGACTAACCTTCAGGACACGGTATATGCAGATGGAGTGGCACAAAGGCTCGCGTGGTGCCGTGGTAAAAGGCGATTCTGATACCATCACGGTCGAGCGATCGATCCCGGTGCGGGCTAAGCAAACTTCCATCACTCCGGGGTAAGGTAAATTGGTACCAGATTTGTCTGGGAGGGTAAGGATACCGACTTGGTATAGCGGCTGGCCTCTGCAATTCATTGTATAAGGCCCTTGTTATACGTTCGCTCACCCCCCCCCCCCCAGCGTAACTCGTCCATTCAGTATCAGACACCGTGAGGCCAGACACGTTTGTACGAATTATCATGGTGACGCTGGCGTGGTGATTTCGTACAGACGTGTCTGGCCCCACGGTGTCTGATACTGAATGGACGAGTTACGCTGGGGGGTGAGCGAACGTGTAACAAGGCCCTAATCCAAAGACGCTTCCACCATGCCTTTACGATTCTGAATTGACGACTGATGATGGTGACTATCACTGAAATGAAGGAAAGAGGCTGCCTTCAAGGTGAATCTATTATTGTTATGAGCAACTACACCGAAGGGAACGATCCTACGAATTCATGAGGAAAACCATTCCACAAGAGAATCACTGATGCAGGAGAAATTGCGTGACGATTCGAAGAAAATACAAACGTGAGTTTTCCTGCATCCGTGATTTGCAGCAGCAAGCTCTACAATTTTACCTTTGAGTTATGGCTTTTTTCTCTAAAACTTGCGCTGATCGTTCAACTTTATGCATCAAACCACCAACGCTATCTGCTCGGAATAGCTTCGCCAGTCCTCAGAACGACACCACCCACTTCCTCATTTCACCATTTCCAGCTACCGAACAGCTTCGCGGCTTAGGCTTATTTTTCCAACTGCACCCTCTACTGAATAATGAATCTCAAGTTCTGAGAGCGAGTTAAGAAAATTATAGGCCACTCCCCCGATTTCAATGCACTCACCGTCTTGGGGTCTCGGATTCAAGAGTGCAACATAGTGGCTTCTCTGAATTAATTTCCCTAGTATTTCCATGGAGGGCGGGATTTTGAAAATCATCCCCGGATAACGTCAGCTGTCCCTAATCTTGCCCTAGTTGCTGAGGTCGCCTCTAATAAGCAGTGTTTGTCCTCGGATCATCCAAGAATTTCTCTTCGCTTATGGTTCGAGTGTGTTTCTGAAATAAGGTGCTCCTAGTTTTGCTAGATGGTCGAGCTGATATGCCTGTCAGTGACCAGCTAGAATGCGCCACGCATTCGATTTCCGTTCGTCGTCGCGGAGTCGTTTGCTTGGCCTCTATATTTTCTTGCATAAGCGAATATTTCTAATGTCATTTATGCTTTCATGCTTACTACTCTGTTAGCTGGTATCCGGCCCCACCTCGCAATGCAGTATTCAGCATACTAGCGCCCACAAATATGAGCCTAGAAAATAAAAGAATGTACAGTTCAGTATCTAGAATAATCCAGAGAAAATGGTAAAAAGCGCTGCTTCCACTCGCATGGTCGAGCAATCGATTCTCACCGAATGTCAAACAAGCCTGCCAACACAAATTGGTACTGAACTTTTCTGGTTGCCACCTCTATTAGTTTCTCATCAGCTTCCTGCTCCGGTCAGTAGTCCAGTTTAGGTTGGTGGTTTTCAAGGAACCTCTGGAATCTCTTTGGATGCTCGATGGTCATTGAATTTTCTCTTATTTTTTCGGAGAATTAGATGCGGTGTTGAGTGGGTAGTTTCTTAGGTTGAACTCGACTTGTTCCAAGCTCTGAAGAAGGCGAGGATGCCGAAACATTAGCCCGAATAAATGGCTATATCAATCTTGGTTTTTGGCTTCAAGTACCAGACTTTCCACACTGACAACAATGCCAAGATTCGTCGAGAGCCGAACGTGGAATGTGCCCCGAGCCAACTGTTCTTAAAAGAGGGAGAGAACCTGGCACTGTTTTCCCTCAAGGAAGCATTTAGCCGGTTTCGTTAATTAGGAGGCCTCATGAAGGACGATGCACTTTCGCCTCGGTCAACCACTTCAGAGCATTCTCTGGAATGCTATCCTTCAAGGGAATGTGCCTTTCTAGTTCCTCGTTTTAAATTGCTCTTCGTTTCCCGTGTAGAGCTGGCTAGCAGGAATCGTTTTCTTCTTTCTTTTTTGTTTTTCCAAGAAACAAGTCTCGCTATCTAATCGGCTAGGCTACTGATATCACTCCGCTTTTTCTCTATTTGGTCTCTATCATATGTAGACTGATGGGACAGATAGTTAATTCATTCACATAGAACATTGATCAGCCAAAAAACTTGCAATAGCACAATTACCTTTCGAACCTTAGGAGAAAACTGAAACTAAAAAATGATTACCATCAATGGCTTCACGCGACCCCGGATGGATGGAAGGCTTGGCTAACACGGGCGGGGATCGATCGCTTGACCGTAGAGTGTCGGAGGCTCCTCTTACCACTGCACCAGGCGCACCCCTGGTTTGCGATTAGCTTTATAATCAGAAGAATTTCGTTGTTTAAAACCCAGCAACAACCTTTTTCTTCCGCGCCAAAAGTAGCAACGCGGTGACGCCATAGTGCAAATTAGTAGAGAATCGGACCAGCTGCAAAAAACGATCGAAAATGAGGTGGGAATTGGTAGGTGACGTCGAAACCAGGTTAGAGCCAGGAAGCATGGTTTAGCTCTGAAGTTAGAGTTGGGAAAATGACGGACTTGGGTAAATAGTTACTTTTCTGACAATGAGGGGGACTATCACAGGTGTTCTCTCAAGCGGTGGTTTTGGCACAGGGATATCCTCCATTGCACAGGAATGCCTTATGTATTTTTGAATCGTTAAATAAACGCTTTCTGAAACCTTCTGAAACTCGTCCGATTGCGGGATCCACAAATCGTGATCAGGCAACCTGTGAAGTTGGACGAATGTTTCCTACCTCAGCAAATTACCCTTTGTTCTCAGAACTTACCAGCACGTTCTCGGTTAGTTGCTAGAGTCATTGCTGGAATCTCCATTCTCTATCAATCGTTGCCTCTACTTCTTCATTTCCTCCTTCTTCTCTTCCGCGTCTGTGTTCTAGAATTACAAAAAGTGAACAACTCGATTAACACTTTTTATCACAATATAAATAGAGATGAGTTATACTTCGGTAGTTTGACGATAAACACCGAATCAATTGGAAAATTGCCTCCCTTTTTACGTTGTTTGCTGGAAAAGAAGGCAGAATTCGTCCTTTTTCCTTCTTTCCTTCCTCATCTTCATTCTTGTTTTTGATTCCCTTTCGACGTCGGCGTAAAAACTGAGCTGTCCGGAATGAATGAATTCTTCTTTCAGCTGCTAATGAGCGAAGAAACCACAAAAAGAGAAGACGATCCGTTTGACTTTATCAAGCCGAACTGGGAGCTCATCGGTCAGTATTTTTTAAAGTAAACCTAACCATGACAGGGGAACGTAGGTGACTTCAGCCAAACTTCGGGCGAGTCAGTGGAAGAGATGCGAATCTCATTATCTGTTTTCTAGGAAATATTTCGTGTCCCACGAGCAATGCTGGTCACCATTTTCAGATAGTCCTTTTCTTGCTTAATTTGTTCAAGAAATTTCTGGGGCACTAAATAGATGTCTGATGAGGGCGTCTATGAAATTTTAATACCCTGAAAAGCAAGATTCGTGGGGTGGTTCTTCCATCCGTTATATGTACATACTTTTCAGATACCATTAGATGTTTTTCTGGAAGAACTCGTGAGTGCGCAGAACAGCAATCCTAGGAAAAAGAGAAAACTCAATCGGAACCTTTTCTCAGAACTCACTCAATTCTGGACTTGTCATTGCTCGTTGACTGAATTCTGCCTGATTGGAAACTCGCCTACTATCGGAAGTGTTCCGGAGCAATGCTTCTGAGTGGAAAACCTTTTTGTGGAACTGTGCCGTGGCCCTTAAATTTTGACAGTTTAAGAACGAGAGATTCAACAACGTCTTTCTTCGTTCCTTTTCTTGTAGCGAGCTTTTTTCGGATGAAGTGGCGCTCGAGAAACATCGTAAACAGCTTCCATCGGCTTTAAACGTTCATCTCCTATAGTCTACTGAGACACTCCATCAGAGTGCATTTTATGAAATTGTAACGGTGCAAATTTGCACAAAATATCATATACCTCAAAGGATTACTGTGAAATGATGAGAAAGAAATGAAGCGAAAAGAATAAGTTAGAGTTGGAGTTAGTTAATAAGGGTCCACCTTACAATTACAGCTGAAAAATAGATATAGATAAGTCTTCGTCGATCCAGTCTAAACCTCAAAATCTTCTGTCTTTTTGCTGCTAAATGATGATTCCAAAGAGAGATGTTAATTGACTGGGCTTATTCAGTGAGTGTCAAATATTTCTATCGTTTGGCGCGTTTCACCTTGGTCAAAGCCTTAGGAACCCAGTGAATGTAGAATTATATTTGTTTGTCTCTTCATTTATTCATTGCAATCTGCCAAATTTCTTTACTATTGTTTTTTTTTTTCAAGACGAAGTGTCGATTCCGTTGTTGGAAAGCGGTTTGGCCCGATTCTCCACTCTTCAAGCGGTGCTGCCGTCGATGCTCACATTCGATGCCACGTCCGAGGAAGCATCTCAACGGAGCCCAAAACTTCTGCGTATTTCACAACTTGAAATTGAGTACCTGTTGGTCAGTCCTGTTATTGTTTTGTATTAAATTTGTTGCCTTGGTTAAGAGGCGCCACTGACACCTGCACTGTCGAGCGATCGATCCTTTCCCGGGTTAACCAAGCCCTCATCTCTCCGGGGTCAGGTGAATTGGTGCCAGACTTGTCTGAGAAGGCAAAGTCACGAAGACACTGACTTGGCATAGCGACTGGCTACTGCAAGTCATTGCATAGGCGAAATACGTATTGACCAAGCTTCTACAATTCTGAATAGAACACGAATGCATGGCGTGTTCTTAGTTGGATGATTATCAATTGATTACTCCACTTTACCATTTCCACTTTTTGCGTTAGTGCACTTGTGGGTTTATCAACCCACAAAATTGGGCCGTCTCTAACCAAATAGAAAGTCTTAAAGAAGTTGGACAGTGACAAAGGTGAACTAACATTGTAGCTTGATCAAATACACAGAAAGAAAAGAAAGGGAAAATAATGATGATGAAGAAAAAAATCGATCACCTGATCGGGCAGGTGTCAGTAGCTCCTCGTGCCTTACACATCTGCGGTTTGGGAGGACCCTTACCCAGTCACATCGGTATCCGCAACCTTATGACGCTGCAGGATCACTCCTAGCAAGAAAAGAGGAGAAAATGCAGGAATTGTGAAGAAAACAGTTGGAATGGGGTTTCTCAAGCCATATTAATGAGTGTGGCAAGGTGGTAGGTAAAGTCTATGAGTCCTAAATCCAAGAATTACACCATTGTCGAGAGGCATGTTTATCTGCAACAAAATCTCGAAATGAACAGAATATCGAATATCTAATTTATAAGAAAGAAGTGAAACATAAAGAACAATATGTCAGTTAAGTAGCGACAGCTGGAACAGTGCAAGAGCAGATTGCACTTTTGCTGCTGTCGCTTCCGCTTCCTGTATCATTTCTTAATGACACTTGCAAACCAAAGCTGCGAATGTGACTGAACTGAGCATGCTAGTTATCAGCGAGCAAGTATTTTATTTCCATGATCGACTGTCGTTGTCTCTTGGCATGTCGAATATAGTTGCTCGTGATAGATTGAGAGAAGCCGAATAGCCAAGATGGTACAAGTTTATTTGGCTAACGTTTCGGCGAGTCCGCCTTGGTCAGAGCCTGGAAGAGAAAAGAGGAGTTTGTGAGATCATTCGCTCAAGACCAATTTCAAGTTTCAGCGGTGAATCAGAAGGCACCAAGAGAGAAAGACGAATCGCGGATAGGGTAAACACAACTAGACCTGGGCAGGTGGAACACCAATGCAAATCACAAGTCACCGGCAAGACATAAGGTAATGTGGCCATCCTAACGAGCCTCTGGCCGACTGTCCTTCGGGTCAAGCCCGCACAGGTCAGCGAATGCTGCCAGCTCCTGTGTCACCTCCACGCGTTCTTCCTTCCTATTGATCGTGGGGTTTCTCACGGCAATCCACAGCGCTTCGAGGGTCTTCCGCGCCGAGATCTCGGATTCGCATGACAGTATCGCTACCGCCACCTCCACCATCGCGCCATCGTAACACCGCAACCGATGCTCACCCAGCGGCTCCGATATATCGCACCTACGCAGCGAGCCCAAATGCTCTTTAACGCGCTCCTAAAAGGGTCTATCCGTCTCTCCAATATACTCCCCGATGCACTGGCGAGTCCTACAGACAGAATCGTATAACCGATTCCTCACGAGCCGTGCTTTGAGGTTGGAGGGCGGCACTTCGACTACACGGATCGTGTTATCAAGACCAGCCTTGCGAACGCAGTTTCGCATCTCAGTACCGACTTCGTCTGAGACGAAGAGCACCTTGAAAACGATTCTGCTATCGTTCAGCTGCTATTTTCATTTCCTCGCTCAATCGGGGCAATCTTCCATCCTTCCGGGGTCGAATGTATTCGTACCAGACTCACCAGGAAAGATAGAGACGCCGACTTGGTATTGCGCCTGCCCGCGCAAGTCATTGTATAGGCCGAATACGCATTCAACATGTCTCTGCGATTCTGAATGGAACGCGAATACGTGGCGCGTCCTCAGGGCAATGATCAACGTCGACCCCTTTATCTTTAGCTGTATCCTTGACCGAAATTTGACTTTCCAGGAGACTTCTCTTCTTTTTTTAAATGAGCGGACATAGGTGGGGAAAGTTTGAGAATATTGTGAAGTACTGGTAAGGTAAATAAAGATCTCGGAGGTACGTCTTCCAGCATTAGAAGGAACGGAAATCCCTGAAGTGTGGGTTCGACTCCCGTCTGGGTACCAATTTCTGCTAACTACCTACCAGCAGCAAAATGAATATAATTTTTCTTCAATTAGGGGCTGGTATTATATAACCTCTTTTGGTTGGCAGTTACCGGATATTAAGCCGAATATTGTTCCATATTGGGAGAATGCTGAGACCATTGTAATTTCAATTTCACCTTACTATGAGTCAAAAATCAAAAAAATTAGCTAAAATAAGAAATGCAATTTACATTTTAGAAGTCGCAGAGCCAGCTGGTCGAGCAGATTAAAAAATTGGAATGTGAACTGTTGTTGAAGAAGAAGGAGGTCAAACAACTCAAGGCAACGGTTTGTGGTGAGGACACTCCGCTTTTCAAGGTGAGTACCGACGGCAGGTATCTTGAAGACGATTTATACTCGACCGCGCCGCAGCTGGGCGGGCTTCAGGTTAATACTGCACCTTTCACAAGCCTGGCATTCTTATTTTTTCTAGAGGATCATTCTCATCTGTGGAAAGGTGTCAAGGGTTCTGTCACCGTTGAAGGTCTCCAGAAATTGCTAGTTTACAGCGCTGTTTTGCTGCCTAGTATAAACGGACTCGGTGTTTAGCTCTTCCGAGAACTATCGGGCTCTAGTTTTTCTACTTTTAGAGAACGTGTTTTTTGGGTAATTGGAATCCCTATAGGAAGTATTCGAATAACTATTCGAAGAGACCGTTGGAGTGTGATTTTCCTATGAACTAGGAAAATTTCAAGGAAAAAGACGCGCTCAAGAGCATTTCAGCGATTTTTCACTGCTGTTTTCAGTGTTCTCCATGCGGAAAAGTGTTTGTCAATCAGGAATTTCTGGCCAGTCACCTGAAACGACGTCACAGCAACGTGAAGAACGAGAATGTCGG
The DNA here is from genome assembly GCA_030553155.1 of Nippostrongylus brasiliensis. Lineage (NCBI taxonomy): Eukaryota > Metazoa > Nematoda > Chromadorea > Rhabditida > Heligmosomidae > Nippostrongylus > Nippostrongylus brasiliensis. The sequence goes on along the minus strand of CP130733.1, from coordinate 13,993,738 downwards.
AAACCCAATGTGATTTCCCTGATGGCAGCTGTTTCTCTTGGAAATACGGCTTGGGACGAGAAATATTTCGCATCTATTATAAATCAGCCACTGTAAAATGTGCAACTCAAATGTGCAACGCCGTTTACCATGGCGACTCTACGACATAGTTCTTGTAGCTATATAGGGTAGTTGAATCAAGGTTTTCGAGGAAATTCCGCTGAGAATGCCACTTCTATCAGAGCAGAACAAGAGGGACTTCCTGTACAACGAAGAGGAAGACTAATTTAGTCTCGGTTATTTTTATTATTTCCTATCCAATAAGTACTTATCAAATAGGCTAAGCAAAGTCTAGGATAAGTAAAGAGGCGGAATCAAATCGTAGAAAGTTTTCTCATTTCTGGTTCGAGTCATCTCATTGAATGTTGTCATCGATGATCTCGTACCGGACGTGTCCTCTGATCAAAAGCCGAAAAAGCCGGCAAAAACCGCTCCACAGCGGCTATTTCGGATAACTTTCTTATAATTCAACTATTTGTTAAATTAGGCCTAGATTTGAGCTCAGCAGCTCGAGCTCTATCGTTTGGTGTATAAATTACCCACACCTGAGAATTTTTACAAAATATCGAGTTTTTCGGTTCTGTATTTCCAATAATTTCCTCAGTTTCCGTTCCTTAAAGCGCATTAGAGACAAAATGGACAACAGCCCTGGTGGGACTAAGAGCCCCTCCAGACGCTACTGCGGCAATAAACCAGATATTTAGAACTTTGTTGAAAATATGGATGGTTTTTGCCCTCAAACTTAGAAACGGATGTCAGAGTCATGATCAGCGCTCTCGATAACTTCTTAAAGCGAATTCTCAGCGAAAAATAATTTGATCGAGGTCAGATCCGATTTTGGAGTGACATACTGCGCTGCTGCAGCAGCAAAGTGTGAAGGGGTCTTAGGCTGGCCGCCCTGAGGCTCTGATGTCTTTTATGAGAATGGCTTCATCAATCGGGACTGTTCGTGAACCTTGATTTATAATTAATAATTCTATATGGAAATAATATGAGATCTGTCATGGTGCACCCTTTATTCGGCATTCATCACTTCATCATGTCATTTTCAATCCGTTGTGTTTGAACCGCGAGTTGTATTTGATCTCATTTGTATGTAACATGTACAAGCAACAAGATACTGGTAACAATAAATATCACCGATGTTATAAACGAGTATGCTCAGAGTAAAATACGAGAAGACCTTGATGAAACGTGCATCTTTTAACCCACGTCGTATTTCAGGTATTAGTTTACCTTCACGGGTGGGTCCGATGAGTCTTCTCTGAGTGTACATTCCGCTTCTGAAGCCAGAAAAAAATGTAGTGGAAGGAACTAGAAATGTGGAACTTGTTGTTGAGTGGCCACGACAAAATGCATGCATTCAACCCACAACAACACCTTGGAAATCCTACAAAAATATGATAGAAAACGTTTCTGCACCAGCAAATCCGAAGGAGACCCAGCCTAGTCGGCTCTAGTTTGACACATGCCATTGATTTTCCTCGAACTGTTCTACATACACCTTTCGAAGATCTAACCAAATATCGGGTAGCCGTCGTCAGGGATTCATGATTGGCGTACCCGAAATCTATCCGAATTGAAGTTTATGACTTACATACGCATATTATCCATAGCGGAAGTGGGAGAAATCAACAGGTGAGGCGTCGATTTCTGCTTTAACTTGAAGACACTGCCCACAGTGGGCCCATAGAGCCAACATACATAGATGTCACTGGGAACTGTCCTCCATTTAACACTACATCTACTTCTAGCATACTTGATAGCAAAGGCGAAAGGCAAAGGTGTCGGTGTCGGTCAGTCCCGAAAGACGCACCTCGTATTCGCGTTAGATTCAGAATCGTAGAGGCACGGTGAACGCGTATTTGGCCCATACAACGACTTGCGGGGACCTACCGCTATACCAAGTCAGTGTCTCTATCTTCCCAGACAAGGCTGCTACCAAATGCCCGAACCTAGAGGAATGGCTTGGCTAGCCGGTCGGGATCGATCGTTCGACCGTGTGGGTGACAGTAGCGCCTCTTACCGCTGTACCATGCGGGCCCACGCTATAGTAACCCAGTAATGAACCTAGAGCGCCACCATTGTCACCTCAACTGGCTCAATGGCAAATCCGGCTTACCGGCTTGGATGAGGGTTGGACGTAAAGCTTTCTGGCTTAACACGCTGACGACAGTGTGGCGTTATGCCACGCCACGCTCAAGCGGCTGCGTGGAACCGTGTGGCATTATGCCACGCCACGGTCTTGTATTGTATTTTATCGATACATTTCAGGATTTCGGAGAATATTTTTGTGCCACTTTTTAGCACACCTCTGCACATTGTTATAGGAAGCGTGGTCCATGAGAATGATTCTTAGCTTATGCACCAGTTTTCTTTACAAATAAAACAAATATTGGTTATCGCAAGAAACAGATAAATGCAAACAAATACTGGTTACTGATGCTAGGGGAGCGCAAATGACCGGCACAGTTGGAGGAGTAAGGCTGTCACCTTAGTAGTGTAGTGTATAATTAACCTCATATAGACGCAAGATGCTGATTCAAAACCCGCTTGAACAGTGATGTCCGCGATGAACCTAACACCATTATTACAATATCCTCTGTTGCATTATGAGGACATCTCATTTGAATTTGGTAGAGGCAAGTTGTGGCATGGTTCAAATAGACCAATTCATTGTGGACACCTTAATAGTTTCAATGATTTTCAGAATGACATCAAGATGTCACGGGGACAATGTTACCCTACGAGCATGGATATGGATTATCGTCGAGAATCGAAACCGGTCCGACGACGAACCCCGTTCCCATGTGGGTCGAATCGAACCTGGCGGTCAGTTCGGCGACGTCGAAGCGATGCGGGCGAAATTCGTCGCGCGACTTCTCGTCGCCGTCGCGATCGTCGTCCCTTCCGTGTACCTGATTTTCCTTTCAGGTGAGTTTGGAATTCTCCCCGGTTCTTCTTTACTTATTCAGCTACGCTATGATCCATAGCTGCACTCCAATTGGAAGGAAATGCTTTGTAAGTCAACGCGGTAAAGGATTTATTTGGCTGACTTATATGTACGTTCTCTTGTCCACCCTGCACCTTTGATTGCTTTAATCCTGTATAATTTCTTCAATCACTACACTACCGAGACGACGGCTCTACTCCCCAACTGGTCATTTACGCTCCCCTAACACCTTCCCTAAGGCAGAAAGCTTTACGTCCACCCCTCATCTAAGCCGGATTTGGCATTGAGCCAGTTGAGCTAAGAGCATTGTTATTATGGTGACGTTCTAGCTTCATTACCGCGTTTTTATGGGTTACTATCAAGCATGGGCCCGCGTGGTGCAGTAGTAAGAGGCGCTACTGTCACCCGCACGGTCGAGCGATCGATCCCTGTCCTCTTTCCCACACGCCCGTGGCCTTTCCGAACTATTTTTCATCACTTTCTTCCTTTTTTCAATACTTTCGATGTAACTCATAAACTGATCAAATTATTCGAGACATTTTTTAGTTTATCCGATATTTTACTATCATTACTATTATCCAAATCCAATAGTCACATGCTATATGAGTGTTTTCGTTTGTTTGAATTTTGTTGATTGGATAACCATGAATACATAAACCTTGTTGCAGTTCAAAATACAGACACCAAGGAGGCTGTGAGATATACAACGACGACGAAGAGGCAGTCGCAGTTGATCCAAAAGGCAGTATTTCTACGCTATGGTGACACTGATGCAATTACAATCTTCTCCGCCTACAGGCATGCCGATGGTGTCAATGTGATACTCGCTTCTTATGGATACTACATGTGAGCAAGAAATTCAATTGAAAATATATCTTTTCAATTAAATGTAAAGGTAAAAGGCACTGATCAGTCCCGTAAGAACGAGTCGCTGCATTCATGTTCCATACATTCGTAGAGACACGGTGAATGGGTATTTGGCGTATACGATGACTTGCGAGGGGAGGTCGCTATACCAAGTCAGTGTCTTTACCTTCGCAGGCGAGTCTGGTACCAATTAATCTGATCCCGGAACGATGGAAGGCTTGGTTAGCCCGGGCGAGAATCAATCGCTTGACCGTGCGGGTAGCACTAGCGCCTCTTACCGCTACACCATATAACTTTGTTCAGGCGTCAGCTTCACTGTCGGCTGTTCGATGCCGATTTGAAGGAGATCCTCCCATCAGCTGAGGCACTCGTTTTTCCCGAGTTCACCGTACACTGTCCGGCCTCCAATAAGGCCAAATTCGTCGCTTTGACGCTCAACGATGACGATCACGTCGATCAACGGGACATGCACCAAATCGACACCGCAAACGACGGTATTTTTAATCTAATTCTAGAATTCCTGTGATATTTAAGTTGTTTGATTTAGATAGTCGGTCTTTCTTCAGTGTTTGCTTGGCTCCGCTTTGGGGAGACTCGCCGAAATGGTTGATGTTGGCAGAATTCGTAGAGTACTATAGATTACAGGTATGTCCGTAGTTTTTCACTGAGAATCTTATATCTAAGGCAAGCTGGGCGCACCTGTAAGAGGCGCTGCTTCCACTCGAGCGCTCGAGCGATCAGTCCTCTCTCAGACAAACCAAGACTTCCATCTCTTCGCGTTTGGGTAATTTGGTACTAGACTTGACCAAGATGCGAAGACTGACTTGTAAGAATACGTTGAAGATACGCGTTCGTCGTCGCTCTACGATTTCGAATGAGAAACGCAAGCATGGCGCATCCTTAGGGGACTTCTTTCCTTTGCCTTATGCGTATTTTGCCTATACAACGACTTGCTAGGGCGAGGGTCTATACCAGGTCAGTGTCTGCCTTCATAGACAAGTCTGGTTCCAATTTACTCGATCACTGAGGGATGGAAGGCTTGATTAGCCTTGGCGAAGATCGATCGCTCCATCTCGCGAGTGAGAGTGGCGCCTTTTACCACTGCACCGTTGTGTAATCTTATTTATGTCATTTACCATGTTTTGTAGGGCGTCGAGAAATTCTACGTCTACAAGCAAAACGCTGACAACTTAACCGAGGCATTACTGGAGGACTACGTCTCGAATGGTGTGGTAGAAGTGGTGGATGTGCCCGATACGACAAACTGTCTGAAACGGCACCGATGTCGTCACGAAGTTCAACTTCAGGTGGGTTTAAGTTGACACATATCATCAGTCGATCAGGACACCGGTCAGGAAATCAGTTCAGGACTGTGTGTATCGATTACGAGGACGAACTGAATGGGTAGCCACGGTCGATCTGGACGAACGGATCTTTATCAGCAATGGTACATCGATCAAGGATTATATCGGGTGAGTCATCCTGGCACTCTGCGGCCGATGCGGTTTGCTTAACCGCCAAATTTCTTATAAGGAATTCATCTGCTCAAACTTTTATGGTGATTTTCTGCGAATTATTCCGACTTATGGGGTCCGCGTGGTACAGTGGTAAGAAGCGCTACTATCACTCGCACAGTGGAGCGATCGATCCCAGGCTAACCAAACCTTCCATACCACCGGGGTCGGGTAAATTGGTATGAGGCTTCTCTGAGAAGGTAAAAACACTGATTTGGTACAGCCGCTTGTCTTCGCAAGTAATTGTATAGGCTAAATACACATTCACCATGCCTCTACGATTCTGAATTGAACATCCTTAGCGAACGTCCTTAGCGGACTAATCAACGGCGCCACCTTTATATTTTACCTTTTTATTCAGAGTCATAGATAAAACCGCACTATACACAGGCGAAACCCAACAGGTGTCGTACACACTTACGGTACTTTTCCGATTTTTAGTGTGTGAGAGGATGTCTGACATGCCCGACAGCTCTCCGCAACCACCTTCTCTTATGTACCTATACCCAGGTAATGCGCTCGACGAATCACTCTTGGGTGGTTTCTTACAGAACGTGTTGGGTGTTCCAATGAAGGTCATCTGCAGCTATGTAAATTCGATGAGCTAGTCGACTGTCGACTTTCCATACCGATAAGTTCCCTCACAAACGAAGTTGCACAGCAGAACCCTCCAAGAAAAGCAGCAACAGACACACGAATGGAAAACATTGATTGATTGCTCAGTGAATAGTGCTATGAAAGCTATGAAAAAAAGCTACGAAATCCTCGATTTTATATTATTGGGTGATTTTCTACAGATTTTCTCCGGGGATGGTCACGATCAGCCTCAACTACCAAAATTTGGGACCGAAGCATCTGATCAGAACTTCGGCGGCCGATAGGCTGCTTAGTGTCTGGTAGGGAATAAAGTCCAAACATTTCAGATCAATCACATCAGAGGAGATCGGAGAGCTGCGGTTTCGCTGTCGATGGGTGCTACGAATGCGCGAAACTGCTGTAAACCCAGCAGAATGGCGACTGTACGGCTCACCGATTCCGATGGCTGAATGGCACAACACCAGTCACGTCGCACCGTTGAACCACACCACCAAAAGTATCGTGCGACCTACGAAGGTAACGAGGTCATTCCCACCTAGGAAAAATCGAAGTATTATGTAAGGAAACAGAAGAGTATGTCGTGTAAGAAAGAGGAAGATACTCTGCTTCGCTTCTCGAATCCTATACTGGAAAATGAGCGCAGGAACATTCCTCCAAGGCTCATCTAGAGGGGAATGAGTGCGTAGAGAATGAAGAAATGAAAAGAGAAAAAGGTACTGGTAAGCACGCTGATTTCGCTTAGTTGGAACAACATTGTAGATTTGAAGGAAAAATTAATGGTGAATCGGTACCACTACACTTCATTCTTTGCACTTCCTTACATGGACTTTACTCGTAGCCCTGCCTGAGCAGCGAATGGGCAGTTCGGCAGTTTGATCACCTTTCCGCCGGAAACCCTTGATAAAGCCCATTCTGATAGGTTTCATCCTTTTCATTCAAACTACACCTCAGACACCCGCCTTCCTGCCCAGAGGTTCATTATGCTCCAGAATAAAGCCCGCATATTTCAGATTGCGCGCCATGAATCTTTTTAGCGGGTCCATTTGTGAAGTAATAGCGGGTTAGTCCTCACCCTGCTCTTCACAGCTTGATCCAGGCTTCATCCAAATTAGTTTTACGATCATTACTTCTAATGGTGACCAAAAACTGCAACACCTACCTTTCAAGGCAGAGTCCTAGCAGAAAGAACCAGTCAGCTTTTAAAGAATTATCGCCTACCCAGAACCTTAGCAGGGAGAACCAGTGAGTTTTCGAAAAAATTGCCGACTACCCAGAACCTTAGGGAATTGACGCAGTGAAAACGGAATTTGTTGTTAGAAACTGCCAATGTCAATAGTAGATGGAAGGGTAGTAGGTTACAGGTGATAGTCTAGCGGAAAGTGCATCCATTTCCAGTTCTTCTCCAACCTAACACTTTGAAGTTGTTTTCCAACCGCTTTCTTAGATACACGTTTTCAATTTTCCCCTATTTCCTACCTACATTGCCTTTCCTTAAGGTGGAAAGCATGGGCGTCCATCAAGTTATTCGCTTCTCTCCCGGTGCCTCCGTCTTACTCGTCTCACCAGAAGACGCCGTTGTTAGGTTCGTTCGTGTATTAATTGTAGAACGAATTCCTTCGTGGTTGATGAGACTTTTTAGGCACTATCGGAACGTTGCCGGTTGGACATTCTTCCTGAAAGAAGCTGAGACGTTTGGCTCGTTTGAGCTCACCAACATCGCCTCCAATCTCTTGGAAACGCTTCAAAATCGGGTTGATAAACTAATAAGTCGCCTTTTTGAATAAACTATTAGGTTGGTGCAAAAGTTTCCGGAATTTTCGGAGTTCTTCGGGATTTTTTCATTTAACTGCGGAATGCAAAAACTTTCCGGTTTCATGTTTTGCATATATATATAGCACATCGATGTTGAAATTTACCACTAACTATTTTGCCTGCTCGAACGGTATTACCAGTAATTATGCCACGTTTTCCTCAGCTGTCACGCGACCAAATTCGCACCTGTCTACTTTACGACTACAAATCTGGAATGAAACCTTCAGATTCATATCGTCGCATGGTGCATTCGTTTGGTGAAGGTGTTGTGTCCATGAGCACGGTCCACGATTGGTTCAAGAAATTCAAAGCTGGGCACTACGAAGTCGAAGACAAGGAGCGATCAGGAAGGCCGTCGGTGCTGAACAACGACGAGCTCCGCGAGCAGGTGGAAGGTGATCCATGCCAAACCGCACGAGAGATGAGCAGCAAGCTTGGGTGCCACCATTCGACTGTCGTTCGTCACTTGGCTGAGATTGGAAAGGTTTCCAAACGAAATGTTTGGGTCCCTCACTCCTTGAGTGAGCGCGACAAAATTCGCCGCATGGAAACCTGCACTGAGCTGCTGTCTAGAAGGCGTACTTTTGCTTGGCTTGACGATATTGTTACTGGAGACGAAAAGTGGTGTCTGTATGTTAATGTATCGCGTAAACGATCGTGGACGGACGTTGGGCAAGTGGGAGAAACAATGCCGAAACCAGAAAAGCATGAACACAAGGTGATGCTCTCCGTTTTCTGGGACGTTCGCGGACCAATTTACTGGGAGTTGCTCCCACAGCAAACCACGGTGACTGCGGAGGTCTACTGCACACAACTGGAGAATTTGGCTGATGCCGTACGAATTAAGCGCCCAGGAAAGGCCGTTGTTCGCTTTCTTCATGACAACGCTCGGCCACACGTCTCTAAGATGACTCGCCAAAAAGTGTTGGACCTGGGCTGGGAAATTCTTCCTCATCCACCATATAGCCCAGACCTTGCCCCTTCGGACTACCACTTATTCCGTTCGATGCAGCACTTTCTAGATGGAAAACAATTTTCTAATGATGAGGAGGTGAAAGTGGCCCTTGAAGAGTACTTTGGCTCAAAGCAGCCAGAGTTCTACGCATCTGGAATTCACGATCTACCCAATCGATGGCGAAAGGTCCTCGAATGTGATGGAAATTATTTTGTTGAATGAGCTCCATTTGTTTTTGAAATAAACATTTTTGATTGAAAATCGTGAAAATTCCGGAAACTTTTGCACCAACCTAATACTACCACTGATATCGAATAGAATAAAAAGATAACATGCTGTGTACAGGAGTTCGATGTCCTGTGTGACCAGTACTTTTGCGCTCAAACGATGCTCCACCTTAAACCTTTTATAACAATCTCGAAAACAAATTAACACTATAAAACACGACCTTCTGAATGCAATTCCAATTCAAAACTATGAAAATGTAACAATATGGACGTACATCAACAACAACAATAACTGTAACAAACCATAAAAACAACAACTGGCAACGACAGCCTATAAGTAAGAGCTGCTTAAACAAATCCTTCACAGATATTCTCACCAAATTTACTTTGAAGCAATCGAACAACACGGTCGCATTGCCCTTCAACGTTCCGGTTTTCATCTGAAACAAAGTTGTGTGCGCATAGAACAATAAATACATAAATTTACTTATTTTATTTATTAATTTATCGTTACATCCTTAAACATGGATGTGCTACTGAATAGGGAAAGTGTTTTAGTTGAACAAAATAAATAAATTATGCATCGAGACCGTGTAATCTGAACATAATCTTGAGGAATTAGGGTTGCATCAGTTAATCAGCAAGGTATATTCGGTTAACGCGATCACGGTTCATCAGTATTGCCCACATTATCACATTCTTTGGAACAGCAATAGGTGAAAAATGCCGAGGGGAGGAAAACGTCACCTACAGGTGTTTTTCTCATAAAGCTGTTAAAAACACCTTAAGACTTATTCTAAATAAACTTTTGACCAGATGGTTCTAACTAAAAATTACCAGACATTACGAACTGGAGATATCGAGCTTGCTTCTAAAAAATAAAAGCGCATACTAATGATCTAGGAACTTTGTACTGGATTTTCCATTATGCACTAGGGGCACAATACAGGGTGTCTCAAAAAAATGTACCTCCTGTTTGAAATGCCATAACTTTGGCGAATGTGAACGAATAGAAACGAGTCATAGCTTGAATGAAAGCTAAGAAAAAAGAAAATTTTATGGTATGTGTTTGGTGAAGATTGCGCCATGTACTCGACCGAAGCCCCGGATTTCGTACCTGATTGATAGTGCATGGGTTATATGCTTGTTCTATTTTGATCCTAAACAGGTGGTATGGCTGCTATGAGTTACTCCTAAGGCAATAAACATATCTACTTGCCGCGCTTTTGGTTAATCATGGAACGACATCAATATCGATCAATAATTGTAACCACTGTTTGAAAAGCTAAAACTCTTCCAACAGTGATGCAATCATAAGAAAAGAATTAAGAGGAATGTAAAATGTATGAATCATAAAGATTGCGCCATGTATCCGTCCGAAACGTCGGATTGTAGAAGTGATTGAAAGTTCACGGATAACATGCTTGTTCTGCTTTGGTCGCAAACAGGTCATATCGTTGCGTTACACTTGGGGCAGCTTTTGATCTGAATAAAAAAACATTGTCGTATTGTGCAAGTGCATCTCAAAGAGCATGTTAAAGTTGTTATGTCTCGATGTTTTTATGATTACTGCATCATGAGAAACGCGAATCAGCGATATCACCTCTTGGTGACCAAAGTGGAGCAAGCATGATATTCGTGAACTTTCAATCAGGTCTAGAACCCGACGATTCGGGCAGGTGCATGGCGCAATCTCCATGGTTCATACATTTTACAGCCCTCTGAATTCTTTTACCATGACTGCATCACGGTTGGAAGAGTTTTAGCTTCTCAAACAGTGGTTACAGTTATTGACCGATATTGATGTTGTTCTGTGGTTAACTAAAAGCCGCGGCAAGAAGATATGTTCATTGCCTCAGGAGAGAGGAATATAATTGCAGGACAGGACATATTGTGCACTGGCGTCATGTTAGGCGCGATTGGTGCCACTGCGCGTCATGTTAGGCGCCATTGGTGCAATCACTCCCCATTGACTGCCTGACTGGCAATGGACTGGGAGCGGCCCGTCATAAGGGATCCGAGAGAGTTTCCCAGGCGGTGCAGATGGGTAAGTGGCAGTGATGGCTGTTATCGTAGGATAGTTCAGGGTTCGGATCCTTTCGCAGTCAATAGTTTTGCAATGCTTAGGATGACTCACCCACCCCGGAACTCCTCCCCTAGCCCGACCGCGTGGCGAAGCCACGCGGTCTCGGTCACTCCTCTCTGTGCACACTATTTCGTCGCCAATGGAATACGTTTAGCGCGCGCTAGTTGAGTGGGGCGCGGAATGTGCGCTCCAGTGACAATAACGCGCACCAATTACGCCTATGCTGACGGTAACCGATATGTCTCGTCCTGCAATTATAGTCGTGTCCTCAGGAGTGACTGGTAACAGCAATATCACCTCTTTACGACCAAAGTAGAGCAAGCGTATAACCCATGGGCTATCAATCAGGTCCGAAATCTGAAGCCTCGGTAGAGTTAGTGGCGCAATCCTCACCAAACACATACCATGAAATTTTCTTTTTTCTTAGCTTTCATTCAAGCTATGACTCGTTTCTATTGGTTCACATTCGCCAAAGTTATGGCATTTCAAACAGGAGGTACATTTTTTTGAGACACCCTGTATATACGAATACAGAGCAGACAACGGTAACAACAAATCAGATAAATGAGATAGTGATACAAAATTAATAAATATAAATAAATATTTAACATAGCAAATATAAAATTAAACTTACCTTCGAGAAGCTCGCTCAGGAATGGCATGATCGTTGGCAGATGCGGCGCGACACCGTCTCCTACCTTATCCACAATTGCCTCAAGTATTAACAGAGCCCGATAGCGAATCTAAAACATAATTAAGTAGCTTCTGTTGTTTCTTATAGGAAAGATACCGCAATCTACCTTCGCTCTGCCGCTTCTCGTCTTCAATAGAAGCTTGTCGAGAATCTCTTGGAAGACGTCCGGATGAGTGTCAGCAATGCGATAAATAGCATTAGAAAGATGAGGTACGCATCTCTTCTCATGACCGGCGAGTTTGCTGTTCACCACCTCGTTCAACAGTGGCTCCACAAGAGTTTCGGCACGATCCCTGCAAGAGAAACAAAAGATAGTAAGTGAGAAATGTGAAAGAAGGAGTGTTAGCTAAGCGATGTTAATTCTATTACAAATTCCGCAAAAACTTTCGAAAATCTCAACTTTGCTGGCACTTACTGAGTAAAGAACTCGCGATGGCGTGCACAATTGCTGACAAAGTCCAACACATGAACCACCAGTGCGTCGGCCTCCAAACCATCGATGGTATCCTTTTTACCATGAAGTAAGAGCAGCGCCGGATCTGTACAGGTAAATCCAAATTGGAAATATACCCACTATAAACCAAGGAGAATGAAAATGACTCACCAGTGATTACGGTAGCATTACAAGAATGTAGAATTTTGCTGCTCATTTGAACTAGACGACCAAAATAGGGCAAGGCTAGGGTGTTGAATGAGTCGTAGAAGCTGAAAGATGCATCAATCAATATACCCAACAGATACGGAAAGTAGCGTAAATATCCCCAATCAAATTAAAATCCATGAAATACAATGCAAAATCAAAATGGAAGCTGTAGAAACACGAAAAAAATCGTAAAAGGTAAAAGGCACGCACTGCCATCATCTCTAATAATTTGAGAAAGCTAATGAAAAGCATCGTTTCGAAAGTGAAAGTTGCAAAATTGACTTTAAAAAACAAAAAGTACCTGTTCGCAAATGAGAAGACCACGAGAAGACGAACACGCTCCTCCTTTGTCGCCGACGGCTTCAAACCCTCCTCGGCCCAATCAATCAGACCGTTTATCACTGATCGAAGGGTATTTTCCGTCAACACCTCAGCCATAGCAATCAGCGCTTTGAAGACGCTTCGCTCCAAATTCTCAATAGATGCAAAGTTCTGGAAGAAACGAAGATTAATGAGGAATTCCCTTCCCAAGGAAAGTTTTTCAATTCTATACCTCAACATTTCTCTCGCAACCGCGGAACTCTAGCCCTTTAAGGAACACATTGACCAGCAAAGCGTCTCTGTTATGAGTTATGGCGACACGATTCTTCTGATCGAAGTAGCTACCGAGTAGATCGAATAGGGCAATCAAAGGCTTCTACAAAAAAAGAATTGAGAACAAAAATAATTCACGAAGAAACTAATAAAAATAGATATGAACGAACCTCTTCCTTATTTAGCAGTACGACAGCCTTCGCGAAATGTTCGGGAATGACGCGTGCTTCTACTTTAAGAAGTGCTGCGCGAATGAGACTCAACCTAAAAATAGGCGAGTTTCAGTGAAATGAACTGACACACGACAGTTTTGAGCTCACTCAAGGATAAGGGTAAAGAGGCCGACATTGATCAAACCCCGAGAAGGCGCCACGTAATCGTTTTCCATTCGGAATCGTAGATGCATTGTCAACCCAAACTCGCCTTCTATATTAACCTATAATCCTTGGATCCCTTGATACGTTCTATTGTCTGATTTTTCTTCGATTTCCTTGTACGTTTCATATTTTTTTCGCTCCTTAGCTTGTTTTACTGATAGTGTTGCTATCCGTGTTTTCGCGTTGCTTTTACTCGCTTTTATTTATACGATACTTTCTCCGATTTTTACAATTCTTTTTGCAGGACAAATACTTTCTTCGCTTTCTCTCCCTTTAATGTAAGGTTAGTTAATCTTCTAATACAGTCTTCTTTTGTATTTCTATTTCGTGCTTCCAATTACAAACCCCCTTTCGCTTACTGACGAGTCCCGGAGGGGGTTTTTTCTGTTCTTTTGCTCGTCTAAGCATAAGGGACGAAACTAGCTGTCCCCTTTAAAAACTTTTTGACAAATTTATTGATTGTTGCATTTTTCTTCTTTTTTTATAAGGTCCAGCCGGTGTCCCGAGTCAGTGTCCTCACTTTCCCGGACGAATGTCATTTTTCAGGCGACCACAAAGGAATGGAGGACCTGATTAATTTGATCAAGGGACGATTTCTCTATCATATGACAGGTGTGAGTAGCCCCTACCCACTGCACCACTGCTCTACGAAAAGATAGAAGTTAAGCGAGGTCTAAAAAGTCAGCCAATGACATCTAAGCAGACATTCTGCTGTGAATACAGCGAGAAAAAATAACAGGTGTAACTGCGGCGTATCGGATTTAGAAGTATATACAGGGTAAACATTAAGGATGGAGATATGAGCAGGGTATATTACAGTATACACACCAAAGACTGGCCAATAAGGGGAGACAAATAACTCACCTATGCTTTATGCTGCTCTTAGGATTCTGAACCGCTTGAGTTTTGTCCACTGTTTGGACAGTGGTCGTCGCCTCCTCGTTTGCATCACAGAATCTAAAATATAAAATACCTACAACTACTAAGCCGCACATCTAGAGTTCAGTACGAACCGTCCACTCAGGCGACAATACTGCACCAAGGTTTCTGGCAGGTATCGAGCAAAGAACGGAGCAAACTGGTCCATGATTCGCTGGACGCACGTCAGAGCAGATATCTGAATAGAAGGAAGATTTTTGTTTACTGTATTACCGCTTAATCGTAGTATCATTTGTAATCCTTTCAAAACATAACGTCATTGATTTTGAAAAAAAAAACAAGAGAATACTAAAAGGTTTCGTCAAAGGTACACACCAGTAGCGCCGATCCGCCATGTTTCTTGCCGCTGAGCGATTGCTGACGCATGCGCTGGCGCTTATTCTGGATATCTTCGGTCTGAGCGTCAGACGTTGGAGATATCTAAACGTAAATATATGTTCGAAAATCCACAGTGCATAGCACTGATATAAAATTTTTACAAACTCTGACAAATAGGTAAATAACTGGACCGACTACAGATCGTTTCCAGAGATTAAATAAATTATGAAATAAGTTAATTTCAGGATAAAAGTCGCACTAAGAAGATTCTTGATTACGATCAGTTGCACTAGTCCAAAAGTACGCAAAAGAGAAAAGGTAAAGGTGAAGAAGTCGACGCTGATTAGTCTCTTAAGGACGCGCCGCATTCGTGTTCCATTCAGATTCGTAAGTAGCGCTTCTTACCACTACACCACGTGGGCCCTTTGCGCAAGGCAAAAAAGGAATGTTCAAACAAATAAATAAGTGGGGAAAAACAAAGAAGATAAGAACTGAATGACCAATATCTACATACCTTCTCCCCAGAGCTGAATTCTGCCAATATACTCAAACAAGATTGCAGAAGAGGTACAGCGGACACCATTGTTGCCTTCATACTTTGAGTTCTAAAACACAACAACCATTCATACTATTTCGCCGTTTGCGATGAATTTCAAAACTAATCTCATTTACTAATTTTACAATACACGACATAGAAAAAACAAACAATACCTGATCAATTCGCCAGAAAGCAGAAGAATATTGCCAACCAGGTTTTCATCAAGCGTCTGATAGTCAGATGCCTACGACAAACATATGATTAAATGTACAATGAAAAACGGGAAAATCACATCGAATTAAAACCAAAAAAACCCACAATGTCTACGCATTTGGCCATTGTATCCGACAGTGCAGAGATATTTGAATTGGCCCCAAGTCGTTTAGCCACCAATTTCAACGAGAATGCAGCATTTTGGCATAGAACAATCTAAATAGAGACAAATTAAATGAAATATCAAAATAAACACAGTAAGGCAAACAACAATATAAGTGTAACTCCATGCCTCCTCTGGAGAAGAGCGAACTTTGACGATCCATTTGTTAAGAACAATTGCCATTCTTTCGAGATGTTCCACGTTAATTCCTCCTTCGGTGAAGAAGAAACCGTCGTGAATGAGTTTAGAGTTTGCAAGTTGGAGCACCTTAATTGTATCTTCCAGTAACACTTGAAATTCAAAACAAGAAGCAAAAAACGCCACAACTGAGAGCTTATCACTTGAAAATTACCTTTTCACGCATTCTCCAGTCGGTTTTTTCGTCCTCCAATATGTCCGTGATGATTTTCGCGGCCACGCCACCTGGCATTAGATGTCGCAACTGCAAAATGCATAAAATGGAATATACCTTTTCTAATGACTGGAAGAGAAGAAGAGAGGAAATGGAAGGAAATAAATACCTTTTCAGACACTGTTTCCGCTCTCCCGGAAAGAGCAACCCAGTAGCGGATCGTCGGTTGGTCATCAGCTTCGTCTGCCAAGGCCCGTTCACTGGCAATGAATTCGTCCAGCTCCACTGAAGAGGTCATCAGCTTCTTGCCGATGGGGAGCATGGCTTGGTACAGTACATCATCGTCCAATTCTCCTAGCTGCAATTATATACGGAATCTTCAATAAAAATCCACCAAAAAAGTCAACAAGCTAGCAGAATGAGGGTAGAAATGTTCGACCACGAAGGAACTGACCACATTAGTTAATCAAAGAAACTGAGCTTTCAAACATGTACAGCTGCTGAACTCGTTCCTGTGATCCCTATGCGAATCAAAAAAAAAAAGAAAAAAAGAAAACCAACCCTTTCGAAAAGTTTTCGACTGCTGAGCACCCTGACCACCAAACCCATCACCACGAAGCGGAAATGTCGAAGTTTCGGCAGCGAATACTTCGATCTAAATTAAGGCTACAAATTAGCTCAAATGAGGATGCTTGTCCAAGACACCAAGTTGCACCAGATCCTAGTAAAGATACGACAAATGAGGATTTACCTGTCGAAGACAGCCTGATCCAACGCCTGGAACTCCACTTTCGGTGGAGCGTCGCCACCAAGTCTCACAACAAAATTCACGAGATCTATTGCTGCGGAGAACTGGAAGAAATAAGAATTATGATATGACATAATGACTACAAGGAATGGCGAAATGATTCTCATAAAAAAGGCAAAGGTAAAGATGTCGGCGTTGAACAGTCCCCTAAGGACGCGCCTTCGCATTCGTGTTCCATCCAGAACCGTACGGGCATGACGAATGCGTATTTGGCCTATACAATAACTTGCGGGGCCACCTGCTTATACCGTTTTTACTTTCCCACACAAGTCTGGTGACCAATTTACCCGACGCTGGAGAGATGGTGGGCTTGGCTATCACGGACCGGGATCGAACGCTCGATCGTGGGCTTGTCAGTAGCGCCTCTCACCACTGCACCACGCGGGCAGTGGTGCACTGGTGAGAGGTGAGAGGCACCTAATAAAGGTAAAATGAGCTTCATAATCACCACAATTACATACCTGATGAACAGGATCGAGGTCGGAGCAGAGTTCGAGCGTGAAATCATCAAACGCCTCCTGCTCAGCGGTACGCTTGCTCGCATCTGCCACCGAACGCTGCCATCTTGCACAAAAACTGAAAGACATGAGGAGTAATGGAGTAACCTCTACTAATGACTTAAAAAACAAAAAAGTGAAGAAAGAACGATCATATAAAAACCATTCAGATACCGCCTTGGAACGAAACCAGGCCTCACTACTTGATGTCATTCAAGAGGTCTTGCGTAACAAGTGGAATAAATTGGCAACAAAAAAACACGAAGAAAATGAAAACAAAGTAAAACAGCCTAGAAAAGTACAGCACTCACTGTTCAAGCAACACTCCTGCCACAACCCAGATGTTTATATGCTTCACAGCTCGAGCCACAGCATGTGCCATACGGGCACGACGGTGTGCCGGTATGTCGCAAGCAGAAGAGGCAAGGATACGAGCGACAGTGACCAGGCGAAGACGCATTTCTGTAGGAAGCGTCTAAAAAACATACAGTAAGCTCCACACAATTGTCATAAACAGATAGGTAGAGCTGTTGATCAGTCCCCTGAGGACGCGCCATGTATTCGGCACCAATTCAGAATCGTAGAGACATGGTGAATGGATATTTAGCCTAGACAATGACTTGCCGGACCAGCAGCTATATCAAATCAGTGTTTTCACCTTTCTAGACAAGTCTTGTACCAATTAACCTGATGATCCCGGAAAAACCGAATGCCTTGTTAGCCCGCGCGAGGATCGATCGCTCGACAGTGCAGATGGAACTAGCTCCTCTTACCACTGCATCACGCGCGCCCAGGCAACTGGTATAAAATATGAATAATACGTACTTTACCATCCTCCTCGCAAACCGCCTGGAATAGAGTTTCGACGGTGTTCTCAATGATTCCCAGTGTGAGTTCGTTATCCTTTCGGAACAGTCCGCTGCCCATAAACGTGAAGACGGACATGACGTGCGATGTGACAGTAGACTGTAAAGGAGATCAGATTAAAATGATAAAGGATGATTTTCTCTAACAGTAAACAGAATATTCCTTTATCCAGTGGCATTACACAGTGTCCACCACATCACCATGCGAGCCCTGTTTTCGATTTCGCGTTGGCTTTATCCATTCTTCATCATTTCGGTACTAAAGACTCAGGGAAAGCAAGTGATACGAAAATGAAGGATTTGAAAAGGCGAAATTACAAGAATAATCACGAGTTAGATAGCGGA
Source organism: Nippostrongylus brasiliensis (assembly GCA_030553155.1). Classification (NCBI taxonomy): domain Eukaryota; kingdom Metazoa; phylum Nematoda; class Chromadorea; order Rhabditida; family Heligmosomidae; genus Nippostrongylus; species Nippostrongylus brasiliensis. The sequence goes on along the minus strand of CP130733.1, from coordinate 13,975,341 downwards.
TGCAACTGCAGCAACATTCCTAAGAGAGTACCTACAATCGACATTTTAGGGTTGAACAGCCGGAGTTCAGAGGTGGGTATAATGGTTTGATGATTCAAAAATATTGCCAATTCAGAGCAAATAGAAGAGCAGTAGAGATTCAACGGGATAAGATTAATCAATGTCTAGTTGCAGAAAAATCAGAAGTTTCTTCGGAAGCAATTGAAATAAAACTACATTTGTCACAACAGAATCGGTGAATTAAGATTGTAAAAGATGAAAGTAAACAAATTACCGGTGACAATCGCACAGCAGCAGTGAGTAAACGAAGCGAGTGCCGAAGAATATGATGATTGTGAGTGGCCCGCATCATCTCCACAACGAACTCCATTTTAAGGTCAGCAGGAGTCACCTTATACTTTCCTGAAGAACGTTAAGAAAATTTAGAGTTCAAAGTAACCTTCCGATCTGATACAAGCAAACCTGGGGATTGTAGCATTTTCAACAGCAGGCTAACAACTCGCATCACTAGCGAATCTTTTCCCTCACAGGACCTGAACGAGAGTTGAATCACGTGTAAGCCAGACATGGTAATCGATGTGGTACTTACTCTTTAAGAATTTTGAAAAGCTCGTGGAAGATTTGGGAGTCAACCACGGGATTTGACCGATTTGCAAGCATCTCGAGAACAAACATTAGCCTCTTCTCATACTGTTCTGCAGTTTGGTTCTTCAGAACCTGTAAACAAAATGAAATTTTTGACATAATTAAACAAAATCATGCTACAAAAATAAAAACGAAACAACACTGAGGGGACAAAACACTTGGGAATGATAATGAAAATTATGTTACGACCATTACGGATTGAGCTACAACCCGTCAATAGGAGGATATTTCAATCACAAGCTTCTTTACGGAAGCTATCTGCTGCTCTGGATTCGATTATCGAAAACCAAGGTTATAGCTCCATATCATTCCAAATTGATACGTGACCTCGAAAAATTGAACTTTTAGAAGGTGAGCCATTAACATGTTTCGCTCGAGAAGAAGCAAATCGAACAAATTTGAATTGAAATAAATGATGGAGAAAGAGAGGAACAGGAAGCCTGAACGCAGACTTAGACGGAAACTTAAGTAAAACTTAAGTATGACAGAAAGAAAATTCACCTTATCATACATCTCGCTAGTTTTGGACGTTTTCGCCTTTTTCGGAGAAGGACCACTCTCTTCGTGACGTGACAGCAACGCCAACACGAAACGACTGGTCAGCTTGGCCTGTAATATGAAAAATTTACCGACATAAAGAGAGCCGCTTTCGGTAAAAGCAACAACGCAGAATCGGAACGTCCTGAGAAAAGTCTTATTTGAAAGTTGCTCTCTAAAATTTGAATTGTATCTATGCCGTTATTCTATTTGTTCAATAACTTTGTTTGATTGTGAGCAGACCTTGTATGGTACAGAAAGGAACTAAATTACAAAATAAAATGAAATTTGGGGGCTCACCTCAGTAAACGCTGAACGGGCATTGTCAACCACAGGACAGTTGGCATTGGTGAGCACGAGATCGATGACCTCCAACACGAATGTCTCGACGTCCTCATCGAGTTTGTCGGCAAAATAGGACTTACGCGAGCCCATCTCATCGAAGGCCCACGCCACCTGGAGAACGACGGAGTATCAAATGAAATAATCTAGACGTAACGGGAACATACTCGCTAAAGTTATCAAATAAAGGCAAAAGGTAAAGGGTGTGTAGATGTGTCGGTGTTGATCAGTCCCATAAGGATGCGCTGCCTCATTCGTGTTCCCTTCAATTCGCAGAGGCATGATGCATGCGTAATAGGCCTACACAACGACTTGTGGGGGACTAGACGCTACATCAAATCAGTATTTTTACCTTCACAGACAAGTCTGATACCAATTCACCCGAGCCTGGAGGGATGGAAGGCTTGGTTAAACCGGGCCAGGATCGATCGCTCGACCACACAGCTGTCAGTGGGGCCTCTTCCAACTGCATCAACCTTTTCAAATCTACTAAATAGTTAAAATAGAACGGCATCGAATATTAATTCAGCAAACTATGAAGCTGTACAGCCAAGGTGAAGACTCATAACGGCGAAAAAGTGGTTCCATAATCTTTACTATGAAAAAGAATACTACAACTAAAAAAACTGTCATACTAATTACTCGTATGAATAGCGCGTCCGGATTTTTATTTTCACATCTTTAGGAAGGTTGGGGGCTATTGCGAATCGCAATCTACTGATCGGAAACCACCGACTTATCATCGCAAAGCGGAGGAAAAGAAACCTGAAAACAGTGCCGAAGATGCCACGGATGAGAAAACTTGGAGATTGTGAAAATATTCCCGATTCTCTTATCCATCTCCAATGGGTCAACTCCAACACAATCTATAGCACCTGAAGCTGACACCAACCTTGTCCCACTTTTCCTTCTTGATCCACTCTCTTGCTTTCTTCATCGGATCTCCGGCGAATTCCTGTCGTCGAGCGAATTCCGACGTGGTAGCCATTTCCTCGGCGCGTTCCAGAGCAGTCTTTTTCTAAAAAAGATGCGGCTTCATGACTTCAAACATGCTATTTTTAGAAGTACAGTACCTCAGATTTACTTGGCACCGGTTCAGAAATACTTTTACGAATAGAGTTGGAGCGTCGACGAATCCGTTTCTTTTTTGCATCTGCTTGTGCTTGAATCTACAAAACAGCGACTCATCAGATAAAACTAACCTTTAATAAATAATAATAATGTAATTCTCCGAGAAAACACCATGAAAGAGATCAAAACTTTGCTGAGTGGTGTTCACTTCAAATTTTCTATCGTCATAACGTAGAAAGAAAGAGTAAAAGATACACTCCAGTTAAAGAAGAAAGTTGATAAATTAATAAAAAACTGAAAATATTAAACATGACAATACGAAAGAGGTTGAAATCACTAACCGCCATGAGAGGTTCCAACTTATAATAGTTTACAACGCTAGCAAGAACGCTCTCGTCACGCGACGTCCACTCCTGGCATACTTCCATCCACTCGTCGTTGAACCTAGTGGAATTCCAAGTAGAGCTGCACTATTTTGATATAAATTCCAGAAAAGGGTAAAGGTGTCGGCGTTGATTAGTCGCCCAAGAACGAGCCGCCAAATTCGTGTCCAATTAGAGTCGTAGAGGCGAACGCGTATTTGGCCTACACTATGACTTCCGGGGCCAGCAGCTGTACCCAGTGTCTCTATCTTCTCAAACAAGTCTGGTAGCAACTTGTACGACCCCGTAGGGATGGAAGGCTTGGTTAGCTCGGGCGGGGTTCGATCGCTCGTCTGTGCGAGTGTCAGCAGTGCCTCTAACCACTGTACCGCGCGGGCCCTAAACTTAAACAAAAAATAGAAAACACACCTGGCCACCAAGCTGTACACATGGCCACAGAACGTCTTGTCTTCATGCAGAGCTTTGCATCCAGAAAACTCAAGTAGTTTATCAAAAAATGCCGTTGCTGCGGTGCCATGGAGGTTTTCCGGCTCCGACGTGTCTCGCAGCGCCTTCAGGCATTCTTCGTGATCGGCTTCATAAGCCTCTGAAGTTCTCATTCATAAATAACACTTACTGTACAAAAATAAGTGAGACATTACCCTCATTAGCTATGGTGAACAACGTTGTCCACAAAGGTTTCAAAATTGGCGTCAAATTTGTTTGTACAGCTAGACGTTTTAAAGTCGACCAGACATTTAGTTCACTTCGGAGGGTTTTCAGTACAGCTCTGGAAAAATTTTTTATCCAAATCATTCTCTTGTGATAGAAAAAAACTCACTTATTCGACAACGATGGCACGACTTGTTGCTGACACAATACAGTAAGGGTCGACAATGAGCTTTCAAGCGAGCTTTTGAGCAATTTCTGCAAAAAATTGATTCAAATATTGAATGATTGTTTTCAACAACACCTTTCGATAAAAGAAACCATTTGTCTCTATCAATATCCAAAAGCTCACCATTAAGACAACTTTCGCGAGTGATGTCACAACATCCGACGTAAGTTTCACTGAGATGGCAAGTTGACAAATGACCATCAGTGACGCTTGACGGAAGGATGGCAGGCTGCTCCTGAAGGGCCGATCTCCCATAGGTAGAGAAAACGTTTCGTTTGCATCAAATTAAACTTATTAAACTTCGAAATTGATCCCCCCGATCAACAGAACTCTGTTGGGTACGAATGAAATAAACGATTTAGCGATTTAGTAGCTATAACTCAATTCCGTGGGTTTCTAGTGGAGATGTCGTTTTGTGGACTGTGCTATTGGTATCAAATAGTTTTATTTTCTTTCTGGTCCACTCTACCACCCGTAGTCCTCCCGAATAGCGTAGAACGAATGAAAGAAAAATGAATAAATGCAACTGAGCTCTACATTGTTCCCAATCTTCAAAAGAACCAACTATTTCGGACGCCTCAAATGGAAAACATGTTATACCTTATTCCAATGGCGATAAGAGGCATAATTTTCGCCAGCAACATGTCGTCGATCTCTTTCGAATCCTCCAGAACGGCAATCAGTAGTTTCGCATAGAACGTGAACAGCATGTGACACTTTTTCTCTAAGAACTCCTCACCAACCAGCTGTAATAAGCCATCAGTAAGATAAGTCAGAGATCAGAAGAAGAAAAGAGAAAGAGTTCAGAGAATCATGCTTGATTCTAGGTTTACTATATCTTTTTCCGTTGGTTTTACACTTGTACAGCCTATTTCTTTTCATTATAACTTCTTATTCTCCTCGAGTAAAAACGGATCGAAGAAGAGAAACACAGAAAGTGAGAGCGCGTCACTCTCGACGAAAGACGAGTAGGTTTATGAAGTTTCCATGATAAATGTGGGCAGTGATTGAAATTTAATTCGGAACTATTTGCCTATGGGCCATGTTGTGATATCGATAGTGATACCATAAATGACAGCTTCTAAAGTGGTGTATTTGTTTACTTTTTTCGAGCATATTACTCATTTTTCTGCCTCTTTCACGTTTTGTGCTTACATTGATATTGTATGGCGCACGTTAATTGCACGAAAAATAAATAAAATAGATAAATATACGTATATCACGTAGAGACGACCCTGTATCGGTCATTCTATAATACTCCTGAGCGCGGAGGAAGAATGGCTACAAAAAATATGGATCTAATTTTTAATTATTATTCCAAAATTAGTAATAATTAGTCGAATCTAATCAAAGCTACCTGGACCCCGTTGTTCAGATGATCACTGATTCGTGTGATCAACGAGTGTGTGCTTGAAGCAGTATGTTTCACGATCTGCAAATAATGCATTTAGTAAGAGTTATTTGCTTTTATCTATAAGCTATTCGCTCAATAACAAAACTCAAAGACCAACCGCACTGAATGGAATCGGATACTCCTTTTTGGCGAACTCTTCGAGAAAGCCCCAATCTTTAGAGGTGGAAAAGTTGTACTCGATAATCGACAACAAACGACCAAAAATATTAGTCTCGTGAAAAGGTAAAAAAGCTAGGATAAGCTCTTCAGCGTTGTAGGCGTAGATCTAAATAGATAGGTCAGTAATGACAATAAAGACGTCCACCTAAAAGAAATCTTGCCTGATATCTGAATATGAGCCATTCCAGAACTTGCTGACAAGCGAAGTGTTGCAGATACGGTGACAATTTGAATAAGAGTTTGCCGATTTTCTCGTTTAGCACGGCGTTTTCCTCTTTCGTGATCATAGAACGTTGAAAATGCAGCCGGGATTCATCGAATAGATCATTACCCGTGTCGAATTCTGGATCGATTTGCTTCAATTTCTGCAGACCAGTGCATCCTGAAACTTTCATCCAATAAGTAATTGTAAAAAAATCAAAAGGATTAGAGTTCCTAAACTTATTCGAGAACAAGAATGCTTAGTGTACAAACAGAATTCAGGAAAATAACGGACCTATTTTGTGGGCTGTCTCCCTGTCGAGACCTTCGGCATCCTTTTTGCTGAACAACAACGAGACATGCCTTCGTTCGACTGTCTGCTGCTGAGCAGTTGCTGTGCGTAGGGTCTGAAGCTGACTCGAAAGCGAAGTCATCAGCCTTTGGAACCGCAAGTTCTTGACACAATTAAACTGGAAACAAAATCGGGGATTTGACAGTTTCCGGTAAAAAGTATCACAGAAGGAAACGATGTGCGAGCACAGAAAACAGCAAAAAATATCGCCCGTCAAAGAACAACGAGTCCAAGCGTAAAATGTGGCTTACAAAGACTCTGCACGTGCCTGGAAAGCTGAAATTCTAATTCTCCGAGCGAAATTCCAAAGAAACAAAATAAGATGATAAACTACTACGGAACAAGATTTATTTATTCCTACATCGTACATGGTTTGCTAACAATCGATCAAGATTATAGAGCAGGAAGAATACAAATCGGACATCAATAAACAATTTTCAGAGAAAAAAGAAACTTAAAAGAAGATGCATTGATCCATACCAGGAATGAATGAAAAAAATCGTGAAGAAACAAATGGAAAATTTTATCCTGTAATCTTGGGCATTATTATACTGCACGATAAATTCTATTAAGAAAGGCTGAAATGGCCCTCTTACAGAGTGGGCCTTCCCTAGAATTGCATTAAAGTTATAAGCGTTGGTGAAATGTCAGCATCAGTACCACACAGACTTGAGATTATTTCATTTCCAGCACGGATTGCAACTACAGGGACTAAATTGACACACTTTATTCCACGATATCCTTCATTCACAGCGATCCACATGTTAAATACCAAAAAACAAAGGCCAAAGGTATATAATAAACAACAGATACACCCCAACGACGAATAAATTAAAAATTAGCCAGTTTTACGATTAATTAAATGTAGGAGGCGCTCGTGGATGGCGTGGAATTCAGTGTGGTTGGTTCATATTGACAGTTCACGCCTAATTTTTGGAGCGCACTATAGGCCATTCCAATTAATTTCGAATAGTGAGGAGGCACTCGTCGAGTGGCAGACATTTGAGAGGGTCGGTCCTTAGCAGTTTGAAGGGGAGTTACGGCTCATTACTTTGTTACCTAATTGATCAGTAGACGTATCTAGCCCTTAGCCTGATCCAAAATGCGCTGGTTTTCGTCACCTCCATCTATTCCTCACTTTGAATTTCCTTCATTTTTTCCTGGCGTGCCCTTTATTGCTATCCGTTTAACATCGCACATCAGGACGATGCATAGGAAGGGGATCAAATGCCACATGTCGAACTTTACACCCCCATGCTCCAGCCTTTGTAAAACTGCTAACACTGATACGATGCGCCCACAACAACCTGCAGAGATTACAGAGTTATAAACATGTAACGGAGGATCAGAACAAACACGTCGACTTAAGAAGCGAGTTTTTTTCAGAGTGAATCTCGGAACTAATTGTTGTACGTTTCAGTCTTAGACGAACTATTAACACATTCACGACGAAGGGGTTTTCGCGCGCAATGGGCGCGACGGCCGGCCCTTTGGCACGCGCGCGCGTGTCCACACATATGTGTTCAGGAAGAGTCCAAATTCAGGAAGAGTCCAAAAAAACTGTGCAGGATGTTATAAAAGGCTAAGCGACAGCTTGGGGAGAGATGTTGCAAAGAAAAAGGTTAGGAGGGTCGATACGCGCTGTTCGAGTTGTGAAAAATATGTTGTTTATTGTGTTTTAACGATAAGAAGTGTTCTGTGCTGAATCTTTGTTCGCTGATATAATTGCACTCTACTATTTCGCTTTGTCTAACTGTTCCATTGGAGTTTTACTCCATGTCTGATACTCACTCCTGTGCTAGAAGTCTTTGCATTTATTGTATTTCAACAATGCGAAGAATTGTTCTCTAGTTAGTCTTAATAAACCCGATCATTTTCGTGCCGACGCAAACCTAGTATTGATTTTACCTTATAGTCTACGATTCCGAAAGGACAATCAATAAAAGTCGTTGCCAAGGAATGTTCTGGGCGAAACACTCCTGTCCACACATGTGTGTGGACATCGTCCCACGCGTCCCCCTTGCTGTCCACACATATGTGCGGACGCCGTCGTGAATGTGTTAAAGTCCTTACGAAGCACGAGAGTTGATATGTACCACTTCCAATTGACAGGTAGGTTTGTACCCGGATGTTTCAGTTTTGCGTCCCGCATCGAAACTACGAGCACTTTATGATCTCGACCCTTTGCTGGGGGAAAATGGATGCTTCAACTAAATGGCTTCATGTCACAACCTTCGAGAGCTATTTATGACTTGACGACAAAAAGACGCAAAGCAGTATACAGTAACGTAGATCTGTGAACATTTTTCGCATCTTGTAACATAATGTTTGCCTTATAAAACGTGAAGTTTCAATGATTGATCACAATTACGAGTGCGTTTGTTACAGCGTTTAGTCATTACGACAGGCACAATCAGTCTGCAAATCAGCAATCAAATTTGATCATTCTATGTACTCAAATTTTCTCCACGAAAATTGCAAAGTTCAGTATGGCATAGGATTAACTTACTTAAGAGAGCAAATAGTATAAATATACAAAACAATTAACTCAACAAGCATCACATTTTATCGTTAGACAGAAAGAAAACAAAGTAAATAAATCTATAGAATCCTTCTGTAGATTGGGAAAAAAAACGGGAAAGGCGAAGTACAGTCGAAACAACCATTGAGCATTGAGTGCATTGAGTACTAAAACTTTTGCACGCAACGCAACGGTTCCCTCGCAATGCTCTTCCAAATGTGGAATGCATTCGCAGTTTGCATCCCGAGCACCAGAGCCATTGCGTTGTCCTGGCGTCCTTCACATGGGTCCATGTCGGTGGGCAGAATGGGGTCCGTCTCCAAACAACGCGCAGTATATGACGTTGTCCGCGTCCACATTTATTCTTTCCGGTGATCTCGCTCGTCGACGTCTCGCTTTAGCACCTTGGCCTTCCTGTAAACATCAATACATGGAGTAGCGTTTGCACCAAAAATGCTTGCAACTTGCTTTCCTCACCTTAAACATTCTGATTCCATTCATTTTTAATCGCGATAAGTTCTTGACCTAGCTCGACGCGAGGTTGCAGAGGTGCAACCTCCGCACCTATATTTAATTCCGAGAGCGCCGTTAAACTGTCCACTAGTTTCTCAAGCACTTCTTTGGACTCCTGTGTGTGCATCTTAACCAGAGCTTCCATTTTGGCATTTATGATTGTGGCTTTCTGGAACGAATTCGTTTGGAATTGGCATGAAACGTTTTCAATTGTAAAACGCACGTAGGACCCTTTCGTCCATAATTCCTTTCGATATTCTTGATCTTGAGCCATCCCCACAGCTGTGCCATCTGAGCGCAGTATTGCGGCGTCCAAATCATGGCCAATGTGTCCAAAACATCCCTTCACTCTAACTATCCCATACTCATCCTCAAACACAGTAACGTGAGCTGTGCAGAACTTTGTTCCTTTCCGACTTTGCCGAATTCTTCGGTTATTTCCTTCACTCCGATAGATTCCTGCTCTACTGCACCTGAAAACAGTCGACTGACCCCCTGATAGTCTAGTAAGTTCTTACCACATTCAAAAACATAAGTGAAGTCTAAGCTTAGGGTAAACAAGCTCAACAGGGCCAAACTTAGCCAAACCGCATTCCAAGTCTAACGTAAGCTGAAGCTTAATGATAAGTTAGCTTAGGGTAGAGAGTGGCGATGTCAATGCGACGAGATGGCGAGCTAGCGATGAGAAGCGGCTTATCGACACTACTTAACTTGACGGACACTTGTTGGTCAGTATTTGTTTTTCGCCGAAACTGCCTAAGCGGGGATGCTGGCCACCTTATATTTTATGTATTCATATTATAGAGACACTACCTTAGGTACACCACCCGTCCCCGCTCCACTTGTCTACAGTTTCGAGTGACAAAGGTAGTGCAACTGTTCGCGCACATGCTGTCCAGCCATTCCTGAAAGCATACATTAGACAATATCATAAAGAACGACGAAGGAAACCCAATTTCTTCGAAAACACATTCGGTATTAAAAAGGTCATACCTGGAATGATTCCTTGCTTTCGAACATTTCTTCAATCATTGTGTAATCGTGGCTTGTTCCTTGCAATTCGTGATTATCATGCTCGTATGAACAATGATGGACGAATTCAACATGATCGACGAATTTTTCCTGACACTTAGGACATTCTACTCTATTCTTGACGTTTTTATTTCCGTCGACGCTGTTCGAAACTCCATGCTGTCTCCTCATATGGCGGCTAATGGAGTTCGGGTGGAACTCCTTTGCACAAGTAGTGCATGTAGCTTTGCCTTCCGCTTTCGACATTCTGGAATCAGCAGATAGTGTCTATTTTTACTCCAGAATTATGTTCATTCATAGCAAATTTGTGTTTTCTTCACTAATCGTAGTATTGTCCTTGATGATACTCATCAATGTATCATTATTGGATAGGGTTCCTTTGTTGTTCGCCGTTACAAGTAAATACTAGGCGCATGTTTCAAATTCTAAGTCTCTGATCTGCGCTATTCAGCTGTCTCATTAGTGAACCATAATTTGCCTAGCACACTATAGACCAATCATTCATAAACATTAGTAAGCACTATACGCTTGTTTTAGACGTAAGTCGACTGCGCAATGTATTCTCGGTCGCATTTGTACGTCTCAGTTAACGCACGCGACCATAACTCGGAATTGTTCGATAATTAGGACTCGTACAAAAATTACTAGATAGTGTTTGCAAAGCACGCCGTTGTTCGCATTCATCAATTGGCGATGGAGCGAGAATTTGGCAATAGGTCACGGGCCGTGGTGGCTAGTTAAACGCTAGTGAAAGTATGTCGTACTGTTTCGGGTCTGATGGTTTGATGACTTTAGGAGCGAAGTAACTATTCAACCTTTGAACTCAGTGCTCAGGGTGATTTTTTATCGAGTTTTGTCCGAAATATATCTAGGGGTTTTTGGAGGTCTGATCACGAGTCTGACGTCACTTATCGTCAGGTCTTCGTCGTAAATTCGACAGATGAGCGTTTGAATAGTCACCAGCATCCAAATTACAGTCACCAGACAAAATTCGGTCAGAATTGATGATAAGCTTATCTCGAACGATCGAAAATGATAGACCGATGTTAATCTTGGACTCTTCGTCTAATGTCGGCAGCAGGACAGCTGTAACCTGCCCATCGTTGCATCTTATACCTAACCCAACTTCAGATCACAAACAGAGGATGGTAGGTACCCTTTACCCCCATCTACGGGTACTGGATAACTTCGTTCATGTCCCTTTGGGCGGAGCGAAGGTGGCCGAGTTTCCTTGCGCACGCTAGCGCAGTAGCGGGAGATTTGATTGTTTTTCCAATGGTTTTCGCGCCAAGCATCGTTGTTGGCACTGTTACCGCACGTTCTGTCGAATGCTTTCGATCCACTCTTCTTCTAAAGTTATTTTTTGAAGTTTTGGTCCTGAATCTCTGTTGAGAACCTTTGCTACGTATTAGATTTCTCTGTGGTCGACATTTTTACTATTGAGTTCGTGACATAGGTCTGCAAAATGCTGGAATTTGCTAACTTTTCTTCTTAAACTGGCAATATTGGGTATTTTATTATTAAAGGAAATGATTTGTGTATCAAAACCTTGATATTTTCGTCTGTTTTTAGTTAATAGCAGTTTCTTGATCGTACGGGGGTTCGAGTGTTTTTGCCGGAGGGAGTGATATAACGACAAATTCTCATCGATACTTCCCTCCAATTTGCAATATATTTTGTTTGATAATGTGCATGGATTCGAGACGGCTCGGCTAGCATAAATGTTCGAATTTCAATGCGTAATCGGTGTTTGTTTCTAAATTCCTGCGGTTCTGCCGCAGTTTTTTTCTTTCTAGTTGTTTTCGTCCTAATCCACGCACCACACTTCGTTCTCCCCAACCGCTATTTAAAGGGCGACTGGAGATTTCAAAAAAGAACTAAATTATCGGACAATCACGACGTAATTATGCCTTTGATATTCGTTCGTTTACTATTTACCGTAAACTCATGATTAACCCTGTACCTTCCAGAAATGGCATGGAATGAGAGCTTCTCCACAGCAGATGCTGGTGGTTGGGCCGGTGATGCTTCATTCGCCACCGCACCACCCAGAGAATCCGAAAAGTTGAAGGTGGCTGAAAAGCTCCCTATACCGGTTACCATCTCTGATCTGTTCGATTGTGCTAGCGCTGAGGAGAAGTTTGAAATTGGTGAATACCCGTTCGGCACGGTGAGTTGTGATTTTGGGGTTCAGTATTATTTGTGCTCAAATTTAGTTCCACATTTTAGTTACTTCCACATTTCGCTACAAAGTAGCGGCTTAAATATTTGCCACATTGTTACCTTTAACATTGCTTATTAGGCGCGCGTGCGTTAGTGGAAAGCAGCGCTCTACAATTTCGAATGGAAGTCGAATGTGTGGCGCGCTGTGGGGGATGATCAGCGCCAACTGGTTTATTTATAACTGAGCGCCTGTTAGCGGGGCATTTGTCATTCTCTATAATGTTCTCTAAATACCCCATAATACAAAATTGTCAAATCGTAGGCTGATTTCAGACATTCTGTCGACAAATGTCAGTAAAAGTTCTCCAGGGGCCGTATGCTCGTCTCTCCCCGCAACGAGTGGGGGAGTCCCCGCCGGTGCCCTCCACCCGAGATAGTACGCAAACGTAGGAGGAGGAGGTGGCGCGCGGGGAGCCCCTCCCCATCCCCAGCTATCTCGGGTGAGACGAGCATACGGCCCCAGCTCTGCAGCTATACCTTATTTTGCTCTCCACATGGTACCTATTTCAGGTTTTAACGATGGGTATAGTGAAATCAATGTCCGAGCAGGAAAACACCACAAACCACATCCTAGGAGATCCAGAAGATATGGACAAGGAATTCGAGGTCCTTACGTATAATGGGGTATGTCGTACTTTCTTTGGTCATGTTTTTTACTTCCTTAATCCCAAAGAGTTGACATTTTCAAAGTCTCGCTTAGGTGTCAGACGAAGGTGAAGACGCAGACTCAGACGCAGACTCAGAACCAATCATGTTCGTGGAAGGCACCAGGGTCATGGTTGTCGGAAAGCTACGATCGCTATCAGGTAGACATGGTAAGTTGCATTGTTTTATTTTTTATTGTGTCGCAGAATCATGATTTTCAGTTTGCAAATGGGTCGTTTTTAGGCATTATGACGTATTGTATCAGAGAGGTCATTGACGAAAAGGAATATCGAGCATTCAAACTGGAAGCAAAAATCGTGAAGCTCTACTTTGGAAAGGTTGTTTTAATTAGCTCCAACATAGGGCTTCAGGAGTATACGAGCGTTTAAATTTCCAGGATGTGCCTTCATTACTACAATCCGGCATGGCACAGGGCCTGGTAGGATGTTGTGCCGGAGCTCCGGCAGATCATGCTCAGACTGGTGGAAATGCAGACGTGGGTTTTATTGGAATTACGATCAAAATTCTTTCACTAAGTCTTTTTACGAATTGTTATTTATGTAGACTTTATATTTGGAGGGGAGAGGGTGAGGTACATCTTATTCTACTTGGGTAACTTTTGTTTTGGTAATCGAGGTGTATTTATAGGCCGGGCTTGCCAGTTATGAAGTTTTCTCTCTCGTTTCTAGTGAACATCAGTGCTAATATTCATGTCTAGTGAAATTGGACAGCGTTGAATAATGAAAAACATGACTATCGCTGCATATTTTATTACAATTTTGTCTGAACCAAGGAGAAGTATGTTAATAACTTTAGTGGATTTTAGTCAGTATCTGTTAGTTCTCTTTCTTTTTTTGGAACGCTACCTTCCCATGAACATACGATCATAGGGCAGATGCTTTGAGGATCCTTATCATTTTTCTACATAAATTAAGCCTCATCAGTGACGGTTAGTTTCAATTGCTCAATTTCAGGCAGGAAGTGTTTTCGCTACCCAACCGTCGAGAATATATGGATCTACAACTGCGGCAGCTCCTTCTTATTCTCGTGGACATAACCTGGATGGGCAAAGAGGCAAGGTGAGTGATATTCCTTCTATTTCTTCGGGTAGGGTAAGTTGGTACCCGCATTGCCTATGGAGGTGAAGGTGCTGACTCGAAGAGCCACTGCCTCGGAAGTCATTGTGTAAGCGAATCATGCGTTTAACGTTCGTCCACGATTCTGTATGGAATGCGGGTACGTGGCGCGCCCTCAGGGACTGATTAATGCCGTCACTTTGTTTTTAAATGTGAAGCTCATAGAATAGCTTGAAGTTTATATGCATTTGCTGTTCTCTCAACAACCGTTACGTTTAGATTATGGACCTCCTCCACAAAGAAAAGGATAATTACGAAGCAATTGGAATGTCGGAGGTTGATATTAAGAAGGTATGCTGTTCCATAGTGACAGTTTCGTTTTGTGTTTGTACCTTTCTGCTGTTGCTGCTGTTTGTCTGCTGTTTATTCTTACTTTATCTTTACAGGCTATCGGAGCTCCGAATATGGACTCACTACGAAAGGACCTGCAGTTCCTGGTTAATGAAGGTCACATTTACAACACTACCGATGATGAACACTACGCTTTGATCGATTAACACCGGCGATATAATCATTTGATCTCTTGAACCTGTTCGATGTATCTTATACAAATAAATGTGAAGATGTGCGATTCCAATTGAGTAACCGAAATAACCGCAAAAGGTCACAGCAGCTTAAAAATGGGAAATGTTTCATCGTTTATTGCGAATATCGGTGAGTATACAAATGCTTCGTTTGTTAGTGGGAGTGAACTCTGATATTAATGGACATACAAAAGTTATGAATTGGGTTTCATTAATAATGCTTTTCATATGAGAAGGGCAGAAATTTTGTCATCGTTTTCAAATACGTGGTACAGTGGAAGAGGCGCTACTGACACCAGCACGGCAGTGTCTATAGGGTCGTGCACAGTCCACGACAAACGCGACACGACAAAATTGCCGCACTGTTCGCCGCGCGCGAATCTGCGTAAAATGTGCTGCGGGGGCCGCAATTGCGTACGCTACAACCGATAGCCGGGCCGTCAGCTGTTTTGAGCGCACCCCTGCTAATTTTTAAGCTATTTTCTTCCTTTTTAAGCTTTCTTTTTCGTTTCTTTTATTTATTTAGTTCCTTATGTTTATTCTGTTGTGTTAAATTTGACATGATGTTTCCATGATTGAAGTCATTTTTTCACCTTCTCATTTTTCTCTCGTTTATGCTATTCTTTTGGGCTCCAGTTCACCCAGGTTTTTTGAACAGTCGTATTACGCTTCTACATTTGCAAAATCCCTCGCAGTTTTTTCATTTCTTTCGTAGCTTACTATTTTTGAATCTCATTATCTACAACCAATTCATTCACCCTTTTACTCATGTGATTACATACTTGTAAATTTTTTGGGTATACGTCAAACCTCTTTACCCGTGTTCTTCTGCAAGTTCACTTCCACCTTGACCGTACCTTCTCCCTACTCATAACCTGGCATACTCATCCACCTGACATCCACCTTAACAGTTCTTCTTGAAGTATTAGCTCATTGACGGCAAAACCATAGACAAATCAAGTTTTTTTTTACTTTTCAGGAAGGAATTGAAAGAACCCTAGCAACCAATCATCTCGGCTCATTTCTGCTCACTGGGCTGCTGTTGGACAAGTTGCTTGCACAGGATCATCCAGTTAGGATAGTTTTCCTAAACACGAACATCATTGGGAGGAAGTATGTCTTTGTACTGGACTTTATGCCATTTTGTAGCCTATAGAATGAATTTTCAGATGCGAGCTCGATTTTGATGATCTGAACGCAGAGTCTCGCAAGAAATACGATGGCTTTGAGGTCTATAAGCAGAGTAAACTCGCGGCTGCTATGTTTGCGCGCGAGTTGTCGGAACGATTGAAAGGTGAGAAATTGAGTGCTAATCAATTACTATGAATAATTAGTTAATCAAATGCGTAACAACATTATTGAACAATATATTATATTATGCACATCGCACTTCTATGCTCTACACTCTCGACCCTGTTGGCCAAAATTCATATTGATCCGACTGCCCCTCTTTCTTACACACCCATGGCTTATCCTACTCTAGCTTTTTTAAATTTTTTAAAATTCTTAAAGTGTAACCTCGTAGAGTGATTAAATTATTAGGAGTCACCCCTTTAGTTTATCTGATATTTCATCTTTTCTATTGTAATCCTTACCCAAGTCCAATCGTCCTATGTTATATGAGTGTCTCTTCTGTTTGAATTCTGTTGGTTGGATAACTTTGAGTAAAGAATAAAGAATAACAATGCTGTTAAGGAACGAATGTGTCAGTTACTGTGGCCGACCCCGGAAGAACCAAGAGCAATCTTTCCAAACAGATGGACGGCCAAACATTTTTCCTAAGTCGATGGCTGCTCAGGATTGTAAGGTGGGTCTGATAATCAATAACCTATTGGAAAATACCGTAAATTGATTAACGTTCAGCTTCGGAATGGGAGAACGACGTGTGGAGAAAGCAGTGCGACCCGTGTTATATGCCCTGGCAGATCCTGCCATGGAAGGAGCTAATGGAGTTTTCATCGAGTAATATTACGCACTTTTTTATTGAGGCTTTCGCGCTTTCCAAGTGCTCATAATGAATATAAACTAGACAAATTCGTTCGATCGGTGTGTGGCTACTGCAACTACGGTAATGCAACACTTCATTGAAAAATACTCTGACATCTCCAGATCATATAGTAAATATATTGCAACATGCTATGTGTTATTAGAACGAGATTTATGTACAACATACAAATTAAAGCTATGATGCACTTCATAGCACCATCAAAATACCAGTGTAGAGAGCTTGAGGCAAAATTCTATTAAAAGCACTTTCAAAATGATATAATTTGAGAGAATGAGTCGTGTTCGCATTCAAAGAGCGACTACTTTATCGACAGCATACCAGAACCTAAAATGGTAGATCTTGAGCGGGACGGCGTTAAATAAGTGCGATGTTCTGTATGTGATCCAATACGCACAGAAATCCGAAATTCGAAAAAAAATACAAAAGACGTCGCACCTTTGACAATACTCATGACGTTGATAGACGTTAGCAGCATTTTCAAATGCACGATCGATGAAGGAGTCTAGTTCAAGCTGAGAAACTGGTGCTAAAAATCTTAGAATAATTTAAAAATGTTAACGACAAAATCTGGTAGATCATTTATACTCACCAGCATGCTTGTAAGAGGCAGCCAAATTATCCAAATTATCCAAACCAAATTAATTATCAAATTATTAAGATAAGAAAGAAAATATTCAAAAATGATGGATGATAAGTTAGGTGATAAGATCAAAATGGACGAAAATTTTTATCGACGGAAAAGCCTACCTCACGCGACACGTCTTCCAGTCGTTTATTGGCTTTGGTCTGTATGTCATTGGGTAATGAGGACTTCATCCCCATGGCACACACAAGATGATGCTCCACGTTCTTCGATCAGTCGTTCAACGGGTTTCGCTACCAAAACATCTTCGTCTTCATTTTCGCTGAACACTTTCGCTGTGTTAGCACTAGCTGCCTCTCGTGTAGATGATTCACTATTCACGGTCCCCTGAAAAAACACTCATCAAAAGATGAAGTAGTCAAGGTAACTGCTTAATCTCACTATGGTGTTATCCAGCGATACGACCGGTGTCTTTTTCTTTTTTCTGAACGTTTGTCGAATAGACTTTTTCATACTTTTGAAACGCGACAATGCGTCATCAAATGCACCAACATGTGCGACATCTGGAATGGATGCAATAGAGGACTAATAATTCTGATGAACTATTAACGAATTACTGCGTATTTGCCTACCGGACTGGTTCACCAAACTGTTCTGAAGCAAAATTGTCTGCTTGTTAACATCGACAAGGGCGAAACCATATTCGTTCGAAGCCGCAATTAAATGTCGAGACGACAAAATGGCAACGGCAGTCACAGCAAGTGCAGGCTTCAATTGCACGATGATACTAAAACGAATAGGATGTGACGACAACAACTCCAAAGCTTGAAAGGTAATTTTACCTCTTATTACTGCCCGCCAACGATTGTGGCTGGTACCCTGGATGATATTTCCATGCTGTTTGACGAATAGGCAATGCTCTAGTGTCTTGCGCTGATGAACCCAATTTCGAATGATCGCACATTTCGATGGTGAGTGGATGTGGTGTCAGTTCCTGAATCAAACAGTCAAGCAATAAGGAGACGTTTGGCATGAATCTAACAAGAGAAAAGGTTTCACCTTTTCTGTCTCTTCTAGTGAATAGATCAGTACTTGTCCCCCACGACAACCGACAACAATTTGTCCACATTTCTCATCAAATGCTATTCTCTGGATTGACAATCCAGCATCATCGCAAAATGGGTCAAACTCGCCGACCTAAAGCGGTTTTGAGAGATGCAGCAATTTCATTTTGTTTCAATTACGAATTAAGCAATCAAATCTTACAAAGAATAATGAAAAATCTCATAAGTGGAACACAATGGGTAATAATACCAAATCCACGTAATTGGATATGCACCCACCTTTTTAAATGGTGGCCATTCACCGGTCATCTGGAAATCATCATCTGACGAATCCGTGTCACAACTGTCTCCTCTGTTATTGTCAGATAGATCTTTCTCCTGGAAGACAAATATCAGTCAACAATGCAATGAAACGCTCTCAATCCTTTCGAACTTTAATAAAAATGCAAAATACGTTTGTATCTTAACTTACCTCTTCAGAAAAACCCAGAAATTCTTTTCGTGAATCAATAACGAACAAAAGTTGCATGACGGCATCGCCTACTGACCACACTCGTAGCGTTCCATTCTCATGTCTGAAGAAATCGTTTAGAAGCGAAGAAGATAACTTTAGCAAAATTATTTGATGCGGGTAATAGTTACTACGAAAATAAAAAGCCACTCGCTTCCCTATTAAGAAAATGATTTCGTAGGAAAAGATGTAATGATCTTACCCTGTAATCCACAACTGCCGTTTCGTCGACTCTTTGATAACACGATTCTCATCACCAATTTCGACTTTTGCATCAATAGGCCACTTTCTAGCAGAATACTCACGATTACGCCGTATTTCTTTAGCAGAAAACTGAAAAGAATAGTGGAAGCATCGACGAAAATACGATCAAAAACATTGTTCTCACTCACTCTTTAGAACTGCAATCACAAAAAACGCTGTAAGTGTTCTTCTGTAAGGTCTTAAGAATTAATACTAAAAGACAACGTCCAAACAACAAACAACAAGCAAAATAGGAGGAAATGAAATACCTACCCTTGGTAACCCTTTCATGCTGAGATACTTTATGGCGGCATTGAAAAGCCTCTCTGAGATCATTCTTTGAATCAGGCGGTAAAATGTCGTCTACGGAAAGTGCACGAACTGACTAAAAAATAAAAACAGACGATTAAAGACTAGCGTTTGCTTATGGTTTAAGAGTATACCTCCGGCAGACAGCTGAACGTTGGACTCTTCTTTTGAGCCGTTTCACGAGGCAATGGGAAAAATACATAAGTCACTTTCTTGGGATAGCTGTTTCGCACCTGAAACAAATAGTTCCAAGTCAAACAAACAAAAAACTAGTTAGTTAAACAAAAAACTAGCAATCAAAAATGAGTTCCCGGACGGAAAAGGTATTGAATACTATTTCTTAGCGAGGAAAAAAGAAAAAAAGGATTAGTGCAAAAGCGCGTTTCTCACACGCAATTCCACACAACCCTGTACGACACGACGCCGCACACGCGGTGTCGTGCTCGTCGCATGCGGCGACTTCGGCACCGCAAATGGCTTGTCGCACTTGTCGTAAGCGACAAGCGCGACACGATCAATGCGACACGGGCCGCTATCCTTAGCGTTGTCGTGTCGCGGTTGTCGTGGACTGTGCACGACCCTTATCCCTGCCAGCATTAACCAAGCCGTCCATCTCTCCATGATTGGGTAAACCAGACTTATATGCGAAGGTGAAGGCACTGACTTGGTATAGCGGGTGGCCCGCGCAAGTCATTGTATAGGCCAAATACGTATTAATTATGCCGCTACGATTTAGGGGCTTTGATCAACGCCAAGCACCTTTATAATGAAGAATCACACCGGCGATCCTTCTGGAGCCTATGGCTTATTGCTAAGTTTGAGTTTGTGGACAAGGTTAAGGGACCAGGTATCATGAGACCAAGACCACCTTTGAGGAAACGTTGATGCAATTGTCAGATAGACTCCCTTACTATGTGCCTCTTCCAAACGTTCAAATAAATATAATAATTATAGTGGACTATATAATTATAGTGGAATCTCCCCATAGCGTTCATTTTATACTTGTCTCGACAAGAGTGCATATTTCAATAGTTTAATAGTACTTTAATATTAAAAAATGTCCTACGCTACAATACCTCCACTCGCACGATAGAGCGATGGATCCTACCTAATGCTAACCAACCCACCAATCCTTCTCGCTCGGGTAAACTGATACCGGACTTGTCTGGGGAGGTGAGCACACTGACTTGGTATAATGACTGGCTCCCATAAGTCAGGGTTTTGGGAGCCAGTCATCCCATAACCCTGGCTTAGGAGGGGTTATAGATTAGAAATACGCACTAATCATACCACTACGATCCTGAATGGAAGACGAATGCGTGGCGCATCGTTGGTTGGCTAATCAGCTACTGTATTTTTAGATTTACACTTTCAAGGGCGAGCCCGTGGATTAGTGTTACACCTACAGAGGTACATGGTATCGCCCCACACTCTGCTTCCTTCATGTGAGTTATAGGGCAATGACAGTAACGGATTTTGTTGATAATTGGTCTTATCAAAGAGATGATATCAACTGCGAATCTTTTTTCTCGCGAGGTGTTTCATTCCTAAAAGTCTCGCACTGTTGAATAGTTCATTCCTAGATGCAGGCACCAGAGGTCGATGGATTGGAGATCATCGACTTTACGAAGAAGAAAGGCGAGGTGAGGACTGGCCTCGTATAAGAGAGAGTAGGAATGAAGTTCATCTTAAGGAAGGATCCCAGCATCCGATTGAAATTCGCCTCACAAACGGCAAGAAAGTGCTCGTGCACGAGGAGAAAGGTTTGCGTCGTTAATTGAAGCAGATTTTCAATGATCGATTGGTTTTTTAATGAGCGGATTTCTTTTAAGCGTATGAAAACTATTTCAAAGACGGCCGCTCGTTTGATAGTGTCGACGAGAAGAACAGCTCGTTGTTGCAGTTTGAATTCAATTTTCAAGTACACAAAGATGGATTACGGGTTGGTGATCTTTCCAGCACTGTCGGAGTGAAACGTTTTTTCCACGCCGGAAAGGATTCCCTCCCACTCCGGAGCTCCTCCCCTAGCCTGACCGTGGCTTCGCCACGGGGTGACTACTCACAATGCACACTATTTCGTCGCCAACTGGGCAGAGAGGCAGATAGAAGCGAAAGAGTCTGCGTCTTGAGTAGAGTGCGCGGGGCCAGAGAGTCAGAATCGCAGTCAGAATCTGCGTCTTTGCTCGTCGCGCACTATGTCGCAATTTGGGAATCCGTTCTGGCATGGAATTGTCGCGCTTGTCACTGTTGGCGCCAGGTTAATCCGCCTTTTCTGCCGCCTCACCGTAACTATCCTTGAACTGGAAAATTCCGATTTAAAAGACAAACAATTGTAATCAGCATGACATGATTTTTCTTCTGCGTTGTAGAGCATCCAAAAATACTGCAAATTTTCACAGTTAGGTGCAACAAATAATAGTACAGGAGCCATGCAGGATATTTGCCTCAGGCGACCTCCATCTTGGACGAGATTTTCTTATTGTGTGCTTGGGTTAAAATCTGGAATTGAAGGAGATGAAAAGTGTCGGCAACACAATTCACTCGAATCCGATGGCCGTCTATCATGCCAATGTACTGTGGTGTTATGCTTATGGCTTGACCGCTGTTAAGGAGGACAACGGTGGTATGACGATTGATCTCTTATCAGTTTTTTTTTGATTTTCCAACTACAAACCAGATTTTCAGATCTTCTTTGTTCGTTTGAAATGATCCCTATCGGTCCATCTTTCTCAAAGAAACCTGCTGAGATGAAAGGAGGTCGGTGCTGAGGGAATTATGTGAAAATCAGACGATCAAAACATAAGCGAGTTTGATCAGATCGAATGAGGCCTTTAGAGCTTTTATTTTTGAAGCGAGTTGAAATTTTTCATGCGATGTGTCGAAGTCTACAGAAAAGCAATATACATTTACCTACACAGCTATTTAATTAGTTATTGACTTTTAGGTCTCCACACCCCGCTGCTTGCTAGTAGAAACTTACCGTGTCCCCGTGGAAAGCTTTTGTATTGATTGAATCGATAATTGATTGATCATCATCATGGAACGCCTTTAGAACCACTGTTTGATTCAGCTACTTGTTTCAGGATTTGGAAATAACTGCCCACCAAATCAACTGGCTCCTCCCATTCAAGATATTGCTCTCACCTTATTGGGCAAATCTGAGGTTCAAGGTACAAAGCTAACAGTGATAGCTCACATAAATC
This sequence comes from Nippostrongylus brasiliensis, assembly GCA_030553155.1. Taxonomy (NCBI): domain Eukaryota; kingdom Metazoa; phylum Nematoda; class Chromadorea; order Rhabditida; family Heligmosomidae; genus Nippostrongylus; species Nippostrongylus brasiliensis. The sequence continues at coordinate 13,952,845 of CP130733.1, read as the reverse complement.
TCAATCTGCAATGATTAGAGGAGCGTCTTCGATCAACGATCGGTCATCGCCCAGGCTAACCAGGCCTTCCGCCCCCGGGGTGGGTAAATTGTTACCACCCTTCTCTGGGAAAGCCAAGACAATTCAAACAGAGGCTGGCTCCTCAGTATGTTGTACAGACCGAATATCTCCGTGATTCCTAATGGGGAAGAGTGCGTGGCGCGTCCTCGGGATTGGATAAGTGCTGTTCACTTACCCTTTCAATATGCAGGGTAATGCGTGAGGGTAATGGCTTGCAGAGGCCAGCCGCTTGACCAAATCAGTGTTTTTACCTTTCCAAACAAGCCTGATACCAATTTACCCGACCCCGGAGAGATGGAAGGCTTGGCTAGCCCTGGTCGGGATCCATCGCTCGACCTTCCGGTTATCGGTGGGGTCTCTTATCACTATACTACGCGCCACCATTTAACCTTATTCTTCATAAGTAAATTTTACAACTAACAAAAACTACAATTCAGTGCCGTTGGAGCGACGAAAGGACGCGTACGTGGCCGATTCGCTTCTGCCACTCAGCCTTCTGAACCATATCATCGAACAGTTGCCGACACTCACGATGCGAGTGCGATTGACCATTCCGTCGTCCTACTTCGATCTTGGCTCTCTGATCAACCTTGAGCTGTAAGTGCAATTTGGATGGTTAACTGTGATTTACCAAGTGTCTACACTGCATTGTCAACACGAAAAAGCAATCCAATAAAGGTGTAGTAGCAAAGAGAGAAACAATGGAATAAGTTCAAGATCGGTCAAGGACCCAGTCATCTAAGCCTTCCATTCCCACGGGCTCGGGTAAAGTGGTATTGTACTTGTCTGAAAAAGTGAGCACACTGGAATGAACATTATCTGTTCCCCGCAAGTAATTGTATAGGCCAAGTACGCCTTAGCGATGATTCCACGATTTTGAGTAGAAGACGAATGCACGGCGCTTCCTGAAGGTTCTACTCAGCGCCGACCCTTTTACCTTTACCTATTTTTGCACCGTTCCGTTATCGTTCCAGTGACCATTTAGAGAACAACCGGCCACAACTCCAGCAGCGGAGAATGTTCTGGCGAAGGTTCTCTCCGGGGAAAAACCGCCAGGCTACGACTGGGTGATCACTGTTGCCGACGGATCACCGAGAGAGTTTTTCGTTCATCGGAAGGTGCTGCAGGATGCCAGCCCAACACTTCAGGTTTAATATCATGTCTTAATTTATCCCGATTTTCAATTTATACTAGGCAGCGAGATAGTGCCGCAGTAGAATTGCTGGTTTGTGACTGGGCTCCATACTTTTTGCTCACAGCGTTGCTTATTTGTTGCATTACCAGCACAAAAGATCTTCAAATCACAGCGCAGCTAGCTGCGTTCTCTACGTCTCTACCCGACACTTGACCACTGTGCTGCCTTGCTGTCGAATGTGAATTCTTCGTAAGATTCCATTAAAGTGATGTTTTCACTCGTTCTCGGTTACAGATCATATTCCACACGCACACATCATTGCCCACTGAGCAGTTGTTGATGGTATCCCATGAGGATCGCTTCATCTTAACCAACACCCACGCGAGTGACATGCGCACGGTAATCATCCGTTTATACTTATGCAGCGGCAGTAAGACGGCGCCACCGTTGCAGATTCTGACCTATTGTTACCTGCGCCATTTTGTGCTGCCCGAATACGACACATTCGCTCGGGTTGGTCGCACTCTGTGTTGGCTCTTCCCGCAGGAGACGATCTCGAAGTTCTTCAAGTACTGGCAGGTGGCGATCGTTCGTGAGCTGCTCAAGTTGGATGTGAGTCTTCTTTTCACTCCTCCCTTTTCTTTTCTGCTATTTCTAATCTTTATAATTTTGGGCGTGCGTGAAGCAGTCGTAAAAAGCGCAACTTTCACCGCCATGGTCGAGTCATCGAGCTATCCGATCCTTCCATCAAACCGGGGTCGGGCAAATTGGTACGAAAGTCTTGGAAGGTAAATTCACTGGCTTGGTACAACCGCTGACCCCCGCAAGTCATTGTATAGGCCAAATACGCATTCACTATGTCTCTACAATTTTGACTGGGAGGTAAATGCGTGGCGTGTCCTTAGGGGGCTGATCAACGCCGGCACCGTTGCCTTTTACTTTTACCAGCCGTTCGACAGCTTTTCGGTATATGAACTAAACCCGACCTAAAGAGAGCGTGAAAAATGGGAGGGGGAAAATTGTTGGAGCGATAAGGCACAAAGTGATTTGATTAGTTAACAGCTGCTGTCAACGCTAAATAATTGACAGTGAGCAGTGAACGGGTGCAGACATTCCCAAAACGCATGGTATTACTACGGCAGAATATCAGCGATAAAGCTGATCATCCTTTTTAACGAGGTTTTTCTTCATGGAATGGCTCACTAAAAATTGGAAAAAAACAAAAACTCCATTGAAACTATAAAGGCCTAGGAGCGCAAAAGCTTCTGTTCATAGGCTTTTGGTGGTTCTCGAACTCTACTGGAAATATAGCAGGTTTTCAAACAATAGTGTCGCCTCAAATTTCTCAAATCCTTATTGTTCCGTGTTAGCGTCCATGTTTCCAGTAATGACGTAAAAGAACGCGAATAAAGGAATTCCACAGGAGTTCTCCAACATTTTCAAAAATTTCTAGACAAACGTATCAGGATTTTCGATAAAAACCATAGACAACTTCAGAAATAGACTGGACTTTTGATTTACACTGATACGCACTTGCTATTTTACCCACTCGTTTGAGAAAATTACCTGATAAGCAGATCTGAACTTCCCATCCCGTTAGAATGTCCACATTTTCAGCACATATGCTTGACAAATGCTTCAAGGTTCTAAAACCTGCAGGTCCAACGAAGATTTCAGCCAGTTTTATTTTCAGAAAAACGACACCTATAATACGCTACACACCTGTATTTGCCACTTGATTTCCATATTCTCAGCTCCGTACGGAGCGCTGCCAGTTGCGAAACGAGTAGCAGTGGCCACAATGGCGGACACCGTAAGCTTTGGAATTATTCAAACAAACTTGTTCTATTATTAATAACAAGATGGACCGTTACTTTTAGTGGCAAATGGCCGAAGCGATGGGCACGAATGTAGAGGACGAAATCAAGAAAATGAAGGACCTTCCGATGGGTTTCATGGAGAAGGTCGGTATTTCCATTTTTTTGCTGTTTGTTCGACTTCTTCGTTGACCTTCCTCATTTGTTCTCATTTGGCCACTTTCAGATCCTATACAGTGTCGAGAAGTTTCGAACAGTTGTCAGTGGTGTTCACAAATCGAGCGCTTAACATCGTTCGTCGATCATCTATCCTCGCCGATCATTTTTGCTCTACGTCCGATTTCTCAATAAATTTTAGTAAGGACACCGATGGTGAAATATAGTGTTGTAAAAAGGTAAAGGTAAAGGTGTTAGCGTTGGTCAGTCCCCGAAAGACACGCCGCCGCATTCGTGTTCAATTCAGAATTCTAGAGGCATGGTGAATGCATATTTCGCCTATGCAATGACTAGCAAGGGCAAGCCGCTATATCAGCTCAATGTTTTTACCATCTCCGAACAGTGGTATCAATTTACGAAGCCCTGGAGGGATGGAAGTCTTGTTTAGCCATTGTCGTGATCGATCGCTCGACCATACGGGTGTCAGTAACCCCTCCTACCGCTGCATCATGGCCGTTCTCCCTAAAGCAGTAAATTAGTCGATTCCGAGATTTTGACCCGGATCCATGAACGACATACATACGTCAAATAATACCAGTACATCGTTCATTAATCCGGGTCACAATGTCGGAATCGCCCAATTTGCTGCTTGACGGGTATGGTGGTTTTTCAAACTACCAGTTGTCTAGACACTTGAGTGCCCGTATAGCCGAGTGGCTAACAATGTAGTCTCTCGCTCGGAACGTCCCAGGTTCGAATCCGGGCTCAGGCAAAAAGCCATGCCTTGCAAAAATTGCAGAAATGGCAACGGTACCAGCGTCAGGCCCAAGTTGACAGGCCGGCTGATGGTCAAAACCCGTCACAAAACCATGATCAAAGTCGCACAAGGAATCAGAGATAATGCTAGGACGTCACCCGGAAGTGACGCGCAGGACCCCCGCCCGAGTCCTGTGGTCAGTATGCGAGGGCTACCGAGGGACGAACGACCTCGGTTAAAGAAGCTAGTTCGAATAGGGACGCTCAATGTGGGTACGTTAACAGGGAAGTCAAGAGAAGTGGCTGATCTCATGAAGATGAAGAATATCCAAATCCTGTGCCTGCAGGAGACGCGGTGGAAGGGAGAAAAGGCCAAGGAAATTGGGGAAGGTGTCAAGCTCTTCTACAAGGGCATCGATGGGAAGAGGAACGGAGTAGGAATCGCGGTCTCAGAAGCTCTCAAAGACTCAGTGTCCGCTGTACGAAGGATCAACGATAGGATAATAACTGTTCTATTAGACATGAAGGACGGATGCTGGACCATAATATCGGTATACGCACCACAAACAGGATGCTCCGAGGAGAAGGACGAGTTCTACATGACCCTTGATGACGTCATCAGATCTGTCCCTGAAGGTGACTTTCTTACCGTAGCGGGTGATCTGAATGGCCATGTGGGGACTGACAGACGAGGGTTGGAAAGGGTGCATGGAGGGAGAGGAATCGGTTGTAAAAATGAAGATGGTGAGCGAGTAATTGACCTGGCAGTCGCCCACGACTTGGCTATCTGTGGCACATTCTTCGCAAAGAGGGAAAGCCAGAAGGTGACCTACAGCAGTAGAGGTCGAAGAACGGAAATCGACCATATTCTAGTACCTAGGCAGGCCCTTAAAACGGTCAAGGACGTTAAGGTTCTCCCAGGCGAAGATGTCACAACTCAGCACAAGCCGCTGGTTGCAGACCTACGCATCACCCTCCCTCCGAAGCAAAAGGTGAAGACGGAACCCAGAATCCGATGGTGGAAATTGCGAGGCCCTGAGCGAAATGAACTCAGGAGTAGAGTGATGACTGCAAGCCTACCTGATCCGAATGGAGCAGTCAATGATACATGGCAACAGGCGGTACGAACGATCCTACAGTGTGCTAAGGAAACCCTAGGAGAGACGCGTGGAGGGCCAAAAGGAGACAAAGCTTCCTGGTTCTGGAATGACGAGGTACAGAAGGTGGTAAGAGAGAAGAAAAGGGCATACAAGACATGGCAAAAGTCCAGATCATCAGAAGACCTCACCATCTACAAGAAGTACAAGAGGCTTGCGAAGGCAGCCGTGGCTAAAGCCAAGAATGCTGAGATGGACGGCCTCTACGAAAAACTGGAGGAACCACAGGCAGAGAAATTCGCCTTCCGCCTGGCTAAGGCGCGACATCGGGCAAGCTTGGACGTAAGAGTGGTGAAGACTGTGAAAAATGATAAAGGATACTTGCTAAGGAGGCCAGCAGACGTCAAGTCCAGGTGGGAGGAGTACTTCAAAGGACTTCTAAATGAAGAATTCCCAAGAGAACATCTCCCTGAAGCAGCGCCAGTGGAAGGCCCAGTACAACTGTGGTCAGAGGAGGAGGTCCAGACGGTTATAAGGAAGATGAAGCTAGGAAAGGCAGTGGGACCGGACGGAGTGCCGGTGGAGGCATGGAAAACGCTCGGGGAATACGGAATTGAATGGCTGACAAGGTTCCTCAACAAGGTCACAGCAGAAGGTAAGATGCCTGAAAGCTGGAGAGACAGCATCATCGTACCCATCTTCGAGCAGAAGGGGGACGCCACAGAATGCTCAAACTACAGAGGAATCAAGCTGATATCTCACACCATGAAGGTCTACGAACGGCTGATAGACAGTAGATTGAGAGATATGGTCGAAATCCCACAGCAGCAGTTCGGCTTCATGCCGGGGAGATCAACTACGGATGCCATCTTCATAGCGAGGCAGGTGATGGAGAAATACCGCGAAAAGCGCCGACCGATCTACCTGGCCTTCCTGGACCTCGAGAAGGCTTATGACAGGTTACCCCGAACGCTACTATGGTGGTCACTGCGGCAAAGAAATGTGTCCGAGCGCTTGGTCCAAATGATAAAGGATATGTACGCCAGGTCCAGAGCAACAATTCGCACCCCACACGGACACACAAAGAAAGTGAACATCACGGTAGGTGTACACCAAGGATCAGCACTGAGCCCCTTCCTCTTCCTCCTCACCCTCGACAGTATGGTCCGGCATCTGACGGAAGACCCACTCAGAACCATCCTATACGCTGACGACATAGCTCTAACAGCAGGGGCCGTATGCAGATGTATCCCCACGTGGCCCCACGTAGCCCCTCGAGGGTGTCGGGGTCCCCTCGAGGGGACCCCTGTATGCAGATGTGTGGGGGCCCCCTTGAGGGGAGAAGCCACGCCCACTTTTTAGGGGATAGCCGTCCCCCTAGAACTGAGTAGGGGGATGGTGGCGATGGCGCGCCAATTTAGCGGTGGAGCGCTGCGGATACCAATCAGTTGAACTTCAAGAAAGGGTGTAGAGAAATGGAGGAAGTCATATTTCCTCTAAACGTGTTCCGTTCTATGTTTTCGTTCGCTGGACGCGGTGTGAATTAATCACGCTGTAAGGAATTCGTTCGTTCAACAATATTTCGTAGTTGTAGTGGAACTATTACGGATTATGAGCAATTGTTGGTTTCAGGTTGAAGCTTAGGACCTGGATTAGCACACATATTTTTTAAAAGACTAACGTTCCGGCGTGTATTCATTCAAACCATTTATCTCACCTTATACAGGATGGCAAAAAACTACGTGCGTCATAAAGTGTTTATAATTCATCATTCTTAAGACAAATGTTTTCATAGTGGCTGGCTTCAGTTTTAATATAAGTGGTAATTTATTACTTCAAGAGGTCGATGGTGCGCCGCGCATGGAGTTTTCTATATTGTTTCATATTTTGATCAGCTCTTTTCACATTCTATCCAAATTTTGGGTTTCAGACTTCTGAATTTTTTCTGTTGTTACTCAAATAAGAAAGTCCGGCGGATTGGAGTTCGGGATTTTAAGGGGCTACAAAACCGTAGTCGAAAAGGAGTTGATTTCAGCCTCATGGAGGTACACTACTGATTTGGCTGCGTGTGCCTGTCACTGAACAGTGAAAGGGGGATGTTTCTGCTTCAAGATTCTTCAGGGACACTGCAGCTTCTATAAGTATCTCTTCTTCATAGATTTACGCATTGCTTTTGTCTTTTCTATCAATAGGAATAAAAAGTCTTGCCTGAAGCACTGAAATCGCTTCAACCCATTAAGTTTATTGGATATTAGAATCTCACGGTGGTTCTTCGCTTGCAGTTATTAAACGGAGCTGTGTTAAAGAGATGAAAGTTTCACCATCCACCTGCCGGTTACTGTGCAATCGCGTTTCGAAATAACCAGTTACCCCAAATGGATTGGAAATCAAAATTTTCCTTCGAAAACCGATATTGGACATCAAATAAATATTTTAGAAGAAAAAAGTATGCAGAAAGATACTGTACGATAGTTGAAAATTTGTCGTGTGTTGCGCGCACGTAATTTTTTGCCACTCTTTATACCGTGAGTCCGGTCTTTCGGTCCACAAAGACATTCTGCTGCTGCCCTTCTTGCTGCGCATCCCAGCATTTTCTTCACGCACGTAAAGAAACTTTACATTATTACCAAGGTAACTACCAGAGTATTTTAAGCTCGAGCTGAACGTTCTGTAAATTCGCTGGAGTGGCGAACTAGAGGAGTCGACCATATTTTAAAATGAAATTGAATATTTTTTTCTCTCTTGAATCACTCTCCAACCCGTAATTGCAGCTTACGCCTAGTAAAGTTACGAATGAAACGTTGAACATCTTCAACCATGCCAAGCATAATCACACAGAAAGTTGCAGGTTTATGCAATGCTCGAATGACGCCGCAATACTTGGGGGAAGCCGTAATACTCGAGTGGCGCCGCGAATTCAGCGCTCCAACACCATTTTGTGGCGTGGCGGGCGCCTTGCGACGCGGCTGCGTGCGTGCTAATACCGGGGGTTGATCCCCAACTACATCTGCATATGGGGGCCTCCCCGCGTGCGGCACTTGGGGATCGGCCCCTCAAGGGGATGCACACTTGTGTATCCCCTCGAGGGGGACATCTGCATACGGCCCCAGATAGCAGAGAGGAACTACAGGATAAGGTTCAACAGTGGCAGGAGACACTGGCCAAAAACGGCCTCAGGCTGAACGTGAAGAAGACCAAGTTCATCAGCTCAGAGGATGGCTCGGAGCCGATACTGGACTGCTATGGGGAAACTATCGAGAGGGTGGACCAATTCCGATACCTCGGAAGCGAACTATCAAAAGACGGAGCACTAGAAGAGGCAGTGAGGGGAAGGATAAACGCAGCGTGGATGAAGAGGAGAGAAGCAACTGGAATCCTCTGTGACAGGAGATGCTCGAGGGCCCTCAAAGGAAAGCTGTACCGGGCCGTTGTCAGACCAGCACTGCTCTACGGCAGCGAGTGCTGGCCCACAAATAAGGCACATGAAAGACAAGTACACTCAGCCAAAATGAGGATGCTCAGGTGGGCATGTGGGTGGACACGGATGGATAGGGTACGAAACGAGGACGTAAGATCGGTCATGGGAGTAGCCCCTGTGCATCTGAAAATGCGGAACAAAGACTCAGGCGGTATGGGCACATTCTCAGGAGACCGGAGGACCACCCAATAAGAAGAGCATTGGGGTTCGAGGCACCCGGCAAGCGTCCAAGAGGAGCGCCCAAAAAGAGATGGAGGGACGTCATCAGAAGCGACCTCAAAGAGGTCAAAGCAACATCAGAAGACGCCCGGGATAGAGTTAGATGGCGACTGTTGACAAGAACAGCGGACCCTGCGACGGCGCGGGATTAACGCTAAGGAGAAGAAGAAGAAGAAGAAGTTGTCTAGACACTTATTATTCCACAACGTTTTTATCCCGATCAGTTACGGGGTACGTCTTTCATGGTAGTCGCTCCGTCGTCTTTCTCCTTGGTGCTGCTCCCGCATTTGTTGAGGTGCCACACTGCCATCCTGTCTCTGTCTTGAGCTCCTTGTGGGGTGGCCATATGGTCCTCGATCGCAGGTTCTTGAGCGCCACTTCCTTGCATTCGACATCGATCCATCATGTGATTTTGACTCTTTTCCTCCATCGCAAGACCTCTTATCCGGGCCTGACGCTGGTACCGACACCCTTTTCAGCTGCTTTTAAGCTAGGCAAGGGTTTCTGCCTGGAACGGGATTAAAACCTAATCATCGAGATCTTGAGCCTAAGCTCTTAACCTCTCGGCCATCCCGCCCCCTTGTCTAGACACTTATGTGCGTAAAAAATATGCGCTCTAGACAAAATATCAAACGGAAACTTTTGCAAATGGAGCGTCCAATTACTGCAGTAAAGAAAACACGTCTTTAGTGTCGTCAATGTTCTCCTCGTGGAGATAAATTGTTCCTAAAGTATGAATTTCCTGCATTTTCAGTTTTACGATGGATAGAAAATGCAGGAAATTCATACGGTATAATTTAGTAAAATGTTGACGTTTGAGCAGCGAAAAGTTTACTGTAATCAGTCCGAACGTTTCACGAATGTTTCAGTTTCAGCTGTTCCACATTTCATTTTTTCGTTTCATCGGATGGCGGTGACTTCTTTGGAGCAAAGTGATTGATGTAGGCTCGATTGAACTGTTCCAAGAAGATGAATGTGAGCACGGTGTGCGGTCCGAGCCTCATGTAGTACGGTGTGAAGCCTTTCCAAAATGCGAACACACCTTCTTTTCTCAACAACTGAAGTGAACCGATTTTAGTGGTTTCTTGAATTCCATTGAAAACTATCCGGGACAACTTACTTTCACGACAACATCTATAGGTCCGCTATATTCTGGTTTTCCATCGATCACCTTCATGGCTTGGATTCTAGGAGAGAAAAGTTAGAAGTTTATTATTGACTAGTTTTGATGGGATGTATATTGAATTTTTCAAGTGTTTATTTGTTTTGTCACGTGGCATGTGATTAAATAAGTAAATAGCACGGTATTAGGGCAATATTCGGGACAATAGGTCATCATCTTTCATATCCTTTCTTAGTCGCTGCTCCAACCTTTAAGTTGTATTCTCAAATGTTTTCCGGTTTTTGTTAGCTGTTTATCTGGCTCATTTTCGCCACTGCGCGACTTCCATTAATCTTTTCAACATAATTCAGATGTTTTCAGCGTTGTCGATATTCGTTCTGTATCGTGCTTTTTTTGGTTTCATAGGTCCCAGTGTTGTAAGCCACACGGGCCCACTGGTGTATCAAATAAATAAATAAATATGTATTCAAACTTTTGCTAGCCACAGCTGAGGTTGTTATAAAGACGCCTTACCTTATCCGGCTAACGTTTGGGCGTTGCCGGATAAGAACTCTATATAACATCCGCAGGTGTCGCTAATAAAAGTTTGAATAATGAAGATAAAACATGTCGAGGTTCATAGAAAGTCCATCCTGGAGGGTATTAGGAAAACCAACCGTGTTTTCAAAATATCAACGGGCATCGACGCAATAGTTGTGGCCAAACCGGAAATCATGGAAGCGCAGAAATGGCAAAGAACACCTAAAAACGTGTAAACCTGGTTGGGTTCGAATTCGTCGATTTTTTCTCAAATTCACCAAGCATTCCCCCCGGTACAAAGAAAAATTGGACTTCGCAAATATCTTAGCATCCTTCTTAAGCCCGGTCGGGCTGTTGCTAATATATAGATGATGATAATATATAATGTTGCTAGTTTATAGATGTAGAAATGTTTATAGATAATACAGACTAGTTTCGTGTTACATCAAAAATTGGACTGTTTTTGTCAGATTACAACCATAACGCAATCCGTCTACTGATTGTCGATGATCAAGGCTCCAGAAGGGTGTTACTTATTTCAATCAGAGAATCAAAGAAGTCAAAAATTGTTAAAATGCAGCCTTCGGACAGACCGTCTTTGATTTTTCCTGTTTGTAGGATCATTTGCTTTGCCTGAGAGTACGTAGCCAACTGTGCAGCATTCACGACCATTGCTCGTAGTACAGTTGGACCGCATCCCTTCAAAACTGAGCGATCAGATTCCTATCGAATTAACTAGTAATGAAAACGATCTTTACTCGAAATAGAGTGAAGAAACCCTCTTCGCGTATCACTCGGAACAACGCGTCGAACACATTTTTGTAATTTCGTCGTTGGTCTGGTGGCAAGTGTCCGTCACCTGCAAAAAACCACCAAACTCATGAGTGCCCTTGGTAGAATAAATTTCGTTATGCTCAGTTTGCAAATATTTAGCTTGTCGATCTCCACAGGACGATCTCCACTAAACCGGAGAGCCGTATTGGCGCAAAGACACCGGCCGACAAAGGCCGTCCTGGATGTTGCTCTGCTCTACTAACCCTGCTCCGGAACTTTTCCAGATCGCGGGTACTTTGCAGTCCCATAGGTATCGTGTGAAGAGGTCACAGTTCAGGAGTGCTCTAGGACATTTCCTCTTTTACTTCACGGCTTTCTCTTGCTTCGGAGTGAGATATAGGCTGGTACGGAGGAGACGGTGGTCGGATCTCGTAAAGAACTTCGGAACAACAGCGACATCGATTAGGCAAAACCTTCGGTTGACAATAACGTGGTCAATTTCGTTGTGATGCAGTCCACCTGGAGACTCCCAAGTTCATCGCCTAGAGGCGGGTTTCTGGATTTGCGAGATGCCATGGATGGTGTTCGTCGACATTATGAACTTAGACAGCCTTTCACTCTGTTTGTTCCACTTCAGACTATGGACGCCGATATGAAGCTCTCTCGATCTTCGCGTTGAGATCTCCGTCGATGACCTTGTAGAAGGTATAATCTTCCTCGTAGAGCTTCTCCAACTCCATGTAGAATGCCTCGACTTCTTCGTCGTCGTAGTCCGATGTTGATGCATAGACTACGAAGACCGTCAACGCCGGCAATGATCCACGTCGCATCAGCCGCAAACGTCCGATTCGGGTTGTAAGTTGTTCGAACGAATCGATGTTCATAGCCAAGTTCGTGTTGACGAGGACACCGATACCACCAACGCCTCTGCTGTCGCATGTTCCGAGGAACAGTTCTTCTCCAGTGTCGAACACGGCGTGTAATGGGCGGTGTCTTCTCGTCTCGGTCAGTTCGATAACGCTGTACTTGATCTTCCTGGCTTGCATCATCAGGTCTTCAACAGATGCATCCGACGCAAGCGTTCGCGCGTTGTAAGTACAGATCGTCATCCTAGTCCTTCTTCTTTTTAGCAGCCTGTTACTGTTGTTACTGTTTTCGGCATATGAGGGCGTACGGGTAGCTTGCCAGGTTCTGCTGTACGGGCTGAATACGGCGGGTAGATAGCCAGGCTATTCCGCTGGAGCTAAGGGCTTATTCATTAGAAGCGACCCTGATCCGCATCTCTTAAGGCCTCCGCAGAGTGTTGCTGCTGGCAGCAGCAGCAAAAAGGGGGCGGAGCGCCTTTCCACCCAGGACCACCGCTCTGCTGGCGGTTTGTTGTTGAAATCGGCAGCAACGCCACAGCATTACTTGGATTTTTGCCAACTATCTTCACACCGTGTGCATTCCGTTCTGTACACGTCAGCACACGTCGAACAGAGGACTTTCACGTGATTCGTGCCAGGACCTCTAGCTCGAATGACGTCCCGTCTGCCGTGGCGTACCGATCGATTTGCTGCGGCAGCAAAAAATGATCGAAACCATTCCGTGCTGCTGCTGCTGCTGGCTGCTGCTGGCTGCTAGCTGCAGCAGCAGCAGCACTCTGAATAGCCCCCCCCCCTGCTGTGGGTTTGCTGCGCAGCGCTGCTGCGTTGCTGCTGGGCTATCCTTCAGCATTGCTGCTGCTGCCAGCAGCAACACTCTGCGGAGGCCTTTATAATTTGGTGTCTACCGCAGGCGAGTTTTTAAGCCACACAGTTAGTCTCCGTGAGGAGGTTTCACCGTCCGGCACAGTAGAATCAGCTTGATCGACACTGATCCCGCCCGCGTCTCACGGCAAGTGTAAGAAAACGTTATGGAATGAAACTAAACGATCCGATATTTTGTGAGCTCTTTATTGTGCAGTCAAGAATGCCTGCAGCCACTGTCGCTCATTTCTACCGGTTGTGGATACATAGATAATTAAGAGTCCTTTGCTACATTTTTCCCAAACACTCTTGCATAAAGCAGCCACTAAAGATCCAAGCCGAGCAGCAACCTTCGAAGAAGCCCTCAGTAGCCCCTATTTACCATACACCGTTTTTTCTGCTGACAAGAAGGCCAGCTGATCTGTATCGAATATTCTTTTGCACTCACTTGTCATTCTGATAAGCGCCAAGTCAGCCGGAGTACCGACAAGCGCTCCACACGCTCCTGCTCCCATACCCAGGCCGGCCTTCATTGGAAACGAGAGCGGTTTATCCTTTCTGAAATTTCTAACTGATTGACGTACGAGCTTCAAGATTCACCGTGTTTGCGCGGAAAGTAAAAATAAAATTCAAATGTATAGGGGAAAAATTGAGAACTAACTGCGAAAACGTTTCCAGCATCCATGTGTAGATTCCCAGTCGGGTTGTGGTGTAAGTGGCTTGTCTGAGTAGGCCAGCACTGAGCCCGTTGTACAGGGCGAAAAAGCCCTCGTTCTGTACAACACCCTTGAATGCGTGAAAACTGGTTTTGTATTTCTTCACTCCTGAAATTGACCCAATTGAGCTTATCCACCGCGGTTGGCAGACAATCTACTTCAATCAATTCGAGAACTATTCGGTGAGATTCAGGGTCTGATAAGAAACGGAAAAACGAGCATAATTCTTAGTGAGCATGGTGTAGGAAAGCATGTTTTAGGTTGGCAAAATTGCGATTAGCACCGTTTGAGCTAACTATGGATGCATCGGTTTGATCTAGAAGGCCTATGTTAAGGCTCTTCTCAATCCAATAGTTTTATATTCAAGATTTAAGGGGTTATTCTTCTATAGTGGATGTTTTCCGATCTACAGATTCGTTTCTTTTTCATCATTACCTATACAACATTTGAGGCCATCTCTCCTTACTGAGGTATTGATGAGTATTCGTCTTCGGTTTAGCTAGTATCGGTTTGAGGGTAGGAATGAAACAGATATTGTTTACCTTTTCCTTCTTTGTATTACAAATCTACAGTACCGGACATAGCTTTTGATCACTTCCCGGAAAAGCCGCTTAGGAGCGTTCCAAAGCGGCTTTTTTCAATAGCTTTGTTGAAACTCATTTATTTGTAAAAATATACATATATTTGAGCTCAGCAGCTCGAGCTCTATCGACTGGTAGTCAAAGATCAATACAAATGCAAAATATTGCCCCTTTTGCCAACCCCTCAAATCTCGCCTAGACGGCCCTTGAGGGATCGACCAGCCCCAGAGGGATCGACCAGGCAAGATTTGAGGGGTCGGCAAATTGGCCATATTTTGCATTTGTACCGATCTTTGAATACCAGTCGATAGAGCTTGGGCTGCTGAGCTCAAATATATGTATATTTTTACAAATAAATGAGATTCAACAAAGTTATTGAAAAAAGCCGCTTTGGAACGCTCCTAAGCGGCTTTTCCGGGAAGTGATCAAAAGCTATGTCCGGTACTGTAGTATAATAGTTTATCAAACTCAATTCTAACCTATAAAAACAAATATGGGGAGGACCCATGTAATAATCCACCATGTAATCTGGTTCTTTATAACGTATTGTGAAGCGATCAAAATCTTCGGTACCTCATGGACATCACACGACAGGCAAACGCTAGGGAAATGTTAGATGACGCCCTGGCCAAAACAAGAGCCACTTCAACGCTACCTCGAAAGTGATTGAGATTAGGTTTTCTTTCAACAATGATACTCTTGGACCTTCGTCACTTCCATGAATTTGACATACATTCTTTTATAAGTTCCATTTATCACGGTAACACCTCACACAATGCCTCGTAGTTTTTGCAGGCAATGCTCACCATTTTGTCAAACGCAAACGAATCGGGCTCCCATTCTCCAAAGAAGATTCACGAAGCAGTGGCAACATATTTTTCCCAACTTTCAGTTCAAATGTTCGTTATTGCCTTACCATCTTTGCCAGCTAACTGCATTCGGTTTTTCAACAGATCCAGCGGTTGTACAATGGCCGCAGCGGTCATTCTGGAAAGGTCTGCGGCTGTTCGTTGGTAAAGGTTGAAGGGAGGTGAGAGAGTTGCCTTATTTGACGATTTCACTCCGAATACTTTGAAATAAGTGTTCATTGTCAGAAGCATGTCTTCTAGGGAGTAATGTTGTGCCCAGCACCGAGCAGCGAGAAGCTTGAGTTTTGAGGTTCATGGAGCTGTGGTGTCAGCGGTAGATGTTTAAAAATCGAGCATATGAATTTCTAATGGGTTGAATCTGCTGTGAGACGGACCTGTGATTGTTTTGTGCCTTCTCCATATACATTTGGTGGTAACCATAGAGGGACCAGATTGTGTTGGGAAAAAAGGACAGGTTGACATTTGCTTTTATCTCAACCCAAGACACGTGAAGGGATCGGGAGGGTAGTAGAGCACGCGGCTTCGATATGGTAACTAGGCTTTTTTTCGATTTTCGGCCTATCCACAGCAACCCAGCAAAAATAAATCACACATCTGTGACTAACGTTTGAAGCTTTGTTATACCTCGTAATGCCGTGTAATATAAAAGAAGGTCTGCTGAGAGGGGTGTTCGTGGTTCCGTAGCAAAAGGTGCTACTGAAACCCGCACGATCGAGTGATCGATCCTCGTTCGGGAGAACCAAGCCTTTCATCGCTCGGGGCCAGGTATGTAATTAGGTACCAGATTTGTCTCGGAAGGTAAAGACACTGACTGTGTATAGTAGCTAGCCTCCGAAAGTCATTGATTAGGCTAAATAGGCCTTCTCCATTCCTCTACAATTCTGTCACCTTCACGTTTACCTATACCTGCTGACAATTGCAGGGGGGAAGTTCACCGACCTTCTCTGTAAGACGCGGATTCAAACAGCATCGTAAACTATGCGATTATTCTTTTATCAGCAGAAACGTCAGTACTACGCTAACCCACCGGTAACAGAAAGCTTAACATCACGTATTGATAACTCTCTGGCATCTTACGATTAGTCAACACTCTCACGTTAGTTTTCTCCTTGAGCGGTTGAGTTGACTCTGTGTAAAGGAGTGGAGTGATGAAGCGAGTGACGGGAAGAAGGGACACTGACTTAGGTAATGAAGGCCTGGAACGACCAAGGGTAAAGTGATGACTAAAGGTAGAACTTCAAGCATAGATAAAAAGCGATAAATGATCACCAACTGGGTAGAATAAGTATGAGTTCATGTGAGCGTAATTAGAGAGCTGACAGGAATTCGACACTTTTCTAGCGATTTTGTGGAAATGGCGAAATACTGAATAGGTTGATATGAGAAGAGGAATCATCAGTAGAACACGGATCATGGTACAAAGGCGGTGTCAGGAAACTGTTCGAAAAGGATGAAGCTTCACTGAGTAATTTCGACCCCGTTACCAAGATGCTCTTCCACTCCCCTGCTCTCCTGAGTCGTCTGTTCATAATTTGGTGCTATGTTGGTTGAGGGGCGGGGGAAATGCAGCGTGCTGGTCTGCAATATTGCGTAGACTTTATTCGTTAACATATTATCAATGCCATATCTATCACCGTTTCAATGTGGGGGTGTGAATAGTTGTGTAGGGTTTGCATGTCGAACATGTTTAAACCGACCGATCTAATAATTAACAATGGAAGATATTACTATGATAACACGTTGGAGTCGTCGTAATACTACGGACCACCACTCTGCGTCCCCAATCCACATGGCACCCATAAATGTACCCATCCATTAAGCCTTCGAACAGGACTCCATGGTTCTGCTTCCTTCGCTTCCTGCAAACTTACCCGGCTGATCCTCCGAGAACGAATTTTGCAGCTTTCGGTATGTTTTTGTCGGTCGCCATCTGTGAAATTCAAAATTTTGAGATGTGGATCTTCAACCTGTCCCTCAGGACGCAAAGAAGTAACTGGTGGGGTCAACAAGTCCTTGCCGAGTTCTCCCATGTGTTGGAACCTCAATTATGAGGGTGGAGAAGTCCCAGGGACCCGCGTTATCTCCAAATGCGTTAATTTAGCTCATCTGTGAAGCCTAGGTGTAAACCTACCGTCGACGAGCACCACGACCAACAAAATGATCTATGGATGTTACTCTGACCGATGCGCCTAATGACAAACTCAAAAGTGCGGAAAACATAAACAAAAGGTGTTGGCGTGATAACGCTGATCTGGAAGAAGACGGGCAGGCAACTTTTTAGACATTGCTAAACTAGGTACGTTTGTATTCTAACATAATTAACAGGAACCGCGTGGTGCAGTGGTAAGAGGCGCTACTGACATTGTTCGACCCGCTATCCAAACCTTCCGACCCTCCGGGGTCGAGCAAATTGGTACCAGACTTGTCTAGGAAGGTTTGAAAAGTAACTTATTATGGCGGCTGGCTTAGCAAGAAATTGTATAGGCCAAATGCGCATTCACCATTCCTCTACGATTCTGAATTGAACTCGGCTCTCTGAAAAATGAAAAATCTGAAAAATATGCCAGCGCGTCCTTCGCGGACTGATCAACTCCGATACCTTTACCCCTTTACCTTTTCTCTTTTAATGTTAGCAACATATGTAGGAAGCAATTCGTTGCCTGGAAACGGAATGTTTTGGAATCTTACTTATTTATTGATCCTTATATTACGCTACATAGGACAACCGTGGAATGGGAACATCTGTTGAATGTCTCAAAATTAACAGTAATACGAGACACATTGTGCAGTTGTGAGAGATTCCATTCCACCAGAGCGATCGAGCGATCGATCCTCACCCAGGCTAACCACCCCATTCATACTTTCAGAATTGTGTCAAACACTACCACCCTTGTTTAGTATATTAAGTATGCTGACTTGTACAGCGGCTGGTCCTTCATTGCACAGGCAAAATTTGCATTCTCTATGCCCGTACGATTCTGAGTGGAAGACGAATGTGAGGCGCGTCCTTGGGGAGCCGGTCAACACCGACAATTTTACATTGCTTTATTCGTACTTGTTCATTTACCACATTACAAAAGACAACCATGAGGTAGGTACAACCGTTAAGAAACTCGAAATTGATAGCATTACGAAGTCTAAAAAACACATAGCAACCTTGCAGCCCTATAATGGTACACAGCACTGTGAAAGAGGGTAATTCAGATGAAGATATAGGGTTTTATCAGAATGAAGAAAACTGCTTTCTGGATTGTGAAATCTGCCTCCAACGCTTGCAGCGGATGCAAAAGCCGGAGCGATTATTCGTGGTTTTTCATATTTAGTTATACATTTATCATTGAATATGCACGGCGCTAGTGTGACGGCTCGCCGTTCTGATTCATGTTTAAGTTGAAAAGTGGACACAGCAGAGAGGATCCACCGTCGATGACCAGAGAATGCCCAACAATAAATGAAGAAATACGCCGATCAGCTAGAAATGCGATCGCCTCAGCGACATCTCGAGCCGTTCCAACGCGTCCGGCCGGCACAACGTCCAGTCTGGACGCTATACTCGCTTCGAACTGGAAACAAGTTTTTGTTGTTTTCTTTTTTTTTACAAATTTCGACTATTTCGATTCCTAAACATATTTCGGATCAAAGATTCAGAGTGGTGCCACTTATTTACTTTAGTTTTATTATCCAAGTGTGAGGCTACGCCGAAACGTTAGCCGAAATAAACTTGTACCGTCGTGGTAGTATTAAATGTAACTATCGTGCGTTACCTGTCTTACGGCATCTTTAGAAAGTCCCATCTTCTGCATGATTGTTGTCGAGATGACACCAGGACTGAAAAATCGCTGTCTTCCACACGTTTGCTACTGACAATCGTGTGAGATAATCTTAGGAACCGCCCTCAACACAGGACAACTTTCAGATCCTGGCAGCTCTCGCTTGGTACTCAACTAGGAGAGTATTAGGTTGTAAACCTTCCATTTGAACATTCGCCACAGCTTGATTTTCGGATCTACTTCCTGCCCGTTGATTGACGAAAGACTTTTACACTCCCTTTTTGACATGGCCTTACTTGTTGAATTTTTTTCTCCTGTGGGATGCGAAAGCGAGGAAAGGTACAGTACTGGCCATAAGAATTGCCATTTTCACGGAAAAGCAGAAAAAAATCGGCTTTTTCAATTTGGAAAAAGTGTCGCCTTTCTGTTGGTAGCCCAATTGAGATATACTTAAATGGAACATTTTTAGACTACTATGTGTCGCCTTTCTGTTGGTAATTATTTTTACCCATACGGATGGAAGCCTGCCCGTTGATTGACGAAAGACTTTTACACTCCCTTTTTGACATGGCCTTACTTGTTGAATTTTTTTTCTCCTGTGGGATTCGAAAGCGAGGAAAAGTAATCTGTAGGAGCACTTCCTGCAAATCACGTGGGGTACCGATCTCGAATAATTCTCCAAAAATTTTTCCATGTGACATTTTTGAAGACATCATCGGCAGCGACGGGCAGGTAGCGAACTCAGCCAAGCCTATCCTTTCGTTTGCAATCCATTTGCTCACAGAATAGTTTGCCAGTCACTACTGCATCTTGAGTCGCTAGTGCATCCCAATCCTTCGCCAAATTTATCAGAACCGTGCAGAGTCGGTATTATCAGTGAAAGAACTCCTCTCGTTTGTATTGTTATATTACTAATACTAATACTAATACATATTCTTGGTTATCTGGATGTCCTTCGTTTTTTTTTCAACATAGGCTACAGTTTGTTATAACACGAAACTGTTCTGCTATTTGCCTCTTTTTGTTTAGCGGTTTATAGGCGAGAACTAGCTCAATGATTTATGCATTTGGAGATGCTAGGTTATTCGCAAAACACTGACATCAGAGGGGAATTGAACCCGCGTCTTTCTGTTTCTGGCAGACTGTTTCGCGAATAACCTAGCATCTCCAAATACATAAGTCATTCAACTAGCTACAGTTTGTGATCATTCACTTTTGAACATTTTGATACATTTCTGATGCTCCATTTTCGCTGAACGAGACGAATATCTCTGAGTGCTCCAGCTATGTGTACTTGGGTCGGGAAGTCAACAAGATCAACGACTTCAGTCCAGAGCTGGGTAGGAGGAAACGAGCATTCTACAACAACGTTTGCATCAACGTGAAGAGGGGTGTACGCAAAGGTGATACCCGCGACAGGAACTATTATAATGGAGACCTTACTTGGGTTCGCTTGAGCAAATCGGTGATCAACGGGACGACAGGTGATACAGGTGATAGTTTGTGAGACATTGAGAGTTCCACTCGTTAATTGTAAACTGTAAGAAGCCGTTGTCACGTCTTGAGGTTAGAAAGCTTCGGACTGAATGTTTCCAGTTTATTTTCATTTTTTCTACTCTAGTTCTATTACCATAATAGTCTTTTTTTTCTATTTTTACTAGAATATTGTAGTTCATTTTACCCTGCTCTTGCCGCATTCTAAGTTGCCTTTGTATTGATGAAAGACAAAAACTCCTTAAACTCACTTCACAGCATTCACTCGAACTCCTTGTAATATATACTTGGCCGCTAGTGATTTCGTGAGCTGATCGAGAGCGGCCTTTGACATGCCGTAATAAGGCATTTCCGGCAACTAAAAGTAATGGTATATTTTTTCGGGGAGGTTAGAGCTTTCACATTGGAATGAATGAAATAAACTGGTTCCATATTCCTCATAACAGTTACAAAAAAGCGTTCACTTACTGCAAACGGAAGTCCGGCGATGCTGCTCACCATCACCACTTCTCCTTTTGAGGCGATAAGATGAGGAAGCGCGTTCTTTGTAAGCAGCAGCACGCTGTAATTGTGCTGCTTTCTTTTCGAACAATGACATTTTTTGTAAAATTTTCGCTATTTTGCGATTCTAAGCGCTGTCACCTACGTCTTGGTGTTGAGGTTCATGACGTAGTCGTATGTATCCATTGAACCGTCGAATCCTTGTCCGGTCGGGTCTGACGGCGATGTACCACCGGCGTTGTTAACCTGGTTTTTGAATAGTTCAAGAATTCAATGAGACTTAAGTCAATAAAATTTTAATCTTAGGTCTGTAGGTAAGTACTGTACCGGACGTGTAGCAACGATAAAATGACTCGAGCGGCGCTTTCTTGTGCAGAAACCGCCATATTTCTATATTTTTTTGGAACTGATTTATTCATGAGAATAAGGGGGTGTTTGAACTCAGCAGCTTGAGCTCTATTCTGTCGTATTCAAATTTTCCATATTCGTCGAATCTGAGCGATTTTTTCAAGTGATTTTTTGACACCTTGATTCATGCGGCGTAAATGGATTGAGGTAGTATCCGCCTGGGTCGCCACGCGTGCGCCTTAAAAATGGCACTTTTCGGCGCGAAAAAGCGCCGTCTCTGCCGCTTTATCGTTGCGGCTCGTCCGGTACTGCAGTAATTCTAGTCAGACAGATTAGTGGCAAACTCTTGCGCTCTTACAAAGTTACCGATGTGTTTCTTTTTAGTTTTCAGCTTTTTCAATTTTGAGAAAATCGCTCTGTTCACAGAAGAGCCCAAAACATAATCCTCTCTCACCAAGACATCTAATTTGCCAAATTTCTCGACAGTTTTGTCGATCAGGCTCTTTTGAAATGACTCGTCAGTCAATTCTCCTTGCATGGCCAGTATATCAGCTTCGCTCGCTCCGGCAGCCAGCACCTCACTCTTCGTTTCCTGAACATTATCATTCTACAATAAAAGTAAAGGTAAAAGCTAAAGTAGTCGGTGGTAATCAATTCCCTGAGCACGCGCCACGAACTCGTGTTCAATTCAGAATCGCAAAGGTGAATGCGTATTAAGCCTATACAACAACTTGCGGAGGCCAACCGCTATACCAAGTCATTGTCCTCACCTAGCCAGACGGGTTTGATACCAATTTTTCCAACCCCGAAGGGATGGAAGGCCCGGTTAGCGCGAGCGGGATCGATCCCTCTACCGTGCGAGTGTCAGCAGCGCCTATTACCACTGTACAACGCGCGGCCTTACAATAATAATAAGGAATTAAAATTCTGGTTGAATTCTGTAATTAACGCACCGCCAATGCATCCTCGCTTCGTCCAGTTATGGTGATCTTCGCTCCCTCCTCAGCGAAAATCACAGCCGTCGCACGTCCAATGCCATTGCTCGAACCTTAACACAGTTTATTTTATTTACACTATTATTGCTTCTAGTTATTATCATATATAACACATATTTAAATACCGGAAACGTAAGTACCTGTGACGATAACTACTTTGTTCTGGAAGCGGCCGACCATGCTGACTGAAATTTTGGAAATATTAGGAACGACGGTTTTGTCGCGTTGGCACTCCCGAGAACTTTTTTAGTCATGGAGTAAATAACAAAAACAAGAGACACTCCAAAATAGCCAGTTTAATTCTTGGAACCAGAAGGAACTAGTCTTTCTACACCAGGCGATGAAAACGAGAAGATACTGGTCTGATTGTTGAGAAAATGCTTCCAATATTGGCCAAGATGAATCTCAATGCTTTTGTCGCATATGTTTTTTGACACCCCAATGTACAGGGTGGCAAATAAGTTCTTGCCGCGATATAAATGGCTATAACTGTACTATAATACCTTCGAGAATGATAGTATTTTAGCAGTTTATAAACCAGCACATATACAAACAAAGAGTCACGATTTCATTACAAAATGTCCTCCTTTGGCATCCTTGCAGGCCTTCAAACGCTTGACGAAATTGTCGACGATGGTCGCTAGGGTGTTCACGCTAATTTCTTCCCAGGCTTTGAGCAGGCTTTGTTTTAGTTCCTCTATAGACGTGTGTCGGATGCGGCAAGCCTTGCTCTCCAAAATGGACCATACAGCAAAATCCATAGGATTAAGGTCCGGTGAATGCGAGGGCCAAACATCCTTGGCCCAATATCCCGGAAAGAGCTCATTGCACAGCGCCATGGTAGATTTTGCTGCATGCGCAGGTGCCCAGTCTTGCTGTAAGTGCCAAACGTTGTCACCGAAGTGTTCTTGAGCCCATGGTAAGAGAACTTTACGAAGAACTTGTTCTTGATAGTATTGTGCGTCGATCTTTGTCGCTTTCTCCACAAAAACGAGAGGAGTCTTTCCAGTAGCACAAATACCTGCCCAAACCATGATGGAGGCCGGATGATGGGTTCGATAGACTGCCTTCGATATCTCTGATCCCGGTTTAAGCAGAACTCTATCGTTATGTCGGTTGTGGCACCTTTCCACCGTGAAAATCTTCTCATCTGTGAACAAGACTTGCTTGTGGCGACCATTGGCGACCAATCGAAGCAACCTCGATGCCCTTTCCATTCTACTTTCCTTCATCTCATTCGTTAACAGATGGCGTTTCTCCACTCTATAAGGACGAAGGTGTAGCTTATTTTTAACAATGTTCTGAACGGTCGTGTGCGAGATTCCAAGGCTTTTACCCATTTGTCTCATAGACCGTCGCGGATCACGTCGAATTCTGCTCCTTATAATTTCTCGAGCCCTTGTCACTGTCTGAGAAGTTGGTCTTCCACATCTCGGACGATCCTCGTGTGTACCTAGCTCCGCGTATCTCTGGACGGCTGCTCGAACTGTTCTTTCAGGCATTTGAAGCTGCTGAGATATTACCTTATTTGATACACCGCACCTGTGTAATTCGATTGCAGCGATCCTTTTGCTTCTGTCCTGCATAGCTTCGGAAGTAGTGGACCAGTCGTCAGGAAAATTGGCGTGCAAATAGAAAATGATTGATGACACAAACACACGTCATCATTAGGTCAGAAATTTACCTACACTAAACATGACCATACACGAAAGTTGCGGCAAGAACTTATTTGCCACCCTGTACATGTAAAAGTGAAGTGGTTGGCATTGATCAATCCCTTCTGGCTGCGCCATGCGCCTGTCTTCCCTTCATAATTCCAGAAACATGGTGCGTGCGTATCCCATGGAACATGTCTTTAACTTTTCAGACACTTTTCATACATGATCTTTGACGTATTGTTGACTTATTGGGCCAGAGTGAGGAGCGATCACTCGACCGTGCGGGTGGCAGCAGATCTTCTAGCTATACCGAATAAATAAATAAATAAATAAATAAATAAATAAATAAATAAATAAATAAATAATTAACGCAATCGCTTTCATCAGATTCTAGAAGGATCCAGGCGGATTACTATTTAGCGGCAACAAGTAAAGTACGAGATGGGGTCAACTTGTAATGACCGAAGCGTATATCAAGTTCGAGGCGAATAGGCACTAAACTATACGATTAACTTTAAAATATCAAATATGAAAGCCCAAGAGAAGAAAAGAGTGAGTGTGAACATCAGAAAGCTAGAAAGAATGGAGAATGTACCCGATAAATAATCACAGTTGGTCTCTTCTCTCAACAATTGTAAGAGAAAACTGAGCAAAGTTCACATTCTCAAAGAGTACAGTAAAGAAACTGTGGAAAATTAGCTTGCTTATTAGTGGTTTCTTTCCTGAGCGCGACAGCGAGGAAGATAAGGTAAACCTTCGGTAAAAAGGTAAATCTAAAGGTGCCGGCGTTGATCAGTCCACTATGGACGCACCGTTGCATTCGTATACCATTCATAATGGCAGAGGCATAGTGAATGCGTATTTGTCCTATGTAATGACTTGCGCAGTCCAACCCCTATACTAAGTCGGTTTCTTCACCTTCCCACATAAGCTTGCTACCAGTATATCAGACCCGAAGGGATGGAAAGCTTGGTTAGCCCGGGGCAGGATAAATTGTTCGACCGTGCTGGTGTCAGTATCGCCTCTTACCACTGAACCAGTAAGCAGCTATCAATGACTTTATGAGCGTATTTCTTCCTTGGGCTGCATACGTACGAAGGCAATTTGAAAAGCAACTGCACTGATATGTTTTATAACCACCTAAATTAGTCGTAGTGACACAGTCATGGTCGGTCACCATTGTAAGCAGAGTTATCTGAGTTCGTAGAGTTCCTTCGCTTGAATAGTTTTCTTGCTCTTTATAACTGTAACGTTGATTTGTTCCGTCGTCGTTCAGTTGGATTAGTTATTGTGATTCTGCCGAAGATTTTGTTGGGCATGTTACACACGCATGGTCGTGCACTAAATGATAATAACCGTAAAACATATAGGCTGAACAATGAGAAGCAGTGGGGCGAGGAAGACATAGCTTTGAAATAGGAGCCTCAGCTAGCTGTAGGGTAGCCGCTTCGGTTTGTTGAATGAAATTCAAAGGCCCGATTTTCAATCCAAACTAACAACAAGGGCTCAATAAACTTAGGCGACCAAGGGACCCGACAGAGTCGTATCGCACGTAGGGATCAGGTGGTACTCCCAAACAATAGATGATTAACTAACAACTACTAGGCACTTTGGGCTGGAACGCTAGTGGAAACTGAAAGAGACAAAGTCCGCCCGAATTCGCACGGTTGTAGCCCGGACGTTCTGGTGTCTTCCACCCCTTTTGTTGCACTAAGCTGGCTAGGCCTTAGAGCCTGTTGGACCAAAGTTATCCTAGTAGCACTGATCTCTACGATGAAACCATTCGACTGTCTTCTAATGGACCGTGAAGGCGTTCCTCACATCTATTTGCACACATGTTAGTCTCTACTAAAGACTGGGATGCCGCAAAAATTACCAACACTTTGTTTTATTCTAGGTTTTTTATTCGAGATTTGGCACGGTGTCATTGTTTGATTATATTCAAGTGTTTTATTAGGCGCACCTAACAGTGCAAATAAAATAAAATAAAATAAAATAAAATAAAATGATCAGTGACCAACAGGTCAAAGATTTCTAGAAATATCCGCGGGTTGGGTGGAGGTGATTGTGAAAAGGGATCACTATTTTGCCTTGCACCTCGCCTCTCGTAGCCAAAACTGTGATAGTTATGCGGAGTCTTCTATAATTTCTAAATAAATGAGCACAGAAATCTCTAGAAGCTCACGAACCCCAGAACAAGGCCCTTTTCTGTTCGAGTCGGTGCATGGTTTGTAAAACGTCCACGAATGAGTAATCAGTGCTGGAGCTTTCAATTTCAGTTCAATTTTAAATTTTACGACTACTCAAGACAGAGATGAACAATACCAGGTGTCTCAAAAAAAATGTACCTCCTGTTTGAAATGCCATAACTATGGCGAAAGTGAACCTATGGAAACGAATCATGGCTTGAATGAAAGCTAAGAAGAAAGAAAATTCTCTGGTATCTGTTTTGTGAGGATTGCGCCATATACTCGACCGAGGCCTTAGATTTTGGACCTGACTGATAGCGCATGGGTTATATGCTTGGTCTACTTTGGTCGTAAGCAGGTGATATTGCTGCTATGAGTTACTCCTGAGGCAGCAAACAAATCGACTCGCTGCAGCTTTTGGTCAAGCATGAAACGACATCAATATAGATCAATAATTGTAACCACTGTTTGAGAAGCCGAAACTCTTCCAACAGTGATGCAGTCATAAGGAAAGAGTTTAGAGGACTGTAAAATGTATGAACCATGAAGATTGCGCCATGCATCTGTCCGAATCGTCAGATTCTAGACCTGATTGAAAGTTCACGGATACCATGCTTGTTCTACTTTGCTCGCAAACAGGTCATATCATTACGTTACACTTGGGGCAGCGAACCGAACAACTCAGCTTCCGGTTAGCGACGAATTAGCATCACAATCAATCACCAAGTGTTCATATTGATCTGAATAAAAAACATTGTCGTATTGTGCAAGTGCATCTTAAAGTTAATGTTGAACTTGATATGTTTTGATGTTTTTATGTTCACTGCATCAACAGAAACGCGCATCAGCGATATCACCTGTTTGCGAGCGAAGTAGAAGAAGCATGTTATTCGTGAACTTTCAATCAGGTCTAGAATCTGACGATTCGATCAGGTGCATGGCGCAATCTTTATAGTGCATACATTTTACATCCCTCTAAATTATTTTCTTACGATTGCATCACAGTTGGAAGAGTTTTTTTTTCTCAAACAGTGGTGACAACTGTTGATCGATATTGATGTTGTTCTATGCTTAACCAAGAGCAGCGGCATTTCGATATTTTTACTGCCTCAGAAGTCACTCATAGCAGCGATCTCACCTGTTTACGACCAAAGTGGAGCAAGCATATAACCCATGCGCTATCAATCAGGTTCACAAATCCGAGGCTCCGGTGGAGTGGCTGGAGCAATCCTCACCAAACACATACCAGGAAATTTTCTTTTTTCCTAGCTTTCATTCAAGCCGTGATTCGTTCACTTTCGCCAAAGTTATGGCATTTCAAACAGGAGGTACATTTTTTTGAGACACCCTGTAGAATAATTTTCTACGATAATAACGTGATAAAGCTCTTGCGCAACCTACTAGAACTTGAAGAGAAAACTTGCAACAAAAAGACTAACAATAAGTTTCGTGGGCATTAATCCACTGAAGCGAATGGGCGACAAAATGCTGACGAAAATCTGTGCTAATTCATGGTTCCTCGGCGTAGGTTCGCATGCAGCACTGTCTGTCCTGTTATTTCACTTGTCCAACCTACGATCTTTGTTCAAATTATCTTTTCTTGAGTTCAATTTTTGTAAGCTATGATTTGCGCCTTTATGAGATGACAAAAAAACAAAAACAATCTCAATATTTTTGATGCAAATGCAACAACCTTTGCATAGGAAAACGCGATGGAGGAAAAAACGTGGGAAACAGTCAGTAATGGAATTCTGGAACATTGACACCGACATTTTATCAGTCTGGGCGGGCTGATAAGGGTACATTCAGCATAAACTGGCCGCAAAGCTGCACATGTTCCCTTCTGATAAGCTCTATCTGACGTAGCTGTGATAAATAACGCTGACAATTCTTAAGATATGATTTGAAATCGAATTTAACCGCGCGCAAGTCAAGCAGAACATTGATCAACAAGAAATCGGTCTGTAGACCCACACATTTCATGTTTATTACTGAAAAAACTGCTTAAAGGCATCCAAGACCCAGAACTTCGCCACATTTCCTAGACGACATCTCTACTGCCGGACCTGACCTAACAATCATATTAGGTCGTCGGAAAAGTTTCCCGCCACTCAGTTTGACCGCTCACCAAAACTTTAAAACGGGTTTCGGGATCTCACCTTTATAACCGTTATGTAGGATGATTTATGAGCTACATATACCACAGCTGTCCTGGTTCACCACTACAGGTATTGCAGAGAAAGTCGATATTGATTGCAGGTACCTTAAGCTACCTTTCCTTCACGAGCTCATAAAACAACGCGTTGAAGAAAGCTCAGTTAATGGCTTTTGCACCATGGAAGGTCCTTCAATTGTCTTACTTAGTTGGTTTCGGGTGTTCAAAAAGACCCATTTTTGCTTCAAAGAACAACAGTAGTGGAGAAGGGTAGTTGCTGTTGCTTGAGTGGGTATTCTGGAGCTGACTTCAGAGGATGGCCGGTGTAGTAGCCGTGAGTTGATAGAGGAACTAGAGCGCCATTCACCCTCATAGGCTGTCCGTCTCCGAATCTTTAAAAAGACAAGGAAATAGGGGACATAGGTGAGCATGCTTTAGCGGCCACCATCTACAGATGGTGACGGGTGCATGCACGACCATCTCAACTTTCCGAAAAAATTTCCATTCGCCGGCAATTTGGTTAGTGGCGCCAAGGAGTGGATAGCGTACTCCAATAGCACTCCAAATCTCCTGCTATTCACTTGAAGCTAACCAGCGAAAATTTCAAAACCGCAACTCCACCCGGAATGGTAGATGATCGGTCTGCAGCTGAACTGCAAATGAGGCATTCGATAGGAGCTGCTACCTGCAGATGCTACTGTCACCAACGATGCCTAACATGGCCACCTCGATGGCGACGGGGCAGCCGTTAGTGGAAAACATGGGAAAACTTTCTTCAGTCACCATGACGCGCATTCACCTATTGAGAAGGAGACCTTTTCAAAATTTCAAAAACAGCCGACATTTCCGATGACCTATCCTAGACATTCGGCGAACCTTGCCCCAACAGAATAATATTTGTTCCATTCATTTTCCATTCAATTACCTGAGAACCAGCTCGACGAGTGAGAGTACCTCAAAACGTGGCTCGCCGAATTCTTTTCATCAAAACTCTAGAAATTCTGGAGGAGGAGAGTTCCAATTTCATCTGATAAATAACAAGATGTTGTTGATGGTAATCATGCATAAATATGTCGGATGTCGAGTGGAATAAAGGAGAGGAACAATTTTGAAAACATTGGCAAAAGTGGCGGGAAACTTTTCCGACGACCTAATAGTTTGGACCCTTTGGTTGCACTATAAAGTTGTAGACCAAATATAGCAGGGTTTTTCACTGGCTATTCATCATGTAACTTAACCCATTGACGACCGCGCGCTCTCTGCGTGTCTGACGCGGGGGACCGCGCACGTGCAGTGATAAGAGTGCCTCAGCGGCATTAATTGTTTTCAAAATGATCATAAGAATAATTTTTCTGTGTATATTGTTGATTTTGAAGCTTCCTCAAGTAATCATTAGAAGTAGACGATTTTCAGACCCTTTTTTGAGCTTGTTGAAGGGTCGTTCACTTGATGAATATCTTGAAGCATTGATAAAACGGAAAATATAGAATGGGTAGTAACTTTGCCTAAATAGACATTCCTAGCCACAGTGTCTCCCAAGAGGGAGGAAGCGTAGCCCAGAAGGTGTGTCCCGCCGGCGGGACACGCGGTCGTCAATGGGTTAATAGCAATATATAATGAACTCTTGGTGAACGAAAACAGCTAAAGAGGGATCTTACTGTATAGAAGGCGATAGGGCGATCATGAGAAGTCCAGGAACGCCCAGGCATCCCTCATTAAAAAAGGCCTCCCTCGCTCAAGATGAGATTCGACGAAATTAACAGAAGTTCTTCTAGGACGTTTTTGACTATGTTATAGCGTCGTAGAACGTACGAGATCGCCTGATGATAAGGCTGGAAACTGGACAAAAACTAGATTTTGCAATATTTTGTTATCGGTAAGTATTAGGTTGTAAACTGTGTGCGGATGGATCAGTAGATTATGTTTAGGAGAGAGAAAGGTTGATTGTCCACGCGATGAGCCGTTTAAGTGGTAAGTGTCGTCGCCCTTGAGCAGGCCGGCTTGACCGGTCCGCCCATTTACAACTGACAGTTGGGGATCATCGTCGCTGATGATATAAACCTTCCATGGAACATTTGTCACATCTCAACTTTTCAAAGAAAAAGAGCCCAATTGAGATATTCATGGAAAGTTGTTGGACTACTATGTGTCACTAGGGCGATAATGCCACGGAGGGACGGGTTTCCATTGCGCGTCAAAAGATGTGCCTTGTGTGTGGCTGCACGATGTTTCTGGGGATGTGCCGCATTTTACGAAAATACATTATTCTCAAAGCTTGCAAACAGAGTTTGCAAACGTATTACCCAGAAGATTAAAGCGTAAGAGGACTAGAACTCGGAACAAAAAAGGTAAGTAAGCATGAAATTCATATAAGAGGTAACCAACCATGGAAATTTGTATAAGAGGTAACCATTTTTATAATTGAAACCTGGCTTCGCCACACGGTCAGGCTAGGGGAGGCACTCCGGGGTGGCTGGACCACTACTTCGCTGCAGATGGAGGATCTAAAATTTAAACGCAACAGGACGATAATTCATTAGTTACGGTATTGAAACCACGCGGTCCGGTTAGGGGAGGCACTCCGGGATAGGTGGACTACTACTTCGCTGCAGATGGAGGATCTAAGGGATAACAATCGAAAGCAGAGCGATGGTTGAAACTTGAACTAAGCATTGCAAAACTATCACACGAAAAGGAGTAGAAACTTCAAGCCGTGGACAACAATCACCTTCGATATCCACTCAACCATCCCGACCACCATGGGAACTGTTCTTGGATTTCTTATGTCGATCGCACCGTGCGCGTGAAATCCGTAAAGCGCTGTGCAAGTTACACACACCGCGCAGTCTTTGACTCGCAATGGGAATCCGTTCCTCCGTGGTAAAAACGTTTCACTCTTTCGCCTTCTTGTTAATCGTTATTTTACTCCATACGCGTGGAAGCCTGCCGGTTTATTCACGAAAAACTTTTACAGTCCTGTTTTGAGATGGTCTTACTTGTTGAAATTTTGTTCCTCCGTGAGATATGGAAGCAACGGGAGCGAAAGGTGTTCTACAGGAGCAATGTCTGAAGATTACGTTGTGTGGGGTACCGAAGTCCAATAATCCTCCAAAAAATTCGACCAAGCCATTGGGGTCTCCGGCTGTGAGTCGCGTACTTCATTTACTTCTCATGCTATAGCCAAGTTATTTTTCCTGTTGAAGTTTTTTTCTGACCCTTATAAATTTCGTACGCTAAGTGACCCCAGCGTTGAGCTGTGTAGGCGACATATTGGGGCCAACCCTCCGGCCGTTCTTTCGCACCTTTCCCAACATAGTAGCACGTTTTGCAACTATGGTACACCAGAGCTGGAACTTCTCCACAAAAGAGTTAGCGGTGCTTGATGGTCCGACTTCTGTGGCGACTTTCAACTGATCCTAATCCGTGCTAGGTGTCACTGATGGAGCGATTGATTCTCAAACCCATTACCCCCTTCCTTGACTTTCTGGGACCAACCTGTTCTGGAGGAATAGACAGGACACCTTACTCCATTGCACTGTATAATTTTGGGATTGGACACTGCATGGTTTAGGCTTCATATTTCAAACGAATTCAAACGAAATCGTATGGGCGATCAATAGTCAAGAATAGCTCCTGCTACCCTAGTGAAATTTTATCGTAGAAGAATGGAGAAGCTTCAGCAGAAGTTTTACTATGCAATGAAAAATATTTAATCGGAAGGTTTAAAACCTAATAAATAAAGTGAATCGAAAGTAGCATTTTCAGCGAGTATCTATAGATTTATTGAATACATCTTATTTGAGGTTTCGTCGACGAATTAAGGAGATTCGAGGGAGTAATGCGCCAGAAGTGGGTTAAGGATCGAGCAACCACCATCAACGACCAGTGTGTGGCCGACCACATACGACGACACTTTGCGATCGGCGAGGAAAGCGATCGCCTCGGCAATTTCCTGTGAAGTCCCTGGTCGCATTGCCGGGATTCGCTTCGTGTCACCCGACAAGAACGATTCGCGCTAAACAGAAAATGATTTCTGGTCTCATTTAGTAAGTAAATTATCAAAAACGCTTTCCAAAGGCGCTATGGAGTGGACAACTCACCTGATGCTGTTGACTCTCAGACATTCCTTGCTTTTGCATGAAAGTCGTTGTGATGAGACCGGGGCTAGAAAAGTAAATGTCAAGGTAATGTGGTCATCGTCGTCCAGTGCTTGAGAACGAGCCATGCTTCCGCGTTTCATTGAAATCGGTTGAGACCGACGGCCAGCCGATGCACAAACCCGAGTCTTCACCTTCCTGGACAAACCTGCCACCTACCAATCCCACCCCGAAGGAACAGAAGGCTTTATTTATTCGGACTATGATCAACTGATTGCCCATGTCGGTGCATTTTGATTACAACCAGCCTCTTATTTACTCCGAAATCAGGAAAACGCCAAATGAAGTCTTCAGCTATTGATAAGACCCGAGACCTTCTCCCTCAACGAGACTGACTGCTTTTATCTTTAAGAATTTGGTGTTTTTAAACGTCTGACAGCCGCAGTACTCCTGACCTTTCTGATGTAGAATGTTCTAATTTTGAAAAAGTGTTCCCAGTTTGAAAAATTCAGTTTTATTCCTGAAGAAAGTAAAGTTGGTGAGAAGGCTAAGATCAGCAGGACACCAGTAGACTCTAATCAATCCACTAAAAAAGCATCTGCCTGCCATTCAGTAGAGGCGTAGACGCCTAATGAATGCATGTTTTACCAACACGATGAATTGTGCGGCGGGCACCCTTACAAGTTGGGTACCACTTTACCCAATCCTGCGGTGATGGAAGGCTAGGTTAGCTCTTATTCCGCACCTTTTTGCTCGATCTATGGTAAAAGCGCTCGTATATGTCAGTAGAGCTCAGCTGGGTGAGTCAGCTCCAAGGTAGGGGGATAATTCATACGTAATTCTCGTATTCTTTATCACCTATTTCATAGAGTACCAAAAGGACTCACTTCACCGAGTTCACCCGAACTCCCTTAGTGATGTACTCCACTGCCAGGCCCCTCATCAGTTGGTCAAGTGCGGCCTTCGACATGGAGTAGTACGGCAACGCAGGACACTGAAACGCGTACGCTGAGTAGATGGGACACTCTGGACCCCAAAAGGGGCGGAGCTTTGGATCACCTCGTCTCTCCGCCAAGATTTTTTTATAAAAACTTACCCCTTGTGCCAGTCCACAGATGCTGCTCACCATGACGATCTCTCCTTTCCTCTCGATCAGATACGGCAGTGAGAGCCGGCATAGCACCAAAGCCCTAAACCCAGGTAAGTCTTATCTTTACAAATTAGATTTTCAAAAAAAGAATACAAACATACGCCCTAGTGTTTAGATTGAGAATGTAGTCGTATGTTTCCATTCCCTGCTTGAATCCTTGTTCCGAGGAATTGTCAAAGCCACTTCCACCAGCATTATTCACCTGAAATCACTTTCAAATATTCGATGACTATTTACCTCATAGATTTGAAAACGAAAAATTCAAATTGGTCTCACGAGGATGTCGATTCCGCCAAACTTTTCCACTGTGGAGCTGATTAGAAGTTTCTGAACGTCCTCGTGTCGAAGATCGCCAGTCAGAGCCAATATGTTCTCTTCTTTACCACCACTTTTGATCATCAATTCTTTTGTTTCCTAAAGGTGAAGGATAGTGAAGTTATTGATGATGAGTGAAGATATAGCAATTCTCCCAATTCATCACAAAACTGGAAGAAAGATCAGTAGTTCAGACGAACCTACCCTAACATTATAAAACCAGACTTTTCTGTCAGATGGAAGCGCAAAACCATGAGGAGCTTCGGCTAGTTCCCCTCGTCAAATCTCAAGCTGTGTATTTGGACTTGATGCCAAACTGTTTTTGTCCTATCATGTGATTTACAACCTCCCATAAAAGTCTGAGACGCTGTTGACCAATTGAGGAAAAGCTTTGCTCGAAATCAACACCTCTTCTATAGGAAATGTTTTCCTGAGAGAAAAAAGACAACATTTCCCTTAAGGGTAAGAGTTACCACTCGTTGGTGTGTTACACCTTAGCCAGTAAATTTGCTTCTCTACGCTTTCTGTCCGCTGTATATTTGTAAGGCCTTCGTCGACGAAGGCTGAGAGAGAACGTATCAATTCATTCATCAAGAGAAAATATCAACTTTATTAAATTTCAAATGATGGAAATGAATAAAATGTAGGAATTCTGATTAAAGCCAACATAAGGGAGTAATTCACCTGTAAATTAGCTGCTTTTCTTCCTGTGATCGTCACCTTCGCTCCTTCTCTAGCAAAAAGGATCGCCGTCTCTCTGCCAATGCCATTGCTTGATCCTAATCAATCAGTTCCGAGATGATGGTAAGTTTTCAATCAATACTATTCCTTTTTGTAGAACATGAACGTGAAGTAAAGTATAATAGTCGGCGTTGAGCAGTCCACTAAGGATGCGCCACGCACTCTACGTCCCTTTAGGATCGTGGAGACGCGGTGAACATGTATTATAGTTTGCCTATACAATTACTTGCGGGGGCCAGCCGCTATACCACCTCAAAGCATCCAACTTTCCGGACACGTTTGGCACCAATTTACCCCACCCTCGGTAGAGGAGAGGGGAGGACTTTGGTAGCTCTGGCGGAGATAGATCACTTGACCGCGCGTGTGTCAGTAGCGCCTTTTGCCACAGTATTATGCACGCCCAGTAGCAGATAAATTCGAGTTTAGCACCTTGCCACTTCTGGTAGGCCACACCTCTACTTGACGATATCACTGTTTAGCTCTAGAGCACTTCACACTTTTATTTCGTCTTATATTATATTATCTTGTAATATCTTTATATCATGTTTTATTTTGTCTTTATTTTTGTTTTATTTTATCTTCAGTATTATTTCTTACTCCAAGAATGCGAGCACATATAGGATGTAGAGGATGTTATGATCTGCAAAGAGGACCTCAAAACTGTTTGATATTAGGTTGTTTTGGGTATACTGCGAATACTTGAGCGAGTTACCAATCCGCTCTATTTCCGCTCTCTTCCGAAACCGATCGGCTTTAAGCTTAAACTAAATAAGCTATGTTGATTTTTTGCGACTGGCGACTGACAGCTCCGCTAAAGCTCTAACCGGCACCCTTTCGCACGCATGATCTCTGTTTTTCGTCGTTGGCAACTCTTCTACCGCCAACAAAAATTGTTGATTGTTGGAAGTTGAGTGGAGTGATCGCAGAATCAGAGTTTTTGTCGCTTACTACTGAGTAGGTGGTACAGTGGTAAGATTCGGTACAAAAAGCCTGTACGGTTGAGCGAATTTCCCCGGGGCTAATATTGCCCTCCAACCCCGTGGGGTTGGGTAAATTGGTACCAGACTTGTCTGGGAAGGTGAAGACAGTGACGTGGTACAGCGGCTGTCCCCCGCAAGTATAATAATTGTAAAAGCGAAGTACGCACTCGCCATGCCTCTACGACTCCACAAAGAACACGAATGCGACGACGCGTCCTTAGGGGACTGTTCAACGCCGATACCCTTACCTTTACCTTTATCTATACTATTTCTAGACAAAGTCATAACAGTTAAGCTATTTGTGTTCTGTGTCACTCCATACTATCCTCTGCAATTGCAAACGGGTTCGTGGGTTCGCTGGCTCTGGGTAACTTCTCAGTCAGGTGTTAGAGCACTACAACACCGAGCCTACGGCTCTCCTAACCAACTACGCCGATAGTTTGCACTCCCCCGGCACATTCCTTTTGCTGACTATGAGTTACCCTATCTTTTACCCAAAGGGTTTCATAGAACGTGGAGTTAGCGGGACAATTTCTCCACTGGCTAACGACTCCTACCTACTAGTCCCACAAGACACCAACTACCTCCTTCAAAGCCAGCATCTCAGTGCTCAGTTCCTTCCTCCTACAGCTTCGGCATTTCGCTTCATTTTAAGTAAAGGCGAATGAAATTTAACGTTAATTCTTCAACATTTTGCAATACTCATTCAAAATTTGATTTTGTTTGGGATTTGAAATGGCCTCACCGGTGATGATGGCGACTTTGTTCGCAAAGCGAGGCATCTTTTCAACAAATTGGTTTCGATACCTGAAGCTGATGTTGGTGGTCCTATGGCAGGGATAACAACAAAGCAACATCAAAGGCAACAAAAGCAACTATAGATCGAAGAAGTTAGTTGAATTCCAAGTTTTCAGGAAGTCATTTGCCTAGCGACGAGAACGAAAATTCGAGAAATAAAATAAACTGCACTGAATGATGGACGGCTCTATGAAGCGCATAGACGTGCGCAAACACTGCGCCCGTACATCGAACGTCACTTATATTCGACCTTTTGTTTGTGGACGCAGCGAGATATCAATGATACGGTTGTAATAATTGGATTGCCGACGAGCGTCAGAACTTGTTAAATGTCTGCATTAGGAATCTGCTACCTTTTCACTTACCTGATTGAGAAGTGAAGCCGGGATGTTTTCCTGGGTCTTAGCTTTTTCTCGTTATAAAGCAATAAATTGTGGTCTAAAACATGTATTGGTATTCGTAATGTGGTTGATTCAGCAACGAAGACGAGCGTTAACAGATGAAGAGAGCCGGTTAGTAAACAGGATCATTTACTAATGAAATGATGAAATTTTCTTCGCTCCAGTGCGTTAACAAAATGTGAAGCATACGGTGGCGGTATGAAATGCTGGCTGATGAGACGAAGTCCTGCAAGAGCAGAACTCTTGAGCGCACATTCGAGAGTGCTACTCGGTTGAAGCTGTCTCCGTAGCTGTTACTGGAATTTCACAAAGGCACGAGGGAACCTCATCTATTTCAGGATTTTCCTTTACCTTCGCGTCGTTTCAACGGAGTTTTTAGTCTTTACGTATTTCTGAGGCCAATTGTTCACCTGAGCATAACATAAATATGCCCAATATATTTGAGCTGCGTCGACTGGCACCGATTCCTCTTCGACTTGCTCGCCTTTTTCTGACTTTTCTGGCGGCAGATTACTATCTATTTCCTATTAGGAGATCACCATTCGAGCACCTGGGTGGCGAGGTCGGACTGGTTCCAGCGTTTCGCCACAGAACCAGGTGTGTTTGTTACGTTTTATTTTATTATCTCGGTGGATCGCTGCACCGTTGAAATTGATTGGCCGATAGTTTGCGGTCTATCGATAGTGCTGATCCGCATCAACAACGTAAACGTTGCGGCCCATCTGAGAAAAGTTCTGTGTCATCTCTTGGAGATTAAGAATGACTACGATAGTGTATTAGCCCTAAATTTTGAGCTTATTGGAGTGGTTAAATCCGCTTATCTCAGGAGCAATGAGCTTGATCGCGAAAATGCTTCGCTAAGGTCTACGATTGACACATTCAAAGCTCAATTGTCTCCTTCAAACGTTGATCATTCCTGTCAGTTGAATGTTGATTCCTCGCCGTCCTCACCATATGAAGAGATCGAGAGAAGACGTTCTTTCGTTGTCTCTGGAGTCCCAGAGAGTACTGATCCCATCTCATCAATTAGACTTGTTCGTGATATAGCGCATTTCTTCAAATATTCGATTTTCTCCAAATAGAATGTCATCCATTGTGTGTATATCGTCTTGTACATGATGAGGACGAAACGAGCTCTCATGGTTTTTTTTTATTCCCTTATTACTCTAGTTTTCTTCCAGTTTGGACTGGTTTCTGTTTCCCTTCCTATTTATTGGTGTACCATATTTCTTAAGAATATCTGAGGGTTTCCCGCTACTTAAGAAACATACTGCCCTTTACCAATTCACTTATTTTGCTTCCCTTTTTGAGGTTTATCCTCAACGCCCGGTTTTGGGCGCTCTATATCTTTCCAATTGGGTCGAACGTCAACTGACGTCTCCTTTATAAATTCTCTTATTAACATATGTACCTAACCTGTAACTATCCTTACTTTATACTCATACCAACCCTATTCTTGGCTTTATGCAAGTACAAGAACTTTTTGTAACACCACGACGATACATTTATTTGTCATAAAACGTTATTCTCTTATATTTACAGAAGTCGCACAACCATGATTAAAACGCTAAAACTTATATTTACAAACAGCAAGAAATACCTTTAGCTTCGTATTCACTCGTCATCACTTCATGTCAGAACTTAATGTCACTTAACTCCGTTAACAAGCCTAGGCAATTATCGTCTTGCTTATTAACGGGAACATGTATTTTAACTTTAATCTATACGTTCACGTTTCCTTCGAGGTTACGATGTACTTCCATCCTCAGCAAATGCTTCCTGAGGTCCGTTCTGGGATACAAATCTTTCTCAAAAATAACCTGCACATAATAAATAATACCATCGCATCCACTTATGTTACATGACAAAAATCTTACCCAAGGCGCTCAACCTGAACGGTGCGGGTCTTCTCTCGTATAATTTGAATTTCCAGGTTATTCTTCTGGTTATAGTTAGAGAGTTTTCGACGGCCGGTCTTCGATAAATAGTTCCAGAAGTCATAACACATCTTCGCCTGTAATGTTAGTCTATACTTAAAATCATGCTCTGCTATTTAAACTCCTTCCTCACTCGAATTGCACGGCAAAGGATTGTTAATATGTGTGATGTTACCGTAACCTTTTATGTTATCATTTAAACCAAAGGGGTGAGCAGTGACTAGAAGTTTGATCCAAAAAGGTTCTTTATCTCGTAAGATTGTAGAATCATTATTCTCTGGAAGGTTATCTAGAATAGTAACTGTGAAACTAGTACAGTCGCTATTTATGAAATGGTGGTATAGTATTTTACTGTTATTACCTTTTTAATATTATAAATATGCTCTTTTATTCTAGTTTTTAAATTTCTAGTTGTGATGTCTACATATTGTTTTTACATTGATCACATGTAATACAATAGATAACGTTCTTACTGCTACAGTTAGAAACAGAAGCTTTATATGTATTCATGCCTAATTTTGTGGTATTAGATGTAATATTATTACCGGTATTTGTAATAGAGCATATATCGCAAAAAGTGGAACATTTATTGGAGTTATTATTGTTACCAAAATTGAGTAGGTAGTATACACCATTGATCTTCTGCTAATAAAAATGTTGGGCCTGAAAATAAGTGTGAGAATCAGGTTGGTGTTGTTTGTTTTTGACCATGATCAAACGTTAAGGACCTCCAAATCCAAAACGAGTGGGAAGGTTACCCGAAGGTTTTGGGGAGCTCCCCCAGGGGTTGGCACTCCCTGAAAATAGCTAAGCCGGAGGCGTGGTAGTTACCCTCCCTTACCAGATACCATTTTTATGAGCCCTATCGGACTAGCTATATGAAAAGAAGCTGAATGAAGAAGAAAAGGAAGGCAGAGAAATACCAGGATAGTAGATGTGTACTACCTATGTGGAATTATTATATTAAACATAGTATATGAAGTTCTCCAGGTTATTGATGGTAAGCTATGTAAGTATCTTAGCGTGAAATTGGAAACCGTGCTCCAATGCTCCACAGAGAAACAGGAGTAAACGTGCTCTAATTTCACTGCGTATGCGGTTGTGGTAACAGCGCGAAAATGAAAAATTCTGATTATCCCTTCGTGTTTGGTTTTTGTTTTTTGTTTAGTGGTTTACTTAGATTGTTTTTCTGTTAATAGTTGGGTATTTCAATTTGTTCAGTGTTATGTTTCGAGTAGTGTGTATATAGAGTCTCGAATCCTGTTCCACAGGGATAGATACTCTAGAGATATGTTTGTTGCAGGGATGTAGGCAGAGCATGATGCCGTTAGGATATAAATTCCTTGGTAGAGTATAGTGTTTAGAGCAAGTAGCAATCGAGGAGTCGAGCAAGTGCGGGTTGGAGTCGGAATGACACAGCAGAGTTGATCTCCGATTGATCTATCGTCGATCCCGATAGGAGCAAGCGGCGTGGTCACGAGGAGGGGTCGATTGGCAGCCAGTGTTGGTACGATAGCGACGGCGAAACGCGAAACATGATGAACTGGTCCAAAACATGGAAAATACCAAATAATTCAAACAAAGCAAATATAGTTCCTCCTTGAAGAACTGAAAGCAGAGATTGCTGTTTTGAAAATATTGTACTAAAGACAGTAGAGAAGGTTTGCGATCTTGGTTTCATGATCAAGCGAAAGCTAGATTTTGAATCTCATATCTCACTAAGAGTTAATAAGGCATATGCAATCATGTTCACCATTTTGAGAAGTGTTCACTGCAAAATATAGTTCCTCCTTGAAGAACTGAAAGCAGAGATTGCTGTTTTGAAAATATTGTACTAAAGACAGTAGAGAAGGTTTGCGATCTTGGTTTCATGATCAAGCGAAAGCTAGATTTTGAATCTCATATCTCACTAAGAGTTAATAAGGCATATGCAATCATGTTCACCATTTTGAGAAGTGTTCACTGCACGGATGCATCGACATATCTAAAGCTTTACAAGACTATGTGCTCACCATACTTAAGTACGGATCCCAGGTTTGGAGCTCCGACAAAAAACGGCTGCAGGTGAATATTAAAAGCGTGCAGCACGACTTTACGCGTACTCTGTTCTATCGATGTGCAACAGACAGCAGACTTCCACAGGAAATTTCTAGTCACATGAGAAGACTGGAGCATTTCAAATTGAGGAGCCTTTTTTACCGTCGTATTTTCAATGATTTAGTGTTCAGCTTCAAACTGATGAGAGGTGAACTGAAACTCAAAGCGAGCAAATACTAGGTACTCCGTCCTTGCAGAGGGCAAACCACCTCGATACCCTTCTCTTGCCCAGTACAAGTGAAAACACGCCATACCAGAGCGTTCAGTTCTATATTTTTTGAGGAGCAGCATGAGTTTAAAGGCTTCCAAAATCAAGTCAGTTCGTTCGAAACGCCTCTGTATTCAAAAGAATGATAAGAAACACTAATATTCTGACTGCAGTGATGTTTCAGATCTTTAAAATCCAAAGGGTAGAGGGTTCACAACTTCTGCACGTTGTCCGCTGTTCGAGTCATTGGTGCTCAGGATTGGTGGCCTGTGACTGCATTCACAGGTATTATCTTCACCCTCGCTGCCACAGTAAAACCCTGAATGCGTATGCAGCGCTGCCAGCCCCTATCCTTCATCATTACTGCGGCAGCAACGCAGTTGAGTATGAAGAGACCTTACAAT
This sequence comes from Nippostrongylus brasiliensis, assembly GCA_030553155.1. Taxonomy (NCBI): domain Eukaryota; kingdom Metazoa; phylum Nematoda; class Chromadorea; order Rhabditida; family Heligmosomidae; genus Nippostrongylus; species Nippostrongylus brasiliensis. Next base: position 13,911,580 of record CP130733.1, on the reverse strand, counting down.
TAGATGCTATGTTTTGCTTCTCTGATGATCTCGTAAACTTGTTCAATTTGGTTTTGTGTTGTCAGTTACTGTATTGTTAAACATGTGTTACTACAGCATGTAATAAATTTGAAATTGCCCTTATTGCTAAGTTTGAGTTCGCGGACAAGGGGGACCTGGAGGGATTGGAATTTTCCATTTCAAATTATAGAGATCCAGTTATCATGTGACTCTTCAGGTGACATTTTTAGCTGAATCTCCTTGTCATATACATAGTTGGGCTTCCTTATTACATATATCTGAACTTTTAAAGCCAAATTATAGTAGGATCTTCCTGTTACGTTCATTTCATACTTGTTCCGACAGATGAGATTATTATTAGATGAGATATTGAGATTAATAGTATTTATAATATAATCCTATTATTCCCAAAATGTCTTGATCGCGCGCTTCAGTGGTAAAAGGCGCTACTGACAATCGCGCGGACGAGAGATCGATCCTCGCCAGTATTAACTAATCCTTCCATCCTTTCTGCTCGGGTAAGTTGGTACTAGACTTCTTTGGGAAAAAGAGGATGCTGACTCGGTATAGTAATCACATCAATACTAAAAATTAGGTGCTGGGACAAATCGTGTCCACGCGCTCGTCCCCCTCCCAGGGTTGAGCGTGGGGTGCGATGATCGCAGGGGGTCGTACCGCCGCCATGGTCGAGGGGGAGGGGGGGGGTCGTAGGTGTGAGGGGGGGGGGGTCGTACATTTTGTGATGGGGTGTGATGGGAAAATTTTTAGAGGTAGCCTAGTCATTCTGTTTTCGGTTTACGAGTGCTCGAATAATTGCTTTCTGCTTTCAGATGATCACATTGCGACAGCATGTGCGGCTGGACCGGTGCCGAGCGAAACGGGAATCTTTTCCAGAGAACAATGAGTAGTAGTAGTAGAAGCTAGTTCACGTAGCTGTGAATAAAGAAGTTCGCCTGACTTGCTGTTTTCGAGATTTGAAATAAATAAATTCAAAACCGTTTTGTAGCATTGAAGAAGAACAGTGCTTGATGAGTTTTGTTTCGTTTTGGAGAGCTAGGAAAGTATGTGTAACAGTTATTTTTTTATTTGTTATTTTTTATTTTTATTTTTATTATTTATTTTATTTTATTTATTTATTTTTATTTTGTTATTTTTTATTTTTATTCATGTTATTTTTTTACATTTTAGAGTCGAAAAATTACCGTAAACAATGAGTTTAAAATGACCCATCGACCATAGCCAACACTGAGTAAAAAGATCGCACCCCCCTGCGCGCCTAGGAGATTTGCTCTTACTGGAGTTTTATATTTTTCCTAGATAGCATTTTTCCTCTAATTTTCAACGCGGTCATAGCATCTTTTCAATTTTGATTTTGAACGGAGATATGAATTTTTGAATGATCACCTTCATTTCTGAGATGACCAGTAGGAGTTGCGGCTTTCTGAGTGTTTTCAATCAAAAAATCATATCTTTGTTCAAACTCAAAACTGGAAAAGTGCCATGACCAATTATAAAACTACATGAAATTCTCTATGAAAAAAATTGAAATTCTTCTAAACACGAAATCCCCTAGGCGCGCAGGGGGGGGGGTTCAATCTTTCTGCGATTTTAAGCCAAAATCGCAGAAAGATCGCACCGGTCCGCATCGGTCGATGGGTCACTTTACCCTCATTGTTTTTGGTAATTTTTCGACTCTAAAATGTAAAAAAAATAAAACATGAACAAAATTTAAAAAATAACAAAGTAAAAATAAATAAATAAATAAAATAAATAATAAAAATAAAAATAAAAAATAACAAATAAAAAATAACTGTCACACATACTTTCCCAGCTCTCGAAAAAAGAAACAACACTCATCAAGCACTGTTCTTCTTCAATGCTACAAGAAAAAAAAAAGATTCTTCAAAAAAGATTCCTGTTTCTTCTTCAAAAAAGATTCCTGTTTCGCTCGGCACCGGTCCAGCCGCACATGCTGTCACAATGTGATCATCTGAAAGCAGAAAGCAATTGTTTGAGCACTCGTAAACCGAAAACAGAATGACTAGGCTACTTCTAAAAATTTTGCTAAAACGATGTAAAAACTTTGCAAGGCCATATGCGTCCGTCTGAATCTGAAACAATTTTTTAGTTCAGGAAATTCCATTTTTCACTTCATTATCTTCAGCCTTATAAAATTCTTAACTACATCACTACACTCGCTATCCGTGTACATTTCTCCGCGCACAAGCCTTTTTTGTCCTCCATTTGTGTGCGGCTGATCCGAAAATTTTTTATACTCGAATGATCAATACACTTTTACTTTTCGATTTTTTGCATCTTTATTCTGTATACATCTGTATACGCCCTTCTGTGGATGTCCTCGTGCTCCATTCACCTGTTATATTCGCCTGCAGCAGTTTTTGAAGGGTGGGGGGGTTCGTAACTGCTTATCTCCAGAAGGGGGGGTCGTAATTTTTGAGCACAGATCGCACCCCACGCTCAACCCTGCACCGTGGGGCCAGACACGTTTGTGCGAGTCATCACGTCAGACGCTGGCGTGGTGACGCTCACGGGCTGTTATGCAGATGCTCGCGTACCTTCCACGCTCTAGTCGCTGCGCATTGCACTGCGATTGACCCTTTCGCTGGAGGTCGGTCGATCACCTCGCGCATTGCTCTGTATGCTTCGGGCGCGTGCGTGTGTGCGTCGCGTGCTCAGCGTCTGAGGTTAGCGGCTGGGCGCTCACCGCTCGCAAGCAGCTGACGCTCACCACGAGCGTTGGTATTATATAACAAAGGCCTGAAAAAAGCCGGCAGTGCTGCCTGCAACGCCTTCCTCTCAGAATGATAGCGATCATTTTCGGCAGCCACTGTCGTAAGAGTGGTGGTGATATACCAGCAGCTACATGGTTGCTCACTTTGCGGGATCATTCTCGCAGACTACTCCACGTCCCAACTACCGGCGTGTGATGGTTTCACAACAAATGCTAGGGCCATTCCACTGTTTCACTGCCAACTCACTCTGGGTCATTGCTCATTGCCGCTGCCGAAAGCGCCGTGGTGAAAGCACCAGGGCAGTGGATGTCCCACCATGCACTACGCAGTGGCACCAGAAAATGATCACTTCATCTACACTGGAGCGGAATAGCGGTAAACTCCGCCTCATGTCACTGCTTCACTGTCTATGCAAAATGCGCCTTGGACTTTATACCGCGCCTCTGCCCTTTAGTTGATCATTATACGATTTTTTTTCCACCACATTTTCGCGATCAGTCACGGAGTACGTTTTTCTCAATAGTCGCCCCGTCTACTTTCTTCTCGGTTTTGATCCTGCTTCGCTGAGGTACCATGCTGCCATCTTGAGTAGGTACAGAGCACCTGGAATGGCCATATCGTCCTCTGTTGCAGGTTCTTCGACACCACTCTCTTGCACGCGACCATCGATCAGTCTTGTGATTGTGACAGTTTTCCTCCATCAGCAGACCTGTCACTGGGGTTGGTGCTAGAACCGACACCCTTTTCAGCCACTCCTAGGCTAAGCAAGGGTTTATGCCTGGTACGGGGTTGAACCCTGATCATCGAGATCATGGGCCTGAGCTCTTCACCTCTCGACCACGGAATTAACATCACTTATTATTTGACACTAACAATACCAGTCGAACTGAAGGTTGACTGAGAGCTTTCAAAACAACAAAAGGTTGGTGAAAAAAGAATAAAACTACCTTCCACGAGCTCGTCTCCAATCTGTGACAGCCCTCTCACACTCGGGCGGCGCACTGAGCGGCGTCGCCGGCGCTATGATGAAAGATAGGGCGTGGCCAGCCCAACGGCATCGCAGGCGACGTCGCCGCCGCCGCCTGAAGAGGTTCTCATACTGGGCCTGAGCTCTTCACCTCTCGACCACGGAATTAACATCACTTATTATTTGACACTAACAATACCAGTCGAACTGAAGGTTGACTGAGAGCTTTCAAAACAACAAAAGGTTGGTGAAAAAAGAATAAAACTACCTTCCACGAGCTCGTCTCCAATCTGTGACAGCCCTCTCACACTCGGGCGGCGCACTGAGCGGCGTCGCCGGCGCTATGATGAAAGATAGGGCGTGGCCAGCCCAACGGCATCGCAGGCGACGTCGCCGCCGCCGCCTGAAGAGGTTCTCATACTTCGGCGGCGGCGGCGGCGACGGCCGCGACGTCGCCGGCGAAGCCGCCGCCAGCGCCGCCGAGGGAATGGCGCCGGGCATTTTTTGCCGGCGGCGGTTGCGATGGCGCGCCCCACGAGCGCCGGCAGCGACAGTTGGTGGGCGAAGCGCCGGTCCTACCCCCACCCGCCGCCGACGACGCCGCGCAAGGCGCCGTGTGAGAGGGCTGTGAGTGTTTATATGAATGTATTGGAATTTTGGTTGCTGCGTCGCCAGTCTTCAAGTATCGCAAATCTAACTGCGAAAGAGGAAAAAAGCAGTTGTCTCAGCAACGCTTGATGCAGATAATTTTTTCCAAAAATGTAATAGATCAAGAGTCGATACTTATTGAACAAAATGATCTATCAGCCGGTGAAATAATAGCGAATCATCCAAAGCCATAGCGCTCTCTGCCGATTTCAAAGGGGGGGGGGTCGTAACTGCTTCTCTCCAGAAGGGGGGGGGGTCGTAATGTTTGAGCACAGATCGCACCCCATGCTCAACCCTGCCCCCTCCCCCCCCCCCCCCCGCGCCCCTACCCCCCATCGATAGTCCTATTACCTATTACCTATTATAATGAAACCGCGTGGCTTCGCCTAGGGGAGGAACTCCAGGGCGGGAGAGTCATCCTAAGCATGATAGGATGACTCACCCGCCCCGGAGTTCCTCCCCTTGCCTGAAACCGCGTGGCGAAGTCGGTTTCATTATAATACGTCGGGATAGGCGTTGTAACTATAAATAACATCGATGGGGGTAAGGGGGGGGGGTGGGCGGGCGAGGGGGCCACGCTATTGGCCGGTTGGCAGCAGGGGCGGGCACGTGGACACGATGTGTCCCAGCACCAAAAATTATGAAAGAATTGACTTGTTCGATATCGAATCTGACTCATCTGCCGGTACCGTTTGTGCCGGTAAGGGGGCAAAGTACATAGGCGGAACTTCACCCGCATGTTAGAGCGATTGATCCTCGCCGGAGCTAGCGAAGCTTTCTACCCACTGAGTTTGGATAAATTGGCACCAGTATCGTCTGGGAAGATAAGGATATTAATTTGTTATAGCGGCTGTTCCTGCCACTTACAATACTGCTCCTAACCGTTGTCCAAAAGCGCGCGCAGAACGCTCCTGAACGGCTTTCCGCGTTTTTTCTTTAAAATGGGTTTCACCGAAAAACAAATATATCATTCGATTCGTCTTCACCTGCTAATGCCAAAAATGCTCATGGTAATATTCCTGCTCCTCTTGTGACTTAGTTATTAGCAAGTTTCTGAATCGATCAATATATCGATTTTTACAAAGCCATCCTCACCGCTGCACGCTCTATTTGAGCCAACGAGCTTCAGAACTTCGCTCACGTCATCTCGTGCGCAACAAGAGCCCACTACTGAGCGCAAGCAACTGTCAAGCAACCCGGTACTCGATAGCAACCAGCCGGCCCGCAACGAAAAAGCTGAAGAACTCCGTCGCAAAATCAGGCAGCTCGAGCGCGACCTTGACAGACTCGAAGAAGCAAAGCGCGTGCCCGTTCGAATGCTGAGAGAACATTCGGAAAAAATGGACCCCACGTTGCTCTGCGTCTTTTGCAGCCGTCGTGGCTTGCACTACTCGGACAGTTGTCCGACATATGTGGAACCCACGCGCCGCAGGGAGATAGTAGCAAGAAGCGGTCGCTGTAAAAAGAGCTTAGACTTCTGTGATGAGCGCGTGTATTGCGCCTATGAACATAAGGCGTGTAAATACTGCGAAAAAGCAAGAAGTACCATCCTGCAGTTACCTACCAACCGGCAGGATAAGCACCATACCGCTCTGCTCGATCCCGCAAGACCGTGAAGAGCTCGGAATACGCATCGGAAGTCTCCGGGACAAAATCATCATACTCAAAGAGCAACTTCGCAAGAGCAGGGCCCACTGAACTCAGGTGGGCGGGAGTGTCGGCAAATGCCGACCATTTTACGTTTGTTTCCAACGCTCTTGGTCGTGTTAATACCATACGTTCAGCAAAGACAAGCTACCAAGAGATCAATAGCAATGTGCGTATCGAGCAACAAGCGTATCAAAGGCAATGGCAAGAATGAAGAGCACCATGGCAAGGTACGATTACTACTTTTCTCAGTTTGCCAAGTTTCAAATGCAATTTCAGTTAACTGGTATTAGCAACTCAAGTACTGGGCAAGCTATCCGCCGAAGCAACTGCCGCTGCAAGAGCCAAAACAGCAAGGTGGGCAAGAGATCAGCATCTTCGATCGGTTGGTCAATTCAGCGATGATCCTAGGTCGATGATGGGCGGTTCGATGGCAAGCCAGCGCGGACGGCATCAGTGGCAGTACGCGAGGGGACGTGGTGGCGGACTCCGTCTTGATACCTTTTCCTGTTATCGTGCCTTGGTTAGCCTATCTTTAGCAAGTCGCTCGCCATTAGTATCTTTGTCTATTGATCTCTCATTTCTGGCATTTCTTCTTTAATATTCTGATTTTCATACACGTCGTTGTTTCATCTCCTTTAAGCAATCTCTCGTTCATCTTCCTCAGCAAGTTCCGGTCGTCTTCAAGTAGGCTCATTCACCTAAGCAATCCTTTATTCAGGTCATGTTCATTTAGCACTTATATGTTAGATTTTCTTCTATGTTATTTGTATCATTCTTGTTCATCCCACTCATTTATCCTAATCTCGTATTCTCAAGTTACTCGTCGTTGTATTTAGTCGTTTTAATCGGCTGATTAAACCGGTTGAAACTAAATCACCGGGTTTAATCACCCAAGTTTGAGGTTCGTTGCGATAAAAAATTTGGAGAACTGGTCTACTTTTGTGGAGCGACGGTTTGGCCGCAAGTACCTGTACAATTAATCTGCGTGGCAGGCATTATTTATACTTGGTCTAGCAATCGAAGTCGTGGTTCCACAAATTGGTGCAGTCGGCCTAACGAGGAATTGGTATCTGCCGAACGAGTGCAAGAAGAAGACAAATACCAGGTACGGATTTGATTTTCTTTCGTTTCAGGTTCAGTTTTTTCTAATGGCAGTGTTGGTTTCAGGTTATTTTTTGCTTCCAGTTTATAAGTGTCGTTTTTTTCTGTGTTTAGTGGTTGAACTTTCTTCAAGTGTCCCGACAAGTAGGTGCGACGCGCGGTAGGCAAGTAGGTAGTAGTAAGGCATTTAGTAAGTGGTTAAACTTGAACAAGTCTGGAATGGGTTGGGAGTGAACGTTCGCGTTGAATAACGTCGAAAAATTATCCCAATCCCAGCAGTTCCCGGTGAAGGACGGGATCGGTATTGCTGGCAGATTGACTCTTGACAGGGCTGGAACTGCTCCTTGTTGTCCCGTCTCCGAAGACGCGGCCGACTGTTCCGTTGTAGCGGACGACAATTGCGGTGTACTCGCTTGTTCCCTTGTCGTGCTTGAAGTCGGCCGCAGTAGAGCTGAGAGCTCTACTGCTATTTCGCAAGCTGCTACTAGAGTCTTTTCCGACATGGTCTGGTATTGTTCATAGTTCACCGCCTCTTGTGCCGATGGTGCTCTCTCCAACTTGTCGAGTGACGTGGCGTACTCTTGCTGCGCATCTTCAACCTTCTTGCGTAGGTTTCGATTGCTGTCAGCTTTCCTTGCGCCAATTTTAGGTCTTCGGCTTTGCCAGCCACCTCCTTAGCTTCAGCTATGATTCGTAGAAAACCGATCAGCTCTGACCACTTTACCTGAGCGTTACCCCAAACTTTGCCAATTTTGACATTTTACATAAAATTCTGGACCAAAAAGCAGAATAAATGGGAGACTCGGTTAACTTCGATAGTGGTTGTGACCTTGATGCCTTCTTGTTTTTGGAAAAAATCTAATTTTATGAAAAAATACCAAATGAGCGGCGCGTCCGTAGAAGACCGATAAGCGCTGACCACTTCACCTTAGCGTTACCTTCATCGTGAGGGTTACCCCAAAGCTTTGCCAATTGTGACATTTTCCATGAAATCCTGGACTAAAAAGCAGAATAAGTGGGAGACCCGGTCAACTTCGATACTGATGGTGACCCTGATGACTTCTTCTTTTTGGAAAAAAAATCAGATTTTTTTGAAGAAAAGCTAAATGAGAGAAAATCCTGCTCACCGCGGAATCCTGTGCCAAAGCGGCGCCGAGAAGCAGCAGCAACACTGCGATTATCGTGAGCTGATTGTCTGTTCTACCGTATCGCCTTGGCTTTCAAATCGGATTCCTTGCGCTTCTCATCGGCTCGGCTTCTCTTCACATCTCATTCTCCTCAGCCACATCCTCTCGTCTCAGCAACATCACATCGTCGGCATCTCACCCATATTACAAGCGCCGAGATGAGACCGAGCTGATAAGACGGAATATGCTATGTTCATGAAGCATATTTATTCCGGTTAACTATGGCCGACAGACTTCTGATTAGTTGTTCAACTCCTTGTCTGGATCATCAAGAAGAAATAATGCCACTGGTAATCCAGCTGCTGAAATATTTACATACTGGTGTACATATACTATAGTCTAACTAGTTGAATAATACAACTTAGTTTTGTTATTTAGAATTGGCACACACAGTTTGGGAACGCACAGGGACAGGGGCTAGCGTCTTACTATACAAACAATGTCAAGTATGTTTAGCGGTGTAGACTAACATACCTACCTTTGGGGATTACATCCGTTCCCTTTTCATGGCTCGCAGTATGCAATTAGTTCATCTCTTTGGTTGTACTTTTAATAGTAGGACAGTCTAAAATTATGAATTAAGATAATACATGTTTAGTAGCAACTATGGTAACAAACCTGTGCATTAATGGATTGATCTTCGCAAGTCATAAGTTGTATTGGTTTTTACCATGGATTAGATTCCAACATGGATTAACACGTCACTCTAAATTGAATCATTACTCTCTTCAAATACTTCTGATATGTATCAGGATACTTCTCATTAACACTTAGAATTATAGTGAAAGTGCAGAAAACACATAAGGTTAGTCCTTAAGCCCAAACATACTAAATGATTATACTGGATTATTTTGCTAATGGCTGGAATAACTATAACACCTTCCTCTCAGATCTTTCCGTGCTTATTGTAAATGATGACCTATTGGACTAGTGCAAATTATAAGCATTGGAATATAGAAAATCATATATAAATATGTTACTGAATTTAGTCATAGGTATTGTTTTGACAATTACAACTTCAACATACCACACACTTCCTTCAAAACCTTTAATTGTTAAACACAAACATAACACAAGAAGGTTTAGAAACACAAAATCTCTTAAAACATTAAACATTGCATTTCAACTTCCATTTGTTATATAGAAGCACTCGTATAACGACTCAATCTTCTCTTACGTGCTTCTTAGCCACCTGAATGTCCATAAATTCATCCAGTGTTCCTTTACGCTTCTGAGATTGAGATTCAGAAGGACAAGTTTCCGTTTCCTTCAGGTGTACCTTCAAATACATAATATTAATACCAATTATTGTATTATTAAGCTAACCTTTCACCTCTGTAGTTGACAAAATATCTGATGGTTTTGGCTTCTCAATTGATATTCCTTGTAGTTGCATGCTTCCATAGCGTAATTGTCCTGCCTAAAATAACAATATAACATTTATACAATTGTAAATTGGAACCACATCGTACGCTCACGCTGAGCGGTCGTGTTGGCCGCCTTGTCTCCGTTACATATATCTCTTAGCTTTGTACTATCGCATTTCTCTTACTTATCAAAGTTCTCAGCCCTACTTTCAGTATTCCGACTTCTGCAGCTAGGAGGGAGTAACCAGTTTCTGCCTTACTTCTACGATCTTGCTTGTGTTTAATCCTTCCAAAGTTTGTGGCTTCGGTCGCGTTGTCTGTGCCTGGCACCCAGCGCTCGTATTGATTGGCTGATATTTTGATTGCTGGTCACTGAAACTTGTGCATCTCTCTGCGTGGTTTTGATAATGCCTGCCAAGAAAAAAGCTCCTGCTCGTGCATCCCAGAATGTTCCGCATGATATAGACTCGTCTGGGAGTGTTGTGGTTTCTAACGACCTAGACGAGTTCCGCAACTACTCGGTGAGCGAGCTACTAAATTCAATGCTTGAACATAACACTGATCCCATTATGGAGCGTATGATCATGGCACTTTCAGAGAGATTTCGTTCTATTGCAGCAAATGGAGCCGAAGAAGATCGTAGATCTCGAAGTATTGTTATCGCTGGTTTACCGGAGGAGCCGAATGAGCTACCTCCCTCTCGTAGGCAAGTTCAGCTGCAGGCTTCTGTTATTGAGGTTCTTGATGCGCTCGATGTTCAGTGCACTCCCGTGTGCTACCGAATGGGTGACTTTCGAACAACAAAGACTCGATTAGTTAAGGTCGTTCTTCCTTCGCGTTCTCACTGGAGGAGAGCTGTATCTAGAGCTAACCTTCTTCGTCAGGTGCCCAAAATGGCTAATATTTTTGTTCGTCGTAGTATGACAGCTGAAGAGCGAGAACTTGACTACAAGCTGCGTCAGCAAGCACGCGAGCTCAACAAAGGTAAGAAGAAGAAAGAGTACGTGGTTTATAGAGGAGAATTGAAGAAGATATGTGACCTGCCTGCGAGGCAGGCACATACTGTTCCAGGGAGTGGCTCTCCCTCTGCCCAGTCGCATGACGTCTCTGGAAGGAGGTTATTCTCTGATCAGACTTCGAGTGTAACTGAGATTGACTCCTCCTGCAGGCAAGCGTGTTCTCCCTCTACACCTGAGGGAAACATCTGACTGTGCGTGGTGAACCACCTATTCGTTGCTGCCTTTTCAATGCTAGAAGCTTAACAAACAAAATTCCTTTGCTCCATTATTTCATATGCGTGAATAATCCTGATATATTGTTTGTAACGGAAACTTGGCTCAATTCCAGGATCATGAGCTCAGAGCTGATTGCTGATTTACCGTATAATATCCTCCGGTCTGATCGGAAAGGTCGTAGAGGTGGAGGGGTTTGTTGCTTTTACAAAAGCGTTTTTATGGTTCACAGTGTTCCTGTCTCGATAAATTCAGTGTCCGACGTACTCTGCTTTGAGATGTTTTCCCCTAGTATGTCCGGTAAGACTCGGTTCGCCTTGGTGTACCGACCACCCAGCTCTACTTCAGAGGATGACGAGAACCTTATAGATAACTTATATCTCCTGTGCTCTAGTGCTTGCCCGATTGTAGTCGTAGGCGATTTCAATCTGGACATAGATCGAGGGGATAACGTTGGCAGATCGCCTGCTGCAGTAAAATTCGCAGATGTCTTTGACGATTTGCAATTGTGTCAAATGGTGCAGGTACCAACAAGGGAGTCTTCGGTTCTAGATTTAGTTTTGTCATCTGATTCTGTTGTGAGTAATATCTCCGTTTCTGCTCCTTTTGGTAGGTCCGATCACAATACTATTCGATTTGAGGTTAAACACCACGCTAGTGATTGGTTGTATTTGCCTGAACCGGATTTCAGCCGTCTAGATTTCAAGAAACTTGATCAATACCTTAGCGAAATCGACTGGTATGATGTTTTTGATAGTTACACATCAGCCGGGGACTTGTATTACCGATTCTGCACCGTGCTTTACAGTCTTTTCTCTCATTTGGTTCCTTTCCGTTCGGTCAGACATCTTCCCCATCGTTACCCTCGGCATATAATGAATCTTATTGCTCAGAAGAACCGCTTGTTTTCCGAACTAGGACATCCTTTACAGCACCCTCTGTACAGAAAAGTTTGTAAAGATATTGACATGCATGTGAAGAAATATATGCAGTACAAAGAGAGGCGCATTTTTGGTTTGAACAAAAGGGCTTTTTTCAACTATTTAAGAGTAAGAATAAAAACATTGAATAAATCAGCGGTACTTTATAGCAATGACGGAAATTTACTGCACAGCGATAAAGATAAAGCCATGGCCTTGGGATTGCAGTTTTCCAGCGCTTTCCAAAATAGCGAATCGTCTGGATCTCAGGCACCTATTTATATCCACCGCATCACGTCTAGCTGTCCTGATGTTTACATACAACCTTATGAAGTACTGCGTATGATGAAGTCTTTGAAATCGTCCGTATCTGCTACATATGATGGCATCCCCCAAGTAGTTTTTCGGAAGTGTTGTACTTCGCTTCAATGGCCACTTACTATAATTTTCAATGTATCACTTTCCCTAAGGGAAGTTCCGGATATATGGAAAGAAGCTTTAGTCACAGCCATCCCTAAGACTCCGGATGCGATTCAACCCTCACAGTTTAGACCAATTAGTATATGCCCCACAGCAGTGAAAATTATCGAAAAAATTCTTGTTGAAAAATTGCTCGGGTGGTTGAAGCAACATGATATTGTGCCCGCAGAACAACACGGTTTCGTTCCAGGCGCTTCAACGGCATCGCTTGTTACCGACGTGGTTTATGATTGGGTTACCGCCCTAGACAAAAACCAATCCGTCGACGTTGTCTTTTTTGACCTGTCTAAGGCATTTGATAAAGTGAACCACAATAAGCTACTCGACAAATTGGAACACTTTGGTATCCGTGGGCAATTACTCAATTGGTTAAAATCCTATTTAAGGAATAGATTTATGACAGTCAAACTTAAGAACGGATTTTCTGATCGTTTCTGGTGCTCAAGTGGTGTCCCTCAGGGAGGCGCGCTCTCTCCGCTACTTTTTTTAGTGTATACAGCGGATTTGCCTAGCCTCCTTAAGGTACACCCTAGCATAGAGGTGAGGATGTACGCAGATGACATACAAGTATACATCTGCTACTCTTCTAGTGAACAGCATACCGCCCACGAGCAACTTCTGTCAGCTATTAGTAAGATGTTAGGGTGGGCCAAGAACTGGGATATCCCTGTGAATCTAAATAAAACGGCACATCTCCATTTGGGCTCCTGCCCTCTGATTAACTTTTCTCTTGGTGATGATGTACTGAAAACCGTTGACTCGGTGAAATATCTCGGCATTTTGATTGACAAACATTTGAAGTTTCAATCTCAGACTGAAGCTGTCGCAAAGAAAGCTGCTAGTGCTCTTTTTTTGTTGTTCAGAAATGTTCAGTGCAATGAGCCGGCTGTTCTTTTGAGATTATACAAAACCTACGTTCTACCACATTTAGAGTATGCATCTTGCGTCTGGAGTCCTCATACGAAGAAGCAAATTGAACAGCTCGAAAAAGTTCAGCGGATTTTCACAAAAATCGTGTTCTATCGTGGGTTTCCCAGTCAGTCGTATCCTCAGTCACTACCACCATATGAAGAACGTCTGCGCTTACTAGGAATGAAGAGTCTGAGGTACAGAAGGACAGTGCATGACATTTTACTAGGCCATAAGATCTTGCATAGAGAAGTCAAGCTAAATCCCTACAAATATTGGGTTTTTCGTCCTTCTTCTTCCAGACGTGCTTCGCTTGGTATTTGCTGTAAATGGGTCAGAGGAAATTTGTCCCATAAAGTTGCTAACTCATTTTTCTTCCGCAGTGCAAAGTGGTTGAATTCTCTACCTTTGACTGCTGTTTCGAGTCACAACTCCTCTAAATTTCGATCTCAGCTCAAAAGAATCGATATCTCAGAGATCCTTAGAATTAGCTAGGCTTCATAAGAGGTAAAGTTTTAACTGTCGTTCTCGCTTCAATGTTCGTTTATGAAGAAGTTCCTTTGCAGCGGATCAGTCTTCTGCTACGAGCAATTTCAAGGACTCATACTGCTGGTGTACAACTCATAATCTTGCCTTCTGAAACTGTTTCAATATGCTCAAGCTTCTAGTAATCACATTTTTTGTTTATCCTGTATGTCACTTATGCTAGTTTTCGCTATTTTGTTTGGAGAATTTTCCAGTTGAGGAAACGATGCCCTGAATCTGTGTTTGGGTCCTTTTGTATACATTCAAGGAGAAAAGTTGGTAGAGGACTCGAGTAGGGTGGTCAGGGCCCAAGGTGTTAGAGGGTCTTTGGTTTATAGAGTATATATTATATAAGAGGATATATGGTTTAATTTTTTTTGCTTGTCTATATTTTTTTTGCCATCTTTATTTTATGCCTCAGTTTTACTTGTTAAGCTGGAGTATTACTGGCTCTCGATTTTAGCCTCCACCTTACCTCATCGAGAGTTGTTTTGGCTGCTAATTAGTGTTTGATCTTCGGTTTTTGGTTTGGTGGCGGGTACACGGCGGTTCTAGGGCCTCAGGCACCCATGTCTGACTATATTGTTTAGTCCGTTTCGAACTGTCTTCCTAAATTTTTTGGAAAAGCCTATATCACGGGACTGCATCGATGACATGCGGCTTCGTGGGCCCTCGCCGTATATAGTAGAATGTCTTGGTCAGAGCATCATTTATATACACGTTTTTTATCTGCTGTTTTTTTTTGTTATTGCCTCCTAAACTTCACAACCGCATTATTGGTGATTGGTAATTTTGCTCGTTCTCCCTCTACCTTGCACCTCTCACTGGCTACTGAGTTGTTTCCCTGTGTTGCTTTAGCTCAGGCTCCTAAAGGCAGGGGACGCTCGTTTCCTCCATTGGAAATTTTCCTTGGTTACGAGACTGTTGACTACAAGTGTTTCCTGGGTGAACCCTTGACATTGTTTGATTTTCTCTTTTCATTTGTTGTTGGTTGTTTGATTTTTCGGCGCGTCTGTTGACGTCTATAATAAATAAATAAATAAAACTACACCTTTTCTTAGTATACTATTCATTCACACACCTTTATAGCTTCCTTTTCGGAACTACTTAATAAATCCTCCAACGCACTTCCGTTCCATTCGGACAAATCAAAATTTAATTTAACAGCCAATACGGCTGGACGCTGTGGCTTAAACATTATTTATTATTTAATACTTACTCAATCACACAATACACCTAATATATTACATATTGCATTTGTATTTATATAATTATGTCTACGTACATATCTTGTTTATGCAAGTTTAAATACTTACCACTTCTTCACCTATCTTGAGTAATCCTTTTATAAGTGAAATTTCCGGGGCTCTGATAGTTGCATTTGAATAGGCTTGTTTTAGTTTTTTGCGTAAGAACAGCCTGAACACATTTAAAATAATTTATATAGAAACACGCACACTTTAAGGCTACTTACCCTAATCTGTCCTGTTCTTGTAGGGATAGAGTTTTCTCCTTTGTCAACCTTATCATTGCACCGTTCTTCTCATTATAGTCAAATAGCTTTCTTCTACCGAAACGGATGAAGTATTTCCAAAATTCGTATGAAACTTGAGCCTAAAATATCAATAACTATTTATTCCAATTAATACTATTAATAACATTAATATCTACTAATAACCACTAGCCCTTTAACTAGATTACTTACTCGATAAGCTGGCACTCCACCAGAAACGTCTGCTGGTGCAGGCCAACTGAAAGCCTTTCCTTGGTCCTTTGGGTAACTAAAATTATTTGTTATCTGTGTTGCATGTTTATTAACGTTTACTCATTCTTATATTTCATTGTTTATGTTCAAGTACTTACCCCAAAACTTCATTGGATAATTCTTCCAAAATTGAATCCAGTCCTTTCTTTTTTGATTGGTATCCAGTTATTCTGACCCAGTTCACTAGTACTCTCCTATTGATCTGTTCTTGAAAATTTTTTTTTCATCCAAATTTCATTTTTTAGTGCTTCTGAAGGGACTTTCCCTCTAGCTTTCTGTTAATCACCGTCGCTCAAGTTTTCCTGCTGAACGCATATTTTGTCTGCTAATCCAGGTTAGTTATCTTTTTCGATAGTTTCTGGTGCAGGCCAACTGAAAGCCTTTCCTTGGTCCTTTGGGTAACTAAAATTATTTGTTATCTGTGTTGCATGTTTATTAACGTTTACTCATTCTTATATTTCATTGTTTATGTTCAAGTACTTACCCCAAAACTTCATTGGATAATTCTTCCAAAATTGAATCCAGTCCTTTCTTTTTTGATTGGTATCCAGTTATTCTGACCCAGTTCACTAGTACTCTCCTATTGATCTGTTCTTGAAAATTTTTTTTTGCTTCTCTTGGTGGGACATCCTATAATTACTATTTAGTAGATTGTTATGCTATTATAGTATTAATAGTAAAGTATTACATCTATAAACCGGAATTACCTAGTTAAAATAAAGATGTTCTCTCTTAACTATAGCAACAGTCCTGACCATACGTGGGACTAAGTACTGGGTAGTATTACAATTAATTAACAAACTAACACACAAACAAATAAACTACAAAATACAATAATGATTCCTTTAAGATTGAATTGTTGCGGATTAGGAACTATTTGATTAAAGGACTATCTCACGTACAGTATTCTACTTTGGCGCTAATTTCAAATTTTATATATTTTCTCTTTGAAGTGTTTTGTGCTTTTATGTTTATATTTGATTATCTATTGTTTATTGGTGTTCATATAGACACTACATGTTTTCAGAACATGGTTTAACTGTTAGGTTATAGATAGGGTAATTTAGTTCGTTCGTACAACACTTATTTGGTTGGTTGGATTATATAGGTGATTTACTTTCTTTTCAGATACTTCATCAACTATACTCAATTCCTGCTCTTATATTACTTACCCTTACCAATTTAGGGTTTTATCCTTTTCTTCCCTTCCTCCTTTCCTTTCTTGCTTTATTCTTTCCACACATTCCTTTTCAATTCCTTAATAAGAGGGCCATACCTCTTTCAAAAGATAGGGGCTTTTTTGATGGGGTTATAAAAGTGGGAGTGGGCAACGGGAGAATAGCTCCTGCGCCTCCAAAAAAGCCATTTACTCCTTAACCACTTTATTGTTAATTCTTTCATATATGGGTTCGCCGCTACCCAACAGCAGTCCTGTTGTAAGTTTTCTCCCTCTGTATACGGTCTAGACCTGCCGTATACTTAGATTTTGGTCTGCTACACTTCAAATAGGTTATAACATTTACAACTATTATCAATTTAACCACTTCTATAAGAGCAAGGAAAATAATAACTATGTTTTACAAAACTTTGGTAATGATAATAGCATGCATAATTGCAAAACTAACTGTGTCATTTGTAATCTTATATCCAAACAACCATATTTGATTAGTAACAGCACTGGACTTAAAATTTATACTAATACTACTAATGACTGTAATTGTAAAAGTAAAAATGTTGTATATTGCATTAGTTGTGAACAATGTAAATACCAGTATGTTGGAGTTACTACTAGAAAAGTTGGTATCAGGATTAAGGAACATATATATCATATTAATAAATATGATGTTAATAATCATCTATACAATCATTTCAATACGAATTGTAAACGTAAGAATATCAGTGTAACTATATTGGACAACTTAGCTAATAATGCGGATAAAAATGTCCTCTTAGATAAAGAACTTTTTTGGATTAAGTTATTGAATACTGCCTATCCACTAGGACTTAATGACAACATAAAAGGATATGGTAACATTTCCGAAGTAACTAACCCTTTGTTATACAAAACAAATCATCCTTATTACAGTTTAACAATTACTAGAACGGATAGAATACGTAGTAAACAGAAAAAGAAAAAGAAAAAACATAGTTTTAATGTTGACAATATTGTAAGTAGTATTAATGCTTGCACTAAAACAAAAGATTTGTACTGCTATATAAAATCTTTCAATAAGACGAACCTTAATAAGCTTATTAACTTGTGTTATGAAGGAAAGTTTTTCAACAAATTTGAAACTCATTTAAAATTGAAGCTTTTAACTATACTATGTAGTCTTACTCTAAGAAATGCTAATAGTTGTAATCCTAAAGATAACTTCTTTATTGTAACTACTGATTATATACATAAGATGTTAGATAACATAAATCTAAATAGGGTTATAAATAGTATAAGTATACGTAGTGTAATTAATTCTCCACTATATAAAAAATGTCTTCTAGTGTATAAATATCAGACTCCTTTCTCAAAAAAGTTATTTAATTACAACACTTTTCTTAAAACAGTTACCTTAGAAGAAGCTAAAAGAATTTTAAGTACCGCATGCTGTTGTAATGATAGAATGTATAGTAACTATAGGGATAAAACCACTGGTCATGTAATTACTGGAGATTTAAGGATAATTGAAGATTACGGACTATTTAATATTATGAGTAAAGGTACTAAATTTAGAGTTACACCTACAGTTACTAAAAAAGATATATATAAATGGATAGACATTACTATTAACAATATAATGATAGCATTTCGTAAGAAATATCACATCACTAATGATAAATACGTTCAAATTGCCACAACTTTCAAAAGAAAATTCATTTCAAAACTTAAACCAAGCATGTATAATCTTAACAACACAGATAAAATCACATACAATAAAAAATATCTATATGTCTTCAAAAACAAATTTGTCATCACCCCGCTTGATAAGGCTGGTAATAACTATGGCATTACATGTAAAAAGTTCTATTTAATGTCATTGTTGAAAGAAATGGGAATCAGTATAGATAACAATATTAAAATTGTCACTAATGGGGTTTATGAACTAGTAGAATATGATGCACTTAGATTAATTGATTTACATAATAATTACTGTAAAAACGTTGGACTAGAAACTTTCACAGCAGATATCCCTTACATATATTGTATTCCCAAGATTCATAAGGAACCAATTAAATTTAGGTTCATTACGGGTGCATATAATAGTTCAATTAAACTTCTTGCTATCGAGCTTAACAATTTATTTACTTATATTAAATTACATTTCAATAAATACGTTAATGCTATCAAAAGCCGGAATAAGCATTTCATTGGGTTTTGGTCTATTAATAACACAAACATTAGCAATAGACTTCAAAGTATTAATGGTAATAATTTAAAACTTTTTACGGCAGATTTTGTTAATATGTTTACTAACATACCTCACAATGTTATTATAAGAAATATCTCAGAGTTACTCAATATATGTTTCCAAAATGCCAATAAAAAGCATATAACAATTAATAAGTATAATAGAAAAGTTTTCTATACAGATGATTACAATAATAAAAATTATAGGTACTACACAAAATATGATCTCATTTATTATATCGACTTTCTCTTAGATAACAGTTATTGTCAATTTATGAAACTTCTGTTCAAGCAAAAAATAGGAGTACCACAAGGGGGTAATTTTAGCCCACTACTTGCGGATTTAACTATGAGTTTATTTGAATACAAATATTCTAAAATTCATTTAATCTATAACAACATCTTTCAACCTTATAGATACATGGATGATATACTTATAATTCATAATATAAATACTGAAGGAGTTAATAATATACTGGAAAATGTTTCTGAAAAGACTCTAAAATTAGAAATAACACATTATAATGAACACAGTTGCAGATATTTAGACCTTAATATATGGATAGATAATAACAAAATACATACTAGTTTGTTTAATAAGACTGATAACTTCAAGTTTGAAGTTATTAGGATGCCGCATGCTCTTTCATATATTAGTGATAGGAATAAAAAAGCTACTATATATTCTGAAATACTTAGAATAGCCCGAACTTGTACTATTAAAGAGGACTTCTGTAACCGCATTAGAAGACTTAGGATCAGTCTTCTTGAATGTGGATATAATGACGACATTATTACGGGCGCACTTTTAAAATGTATTAATAGAAATAAATTTATTCTATATAAATACAGTATATTTGATAAGTTTAATGGTACAGTTAAGCATTTTAGAAAGTTTCTTGGTTCTTTGATGTTGTAGTCAATTTAAGCTCTTCATGTATCATAATTGTCTTATTATTGGACATACTCATAATTTCCATCTTGCTAACTTTCTTCATCATAGTTTTCTCACGTCACGATAGTGTACCTTCCTTATGTCACGTACATTTATCTCTATTTCACGACAGATTTTCACTTCGTATTTCTTGTTCCATTATTCGAATGTCGTATTTGTTGTCTAAATTGTCAACTCCTTATTAACACTCCTTGGTGTTTACAGGATTATAAGTATACTATTATACTATTTCTACAGTCGATGGTTTTAGTTCAACTGTAGTGGATGTTATCCGAAGAGCAGGTTAGTTTACTTTTACTTTCAATTAAACATTTATAAGACCATCCCTCCTTACTGATGAGTTCCGGGGATGGTCTTATGATTTAGCTAGTATCCGTTTAAGGGTAGGAACGAAACGGATATTGGTTATTTCCTTTTTGTATTTTCTAGTTTATTTATTTGATTTTGGTTTTGTTGTTGTTTCTTTTATTTCTATTACATGGTGCGTCATATTGACGTATAAATAACTAAATAAATAAATAATCGCTACTATATAATAAGCGAAACCCAGTTGTTAACTTGGATGGATGGATGTATGGATGTCAATTCATTTTTCAAATGATTGGTGGTGGTGGCGGTTGGTGGTGGTTAAATAAATAAATAAATAAACAAATAAATAAATAAATATGAGACCAGACGCTGGAGGAGAGTAGGACGATGTAGAGGGTAGGCAAGGAAAACTAAATTTTCATCCAAGTCTCAAGGTTCGGGGTTTGAAACGGGTGCAATGGAACCATACCTGAAGCAGTGTCCAGGTGGAGATCGGGCGCGACGCGATGACATGAGCTCGTTTAGAGCAGAATGAAGGTCATGCAGTCATAGGGTAGTATTCAGCTAACCCATATCCATTTGATTAAGTAATAATTTAACATAAAAGTAAAGGTAAAGGTAAAGGTGCCGGCGTTGATCAGTCCCCTGAGGCCGCGCCGCCGCATTCGTGTTCAACTGAGAATCGTAGAGGCTTGGTGAATGCCTATTTAGCCTATACAATGACCTGCGGGGGCCAGTCGCTATACTAACTCAGTGTCTTTACCTTCCCAGACAAGTTTGGTATCAATTTACCCCAGCCCGGAGGGATGGAAGGCTTGGTTAGCCCTGGCCGAGATCGATCGCAGAGTGGATTAGTAGATAGCACTGACGGATTTAATTGGATTAAAATTAAACATTATTTGAACATATGTAGCGAAAATATAGACATAATGAGAATTTTAGCTGAATAATGAGATATTTAAACTTGAAAATGAGGTCATGGATGAGAAGTTGTTGAGACAGCTAGGGAGACGATATGATTAGGGAGCAAGGACAAAAAGGGCTGTAGGGTTTGTATGGGGCAGGGGTTGGAGTTTTGCCTGAGGCACTGTTCAGACCTCGATCGCGGCGCGAAGCAATGCCGTGAAGTTGAGGAGAGTAGAGTGGTATGTAGTCCGAGGAGCTCTTTTTTTTCACGTCTATTTATTTATTTATTTATTTATTCCAGCCAATAATTTCATTAGGCATCAGAGGAGAGACCGGAAACAGAACAATCAATTGGCCTTTCCAAAAACAAGCATAGAAAAAAAACAAAAGCGTAGGAGATAGTGACCGTACAAAAACTGTTGTGCTTTACTCCCACCAGTTCGAAGAATAACTTTAAAAGAAACCCCTATTCAATAAGATATTTTTGGAAACGAATATAATTCTTCCGCGAATCCAGAAACAAAAGAAATTTAACCAAATGAGAGAAAAGAAGTGCTTTCATAAATATCACAGAACTGCGTGTTCGGCAGCAGGAAGGAGGTTGGGAGGTTGGCTACTACTTGCAGGCGCACCACTGGCAATACCAAACCGAGGCGGGCCCTGTATAACAGGCACCTCTTTAACCTGATACGCACCCCGAGGGGTTGGCCTGCAAGGAGACAACATATAGAGCATACGAGAGGCGCTGCCGATAGTGAAATCACTCTTGAAACTCAGCAACTGAAATGTAGTAAAGCAATTCAGCGAAAAAAACTGTTTCGGAAGAAATTATGAATGAAAAATTTAGAGGATCTAAAATCAGAAACTAGATCTCGATCAACATGATGGATTGTTATAGGTCAATTTCGGCATCTTCGAACTGGGTGGCTAAGGCAAATGTTTGAGCTTGAACTAAGAAAACATAAGCAGCATCAAATTATACTATGTATACAGAAGCACATACATGAACCTCATTAGGGTTTTATCGGGTCTTTAGTGGGAACTCTTGCAATTAGGTTTTTCAATCATGTCCCGAGGTAGTACATCACACGATCTACTCTAGAAGGGTCCATGGTAGCATAAATGCGGCACGGCCCGGCCAAGCTAATGCAGTCGAGGACCAGAACCCGAGCCGAGACCGACCGCGACAGCCGAGGCCGATCTCCACACCAACCACCAGCCGCAGCAAGGATCGATCACCCGACCGCCAGATCGCCGCACCGACGCCGCCACCGCCACCGACGATGTCCGCCGCCATCAACGACGACCGACTACCTCGACCCAAGCCGCCCGCCGCCACCGAGCCATCAGCCCGATCGAAGCCTTTTTGATTTTGATCTAGATCCTTCCAATACATTTCCATTTATTATCTAATACATCTCGAATTTCAACTAGTTAAGATTGAAATTATTTATTGAATTGAAATTTGAGATTTGTTTAGATTTGAAAAAGAGGTTATGGCTAAGCATCTGTTGAAACAGCTTGGGAGAGGGTTAAGGATTAAGGAGAAAAGAGAAGAATGGATTAGTAGCTAGCAATCACGAATTTAATTGGATTAAAAATGAAATTCTAGTTCCATAACCGCGTCTTTTTACCTTCTAGATTTTTGGTGGTATTTTTATTGTTATTGTTTTTCGTTCTTGTGTCAGAAATACTCAAAATTTGCTTGAAAATTTCCAATAGGAACTTCTCAGAGCACCGTCCACCATCCGAAGGGTTGGCCGGCGGTTATCGCGCTCCAATCGAACTCGCGATGCGCGCGAAAATTAGCAATTTGAAGCCGATCCCCAATTTGGAGACGATCATTTCCCTGTCATCGTTGTCTGATTGACTTGTTGATTGCTTGGCATTCGTTTGATTCATTGATTTTATTCTTTGCGAACTCTAATTCGTATGTTTTTTCATGCCGTCGGTTCTGTTTCCATATGTTTTAAGACTAACCAATGAACTCGGACAAGGAAAATAGGACGCCGAAAGCCAATGAGGTATGGTTCACTCTATGTGCATTTACACATTAACTTACTTACCCATTCATTATACCCATGCGGTCAAGAAATTGGGAAAAATTTGCCAAGTGGGAGCCTAACCGCTAGGTACTGTGTCCGTTTTTGGAACTTCTGGGGTTTATAGTTACCCTAGCCTGATCCAGTCGGATCTATCGATTGCTACAGTCTATTGAATGGAGAATTCTTTCATAATATAAATTTGCAATTTTCCAGGCCAAGAGGCGTCCGTCCATGCAAAGTCCCTACTCATCTGCAACACCCACGGTGCGCCCGGCACTAGAGTCCATATAGTGAGTCTGGTCACAATCCAGTCAGTACCATCGGCTTAGAGATTTGGATCGGCTCGACGGAGTTTTGATTGCTCCCAGCTGCTGCATAACCACTGTCGGAATATCGCCCTCTATTCACAATGTCCTTCGTTGTTGCATATTTTCCCCACAGTTTGTCTGCTGACGTCGTACCTGCAACTTCGGTGCATGGAGAGTTAAAACGTTGAGCTACAACTAAAGTGAAATAGGGAGGTCGCTGGTACGTCTCTAAGGTAAATCTGGAATTTTGCAGTTGGCGCCATTGTGGCGGAAATGGTGTGTATTTCAATTTTATTTATAGGTATTGTACGTTGGTCCCAAGGAGATCTGTGAAATGAAAATCCAGCGTGTAACTGCTGACGGTGAACTTGCTGATGTCCTACTCGACCTTACTCCTGGGACTGAGTTGCGGGAAAACTCAGCGATCGTTACCATCTTCTCCCACTCCTGCTGAGAGAAAAACTGTTCATAGACTTAAAGGGATCGAAGAAACACTCGCCTCATTGCTTGACTTGGTAAAGAGGCGTATCAGAACAACAGACAGAGACGAGCTTCGCTTCCAACGCATAGAAGTCGAAATTAGGGAGCGACTTCTGGCACAAGATGGTAAATTTTAGAAGGACGGAAAAACTGTGGATGACTAGCTAGCATTTTCAAATTCATTGCAGTAGAAGCGAAATTGATTGAAACGATTCGTTATAGGTCGGCTAGAGTTTCACTACGCTACTGCAGCTAAGGTAACCGAATTGAGGACGGCAATTGAAGAGCCAATAAAATTCATGCGGCTACTTGAAAAAGAGGTCTTCAAAGACAGCAGGGATAAATTACTTCAGACGATTGATGAAAGAAAATCTGTCGACAGAATTAAGTTCTTACAGGCGGTAAGCAGTATTGAACTCTGTTGAGTTAGCGCTCAGTTAAACAGATTCAATTTATAGAGTCTGTACAAGTTCTACAACGTTCCACACACCCTACGCGATGCGCTTTGGAGAAGAGTGAAGTCATCGCTTAACAGCAAAGCGCGAAAGAGACGACGAGACCAGCGCAATCAAGTGGGTCAAAGGGAGGCAGATGAGAAAACAGATCCTGTGGAGATGACGTTTTTGACTGAGGCGAGTAAGAACAATTTGTCTGTTGTAGCAAATCAATGGAGTGTCTCTCATATTGTATCAATATTTCCTTTTTGTCTCTCGTAGTTGAAGCTGGTTTTATGAAGTTGTGTTTTATTTTTTCCGTATCTGAAGTTTTATAAAGTTGTATTTTATTTTTCCGTATCTGATCTGATTTCATTGCTTCGTACCAGTGCATACAATATATTGTTCCATAATCGTTTTCCGATGTCCTTTCTGTCTCTCGTAGTTGAAGCTGGTTTTATAAAGTTGTATTCTATTTTTTCCGTATCTGAATGAAGTATTCAAGGTATGTTGTTTGCGCTGTTGACAACGTGTAAGTACCATTTATCATATGAGTTGCTGAAGGAAAAAAACCGTTTCTGAAAAATAGCCTAAAATTTTGCTTTGAAATTGAATGCAAATTAGAAAAATGCTAGGGACTTTTAGGCTTGATTCGGTCACTAGATGTTGGAGATGGTAAAGACACTTGGAGAGGGGTGACGTTAAGTTGAAAAAATGATCAGCAGCTTGACCAACATGTTGTTGTATAGGACGAAGACGCTGTCACCATGTCTACGATTTTAAACGAAAAACGAGTGAAACGAGTGCACAGTGTGTCTTCAGTGTCCTCTGAACCTTCAAAATATATTTGCCTTCATATCAAACCTGGCATCGCTCCCTTTTTTCAATGGGTACGATCAACGAGCGCCGCATGCATAGACGCCGTGGAGGGGCGGAGTCTAGTCGGCGGTGAGTCACCAAGCGAGGCACCGAAGCGGCAACGCGATCGGAAAATCGAGTGATCAAAAAAATCGACTGAAAACAAGTTTCACGAATTTGGGAAAAGTGTATATGGATGGATAGATCTCGAGCTCCTGAGCTCCAATATATGTTTATTTTCACAAATAATTGAGTTCCAACAACGTTATTAAAAAGAAAGATTATAATCCAAAGTGGCCAAGTGCATTACCTGTTCGAAATACTAAAAATGGACATCGGATCCGTAATCAGCACCCTCGCAACCCCCCCCCCCTTCGCTACAGCAAAATTCAGCGAAGTTCTGAAGCTCGTTGGCTCAAATAGAGCGTGCAGCGGTGAGGATGGCTTTGTAAAAATCGATATATTGATCGATTGGGAAACTTGCTAATAACTAGGTCGCGAGAGGAGCATGTATCTTACCATGAGCATTTTTGGCATTAGCAGGTTAAGACGAATCGAATGATATATTTGTTTTCCGGTGAAACCCATTTTAAAGAAAAAAACGCCGAAAACCGTTCAGGAGCGTTCTGCGCGCGCTTTTGGACAATGGTTAGGAGCAGTATTGTATTGTGTCGGCCAAAGACGCATTTGCAGACTTATTGGAAAAGTTACTATGCTGCTCCTTCAAAGCCCATCTGCACTGGGATTTGTTCTTCCTGAACTTGGATAACAGTAAAGTCCCTTTTCTCTCAAGCTCCCCTGCTAGAATCCACGAGAAGCGTTAAAACGGCTTGCTAATCTTAACTCGATAAGTCTTGCTCTCATGAGAATGAGAACGTGAGTTTCTCTCAAGAAAGCCTTATCAAGTGAATTTTAATGCGCTGCTTTCCCTGTCGTCAGTATCTCACGCAATGGACCTTAGGACAAAGTCCTCTGATATGTATATATTTTCTGTTTAATGGACTGCTTGAACCGATTTGACTGTTTGGTTCTTGGGTTTGCTCACCAGGGTGGAGATTTTTTGATAATTCTCTTCATGTCATTCCTTTATCTCTCATCACAGGAAGAGCACAGTCCTCATTTTCGTTATATTTTTTGTCGTCTGACAGCGGATTCATGGAAACACGCTTGTAGGAGGATTATATAGCTGTAATATTATGTCTACTCAAACAGATGGGTTTTTTCGGACCCCCAGTTTTTGCCGCCGGGCGGGAAACACTCGATAGCAGGCCGAGATCGAGCTCGATTTTACAGCGCGTGAGCAGCTGATTGAACTGAAATCTCCGCCAAGTAGCCGACGCGTCATGACACTTCTTTTTTCAACATTTTCTGATACAGAGTGAAGTTTTCTCTCTGCTGAGTTGGTGTCGAATAATCTTGAGTTCGTTCAAAGCAGAAACAGATTTGCTAAAGTTGAGCTGTTCGGCAAGACAGGCGATAAATCCTACTTAAGTCTTTGTGAAAAACTGAAGTTTTCGGATCGAATGACTACTTTTGACCATTTAGATGTCCTCATATGTACTTACGTAACGTTTTCATCATCTGACTTCACCTCCAACGCTGATTTACTGGAGGAAAAAAACCTTCACAGAACCACTTCTTATCAGTGACAAATATCAATCTGGAATTCATACCTGACCAAGCTAGACTGTACCCACACTTTTTGGAAATATCTTGACTGGGAGGTACTGAGTGGAACACAGTCTCCAGTCCACCAGTTACCCTTATCACAATTGACCCGCTAACTCCATCAACGTCTGGTTTGGATGTTTTTGGGCTGCTACATACCTTCCTGGCCAGTATGGGAGACCTCACGGACGAGGCAGCTTCCAGCTGCTAGTTATCGAGCAAGTGACTCAATCCTTGCATCACACGCCCCAGGGTAAGAATAAAATGTAGATTGGTCATCCCCCGAGAACGATCCTCCACTTTTTTCATATTCTGCTCTTCTTTCTTATTTCCTCCCATCCTGAATAGTAGAGTCGTGATTAATGCATATTTGGCCTCAACAATTACCAGACGGGACAGCCGTTTGCAACCAATCTACCGGATCCTTGAGGGTGGGAGGCTTTGTTAGCCCGGCCGAGGATTGATCGCTTAACTGTGGGGCTATCAGTATATCCTGCCACTGCAAAACGTTCGCCATCTACGGCGATCAGCAGGAATCAGGTTATTGGTCTCGGGTTATCCTACACCCTACATATTTGGCCTGATACCGAGGTTTTTTTAGTGACAGTTCAAGTCTCAATTCGAATCAAGCCTACAATCTGGTTGCTTGATTTGTTAACAATCTGTAACCTTATTTGGATTCTGAATCCACACGTTTGAAAACGGTCTAACAAATCTTAGGATATCAGTCGTGTTGGCCATCATGTGATTTCCTTTTCAAAATTTCCTTTTCCTGGAGCAACAATTTTGCGGAATGGTACCGATTATGTGGATTCTCAACTGAACATTATCGATCGCTAAAAGTAAACGCAAAAGCAATATTCAGCATATGGCATGATTTCGATGAAGCGTGCATCGGGGCACTATTCGTGCAGGAACTCAGAACACGCAGGTGGAGACAACGTTATCATTTGGGCGAAATTGACTGTTCCAAATATGCTAATGCCGCTACTTGAAAAAAAAACGGGGTGCACGATGGTGAACAACAAATGCAAATAAAGCGATTAGAAGGTTAATGCTTTGAATTTGGTAATTCGGCGGCGGTTGGCAGTTATAAAATCAGAATTTAGCCAGCGTTCCTCCCGTCGGCAGAACACGCCCGTTCTACGCAGTGGCAAGTAGGTTGGTCACATTAAGTGTAACTATTAGGTTGGTAAGAAAGTTCCCGCCGTTTTTTTCAAACGACTTCTGTAAGTTTAGTTCGGAAGCTTTTGCAGAGATTGATACAGCATTCGAAAGAGAATTATTTGCTCTTTCGAGCTGTGTACTTGTAAATTGTTGTAATTCTGAATGTCACCGTTTTTTTGGTTAGTAAAGTGAAAAGCGAAAAACTGAAAAAATAACCTCATCGACAGCATTTTTTTTTCTCTTCAGTTTCAGAGGCATAAATAAAACTTGATAGACCGTTCGAATGACGATGATTTTCTCTATCAGGCGGTATATCATTTGTTTTTATTTGTCTCAAAAATTACAAAGTTTTGAACCACTGAAGTCCGACCTTCGGAAGGTAAGAATAATTTTCCGATGGCGCTCCTGGTTTTCTTGTGAGCGCTCAAGTTGACTTCTGTGGAGTTTTCTATATGGAATTTTTCGCTCTACCAGATGATATGTTTATTTTCAAACAATGATCGATTTTAAAAGATTTTCACGAGAAGGGGCGTCTTGATGTTTCTTGGCAGACCAAACCTCCAGTTTCGATCTTTTCACCAAATCTCATGCACCATTCGGAAGAGGACGATACTCTCTACAAGAGGGTTTATATGACGTTTCAAACCTTCCTGGTTTTCATTGTTTTTTAGGCCGTCGAAGTGGACCTAAATCGCAGGCGCGGCGCGTGGGGCTCGGGCGGCGCGACGTCGAATCGTACAGGAGTGCGGATTCAGGTCCACTTTGACGGCCTAAAAAACAATGAAAACCAGGAAGGTTTGAAACGTCATATAAACCCTCTTGTAGAGAGTATCGTCCTCTTCCGAATGGTGCATGAGATTTGGTGAAAAGATCGAAACTGGAGGTTTGGTCTGCCAAGAAACATCAAGACGCCCTTCTCGTGAAAATCTTTCAAAATCGATCATTGTTTGAAAATAAACACATCATCTGGTAGAGCGGAAAATTCCATATAGAAAACTCTACAGAAGTCAACTTGAGCGCTCACAAGAAAACCAGGAGCGCCATCGGAAAATTATTCTTACCTTCCGAAGGTCGGACTTCAGTGGTTCAAAACTTTGTAATTTTTGAGACAAATAAAAACAAATGATATACCGCCTGATAGAGAAAATCATCGTCATTTGAACGGTCTATCAAGTTTTATTTATGCCTCTGAAACTGAAGAGAAAAAAATTGCTGTCGATGAGGTTATTTTTTCAGTTTTTCGCTTTTCACTTTACATGCCGAAAAAACGATGACATTGAGAATTATAACGAATTACAAATGTATATCTCGAAAGAGCTAATAATTCTCTTTCGAATGCTGTATCAATCTCTGCAAAAGCTTCCGAACTAAACTTACAGAAGTCGTTTGAAAAAAACGGCGGGAACTTTCTTACCAACCTAATAGATCTGTGAAGGTACCTACTTCTCTCAACTTCCGTGCTCTTTCCAACTCAAATTCGTTTCTTTCATAACATATTTCATTTTATTGTCAAGTATACCATTACTATACTGATTTTGTAACTGGAATGTTGGTGCTGTTCGAAATTTCCACCATCATCTTTAGCCGTGAGCCAAGCCATGCCGATGGATCATTCAGTGGATCGCGTTCGTCTAATCGTTATCTGCCTCGCCTTGTCGTTTTGCGTGAACTACCAGTACGCGTTCTCTTCTACGTACACCAACTCGGCGGTGCATTCGCTCCAGCGTTTCGTAGAAGGATCGAACACTACAGAGAGTTCTGACAGCACAGGTGCGTTCTTTGAAGCCATATCTATACAGCGGCCGCTACGGCTATGCATTGCGGTAAGAAAAACTAAGTGAACCTTGGCGCAAAGTGACGCTGCTGCTTGTTTGGTGTCGAGGTTGTTTGCTGTATGGTCTTCGGCACGTGAGGCGCATACTTACTTATGGGGTAATAGCACTAGTGCGACAGTAAAACCAGGGACCAGATTCATAAACGGACTAGCGATCTCTGAAGCCTGTTGGCGATCAACCCGCTCGATACCGTCGGAGTCTATCAAACTCTACCTTGTTGCGAGGGGTGTTAGACCCACGATAAGCCCCGATCAAACTCCGGCGCACGTTCACCAATCTCGGTTTGCGCGCCGTTCGAGATATATCTCGGGGTTTATCGGAGAGTTACTAGTGACGAATATGGGCCCAGAGTGGATCGATAACAGAGAGGGTGAGCGCATAGCCGTACAAGCTGCGCCACCTTGTTACAATGCAGCTAGGAAGCGGTACCTTTCTCGTTGGGAGCAACAACAACACCTGGGTCGTAGCCAAGCGGCTGAATGAAGTATTAGCACGCAAAGACTCACAGGCGTGACCGAATAAGTACTGCTCTACTGTCAGTTCTACATCTCTTCCCTATCCACTGATGCACGCATGGTTGAGATCCTCCACTATGGCAGCAGAGCAGCAATGTTTGATGATCTTATGGACTATGGCCATAACGGACCATGAGAAAGCTGAGGCCCTCGCCTATGAGTTTGGAAAGATTTACACCAAAACGGATCTTCCCTCTCCTTCTAGAGAAAGGAACTGTAGCTTTGAGGTTATGCGCGACTCTGTATGGTTCGATAGGCATGAAATCCTAGATCTCCTACTCAAATGGCCACCTAGTTTCTCTTTGACTCCTGACAATATTCCTTTCTGTTTTGTTAAGAAGTTCGCTTCGCATTTAGCCACTCCATTGGAATTTTTATTTAACAGAAGCTTCTTTCTCGCTCAGGTTCCATGTAGATGGAAACATTCATTCGTAGTTCCCTTACCCAAAAAACAGCCCTACAGCAATCCTGGAAACTACAGAGCAATCAGCATAACTTCGATTTTTTGCCGCCTTTTTGAAAAGATCATGAAGAAGAGAATTATTGAACATCTAGATAAGTTCAAGATCATTCCTTCGTGTCAGCACGGATTCTGTAAAGGAAAGTCCACGGTCTCTCAGATGCTTGAAACCTTGAATGATTGGACACTGGCCCTAGACAACAAACATCCAGTAGATGTTGTATACTTTGACTTTAAGAAAGCATTCGATAAAGTGTCTCATAGCCTTTTAGTTACGAAACTTAGTAAGGTCGGGATTCACCCTAGAATAGTAACTTGGATCGAAGCCTTTCTTCCTGGTAGAACGTTCCAGGTTCGAGTCAATTGTTCGTATTCTTGTGTTAAACCCATCTTCAGTGGTGTTCCCCAGGGGGGCGTATTATCACCCATCTTGTTTAATATTTACACTTATGATTTGCCCGAAATAATTGGTGGAAACGTTACTTGTAAGATGTTCGCTGACGACATAAAAATATATAAACCAGTTACAGGAAACGTTGACACGAGCGAAATTCAACAAGCAATTAATAATGTTTATTCTTGGTCTCTAAACTGGGGTCTGCCAATATCATTTGAAAAAACCAAAGTCCTTCACTTGGGTCCACGAAATTTGAAATCTGACTATAAGATAGGAGATCACGCTTTACTGAAAACTAGCGAAGTAAAGGACCTAGGTTTCATGATAAATGATAAACTCTCTTTCGATGCTCACTGTGATCATGTCGCCTCTAAAGCTGAACAACGAGTTTTTCTTCTATTCAAAGCACTACGTAATAAAGACCCCGGTGTACTACTGGATGCCTACAAGTTGTACGTGAGACCAATCGTAGAATATGGCACCTGCATATTTTATCCTCAAAAGAAGAAGATGATTCAAAGGCTAGAAAAAGTGCAAAATAGTTTTACTAGAAAAGTGTTTATCAGAGCTCTCGGCTACACATACAAAAGCATTCCTAGAGGAGTCATTCGGAACAAGATTTTAAACCTTCAAACCCTACTTACTAGGAGGAAAATCAACGATCACATTATGGTTCATAAGATTTTACATGGTTACATAGGACTTAGAAGCACAGAATTTTTTAAACTGTTGCCATCTCGTACTAGAGGAGGGCCGAGCAGGCTTCACATAGAATCATCTAAGTGTTCTCAGCGTCGCGGCTTCTTCACAGTACGTACAGGATTGGAGTACGCTAAGTTAAATAAGAAGATGCAGTTTCCAAAAAGCTTGATTAGTTTCAAGAGAGTGGTTAAAAAACATTTGTCATTATAATTGTTCCCGGAAATAATGACGGCACTGGCCTGATTGCAAGTGTTCCTTCGGCTTGTTGTTCTTACGTTATCATTACGTTATCTTAATGTTTTAATATTGTTTGTTTGTTTATTGTTCTTAGTTTTTTTCTTACGTTTACAAGTCTAGTTATAATTGTTGTTGTAATGACAAGCTGTCTGGAATACGTTGTTGTTGTTATTGTTCTTATTCTTCTGTTTTTTTACGTGGGCATAAGCTCGCGTTAATAAATGAAATGAAATCTTTGCACACTTGGCAGTGCCATAGTGGAGGATCTCAACCATGCGTGCATCAGTGGATCTCCGATTTCAACAATTACCGGTGTCACTACTTGCGGGATTAATTAGCGACTAGCTCAGCAACACCCAGTACCGTAGAATCGCATACGGCTGATCACCTTGTCCCATGGTGAAACCAGAGAAGCAGAGGAAAGTGACCCGACCATCTTTGATGGTCTAAATTTTAATCAGGTTCTGAGGTGACTTCCTTCGATCAGTGGAGCACAGAATATTAAGCTCTATCGAATCTGCAACCCGTATATAACTCTACGCGTACCGTTGCAGAGCGGCAGTAGGGGGTGCCAAGGACCATTCATTGACGCTCTCGTAGGAAGGTTGAGTTTTCTCAATCCCGCCGTAAACCGATTGAGGTACCGTTTCTTATCGGCAACGCAGCAATGAGGCACAGATTTAGAGGAAATACGTTGTCCAGACCGTTACCGCTGGACTCTGGCTTTACTGCTACAGTGTAAGGTGAATGATACCCAATGAGACCACGGATTGCTTGATCCGGTGCCAACTTTATGGCTTCTGAGAATAAGAAACCGTTCCCAGGTGGTGTACCGCTTTGGTATGGTACAGCAGTAGACACTTGCACATATGTATGCTCAATACATAAATGATGAACTTAATATGTAGGAGCATCTTTAGGGCACAAATTCTCGTGGTTGTGGAGTATTTTGGTAAGCATTTGGTTCGTTGGATTCCTACCAGGAATTTGGGCCAGCAATTGGTTGATCGAGCGATTTGGTAGGAGAGGTAAGCCGAACGTCGCTTCCTGAGTTTTTTGTATTCATTATTTTGCTCTTATTCAGCGGCCTTTCTTATCGGCAATATTTTGAACGTGGTTGGCTCGGTGCTACGTTGTCTTGCTATTCTCATTGACGAAGTTTATATTCTTGTTGGTGCTCGCGTTCTTTGCGGCTTCGGTACTGCGATGTCGTACTGCGCGCTGGTGTTGTACTTGCAGGTGTGTAAGAATTTTTATAAAACACATAAAAAAGACTAGAAAATGTAACAATAAGCAGTAAAAGCCCATTGTATAAAATTTCAAAAACGCTGACCTAATAGTGCTATCCGAGCTCCGGCAAAGGTACAAAAAATCTTACAAAGTAGACAGTTTATTCTTGAAAAAAAAAACGCATTTGAAGTGGTGGAGTTGATCTCTCTATCTATCTCTCTATATATCTCTTTCCCGATGCATTCCTACACTCCTTTATATTCGCTTTGTTCATTTATTCGAATCGTACAGGAAGTTGCTCCGAGCTCTCTTCGTGGTATGACGTCGTGCCTGAATGGAGTTGTTTATGCGCTGGTTGCCCTTTTTGGAATCACGCTAGGAAACGATGTTTTCTTGGGAAAACATTTGCTATTGTATCTCTTATCTGCAGTACCACCATGTCAGTTTGTCCATTCGGTTTTCGCCTATTGAAAAAAGCAAAAGACTCCGAAAACAAAAAAAACTGTTTGAGAACAGGTACAAAGTTGAAAATCTACTACTCGGTGCTCACTTCGCACCTAACTTTATTCTTCTACAATTTTTCATCCAACCGTGCCAAATACAGTTCTTCGAATTTCTTTATACCTTTCAAAATAATGCTATCTTTTGGCAGGTGCTATCGGCGTGATTCTCCTCGCCATCCTTCCAGAAACGCCGAAATACCTAGTGTTGCAAGGCGAATATCAAAAAGCACAGCTTTCCCTCAGATTCTACCATGGCGGATCTTCTCCGATATCGGACTCTATAAAATCGATCGAGAGAGTGAGTTCGATCATTTTCTCCACTTTATTCTGTTAGAGGACTTACATCTCACATGAATTCCTCATGACAAATCAGGGAAAATTGTCGAGAAGAGCTGCTAGGTTACGTTTCACCTCAACAGCCCTATGTCGTCTCTATAATTAGATCGTTTAAGTAGTTTGCAGGATATTGGTCGAGCGAGCGAAGATAATGGCAAACTGTCGGAGATTTTCGCTGTGCCACAACTTCGCGCATCGCTGAAACTCTTCCTCGCTGCTTTACAAGTACGTGAGCAGAGGAAATCAAGTTTCTATTCATTCAAAAGCTTGAAGAGTTCAAGAGTTACCCTGATAACACCAGGGAAATTTAGTTTCATGTGTCCTTCTAGGAGCTTATTTGAGTACCTTAACGGAATTTCACCTGAATGCAGTTGTTCAGTTTCCTATTGCTTCGCATCGCAGTTTAGATAAAAAAGCCTGAAGAACAAAGGTTCTGTAAGAACGGATCGAGAAATTCCAGAATACCGCAGCGTTATGGACTATTCTGTTCTCGTCCACTTTCTATCTCGAACGAGCAGATGTCGAACATCGGGTGGCGCAGTGGTCCAGTGCTATTATGGCCGGATCGTATGTCCTAGGAACAATCACTGGCGCTGTCCTGATTGAGAGGCAAGAAACCGATCTTAACTTTCTTCACGAATGCTGCGTGCCGGCGTAGACTACTATCAAGTAGGAAAACGCCGCATGACTATCATTGTGCCCTAAGAAATTTTCGAAGACAGATCGCAGCAGCAGGTCACATTTACTAACTTCGTCCAAAAGAAATTCCGTAGAGTTTCCATTCATATAAGGTCAAAAATCACATTGTGGGTGTTTTCAGAAGCGGACGAAGAAGGCTACTAGTAGTTTCCAATATCGTCAACATCTCTTCTCTCGTTGCGTATGTCATTTGTGCAGAGATGCGTGCTCTTGTGAGCTATATTAACAACGGCTGTCTCGCAGCTTTAGCTGTTTTTGGCTTTTCATTTGGGTGAGTGATTCAATGTTGAAGAGATATTTGGTACTCCCACTAGGCCGACACCGCTCTGGTAATTGTGCGCAGTGTGTCTAATGGAAATGATACTTATCACCTGCTGCTTCAATACTACAGTTGAGCGGTGTGTTTTCTGAAGGTATGAGCGACGAGAACCGCGCTACAGCTTGTGCGGGATGCGAATGAATGATTCTCTTTGAAATAATGATATTAATCATCAGAGCGGTGTCGGCCTTGAGTGGGAGTACCAGATATTTTTATAAAGGATTGAATTTGGAGCTCGTTCAGTCACAGGTCTCGCCCGGCAACCGCATCGGAGGCCTTACAATTCAAATTTTAAAGTTTCACCAGCAAATCAGTCTATTCAACGTTGAACATTAGAATAACCTTGTTTGAGGCCTCTTGCACATGCCACTGTGGCCACCGCCTAGCGGAATGGGGGCGTATCCCGCCTCAACCTCAGTCTTATTGCCTCTTGGTGTTCTGGAGTGCACAGAAACCTTATGAGATCCTGTGGGGTTGGCAGTGGCACTGAGGGTCTCTTCACACTCCACTGTGGCGATAAAATCAAGAAAGAGCAGTAGAAGGGAAAATGGGTGTATATCTGCACCACATACGCCCTTTCCGCAGTCATTCAATGAGGCGATGTACGCCAAACTTTCACAGACCATACACTCGTATCCCCCAGCGTCAGTCGAAAGCCACTACCGCGCCGTTGTTGCGTCTGGGGTACCTCCCTATTCTTCACCATCACTGCGTTACTGTATAGTGTGCATAGGACTCAAAGCAGCGGAATGAAACCGGTACCAGCTACCACTGCGGGGTTACCACCCGTAGTGGCGACGTGATCCACGAGAATATGTGAATGTTGAGCTTACCACTTGCCACTGATGGCGTGTCGACAGTAATTGCGATAGATCCGCTCAGAAACATCTCACACGACTTTGTGTTATATCCGTTCTTTGTGCAAAAAATAGCCATAAATGAATACTTTCGGTGTGGCAAACGACCGATCTCGCAGCACCCCCGTTATGGCGATGGCAGGCGGTGTAAGGGCCCTTGCAGACCCGACGACGTGCAATTTGAGCAACGAATTAGCCGTTGAGCCTGAAATTGAGCGAAACACACGACGACGAGCATTCTCGTCCAACGCAATGTTTGCGGCGGCCCCGATACCGCGTTGCAACGCGCGGTCGGCCACGTTGGACGAGAATACTCGTCGTCGTGTCGTCGGGTCTGTAAGGGCCCTAAGCAAACCCCACTTTTCAAGGCACCACGGCACTGAAGAGCAGTGGTGCAGGTATGCCGCAAGGCACGAATGCTTACTGCTCTACGCTGCACAAGATCTAAATTCTATGCCAGTGCAGAGGTAAAATGAAGGCCGGTGAAGCGACGCTCGTCCATTCCGCTCAGTACTGCATACCACAACACTGACAGTAATCCTACTCACTCAGTACGGACTCCACTACTGCAGTGAGACCCATTTTTTCCTGGCTAGCCCTACTGCTGACCCACTGGCATAGAGAACCGTGGAAGAGGGTTGAGTCGGTTGAATAATGAGTAGCCACTTAATCTTATACATTTCCGCACAGTAAATCTCACCGCTGAGCAAACCTTTTTGGTGGTTCCAATTGTCACACCGCCTCGTTAGTTT
Organism: Nippostrongylus brasiliensis; assembly: GCA_030553155.1. Classification (NCBI taxonomy): domain Eukaryota; kingdom Metazoa; phylum Nematoda; class Chromadorea; order Rhabditida; family Heligmosomidae; genus Nippostrongylus; species Nippostrongylus brasiliensis. The sequence goes on along the minus strand of CP130733.1, from coordinate 13,874,701 downwards.
GACATTATGACGCAAAAGGTAGTGCCATTCAAATATTATTTTCCAGAGCTGGAGTTGGTCCAGTTGCTCGTTTCATAGGCGCCGAACTGGTTCCAATTCGATACCGAAGCACAGTGACCGCTGTTGGTTTCACATATGACACCATCGTCAGCTGTGCAACGTCATTTATCTGTGCGCCTCTGTTCCACCACATAGGGGCTTATGCGTTTCTCGTGCTTTTTGTGTTTCCGTCAACTTTGTGCACCTTGTACCTATACTTGTATCTACCAGAAACAAGAGGGAAGGAAATCGAGGAGATAACCAGAGAACTAGAATAACCGTAAATTGAAGCAGTTGCTCTCTGGCTGACGCCTCTATTCCCATGTGGGAAGGCCTAGGATCTCAATTACGATCGACTGTGAATTTGTATTGTTTGTGAGTGTTCAAACTTGATTCTCGAACAGTGGTATCAATCGACCATGACGGACATCTAATCGAACAAATCCAGGAGTTTTTTTATTAACATTAAACCTTGAAAGGGCTCATTGAGTCACCGCAAAAAGGGGCCACTAAGGTCATTCTCACTTTTCTAGAGCAAAGCGGCCGGATTGACGTAGTTGTTGATAGAGAAAAATTTAGGTGACTTTCTGTCTATTAAACCTTGGAGGAAGAAGGAGTGAACAATGACCTTAGCAGCAGGTGCAGTTGTTTGCAGAAAGTCTCAACATTTTCAGAAAATCGGTAAAACCTAGGACCCTTTGACAGATATACCTGCACTCCACCGAAAACACTCACTGGACCACTAGCTCATCATGTGATGCTCTTCGTTTTTTTCGATACACATTAGTATTATACAGTCGTGCGTACGTAAGATGTTGGTAGTCTTGAGGAAAACATGAATAAACAATGAACTTTCAACTTGGTAGACTTCAATTTACAGTATTATCGTGTGCCGCAGTGACGTACCGCATTCATCTGGAATTGCAGTTGTAGGCGTACGTTAAACTCAACACTTCGCTTAGCAAGAGCGGTTCTTGGAAACGTTACGCTGTGAAATGCACTCAGCTGTTTCGTAGCACTTGTTTCAAAATCTCGACCGATTATGTTACGCTATGGTAAGTACAGTCCCACCGGTAAACGTTGGTCAAAACGCGGTCGGCGGCACTAGACGCTGCCGCGGCTGCCGCTTCGTCGTAACTCTCCAATTTTACTTATTTTGATTAAAAAACACATGATTGGAATTAGAATAGCGTGATCCATCTTCTGGTTTAACAATCGTTTGGAAATTTTGAAGTTTTCAAGGTGTGAAGTGAACGGTCGTAGACCTCGCGAGAGCGGCGAGTTAATGAGGTCGACCGCATTATACAGTCCTCCGTAATTACAGCCTGTGGGTACATGACGAAGCGGCACTCGCGGCAGCGTCTAGTGCCGCCCACCGCGTTTTGGCCAACGTTTACCGGCGGGACTGTAGTAATAAATATACAAAGTAGTATTCCAGTATTTCCGTGAGCACTCACCCTGTGGCTACCGAGAGCGAACTCGCAGTCCTTACTTCCTGTGAAGTGGTGATTCGGGCGCATGACGATAGGAGAGTGGACGAGTAATTTTCGCTGTGTAGCTCTCAACTAAGGCAAGCTAGCTATACATATACGGCTAGTAAACTCTGCTCGGTGTGACATAGTTCTGCATGTGATTTCTAATTAGACCACATCTGTAATTTCTGGTAGATAACCTGTACGGTTTACCCAAGTCCTTCTCTCAAATCATCAAAGAATGAAGAAAAATGGCATTGCCTTGGAAGTTCTCTCGCAGTAAGACACCTAGGTGTACTCTTGACGTTTCCGGCTGTTATCCTTCCTTCAGATGAACTATGTATTTGTGATCTTTTCCTGAACGATTTGAGCTCTTTTCAAATCGTTCGGGCAAAAGATTTTCAATTTTCCAACCAATGTTGCCCAATGCAGACCGTAGCAGCAGTGCGTAGCCTGTTCATTACCGCATTACCTTAATCGGGACGATTTTCCTTTTTTTCAGAGGACGTTAGGTGGAAGTAAATGAGGTAATGTCGTCACGTTAAGTCAGAGTGAAAACATCCATTATGCAGCATCAATCACCTTACCGCTGTAGAGATTAATTAAATGGGATCGAAGGTACTTGATTTTATTAATCTACCTAGCTCGAGACCTTCGTGAACCTTATCGGACAAGAGCAGTTTCCTGTAACTCTCGACGGTTTGGTAGTGGCTTCCAACAGCATCCCCTGCCTGCTCCCGGCGACGCGGACGAGGAATGATGATTGATCGTCTCCTCGGAGTCCACAAAGTCGTCAAATTCACTCTGTAGGAGACGCGGTGTTCGTTTGGGAAATTTCAGCCATTTCCAACGAAATATTAATGAAGATGAGTGACAATTGACCAATTTGCCGTAACTTGCAAGAGGTTCCAAAACAGTATTCGTCATTACATTTTTCTCATCGAAATAGTCATTTTTGTCGTAGAACGGTTTCTCTCAAGATGGAGAAATAGCAATTTATTGGTTCACGTAAGCGAGATTTACAAAAAGACACAGAGAACGGCAATAGAAGCAGAGCAGTCATCAGTAGACCAGAGCTAGTTGACAGAATATTAATCTAAACAAGATCAGCATCAACGACACAACCCTTAGCTAGCGCAAGGCCGATATCGCTCGTTCCGACAACCTGCGCACCTACCTCCCAATAACAAGGCCTAGGGCGACGGGGAGACTCTCTGGAGGAATATTTCCTCGAATGTAGGATCATCAACGATGTCTTCAATTTCGTTAAAATTTGATCCATGACCTTTTCCTTGGATGACCTCGAAACTGTCCTCCGTTGCGCTAATTTCCCTGATGCTATCGATGCTCGATTTTGGGGTTGTTTTTTCTACGTCTTGATGATCGCTGGTGCCAACTACTGACGAGGACTCATGCTTGACAGATCCATGATATAAACTCGCTTGACTCCTTGAGCGAACCATTTCCGAATCGATTTTTCCATCTCGATGCTTTCTCCCTTCGTGGCGTTCAAGATCGAGACGTAATCCAAATCCATCATCATGTGTGCTCGCGCTATCGCTAGCGTTTTCTATTCCTTGGGAATATTCGGTGCTAGCTTCCAACAAAGAACTAACCTTCCCTGCTCCACGAATTGACTTTGTTTGATTCGTTGAAGTGACGTCTTCGACATCGGTTTCTTCGTGTCGGTACTTCGACCTGTCGACGTGTTCTATAGCGGTTCTTGCTTTATGAGCATTGAACTCAGAGATTCCTGCGATCCCAGTGAGTTCTCCTGTTTTTTGGAAATCTTCGCTGGCGGTCTCTGAGAACGAACTAACCTTGGCCGTTCTGCGAAATAAATTCGCTTGATTAGTAGAGGCGACATTTACGGCGTCAGTTTTCTCGTGTCCAACCTCACTACTTTCCACCCGCTCAGCATTAGTTCGCGTTTCATTTGCGACGTCGTGGGTGCTCAAGTTTTCTATAGCTTGGTGTGCCACATGGGAATCTTTCTTGTTGGCTTCTGAGAAGGAACTAACCTTGGCCGTTCTGCGAAATAAATTCGCCTGATTAGTCGAGGCGACATTTATGGTGTCGGTTTTCTCGTGTCCAACCTCACTCCTTTCCACCTGCTCAGCACTGGTTCTCGTTACATTTGCGACGTCGAGTGTGCTCAAATTTTTTGTGGCTTGGTGTGCTACATGAGGGTCTTCCTTGTAGGCCTCTGAGTTGGAATCGATCTTAGCAGTTTTACGAAAAAAATTCGCTTGGTTAGTCGAAGTAACATTTACGGCGTCGGTTTTCTCGTGCAGAACCTCACTTCTTTCCATCTGCTCCACATTAGTTCTCGTTTTATTTGCGACGTCGAGGAGACTCAAGTTATTTGTAGCTCCTTCTTTTACTTGGAAATTCTTTGTGTTGACCCCTGAGGATGAAGTGGCCTCGGCGGTTCTACGAAAAAAATTCGCCCGGTCAGTTGAAGCGTCGCCTTGAGCATCGGTTTTCTCGTGTTCAACCTCACTCTTTTCGAACTGCTCAACATTAGTTCCCGCATTATCTGCGAGGTCGAGGATGTCCAAATTTTTTGCGGCTTCTTGTGCTGCATGGAAATCTCTCCTGTCAGCCCCTGAGGAAGAAGCAACCTCGCCGGTTCTACGCGACAATTTCATCTGGTTAGCTGACGTGATGCTCTCAGCATCTCTTTTCTCGTCTCGATGCTCTTCCTCTGCGTTTTGTTGAGAACGCGTTTCCATTTTGCTTTTGGAACTGCCGATGCTCATGTTACTCGCAGCTTGCTCTGAACCCTTAGGCCTGGATCTTGACGTGGAATTAGCCGTGATAGTTCTATGAAAAAGCTTCGCCACAGTAGGCTTAATAATATTGTCAACAATAACTACACGTTCTTGATCTATTTCCTCTGCTGGTTCATTGCTAGTTTCGAGAGTTTCTGTTTTCTCAGTGGCGTGCCCTTTCCTGACACCCTGAACTATTCCTTGAGAGCCTTTATTGTATACTTCTCGAGTGGAATTAATCGTGGCCTTTCTCCGAAAGAATTTCGCTACAGTAGGCCTGATCATGAAATCTTGGACAGCCACATTTTCTCGCTCGCCTCTCTCTGAACCATCGTTACTGGCTTCTCCTCTTTGAGAGCTTCCAATAGCAGCAGCACCTTCTTCACCGCTTTCGCTTGGATTCTCACTCGCAGTTTCTGGATTTTCTATAGTGTTCGCCGCATCCGTTTTTCTTGTTCCTTCTGTGCCTTGGTTTCCTTCAGATGGAGTTTCTGGCGTGAAACTAACCTTAGCAGTTCTACGGTTGAGGTTGTGCATATAAGGTGCAATTACGCTGTTCATGATAGCACCTTCTTCATCGCTTTCGCTTGGATTCTCAATCGCGGCTTCTGGATCTTCTGTGGTGTCTTCGGTGTTCGGGTTTCTTGTTCCGTCTTCTCTGCCTTGGTTTCCTTCAGATGGAAATTCTGGCGTGGAACTAATCTTACCAGTTCTACGATTGAGGCTGTTCATATAAGGTGCAATTACGCTGTTCATGATAGCACCTTCTTCATCGCTTTCGCTTGGATTCTCAATCGCGGCTTCTGGATCTTCTGTGGTGTCTTCGGTGTTCGGGTTTCTTGTTCCGTCTTCTCTGCCTTGGTTTCCTTCAGATGGAAATTCTGGCGTGGAACTAATCTTACCAGTTCTACGATTGAGGCTGTTCATATAAGGTGCAATTACGTTGTTCTTGATATCACCTTCTTCACCGCTTTCGCTTGGATTCTCACTCGCGGCTTCTGGATCTTCTGTGGTGTCTTCGGTGTTTGGGTTTCTTGTTCCTTCTTCTCTGCCTTGGTTTCCTTCAGATGGAAATTCTGGCGTGGAACTAATCTTACCAGTTCTACGATTGAGGCTGTGCATGTAAGGTGCAATTACGTTGTTCTTGATACCACCTTCTTCACCGCTTTCGCTTGGATTCTCACTCGCGGCTTCTGGATCTTCTGTGGTGTCTTCGGTGTTCGGGTTTCTTGTTCCGTCTTCTCTGCCTTGGTTTCCTTCAGATGGAGTTTCTGGCGTGGAACTAATCTTACCAGTTCTACGATTGAGGCTGTGCATGTAAGGTGCAATTACGTTGTCCTTAATTTTACCTTCTTCACCGCTTTCGCCTGGATTCTCAGTTGCAGCTTCTGGATTTTCTGTGACGTCTTCGGTGTCTGGGTTTCTTGTTCCTTCTTCTCTGCCTTGGTTTCCTTCAGATGGAGTTTCTGGCGTGGAACTTATCTTACCAGTTCTACGATTGAGGCTGTGCATGTAAGGTGCAATTACGTTGTTCTTGATACCACCTTCTTCACCGCTTTCGCTTGGATTCTCACTCGCGGCTTCTGGATCTTCTGTGGTGTCTTCGGTGTTCGGGTTTCTTGTTCCGTCTTCTCCGCCTTGGTTTCCTTTAAATGGGGTTTCTGGCGTGGAGGTAACTTTAGCAGTTCTACGATTGAGGCTGCGCATATAAGATGCAATTACGTTGTCCTTAGTATCACTTTCTTCACCGCTTTCACCTGGATTCTCACTCGCGGCTTCTGGATTTTCTGTGGTGTCTTCGGTGTTCGGGTTTCTTGTTCCGTCTTCTCTGCCTTGGTTTCCTTCAGATGGAGTTTCTGGCGTGGAACTAATCTTACCAGTTCTACGATTGAGGCTGTGCATATAAGGTGCAATTACGTTGTCCTTAATTTTACCTTCTTCACCGCTTTCGCCTGGATTCTCAGTTGCAGCTTCTGGATTTTCTGTTTTGTCTTCGGTGTTCTGTTTTCCTGTTCCGTCTTCTCCGCCTTGGTTTCCTTCAAATGGGGTTTCTGGCGTGGAGGTAACTTTAGCAGTTCTACGATTGAGGCTGCGCATATAAGATGCAATTACGTTGTCCTTAGTATCACTTTCTTCACCGCTTTCGCTTGGATTCTGACTCGCAGTTTCTGGATTTTCTGTGGTGTAATCGGCGTTCTGTTTTCTTGTTCCTTCTTCTCTGCCTTGGTTTCCTTCAGATGGAGTTTCTGGCGTGGAACTAATCTTACCAGTTCTACGATTGAGGCTGTGCATGTAAGGTGCAATTACGTTGTTCTTGATACCACCTTCTTCACCGCTTTCACCTGGATTCTCACTCGCGGCTTCTGGATTTTCTGTGGTGTCTTCGGTGATCGGGTTTCTTGTTTCTTCTTCTCTGCCATGGTTTCCTTCAAATGGAGTTTCTGGCGTGGAGGCAACTTTAGCAGTTCTACGATTGAGGTTGTGCATGTAAGGTGCAATTACGTTGTTCTTGATACCACCTTCTTCACCGCTTTCGCTTGGATTCTCACTCGCGGCTTCTGGATCTTCTGTGGTGTCTTCGGTGTTCTGTTTTCTTGTTCCTTCTTCTCTACCTTGGTTTCCTTCAGATGGAGTATCTGGCGTGGAGCTAATCTTACCAGTTCTACGATTGAGGCTGTGCATGTGATGTGCAATTACGTTGTTCTTGATACCACCTTCTTCACCGCTTTCACCTGGATTCTCACTCGCGGCTTCTGGATTTTCTGTGGTGTCTTCGGTGATCGGGTTTCTTGTTTCTTCTTCTCTGCCATGGTTTCCTTCAAATGGAGTTTCTGGCGTGGAGGCAACTTTAGCAGTTCTACGATTGAGGTTGTGCATGTAAGGTGCAATTACGTTGTTCTTGATACCACCTTCTTCACCGCTTTCGCTTGGATTCTCACTCGCGGCTTCTGGATCTTCTGTGGTGTCTTCGGTGTTCTGTTTTCTTGTTCCTTCTTCTCTACCTTGGTTTCCTTCAGATGGAGTATCTGGCGTGGAGCTAATCTTACCAGTTCTACGATTGAGGCTGTGCATGTGATGTGCAATTACGTTGTCCTTGATATCACCTGCTTCACCGATTTCACCTGGATTCTCAATCGCAGCTTCTGAATTTTTGGTGGTGCTTTCGGTGTTCGATTTTCTTGCTCCTTCTTCTCTGCCTTGGTTTCCTTCAGATGAAGCTTCTGGCGTAAAACTAACCTTACCAGTTCTACGACTGAGGCCGTGCATATAAGGTGCAATTATGTTGTCCTTGATATCACCTTCTTCACCGCTTTCGCTTGGATTCTGACTCGCAGTTTCTGGATTTTCTGTGGTGTAATCGGCGTTCTGTTTTCTTGTTCCTTCTTCTCTGCCTTGGTTTCCTTCGGATGGAGTTTCTGGCGTAAAACTAACCTTACCAGTTCTACGATTGAGGTTGTGCATATAAGGTGAAATTACGCTGTTCTTGATAGCACCTTCTTCATCGTTTTCGCTTGGATTCTCACTCGTAGCTTCTGAACTGTCTGTGGTGTTCGCCGCATTCGTTTTTCTTGTCCTTTCTACTGTGGCTTGGTTTCCTTCAGATTCAGTTTCTGGCGTAAAACTAACCTTACCAGTTCTACGATTGAGGTTGTGCATATAAGGTGCAATTACGTTGTTCTTGATAGCACCTTCTTCACCGCTTTCGCTTGGATTCTCACTCGCGGCTTCTGGATCTTCTGTGGTGTCTTCGGTGTTCGGGTTTCTTGTTCCTTCTTCTCTGCCTTGGCTTCCTTCGGATGGAGTTTCTGGCGTAAAACTAACCTTACCAGTTCTACGATTGAGGTTGTGCATATAAGGTGCAATTATGTTGTTCTTGATAGCACCTTCTTCACCGCTTTCGCCTGGATTCTCAGTTGCAGCTTCTGGATTTTCTGCGGTGTTCTCGGCGCTCTGTTTTCTTGTTCCTGCTTCTCTGCCTTGGTTTCCTTCAAATGAAGTTTCTGGCGTGAAACTAACCTTACCAGTTCTACGATTGAGGTTGTGCATATAAGGTGCAATTATGTTCTCCTTAATATCACCTTCTTCACCGCTTTCGCCTGGATTCTCAGTTGCAGCTTCTGGATTTTCTGTGATGTCTTCGGTGTTCTGTTTTCCTGTTCCGCCTTCTCCGCCTTGGTTTCCTTCAAATGGAGTTTCTAGCGTGGAGGTAACTTCAGCAGTTCTACGATTGAGGCTGCGCATATAAGATGCAATTACGTTGTCCTTAGTATCACCTTCTTCACCGCTTTCACCTGGATTCTCACTCGCGGCATTTGGATTTTTGGTGGTGCCTTCTGGATTCGATTTTCTTGCTCCTTCTTCTTTGCCTTGGTTTCCCTCAGATGGAGTTTCTCGCGTGGAGCTAATCTTACCAGTTCTACGATTGAGGCTGTGCATGTGAGGTGCAATTACGTTGTCCTTGATACCACCTGCTTCACCGATTTCGCCTGGATTCTCACTCGCGGCTTCTGGATCTTCTGTGGTGTCTTCGGTGTTCTGTTTTCTTGTTCCTTCTTCTCTACCTTGGTTTCCTTCAGATGGAGTATCTGGCGTGGAGCTAATCTTACCAGTTCTACGATTGAGGCTGTGCATGTGAGGTGCAATTACGTTGTCCTTGATACCACCTGCTTCACCGATTTCGCTTGGATTCTCACTCGCGGCATTTGGATTTTTGGTGGTGCCTTCTGGATTCGATTTTCTTGCTCCTTCTTCTTTGCCTTGGTTTCCCTCAGATGGAGTTTCTCGCGTGGAACTAACCTTACCAGTTCTACGATTGAGGCTGTGCATGTGAGGTGCAATTACGTTGTCCTTGATACCACCTTCTTCACCGCTTTCGCTTGGATTCTCACCCGCGGCTTCTGGATCTTCTGTGGTGTCTTCGGTGTTCGGGTTTCTTGTTCCGTCTTCTCTGCCTTGGTTTCCTTCAGATGGAGTTTCTGGCGTGGAACTATTCTTACCAGTTCTACGATTGAGGCTGTGCATATAAGGTGCAATTACGTTGTTTTTGATATCACCTTCTTCACCGCTTTCGCTTGGATTCTCACTCGCGGCTTCTGGATCTTCTGTGGTGTCTTCGGTGTTCGGGTTTCTTGTTCCGTCTTCTCTGCCTTGGTTTCCTTCAGATGGAGTTTCTGGCGTGGAACTATTCTTACCAGTTCTACGATTGAGGCTGTGCATGTAAGGTGCAATTACGTTGTCCTTGATACCACCTTCTTCACCGCTTTCGCTTGGATTCTCACTCGCAGTTTCTGGATTTTTCGTGGTGCTTTCGGTGTTCGGTTTTCTTGTTCCTTCTTCTCTGCCTTGGTTTCCTTCAGATGGAGTTTCTGGCGTGAAACTAACCTTACCAGTTCTACGATTGAGGTTGTGCATATAAGGTGCAATTACGTTGTTTTTGATATCACCTTCTTCACCGCTTTCGCTTGGATTCTCACTCGCGGCTTCTGGATCTTCTGTGGTGTCTTCGGTGTTCGGGTTTCTTGTTCCGTCTTCTCTGCCTTGGTTTCCTTCAGATGGAGTTTCTGGCGTGGAACTATTCTTACCAGTTCTACGATTGAGGCTGTGCATGTAAGGTGCAATTACGCTGTCCTTAATTTTACCTTCTTCACCGCTTTGGCTTGGATCCTCACTCGTAGTTTCTGAACTGTCTGTGGTGTCTTCGGCGTTCTGTTTTCCTGTTTCTTCTTCTCTGCCTTGGTTTCCTTCAAATGGAGTTTCTGGCGTGAAACTAACCTTACCAGTTCTACGATTGAGGTTGTGCATATAAGGTGCAATTATGTTCTCCTTAATATCACCTTCTTCACCGCTTTCGCTTGGATTCTCCCTCGCAGCTCCTGGATTTTCTGTGGTGTCTTCGGCGTTCTGTTTTCTTGTTCCTTCTTCTCTGCCTTGGTTTCCTTCTGGTGGATTTTCTGGCGTGGAACTAACCTTAGCAGTTCTACGATTGAGGTTGTGCATATAAGGTGCAATTATGTTGTCCTTAATATCACCTTCTTCACCACCGCTTTGGCTTGGATTCTCACTCTTAGTTTCTGAACTGTCTGCGGTGTTCGCCGCATTCATTTTTCTTGTTCCTTCTGTGCCTTGGTTTCCTTCAGATGGAGTTTCTGGCGTGAAACTAACCTTACCAGTTCTACGATTGAGGTTGTGCATATAAGGTGCAATTACGTTGTCCTTGATAGCACCTTTTTCCCCGCTTTCGCCTGGATACCTACTCGCAGCTTCAGGATTTTCTGTGTTGTTCTCGGCGCTCTGTTTTCTTGTTCCTTCTTCTCTGCCTTGGTTTCCTTCAGGTGGAGTTTCTGGCGTAAAACTAACCTTACCAGTTCTACGATTGAGGTTGTGCATATAAGGTGCAATTACGTTGTTCTTGATACCACCTTCTTCACCGCTTTCGCTTGGATTCTCACTCGCGGCTTCTGGATTTTCTGTGGTGTCTTCGGTGTTCTGTTTTCTTGTTCCTTCTTCTCTGCCTTGGTTTCCTTCAGATGGAGTTTCGGGCGTGGAACTAACCTTACCAGTTCTACGATTGAGGTTGTGCATATAAGGTGCAATTATGTTGTCCTTAATATCACCTTCTTCACCACCGCTTTGGCTTGGATTCTCACTCGTAGTTTCTGAACTGTCTGCGGTGTTCGCCGCATTCGTTTTTCTTGTTCCTTCTGTGCCTTGGTTTCCTTCAGATGGAGTTTCTGGCGTGAAACTAACCTTACCAGTTCTACGATTGAGGTTGTGCATATAAGGTGCAATTACGTTGTCCTTGATAGCACCTTTTTCCCCGCTTTCGCCTGGATACCTACTCGCAGCTTCTGGATTTTCTGTGTTGTTCTCGGCGCTCTGTTTTCTTGTTCCTTCTTCTCTGCCTTGGTTTCCTTCAGGTGGAGTTTCTGGCGTAAAACTAACCTTACCAGTTCTACGATTGAGGTTGTGCATATAAGGTGCAATTACGTTGTTCTTGATATCACCTTCTTCACCGCTTTGGCTTGGATTCTCACTCGTAGTTTCTGAACTGTCTGTGGTGTTCGCCGCTTTCGTTTTTCTTGTTCTTTCTTCTGTGCCTTGGTTTCCTTCAGATGGAGTTTCGGACGTGGAACTAACCTTACCAGTTCTACGATTGAGGTTGTGCATATAAGGTGCAATTACGTTGTCCTTGATAGCACCTTTTTCCCCGCTTTCGCCTGGATACCTACTCGCAGCTTCAGGATTTTCTGTGTTGTTCTCGGCGCTCTGTTTTCTTGTTCCTTCTTCTCTGCCTTGGTTTCCTTCAGGTGGAGTTTCTGGCGTAAAACTAACCTTACCAGTTCTACGATTGAGGTTGTGCATATAAGGTGCAATTACGTTGTTCTTGATACCACCTTCTTCACCGCTTTCGCTTGGATTCTCACTCGCGGCTTCTGGATTTTCTGTGGTGTCTTCGGTGTTCTGTTTTCTTGTTCCTTCTTCTCTGCCTTGGTTTCCTTCAGATGGAGTTTCGGGCGTGGAACTAACCTTACCAGTTCTACGATTGAGGTTGTGCATATAGGGTGCAATTATGCTGTCCTTAATTCCACCTTCTTCACCGCTTTGGCTTGGATTCTCACTCGTAGTTTCTGAACTGTCTGTGGTGTTCGCCGCTTTCGTTTTTCTTGTTCTTTCTTCTGTGCCTTGGTTTCCTTCAGATGGAGTTTCTGACGTGAAACTAACCTTACCAGTTCTACGATTGAGGTTGTGCATATAAGGTGCAATTACGTTGTCCTTGATAGCACCTATTTCCCCGCTTTCGCCTGGATACCTCCTCGTAGCTTCTGGATTTTCTGTGGTGTCTTCGGTGTTCTGTTTTCTTGTTCCTCCTTCTCTGCCTTGGTTTCCTTCAGATGGAGTTTCGGACGTGGAACTAACCTTACCAGTTCTACGATTGAGGTCGTGCATATAGGGTGCAATTATGTTGTCCTTAATTCCACCTTCTTCACCGCTTTGGCTTGGATTCTCACTCGTAGTTTCTGAACTGTCTGTGGTGTTCGCCGCATTCGTTTTTCTTGTTCTTTTTTCAGTGCCTTGGTTTCCTTCAGATGGAGTTTCTGACGTGAAACTAACCTTACCAGTTCTACGATTGAAGTTGTGCATATAGGGTGCAATTATGCTGTCCTTAATTCCACCTTCTTCACCGCTTTGGCTTGGATTCTCACTCGTAGTTTCTGAACTGTCTGTGGTGTTCGCCGCATTCGTTTTTCTTGTTCTTTCTTCAGTGCCATGGTTTCCTTCAGATGGAGTTTCTGACGTGAAACTAACCTTACCAGTTCTACGATTGAAGTTGTGCATATAGGGTGCAATTATGCTGTCCTTAATTCCGCCTTCTTCACCGCTTTGGCTTGGATTCTCACTCGTAGTTTCTGAACTGTCTGTGGTGTTCGCCGCTTTCGTATTTCTTGTTCTTTCCTCTCTGCCTTGGTTTCCTTCAGATGGAGTTTCTGGCGTGGAACTAACCTTACCAGTTCTACGATTGAGGTTGTGCATATAAGGTGCAATTATGTTGTCCTTAATATCACGTTCTTCATCGCTTTCGCCTGGATCCTCACTCGCAGCTTCCGAATTTTTTGTGGTTTCTTTAGCGTTCTGTTTTCCTGTTTCGTCTTCTCTGCCTTGGTTTCCTTCAGATGGAGTTTCTGGCGTGGAACTAACCTTACCAGTTCTACGATTGAGGTCGTGCATATAGGGTGCAATTATGTTGTCCTTAATTCCACCTTCTTCACCGCTTTGGCTTGGATTCTCACTCGTAGTTTCTGAACTGTCTGTGGTGTTCGCCGCATTCGTTTTTCTTGTTCTTTCTTCAGTGCCTTGGTTTCCTTCAGATGGAGTTTCTGACGTGAAACTAACCTTACCAGTTCTACGATTGAAGTTGTGCATGCATATAGGGTGCAATTATGCTGTCCTTAATTCCACCTTCTTCACCGCTTTGGCTTGGATTCTCACTCGTAGTTTCTGAACTGTCTGTGGTGTTCGCCGCTTTCGTATTTCTTGTTCTTTCCTCTCTGCCTTGGTTTCCTTCAGATGGAGTTTCTGGCGTGGAACTAACCTTACCAGTTCTACGATTGAGGTTGTGCATATAAGGTGCAATTATGTTGTCCTTAATATCACGTTCTTCATCGCTTTCGCCTGGATCCTCACTCGCAGCTTCCAAATTTTCTGTGGTTTCTTTAGGGTTCTGTTTTCCTGTTCCGTCTTCTCTGCCTTGGTTTCCTTCAGATGGAGTTTCTGGCGTGGAGCTGACTTTAGCAGTTCTACGATTGAGGTTGTGCATATAAGGTGCAATTACGTTGTCCTTGATGTCACCTTCTTCACTCGCAGTTTCTGGATTTTTCGTGGTGCTTTCGGTGTTGGTTTTTCTTGTAACTTCTTCTCTGCCTTGGTTTCTTTCAGTCGGAGTTTCTGGACTGGAACTAACCTCACCATTTCTACGATTAAGGTTGTGCATATTAGGTGCAATTATGTTGTCCTTAATATCACCTTCTTCATCGCTTTCGCCGGGATTTTCACTCGCAGCTCCTAGATTTTCTGTGATCTTTTCGGCGTTCGGTTTTCCTGTTCCTTCTTTTATGAGTTTGTCGCCTTCAGCAGGAGTTTGCGGCACATAAGGAACCTTGGAACTTCTGCGAGAGGCTTTCGATGCTGTAGAGGAATCCGTATTGTCAACTTTACTCTCCTCGTCGTTAGCGCTTGAGCGGTCAGTTTCTGGAGTCTCTGTGGCGTTTTCGGTGTTCGGTTTTCTTGTTCCTTCTTCTGTACCTTGGTTTGCTACAGCTGGAGTTTCTGACGTGGAACTAACCTTACCAGTTCTACGATTTGGGCTGTGCGTTACCGTTACGTTACCGTTACCAATTACGTTGCCAGTTATATCACCTTCGCCGTTCCTGTCTGAATTTTCACCCTTTCCTTCCGGATTTTCTGAGGTGTATTTTTCGTTCAATGTTCTTGTTTCTTCTTCTATGCCTTGGTTATCTTCAGAAAGACTTTCTGACGTAGGAGTAATGTTGGCAGTCCAACGGCTGGGTTTGAGAGTAATAGGAGTAATTATACTGTCGATGAAATCTTCTTCGCCGATTTCGCCTGGGCCTTCTGTGATGCTTTGAGCTTTAGGTTTTCTCACTCCTTGTCCTATCATCTTGGCAGTCCTGCGATTGAGGCTGTGCATATGAGGAGCAATTATGTTGTCAGTGATATCACGTTCTTCTTCGTTATATCCTGCATTTTCTGTTACAGCGCTAGGCTTTCTTATTCCTCGACCTACACCTTGTTTATCTCCACTGAAAATCTCTGCTGTAGAGGTTCTACGATTGAGCATATTTGAAGAACTTATGTCCTGGAATACTCCACCTTCTTCGTCGTTTAATTGTGATCGATCTATAACAGATTCTTGACTTGCCGCGATACTTTCAGTGTTCGGTTTCCTGGTTCCCTGCGTTGTGTCTTGGTTGTCTTCATCTGGTGTTCCTCGCGAGGAATCAACATTGCCAGTTCTGCGGGAGAGCTTTGATGTTGGATTAGTAATCGTGTTGACATTGGTATCATCCTCTTCCTTGTTTCCGCGTGGATCTTCTTCGTTAGATCCCGGACTTCCTCTGATGTTCTCGGTGTTCGCTTTTCTGAATTCTTGCCCTATGCTTTGATAGTTCTCTCTGGTAATATTTGGGCTGGCAGTAATATTGGCAGTTCTGCGAGACAGATTGGATGTGGAAGGAGTAACTGTATTGTCATCGGCATCATCCTCTTCTGCGTTTTCGCCCGGGGCTCCTTCACTAGACTCCGGATTTTTTGTTATGATTTGTGCCTTCCCCTGCCTGATTCCTCCCCCTATACTTCGGTAGTTCTCTGAGGGCGTATCTGGAGTGGCTGCAATCTTGACATTCCTACGAGAGAGCTTCAATGTGGGGGAAATCGTGCGGTAGGGAGCAACTTGACCCTCTGCTTCATTTCTTTGTGGACTTTGTGTTATCGTTTTGGAATCGGCTTTAATATCTTGTCCTGTTTTTTGGTAGTTTTCGGTGGGAGACAGTGTTATGGAGTTCAGGTTGACAGTTTTGGAATCGGTGTTTGGAAGTGGTATCGAAGTGTTGTACTGGTTGTGTTCGTTTTCGAGCCGGTCTTTTTCTGTATCTATGTTCGCTGCACGCCGTCTCATGTAATCATCCAAGCTTCGTCTCCCAGCTGGAAACTGTTGACTCTTTGGCTGAGTAAATTCTATTTCTATTTCTACTTCCACGACTTCTCTATTGTTTCTTCGGGGAGCACGATGATGAGCATTCTTCCAAGGGAAACGCCAACATTGATGCCCATTGCCTATGAAACTATTGCGACTGATTTCGCTCATTGGAAAGTGCCGGTATTTTCTTAGAGGATTGTCACGCTCGAAGTCAAAACTTCCTGAGTGGCGCTTAAGCTTTTTCTTGTTGCTGCTAACTCCCGATTGATTGAGTAGCCTTCGCATCCTATCCATTCTCAAAAATACTTCCTTGCATAGTGCTACCGCCTTATCGAAGTACCCTTCCTTTAACACTCTGTATCGAACGCTGAAGCCTTCACTGTATTGACCAAGGTAATCAACAACAGTGCGCTCGCCACTCATCGTGTCGCTCTGAAATGACGCGGTCGTGTAATAATACACATCAAAACCTCAAAACTCACGCTCAGCTGCTTCAATATGGCTGTCCTTTCTCCAGGGATGCCGACCAACATCGTTCTGAGAATGAACTTGATGGATGGAAAGTCCTGAAGCACATGTCCGGTCAGAACTACACTGTCGGAAACAAAGAAATATTCTGTTTTTTTCGAGTTTATACTTTCATAAGATGATCTATGTATAAGGATGTGAATGACAGGTAGGGTGTACACTAATCACTGAAGGCGCGGAATTAGAATCTTCGTCTGCAATGCTTTTCGGTCATATACAATGTAGACCTTAGTTTGTACGTGAAATATCCGTCGGTTGTTGAACTGCTAACGCTGAGGACCAAGAACTGATGACTGACATCTTTGAGAGAAAACAGTGATCGGATCGTAGGTCGTGAGGCTCCCTTTTCTTCTTCAGAGCTTGCAGCATAAATTGATCGACAAAAGATGCAATTCTCTCAGCATGATTTCAAATTCCAAAGAGAAGCTGATAAGAAGAAGGCTCAGAAGGGATAACTTTTTCTAATGAGTAACCATCTTGTTTGCGAAGCCACACTGATACCACGCGAAGAACTTTTTCGAGGACTGTGACGTTGCAAAACATAATGGCTTATGTGAGGGAGAAGGTCAAGCGGGAGAAGAAGAAGAGATGCTGTCATTGACAGACTTTAAGAGAACAGAATGCAACTGCATAAGGGCCCATTCAGAGTTTTACTGCCGCAGTAAAGTAAAATTAGCAGCAAAACGGGGAACTCGCAACGGCTGCGCGCTTTCGCGGCCGTCCACTGGACTGTTGTTAGTCAAAGAACAGCGTATTTTAGAATTTTTTCAAAACTTTCAGACATCGCCATACACCCCACAACCCTCTTCGGCAGCAAATCCGCTGCCGCAGCAAGGAATGTCCCGGGACAGCAGATTTGACAGCAGATCTGCGGCAGCGGATTTGCTGCCGAAGAGGGTTGTGGGGTGTATGGAAGAGGGTTGTGGGGTGTATGGGTTGTGGTCTGGAAGTTTTGAAAAAATTCTAAAATACGCTGTTCTTTGACTAACAACAGTCCAGTGGACGGCCGCGAAAGCGCGCAGCCGTTGCGAGTCCCCCGTTTTGCTGCTAATTTTACTTTACTGCGGCAGTAAAACTCTGAATGGGCCCTAAGACGAAAGGCATAACAAGAACATATCTTGCTTACCTGCATGAGACAGAGTGGTGGGAATATTTCCCGGAAACAGCGGGAGCGTCTAGGATAAATGTCTAGGGGACTTAGAGTCAAGTTAGAGTGAACCAGAGCGGCTGGTCGTCTAGTAAAGACGAATGTGTGGTCTAGGCCCTGGCACAGTTTATCAACATGTTTGCTGTGACCTACGGAATCGTGCGGGACCCACAAGGCTCTTTCAAGGCAGACGTCATCCGTCAAGCGTCGTGCGCTGGGGTTTCGCCGCTCGGTTCGCCGCGCGCGAACTGCTCGTAATGTCCGGCGCGTGTGGTGCTGGACGTGTGGCCAACGCGACGTCGATCGGACGAGTTACTCGTAATGACGCGTGATAACCCGATCAACCGATGACGCTGACCTACCTATCCTTCATCACACACGCGTCACGCGTCACTTTATCGACGCGTCGTCTGAAAGAGCCTACAGCCATTCTGAAGGTCACGGGCGTAGAAAGTTAATCATCTTTCCAACGAGCAAGATAGATGAAACTAGTCCGCTTCAAATACCTTATAGTTAGATCCCACACTAGAACCCATGTTTGCCTGTTTGATGGTCTTTCAGTTGTCTCTTACTTTTTCTTTACTTTTTTTACTTTTCGAGAAATTCGATATGACGCCGGTAGAGTGATTTCCTATGTTACATTATTTTTTCCAAGCTCTGAAGACGGCGAGGACGCCGAAGGGTAAGCCAAATAAAGTTTCGAAACAATCTTAGGTATAATGTTATTGTTGGCATTTCAGTGAACTTTTTGGAATTCAAAAACAATGAAACTAATTAAGTCCTCAAGAACCTTGCTCAAGCTACATGAATCAGACACCGCTCACCACTTAACAGCAGGCAAACCCGCCTGTGCGCTGTTGAAACGAGAGGAATGAAACTCAAATATTTCAAGAAAAGTTTTCAAATAAGTATGAATACTTACGTCTTCGCGGTTTGTAAATGGATTGAAATAAATGCTCCCACTACGATCCGCAGCTGCTGAGGAGATTTCATTTATTGCTTTCCTGAATACACCAGAAGGCAATTCATTAGCATCATACACTTGCGCAAACGTTTGGACCGTTGATCTGTAACATTCCGCCTGGCTCCGATGATATTGACTTGCCACCACGGTCAGAAGGGTAACCAACCACATCTATAAGATTGCGTTAGTTCAAGTTCTCCTCTCCTATTTCGACTCGAAACGAAGACAAATATCGACGACAAATACTAGCAAAAAATACCTCCATTCCAAGGCAGAAGGTTTCATTCTTCATGCGTACAAGCTGCATAAACTAATTCTATAATAATACAAGCAAAAAACCGCTGTTACTGATCCGTATTTTATGGAAGGAATTTGAAGTGATCATCAAAATGGAGAGACTTAACGGTAAATGGCAGTGGTGAGAAGGCGTTTCTGAGCGATTGCGAAACCTCAAGAATTTGTGCTTTACTTGAACTCGGTAAATATTTAGGCAAGCGCTAACCTCTGAAAAAAAAACAAGAATATGTATTTAACTAAACAAAGTGTGCGATGTAATATACCTCTGTATATTAGTATCGAATGCAGTGTTGGTAGCGTTATGGAACTTTCTGTTAAGGAAAGAGCTTTTTGATCGGGAATCTTAGTAGCTATTCAAAACCCATTGCATCAATTCAGAAGAAGTCAAGCAATATACATTCTTGATCTCTATAATTAAGCCATATATGATAAACTATTCATTGCTCTATTAGACGAGTGCTCCGAATAGCTCAGCTTCCACGAAGCATCGCTTGCCTAGTTTGCCTCCTCTACAAACGTCCAAGGAAGAGACGTCGAGCCAAGTAACTTTGCGAATTGCGAAATATGTACGTGGGATCACTTGCATAGCTGAATAGCGTGTAAATGAAAAGTGACAGTTAAGATATATTGTGCTGGAATAAGAAATCATAACTGGTCTGATATTTTATGGCGCGATGGAGAGACTCTCAATCACCAGTAACCACCGTTAATAAATAAACATTAAATTCTCGACGAATATTGCGGGAGTGGCAATGCCTCCGGCACCGACGTGGCCAGCCAGCTCTGAATACCGTACAGATAATGAGCAGGCGCATTATGCCTGATTGCTTTTATTTGATGACGGCGCTGGAAACAAGTACTAACAGCGTAATTGTTCGCCTAGAATTGGATGGGATGTGCTGTCCATTTTCCTTAGAAGCAGTGCATCCGAACCATAGTCGAGCTCGAGACAAGGAAACCGAGAAGGATCGCACAGAACAGAAAGATTATTATAACTCGCCTGCTCCGCTACTGAAAACATCAACGCGGAAGGAAAACACTGATTGTTGTCGAAAATTGAAGGCCATTTAACCTAAAGTAAGGAACAAGGGAAGTTTGACGCAGTTCCGATCATCTATCTGCTCGGGTACTTACAACATCTCAATTCCTTCTGTAGCCTGCTCTCCCTACTGAGGAGTCTCGGGGTTGGTGAAGTACCTCCTTATCGCTTAAATGCGAGCACGAAAAACGAAAAACTGTTCTCGCCCTTTGTTTCGGCACAAGCCAGTACCCCTAGCCCTCTTCAACAGGGTGTGACCAATGGAACGCCGAACAGGGGCCGTATGATCGTCTCACCCGAGAATGCTGGGGGATGGGTGAGATCTCCCCGCAACGCCGTATGTTTGGAGCCGGCCCGTGTAGACTGCGCCCGCACTCGCTGGCTCCTCCCCCTTGCCCCGCCCACTCAAAAGTTGGGTGAGACGAGCATGCGGCCCCAGGTGCTCGTTCTCCTCACTGTTCAATAAGGCTTGGTAACGAGCGCGCGTGTCCTTACTGGGGCGTAAAGTAAGGGTATCGTATAATAACACCGCCCGGCACATCTCAAATTGTTTTATCTACGCGTGTTATAGCAACTCTTTCTGGCTATATTTTTTGTTGACCTCTTTGTTTAACTTCTCTTGCAAAACAGGCAATTCTAATCCGTTGAGGAGAAAACGTTCGGATTAAGGGATCGAACTGGGTCTTCCAGAGAAACAGAATACTATGCCCTACAACTACGGAATAACAGTGCGTCAGGTACCAGAACAGTAACTAGTTTTGTGAACATTGCTGTCATGGCTTTTAGCAGACACACAGAACTCAAACGTTCAATCATCTAGTTGAGAGTTTTAGGCTCGCAATAAAAAATATGTAGAACCAGCGTTCGAGAGAGCAGCAACGAAAGCGAAACGATTGACGCAAGGCTGTTTAAGCTTCATTGGAAGCTTCAATTATCGCCGTCATGGAATGACAACACACACGCTGGAGCTCAACACTTGTTGACCCGATACGTCGATTGAATGAATGAATAACCTATCGTGCGAATAAACAAATAAATCTTGGTTTCCTGTGAAACTCTGCAAAGGAGCGACCTTCGCCATGACCGCAACACAGATGAGTGCGGGTACAGCGAAAGGCTCATTGGCCTTCTGAGGTTGAAATTGAAAAGCGATAAAGGTTAGATATCCCTAAATACCTCAAATACGACTGATCTTGAACCCTAGCCTGACATTGAAATGGAGATAATATTTTCTTATTCAATAGCAAGTACTGTTTAAAGATGCAACGATAAATAAATAAATAAACAGTAGAAGGGCTTCAGATGGTGACCAAGGTTAGTGTATGCGGCTATATCGTTCTCCACAGATCCCCTCATAAGAGTAACTCCTCTCTTTGCGTACCTCGCTGGTCGCGTAAACTATTCCAGCATTTCATTTTACTATTTTACCAATTTTCCTATGCCCCGCCAAGTCTTACAATGGTCCAAACGAAGAAGGAAACGTCGGAAAAAGCTGAAAATACTATTATCGAGGGCCCGTGTGGTACAGTGGTAAGAGGCGCAGCTGTCACCCGCACGGTCGAGCGATCGATCCCGGCTCAGGCTGACCAAGCCTTCCATCCCTCTTGGGTCAGGTAAATTGCTACCAGACTCGTCTGGGAAAGTAACGACACTGACCTGGTATAGCGGCTGGCCCCCGCAGGTCATTGTATAGGCCAAATACGCATTCACTATGCCTCTACGACTTGAATGGAATACGAATGTGGCGGCGCGCCCTCAGGTGACTGATCAACGCCGGCACCTTTACCTTTACTTTTACCTTTATACTATTATCGGTTATCAACTGAAGGCGGGACCTCCACAAGTCATTATCAAGCAAAATACGCAAAAGTGCCCCTACGATTTGAATGGAACGCGTAATGCGTGGCGCCTTATGTTGACTGGTCAAAACCGACCTCCTTACCCTCTACCTTCACGTCTTTCCTTTCCGGTGTATTGCTGTTACGCTTGTTCTTACTAACGGTTCAACTGCCAAAGTTCAGGTGAGAAATAACGTTTGGGGTAACGAATTTTAGAGAGCCAGCGCCCACTACACTTATGCTTTTCGACTTTTCATCTCACCGTGAATTTGAACAAAACTTCATTGGTGGAGCCGCTCGATAAAGTCAATCATAAACTGGTTTCGTCCCTGCCCTTAGACGAGCATATAATAAAGAAACAGCGTTGTCTGAGAGAGAGCCAAAATCACAGCCAAAATAAAATTTTCAGGAAAGAAATGTCACGAGACGACAGTACGCCCGTGGAAATCAATTAGCATGCAAGCGCCGCGTAGAACAAAGGAGAATAAATAGAGCATTCCAGCCTTCAAGCTTCGCTCGAGAAATGAAGATTCAGCATTCGAAGCCGACTGCAATCAGTCTCATCATCATCGTCAACAGCCCACGTTGATTTTGCAATATAGTCTTCCGATGGTGGACCGCTCGCTCTACCGAGAAGGGCAAATGGTAATGATCGAACCTTTAGGGGAAGAAACGCGTTGCAGCATTCGTTCCATTCAAGTCGTAGAGGCAAAGTGAATGCTTATTTCTTGTGTTACCCAGCCGCTATGCCAAGTTAATGCCTCCACCTTCCCGGACAAGTATGAAACCAGTTTTCTCAACCCTGAAGATAAGGAAAGCTTGGTCAGCTTGGGATAGCATTAATAGCCCGACCGTGAGGATGTCAGTGGTGCTTCTCACCACTGGACCACACTCTCCCTCTATCCCTACCTCAGATGTGAGTAGCTAACGCGGTCGATCTCATCACCTCGCACTTCCTCATTACACCGGCTACGGCTACGCTCAACTGAACTGCAAAAAAAAATCCAGTACTCCATCCAAATCAAATTTGACTATATACAGGGTGCGCCAGCTAAATCCGGACAAATATCTATTGAAATCTTCCGCCACACCGTTACTCCGTCAGAGGTCCCGATTGGTATAGTGTAAGTAAAAATCCTCTAGTTCTTAGTGATACCCTCCCAACTGTCTATATTCTTCCCACTAGTGCGGAGTACAACAGAAGAGCCGCAATCATCGAAGACGTTCGCGCTGGACGCACAAGGCTGAAATCATTCGGTTCTTCGGATAACCGAGATCGAGGGTTTACGATCTTTTGGCGAAGTACAAGGCTTCCGAAGAGAGTTCTTCAACTCCGGCGAAGAGAACTCCATTGCGAGGACGTGAACTGCAGAAGTCGTGGAACAAGCTGAGGAGCTGATCTTGGAAGATCCGGGACAATCACTGAAGAAGTTGGCGACAGTGTTGGGAGTTAATTAAAGTTCAATGACTGTGGTGCCATATGTCTTCCAACAAGACGGCGCAGCAGCTCACACGAGACATTTGGTTAAAAACTGGCTGTCCAATAACTTGCACATGTTTTGGCCCTGAGGTGTTCTGGCACCCTAAAAGCCCGGATTTGAACCCCATGGATTACTACGTTTGGAGTGTTGTTGAGTGTTGCTAACAAGGCGATGCTTCCTTACGCCACGTCTCTGCGGTCCGCCATTGAAGCAGCATTTGCAAATTTTGACCGAGCTTTTCTGAAGAGAGCTTGCGAGCGGTTTATTTCAAGGATGGAGGCGATTATTGCTGCTGACAGAGGCTACATTGAGCAATTGTAATCTTAATATACTACTCTACTAATATGCAAAAGGACTCTGGATTCGATTTGTATCTCGTGTTTGTAGTGCTGTTTGAAAAATAGTGCCGCGCGTGTCCGGATTTAGCTAGCGCACCCTGTATTTGAATACAAGAACCAGAGACGATAATTTCAGTGCCAAACGCGAAGTGAAAACGCTTCAGGTGATGTTGACGGCTAGGAGAAGTTTGTCAGATGCTGACTTTTCACGGTGCTCTGAACTAAGCCGTTTTAATGTGGGGATGCTAACATCAGAGACTTTGACAAGAATGCTTCCAAGGTCCCACAAGCTGGTCGTAAATCAGGACAGTCGTGATTCAGCAGTTTTGTCCTACATACGTATGAAATTGTATATGAAATCATGTATTGTATATGAAAACAGCTAGCTTGCTGACGTCTCAACTCGATCTGTATTTCATTGAGTGAATTCGTTTGATGAGACAACTGTCCTACTACATGCGATTGTTTTACGCCTTCATTGTGGAGGTTTGACGCGAAAGCGTGGAATTACATCATGGAATTCCACACATGACTCTCACATGACGATTCTGAATGGAAGTTATTAGCCGACGTTGATTCGAGAAATTCGAAGACCGACCGCTTCATCACGCTAAAAATGATTCTCTGCAAGCTTGTTGCTAACGCGTTTGGTTTTCATAGAAACTCATCGGGCAGAAAATGAGAGGGAGAGTATTATAGTAAGATATGCGACGATAATGATCCGTCAGCTGATAACCAAGGTAGTACTGCGTACGGCAACTAAATTCGAACATTATTTTTTCAAGCAAATTTACCAACAAAAAGCACAATTGAAACTGCGAATCCCATCGGAGGACTTTAGCCTTCAATGGCTCATTGACATGTCACATCAGGACCTCCGGCGAAATTACGGTATGGTGGGAAATTTAAATTCAAATTTGACTGGATTTAGCCGCCGTGCCACAAAAAGTTTTATTCCGACATGCATTCTCGTCAGTGCCTCAAACTAACTATACATATACCTACATTTTTACTACCTGAAAATACTCGCTGTATGACCTTGATTACCATCTGATATATCCCTATTGTGGGCCCGCGTGGTGCAGTGGTAAGAGGCGCTGCTGTCACCCGCACGGTCGAGCGATCGATCCCGGCCCGGGCTAACCAAGCCTTCCATCCCTTCGGTTTCGGATAAATTGGTACCAGACCTATCTGAGAAGGTGAAGACACTGATCTGGTACAACGGCTGGCCCCCGCAGGTCATTGTAGCCTAAGCCAAATACGCATTCACCAAGCCTCTACGACTTGAATGGAACACGAATGCGGCGGCGGGTCCTCAGGGGACTGATCAACGCCGGCACCACCTATCCCTATTATTTGATATTCAACGTCGAGGCTGCGGTTCAAGAACAGTCGCGCTTGAAATAAGAGTAGGATGGGTCTTTTGGAAGGAGTGGAGCGAGGGTGGCGAAGAACAATAACAACATCTTCAAAGGACGCGAGGACATCAGAAAAATGGATACTGTTCCGTTCTAATATCAGGTTTCCTCTGGAGGGATACTCTTCAAAATGCGAAATCCAAGACCAAAACTAGAAACCCCGAGACGTTGTACCTGATATTAGAACGCAACAGTATCCATTATTCTGATGTTCTCGCATCCTTCAAAGATCTTGCGGAGGATCCCTTCAACACTTTGACGACAATAAGAGGCACCGGTTGCTCAAACGTGTCCGTCCGCGTGGGACATTATGAGCCATCGGTGGCTCATAACATTCAAATCCATTTTTCTGGTTGTTGCAAACCTTTTTTGCTAAACCTTTATGTGTTTCGTAATCTTCTGAGGAAGTATGATATTAGTAAGCAAATAAAAGGCTATTTATCTTATGAGATATTTTGGCTAATGTTAGCAATAGTCAACGAAGGAGGGGGGGGGCAAGAGTGATACTGCCAAGGATACCTTTTTTCCATATATTCTCTAGAACAGTATCTTCAGTGTCATATATTCCCCTTCCTTCATTTAATTCAGTTTGCTGGAGTTTTGGAAACATCAAAACGCGAACAGTAAAGCTTGCCTAAATAATACATCCAGTAATCAGAACGCGGATCATTTTTTGGTGCTGGTCAGGAATCCAGCGTTGTTTCAAGACTTCGCCTCGCACTGTATCGACTTCGAAGAGTTACAAAACACGAAAACAATGTTACAATCGGAGCAAGGAGATCACCTTAGAAACGGCGGTGAATATAAACCCCTATTGAACAAAATAAACTTCTTTTACAAATACTTAGATCTTATGAATAACGCTTATGTTTTACACCAAAGCATTGTGAACAGAATGTTCTCTGCCTTTTGCTACCCTCCACTTCAAAATCATGAACTTCATCTACGTCACTCTCTAACAATAACAGGTCAAAAAAATTCGTTCATTTCTACACCAGGATCCATTCCAAGAATCATGCACCTCATTCCCAATGTTCAAATAATTCTAATAAACAAAAAATCCACAAATGTGCTACAAAAAGGGGGACGGGAAAATGTCTGCCACGTGGGACATTATGAGCAGGGGTGTGCGGAAGTTCCGTTTCCGTGTTCCGAATTCCGGTTTCTGGCCGTTTTTGACCCTTCCGTTCCGTGTTCCGCTCTTTTTGTGGGCGGAACACGGAAACGGAAGAAAAAATCGAAGGCCCCTACTGTGCAAGCTAACGAAATGGAGACTGAAGTTATTGTGCTGACGCCGATGCGATCCATTCGAATTCTGATAGAATGAAACCAATGCAGCGAAGTACAGTACACCCGCCCCCTCTAAGGAAACTTGCAATGAAGTATTAGGTTGGAAACTAATTTCGTGGACTCTCACGCACCTTCAACAAAAGTGTTAGTTACTAAATAAAGAAAAACGTTACCCAAACGACATATGGACCACCGAATCGAAGAGATATTTCTCCACTCTCTGGTTACTGCCCCATTCCACTTCCTAAGAAATGCTGAGTTTTTTGAAAGGAATTGTTTTCACAGGTGCATTTTGACCTACACCTCATTACTGGATCGTTTTTGTCCCAGAGAATGCAGGAAAAACCAAAATAAATGTCATACATATAGTGCTCTATCTGCACTATAACCTGCATAAACAAGATTCTCCCAGCTTACATCTTTGGATTTTTGGAGCGATCGAAACTCAGCGTGATGTTTGGCGGTGTCTTGATGAGTGGTGACACAACTTTCAGAGAACTGCTTGAACCGACTACCGCGTAGTTCAAGCTCTACACAGTCAGGCTAAAGATAGTACGGCTCTAGGTGAATACTGAGACTACCACCGATCAATTCTCGAAAGGTGGCACCTTCGTAGAACCTCCAGACTGAGATCATCAGCCTCTTGTGAGGAGGTGGATTTGAGGATCTGTAGCGGCCTTAATTTTGTTTTGGGTGGCCGGCTAGGAAGCAAGTGATTACTAAGAGATATCCTCTTTCCATCGCACGTTACCCCTTTCTGAACCGGTGATTCGTTCTTAGAGAAAGCTCGAAGTTCGTTTGCAGCATCCGCCCCACCCCTTGTCCGCGATGGGTCAAATCGCAAGGCACCTGTTGGCCAGTTTTACAGAAAAACTAAAATAGTGCAAACCGCTTCAGTTCAGGTTTTTGAGCACTTGACTTCGAGCGTCAACATAAGTGTTGCAGAGCTCTGATTTCTTTCCGAGGAACTAGTTACGGCCTTCCAACCGAGCTCCGTAAGTCATCCGAAGTGCACTTTTGTTTTCGTTTGGAACTGCTTGCTCAAAATCTCTTGCTATCTTTGAGTGTCATAAGTCGCTTCAGGACATCATCCCCAGATTCTGCACACACAAATTGGAACGTTTCAGTAACCTAGTGGCTAAACAGGTATTCATGAAGAAGACCTTGGCAAACACTGGTTTTGGATATTTTCATTTCAAGAAGAAAAACATTCCCTGCAAACAAAAGTGACAGGGTTTATAAATGGTTTTGAAAACTACTTGATATGCTCTATCAAACGATCAAAAGAACAGTGAAGTAGGTGAACTTTCAAGCCAGTTGTGTTTGCTAGAAATAATGACTGCAAAAGAGTCCACGAAATTAGTTTCCAACCTAATACATATTTGTCGGCTCCTGCCACATCGTCCGAGTGCGATAGATTGTTTTCTTCTGCTGGTTTCTAGTAAACGATATGAGAAAAGGCTTTTCTCCCCCAGCGTTATGAAAGAAACTGCTGTTTCTCCACCATAACATGCTCGTTTTAGGCTTTTAATTCTTTTTTAAAAAGCATTCTTGTCTATCGCGCCAAATAAGTCTGTCTTTCCCTTCGTACTTGTCTTCGGCTTATAATGAAGTTTATAAAGATGAATTTTCACCGTTTACCTCGGAGCGATCACCAAACGTTGAACAGCTTCACCAAAATAGTAGATACTAGTGGAAACAAAACAAGAACTTTAAAGGTACCCTTAGAAACAGAAATTAGAGCTTTTTGTGGTCCATTTTTCCTAAATTCCAATAATTTAGTGATTTTTGCACTATTTCCGGCTTCCGTGTTCCGCATTCCGGTTTCCGGCCATTTTTGGCCATTTCCGTTCCGTCTTCCGCCTTCCGCTTTTTTGAAAAAAATCTCCGCACACCCCTGATTATGAGCCACCGGTGGCTCATGCCGCATGCGCGCGGTGCGATCGCGTGTCCTACGGCGCGTCCAACGCAAAACAGCGATTGTCGTCAAAGTGTTAAAGCTTCTTGGCATACTCCAATCTTCCTCTGCGTTCTACAGCGACTACACACTGGTAGATTAGAATGAGAGATTAGCCGTGAACATTCGTAATGGTTTTCGATTTTCGCCGTACACCGACCTCCATCCCAAGCCGCTTTGCGAACGAAACCGAAACCTCGGCACTCAGTTGCCTCAAGCGACACCGTAAAATCGAGTGACATATCAGTTGCCGAGCTGGTGCCTACGCTTAGATATAAGCATGGCGTTTGAGGAGTCGTAAGGGCATTTCCAAGTATGTTCGTCAACAGCGTCGTTGGCTTCGCTTCGGTGTCTGCAGCCGTTGCAGCCGTTACTGCTATTGCCGTAATCGGCTACGTTTTCAATGACATCGATAGTTTCTACCACGACGCACTGGTTGAATTGAATGAATTCAAGGTATCAGCGACAAAGTTCATATTTTGTTTTCTTTTTTCTTTACTTGCATAATTTCTTCATTGTTATCATTTCAGATCGAGGCGAATACTGCTTGGGACAAAATAATTCATTCTCTTCACGAACAAAACCAGCGAGAAGTTCGCAGCACGAATGGTCATGTTCTGCTGAAGCGCCGAAGAAAGCAGTCTGGAAGCGGCTCTTCGTGTGGATGTGCAGCACAACCCAACGACTGCCCACCAGGACCCCCAGGACCATCTGGAGAGCCAGGAGCACCGGGAGAGGACGGTGAGCCAGGACAGGCAGGACAGGCGGGTTATGCTGGAATAGCTCTTCCACAACGTGCTAATTCGCCCCCTTGTCCTAAATGTCCTCCTGGGCCAGCTGGTCAAGCCGGTGCTCCAGGAGAGGCGGGACCTCCAGGACCAGATGGACAACCAGGAGCGCCCGGTTCGCCCGGTAACGATGGACAGCCTGGAGCCCCAGGAGAACTAGGAGAGGCTGGCGCACCTGGCCAGCCAGGATACGACGGTCAACCGGGAGCACCAGGTCAGAATGGAAAACGTGGAACTGGAAAGCCAGGCAGTCCAGGACCGATGGGTCCTCAAGGCGGTCCGGGACAGCCTGGTGTTGACGGACAACCAGGAGCCGCAGGACAGTCCGGATCACCAGGACCAGATGGACCCAGTGGAAATCCGGGCTCACCGGGAGGCGATGGATTGCCAGGAGGTCCAGGAGGGCCTGGAGTTCCTGGACAGGATGCCGCTTACTGTCCCTGTCCACCGCGTTCAGCGCCGCAGGTCGCCGCTGATGCCCCGGAGCAATACAATCAACCGAGCGAATCGTACCCATCCACCGAAGTCGAAGCCTACGGTAGACGACGCGCTGCGAAGGTGAAGAAGGTCAGAAGAGTCAGAAGACTTCGACGTGTTAAAGTCGTCGCTTGAAGTGGATACGATCTGAGTTGATTTGTTGTATATTTGTGCATTGGACTTAGTAAATTTTGGTTAATTAATTGGTGTTTTCAAGGCGAGGTGAGGGCAGAAAGCGTGCACGCGGATTATAATTGGGCTCAACATCATATCTAGAAAACAAACACAAAACAAATACCATTGTAAATCCCCATCACATTCGACTAATCGCTCAAAGTGTGCAGTTTATCGTCCTGTCCCTTATCGACGTAACTCTAATCGAGTCGATGTAACTCTAAGAAATGGCATAAGGTACGACGAAACCCGGCTTTTTCAAAGAAAAGGCTGTATGATAGCAGGGTTACTTCGAGGCTGAGGAGTTCAGATGTGAATTGTTAATCATCATGAATCCGTTGTCATATCTCAGGGTTTCGCTCTGGATGGAATTTTTTCATAAATCGCAATCACATCACTTTAGTGCTTTGCAATTCACAACCCATTTGGACATTGCAGCACGAGTTTCGATTCACAAGGTCTCTGAAAGATAATGCGGCGACTATAAAACTGCGGAAGTGGCGCTTTTTGTCATGAAACCGCCGTCTTCTAATAATGGTAAGAGGTAAAGGTGTCGGCGCTGATCTGTTCCCTAAGTTCACATTCGAGCTCCATTCAGAATCATAGAGGTACGGTGAATGCGTATTTGGCCAATACAATGACTTGCAGGGCCAGCCGCCGTATCGAGTCAGCGCTTTACCTTCCTAGACAAGTTTGGTACCAATTTACCCGACCCCGGAGGGATGGAGGGATTGGTTGTTCAGTGCCGGAATCAATCGCTCGACCTTGCAGGTACCAGTAGTGCCTCCTACCGCTGTGCCACCTGGACCCTCCGATGCACCACACGGGCTCTGTATTTCGATAATTCCTCCGAATTCGATTAATGCTAACCGAGCTTGATCTTCTCATGCACAATTTTTCCAAGCTCGTGAAACTGGACCCTACACGATTTAATTTATACCTCTATTTGTGTTCCGTTGCCCGAAAATGTGGTGCAGAGCCCGCCCGGGTCACTACGCGTGAACCCCACAAAACGGCGCTTTCCGCCACAAAAAAGCTCTGCTTACTGCAAAGCAGCTTCAGTTTAGGCCACCCCATTAGTTCGATCGGCGGGCCACTCCAATTGACATGTTTTCACTTCCGTCTACCATTAGTATCCATAACGTTGTAGTCTTAACTGTTACGTGATTTATCACCCAACCATTCACAGCCAATTTTATTGAAAAATAAAATGCTCTATTTAATTTCATTTATTTCACCATTGTCACACATTCACTATGCTCAAGCTAGATAGCAAGGGAAGTAGTGAGAGAAGTAGTTCATTGTAATTAATTCTTAACATTCAAGCGATTAAGTATGCGTGGCGGTCTGGGCACTGATCTGACAATGTGCAAATGCTGCTCCAGCTGGGATCATACTGTCCTCTTCTACCTAGAACATGACAACATTAGGTATTTCTAGTGCTTTGTTACCTACCACTGTTTCGGTAAACTTTACTTTTGACATTTCTGTAGACAAAGAACTTCGAACAAAGTCCACCGGAACCGTCATGAAGGAAGCGATCATTAAAGTGATGTGGTTCGATCCTGGCATGTTGAGCTGATCCTTGTTGAATATTCTGCTGGTTAGCGAAAGCACCAAACTTGGCGGCGAGGTTCGATGAAATAAAATCAACCGCCCTAGCCTCACTACTCTAAATCACTGTTATCATTTTATCACTATACCGCTGCACGGTTGGCTCACCAAAGGTATGTGAGCGCATCACAGAAGCTAAGCGGTTGTTTTGCGTTCGTGTGGGCGGATGTCTGACTTCATACGATCACGTTGAGGAGAAGGCTGCCTTTCTGAACTTGAAATCTTGTACTTGAAAAATTTGAGATAGTGCAGAGATGGTCGTTTCTCATGACAACCCTGGCATGAAGGCGAGGGCGCCGAACTTTCAGCACAAGTTACATTTTCAGTTCCTCCTCAAATTTGGATACGTTTGAGAAGAATTTCCAAGGTTGATGGTATCCGACCAAGGGGAAGCTACGAAGTTCAACACCATCAACATTCGTTGTTGCGAAATTATGACTGTATTTGCGCACTAGTCACTGCTCCGTCCGGACAGAAGGTCCACTTTCTGCCCTTGTCGATTCGTATAGTCCCCCCTTCACGATTGTTCGGATTCACCTTACCACACCACTACCCTTCCTTGGTCTCGAAAATGTTGTGAAGTTTTCAGCGGTGCAGATCCAGACCCAGTCGCGGTATCATGCCTGTGTATTAACCTTCTCAGACAAGAACCGTACCCATTTACCCGATCCCGAAGGGATGGATATAACTCACGCTGGAATCGATCGCTCGACTGTGCCGGTCCCAGTAGCGCCCCTTAGCATTATACCACGCTCGCTCCACTCAAATTGATCAGCGAAAAAAAAATGTGAATGAAGCAATCGTTGGAACACCGTACAGTTATCGAGTTCATAGAACGTCTACATAAAATTTGGCCGTGTGGCTGGAGGGACGGCGATCGATTGTGTGCCATGCTGCGGGATGATGGCAGCTATTCCAGTGGTGACTGCATTCTCATAAATCAGCCTGCCCACGCTCGGTCCACTGTCCATAAATCAAAACCGCTTTTGAGCCCCTATATGCATTTTTACTCCTCAACTTTTCCTCCATTGCGCTGGCAACGTGAGAAAAGGCGGTTTTCACATGCAGTTTCACGAAATTTTGAGCAGAAACTACTCTCAGCTCTTCAGTTAGTATTATGCAGAACGGCCAGATGGTTCAACGTGAAACTCTAGCTTTATTACCGCTTTTTCGCAGTTTACTATTATGTATACTAGAATATAATGTTTTAATGGTGATGCTAGGTTCGTCGCAAAACACGCACCTCAGGCGGGACTCGAACCCGAGTCTCGCACCTAACCGGGCTCGTACACTAACCACTACGCCACCGAGACGACGGCTGTCCACCCCAACTGGCCAGATGGTTCGATATGCTGCCATCAGAAAGTATTTGAAGCGAAAGATAGTCATGCTATCTAACGAATTCTTCATCGCAAGGACGTTTCAGCTTTTCCTTATTGTTAGGTGAGCAGATCGTGCTCACGTTGCGCTACTTGAACATTTATTTGAAAAGGTCATCAATCGACTCAGGTTTCGTTGATATCTTTTCTTTTCTGAGGTTTCTGCATTACTTCACTTTTTTCCAACCTAAGCCGTCCTTCGATTGTCTGCTCTTCCATATCCTTTTCTAAAGAGGATCCCTCTTCGACCGGGATTTGAGGGAAGTCGCCCATCTCCGCGTCTTCCGCTTGCAGTCCTCCCACCGCTCTTCACCATCAGGTTCCCACACTCACTTGAGGAATCTGGAGTTGCTTGAAGAATTTGAAGTTGAGATGTCTTGTTAATTATTTTCTATAATAGTTTCAATGTTTGGGACAGTAATTGTTTTGCATCAGCTGGAATTTTGAGTTCTTAACTAATTAGTTTTCGTTGTTATGTAATCGCTGAACCTACTCTCTCCGAAAAAAGAAGTTGATCTGGTTGGTTTTCTACCGGGGTAAACCGCGAAGTTTCCTTGGTACCCTTTGAAGTTGTCAGAATACGAATGGATAGTTGATATTAGATTTTATTAGATGCCATTGTGTTTCAAGAAACAAGAAATGAACTCCATAAACTGCAGCGAATTGGCTCCAATGTAGCTCCCGGTGGCTCGGTGCGGCACTTGTTATCTTTTTGATGTTTCGTGATGTTCCCTATCTGTTCCGTGTTTTCGTTTAATTGTCATATCGTTCAGCAAGGTCACCTGTGTTCTGCTGTCTTGTAATCATTCGATTCACTGGGCTGATTCCTTCACTACTAGCTGTCCTACAGGCTCTTACAATTATTTCGGTTCAAAACGGCATTCGAAATTTCGAAGATTAAAATCATCGAGTAGAATACCGATTCCGGTCTCTCCGCCTATTTTTTCAATTCAAATTGTGATCAACATTTTGAGCCGAATCGCAAAGGCGATTTCATTCGCGGTTTACCCCGGTAGAAAAACAACCAAACTAGACCAAACAGATTAACCCGACACTGCTACCATTTCCTCATTGCGACCGGCGATAGACTAGAGACTCTACGGACGTCCCCTCTTTCCCATTCCATTTTTCGTTTCTTTTCCAATTATTTATTTTTTATTTATTTTACACTGTTACGTGCGGCAACTGAAACAGACATGGGTAATACTAAACAATCGTACTATGCTCAATTTCAACTAAAAACTAGAATAAAATAGAGTTAGCGTTAGTAACTTATCAATTATTATTGATTAGCAATTACAAAGTACCTACAAAAAATGGTAGAGGTAAATATAAAGCGCTCGGCACTGATCAGTCCCCTATGGGCGCGCCATGCACTCGCGTTACGTTCATAATCGTTGCGGCGTGGTGAACGTGTATTTGACCTCTACAATGACTTGCGGGGGTTAACCGCTATACCATCGCCTTCACCTACCCAGACAAGTCTTAGTTCAATTTGGGAAGGATGAGAGCCTTAGCTAGCCCGTATGATGACCTTTCGCTCTACCGTGCAGATGCCAACAGCGCCTCTTATCGCTGCACCTCGTGCACCTGGTCAGAATCTTACAAAATGGTTAATTAGAGCTCCATAGCTTACAGTGGCTCAGCGGAGCATTTTCGAGCCTTATCCCTTTGCAAAGAATTTTTTCAAACTTTGTCGAACAATAAGCCCCAAACCGTCCATGGCGTTCGAATCGCTGGCGCCGGTACCGACAAGACCTTCGGAAATTCCTCCATCGTTCATTGCGCATTACAACGAGGGTCAGAACTCGTTCTATCTGCCGCTAATCGAGACTTCTAGTCTTTACTGATTCCGCAGTCTCCTGTTCTACCCTATTTCTTCGACAATTTTTCGGCGATCTCTTGTAAACCACTTCTCCACACAATGTCGATCTTATCACCTCATTTTTCTATTCAGTTCATCAAGGGCAACCTGAGAATCAGAACTGGTAAACTTTCAGCAAAAGTTGTTCGACGAAAGAAACACAAAAAGTGCACTTTCGAGATTAGATTGATTGCGATAAGAATTTTTGTGATTAGACTGTTCATATGCATAAACGCAACATCCTACTGGTTGCACTTTTCTCGCCACTTCCTCTTTCATTTAATGACCACGTTTTGGAGCTATTTACTGCCTCCTCTTAGCAAACTAGAAGAAAATCGATTAGCCTCGAGTTACACAGCCCCTTAAGACGTCCCAAAGCACGTTCTGTTCGAGTTTCAAAAGCCATTCGAAAGCGAATTTGGTAGACAATAAAGAAATTAGTGTAAAGTCACACGTGAACGTTACATCGTTATAATTGTCATTTAATTGCTTGCTAAATTGGTACCAGACGGTTGTCTCAAGCAGGTCATAGGGCAAGAACGCATTGATATTTTCTATTGATATTTCTTATTTTATTGATATTTATTATCGATATTTCTTATTTTCCTTCCATTCCGAAGAGTAGAGGCGTAGTCACGCCTCTACTCTTCGGAAAGAAAAATAAGAAAGCAAAATAACGCTAGGTTTACATTAAACCCATCTACTCTTCGGAATGGAAGGAAAATAAGAAAGCAAAATATCGCTGGGTTTACATTAAACCCATCACAAACTCTGCCGACGATCCATCAAGAACGTAGGCGAACGGCAAGAGATGGATACAGCGATAAGCGAGCGGTTAAATGCAGCCTTTTAGAGCTCTCTCAGCTCTCTATTCCTTCCTTTCTCAATCGAAAATCGAAGCTATTTTAAATTAATCAAATTCGAACAAATTATAGTTTGAAGTTGAAATTCTGGTTTTATTACCGCTTTTACATGGTTTACTAAAATGTATATTAGAATACGATGTTGTAAAACTTAAAGTGCTAGGGGTGCACAAATGAGCGCCTCATTGTCAGTTGGGGAGTAAAGCCGTCGTCTCAGCGGCGTAGTGGTTAGCGCAAGAGCCCCGGTTAGGCGGGTGCCGGTGACGCCTCTTACCACTACACCACGCGCACGCTTTTTGGTAGGCTGTACTACAATTTAAAAGAATGCAACTAAAAATTCTAAAAGCCTTGGTTCAGTTCTCTAAAATATCTCTAGGAAAATCAGGAAAGCTGCTACCGAAGGTGTTCAATTTGTAACTGCAGCAGCGAATTCCAACCAATTAAGCTGGGATCGGTGTCGCCGCGGCTCCTTTACGCATCGATCAAGCCACCTCGATGCTCGACAACAAATGATGTTTTGAGGTAGAACTCGTCATTTGCCTCTTGTCAACACGGTCGACCGCCATAACCTTTGTCTCATCACCAGCACCACCGACGCCATTTCTTTCCATTTTTGAAGACATTCAGCCCATTTCGTTCCGATAATCAGGGCAAAAGGACAAACTAGAATGCGGCAAAAAGCTTATCGTGTTTCTTCTATTCGATTGATTCGTTTGCCAACAGCTGTTCCAGCGGCGGAGAAAACAAATAAACAAATTCATCAAGAGTAATAGCCCATTCAACTGTAAAGAGTCGCCTGAAATACGGAATCTCCCCTTGGGTACGTGTCCCACACGTGAACGTTATATCGTTACAATTGTCAGTTAATTGGTTGCTAAATTGGTACCAGACGGCTGTCTCAAGTAGGTCATAGGCCAAGAACGCATTGATATTTTTTATCGATATTTCTTATTCTATTGATATTTATTATCGACCGCAGAGTAGAGGCGTAATCACGCCTATACTCTTCGGAATGGAAGGAAAATAAGAAAGCGAAATATAGCTGGGTTTACATTGAACCCATCACGAACTCTGCCGACGATCCATCAAGTACGTAGGCGAACGGCAAGAGATGGATACAGCGATAAGCGAGCGGTTAAATGCAGCCTTTTAGAGCTCTCACAGCTCTCTATTCCTCCCTCTCTTAATCGAAAATCGAACTTATTTTAAATTAATTAAATTCAAACAAATTATAGTTTGAAGTTAAAATTCTGGTTTTATTACCGCTTTTACGTGGTTTACTAAAATGTATATTAGAATACGATGTTGTAAAACTTAAAGTGCTAGGGGTGCACAAATGAGCGTCTCATTGTCAGTTGGGGAGTAAAGCCGTCGTCTCAGCGGCGTAGTGGTTAGCGCAAGAGCCCCGGTTAGGCGGGTGCCGGTGGCGCCTCTTACCACTACACCACGCGCACGCTTTTTGGTAGGCTATACTACAATTTAAAAGAATGCAACTAAGAATTCTAAAAGCCTTGGTTCAGTTCTCTAAAATATCCCTAGGAAAATCATGAAAGCTGCTACTGAAGGTGTTCAATTTGTAACTGCAGCAGCGAATTCCAACCAATTAAGCTGGGATCGGTGCCGCCGCGGCGGCTCCTTTACGCATCGATCAAGCCACCTCGATGCTCGACAACAAATGATGTTTTGAGGTAGAACTCGTCATTTGTCTCTTGTCAACACGGTCGACCGCCTCAATCTTTGTCTCATCACCAGCACCATCCGACAGCTATTTCTCTCCATTTTCGAAGACATTCAGCCCATTTCGTTCCGATAATCAGGGCAAAAGGACAAATTAGAATGCGACAAAAAGCTTATCGTGTTTCTTCTATTCGATTGATTCGTTTGCCAGCAGCTGTTCCAGCGGCGGAGAAAACAAATAAACAAATTTATCAAGAGTAATAACCCATTCAGCTCCGAAGAGGCGCCTGAAATACGGAATCTGCTCTTGGGTACGTGTCCGGGAAGGACAAGTGGTTTACAGCCTTACATTCCATGCTTACCTTTGCGTTTTCTGTCTGAACTTACCCAGTGAACACTTTCTTCCTTTCTTATGTTGCAAATAGCTGTTAATCTGAAAGCCACATCTTCAAGCTGTACTCAGTACACTACAATTATCCCTGCTCCTGGAACTATGAAGAAGGCGCGTCCGGTACAGTGGTAGGAAGCGCAACTGACACGCACGCGCTCGAGCGATCGATCCCCCGGAGCTAACGAAGCCTTTCATCCCTCCAGAGTACCAGACTTGTTTGTGAAGGCAAAAACACCGACTTGGTATAGTGGCTTGCCCCGCAAGTCAATGTATAGGCCATATATACGCATTCATCACTACGTACCTCTACGATTCTATAATAAATGGAGGACTAATGCGTGGCGCATCCTTAGAGGACTGATTGACGCTGATACGTTTACCTTTACTTGTACCTAGAACTGCGGAAACCCATTTCGAAAAATATTTGCTCTATAACCCTTTTTGGAGTGGTTTCTTATACGATGTGACTAAAGAGATTTTCATTCCGAACTGCTTTAATTGTCCCACTAACCGACCGAGTTCGCTTTTAGTTAAGTGCTTTTCATGTTTCCATTTTTGTTTGTGCTGCTAACCACTTTCCACTTTCATTCTTTGCGCGCATCTGTGAGTAGTTAGATGAAGGTATAAATTGAAATTTCGCTGATCCCTCGAATCAAGCCTATGGCAAGTCTGAAGCGAATAATTAGGGTTTTCTCCTACTTTTTCTCATTTCACTTCCTTCCCTCCAGTTGTTTGTTTTTATGAATATTTTTTAAGGTGCTTGAAAGATTTCGTTACAGTTCTTTGTTTCCTTTTGCCGGTTTTTCGTGTTGTGTTTTGTCATTTGTTGGGGTTGGCATCGATGGTCGCTTAGTGGAAATGTTGCGTTCTCCAGTCCTGTTCCGTGACTTCTGATAGTTCTGCATCCCATTGGAAACGATCGAAATGAGAAAAAAGACCAGATTATAATCAGAGACGAAACACCCTCTTACCGAGAACTTTCCAAAAACAACGTGTACGCCCTCCGAGTTCGATGGAAATATTTTCAGTATTCTTTCGCTGCCTATAGGCCGCCAAACGTCCATTCGCCAGCTTCGTTGAATTAGTAAATAAATAAATTTATACTGCTTGCCGAGTTAAGCCACATTTCGATCAGTTGAAATTTTGACAGTGTTCCACTTAACGCACTACAGAGGTTGAAGAACTTTTTCTTTTCAGTTTGTCTCAAACATTGGCTCATGGTGGTTTACTGGCATGCTGATCACGTACTTTGCATCCGTATCACAAATTTCGACCGTAGACCTCTATGTAGAGCGAACTATTCGCACCCCATTTGAAAGAGAAAATCTTCTTCTACAGAGTGTTTCATTGCGTTTTTTTCATTGCCTTTGTTTTGTGATAACTTTAAGGTCCTCAAGTCGAGTGACCCCAAAGTCTTTAATTATTTTTGGACTCAACGCTAGCTCTTTGTGTGAAAGTTTTTGCAACTCTTCCTATATGTCTTATGCCAGAACTTCTTGCTCTATCAGAAGATATGTTTAGTTTTTCACGTCGCTCAATTTTGAACAAAATTTAGCAACAACGACTACCACTTAGGCAAGATTAGAACGGCGAGGTCATCCTGGGGTCACCGCTTATGTCAAAACTCCATCAACGGCGGTTATTTTGCATGCCAATCACGATTTTGACGTTTTTCAGAATTTCTGTGAGTCAGAGTCAATAATTGGCTAAAACTTCGTTGAGGTAGGTTCTTTAAGTGCTGATCACGGATCTGAGGTTTAGATGCAATCATCCATCCCCCATTCAACCTACAAAGCACCTAGAATTGTTATCAACACACGAATCAGTCTACCTAGACAATGTTTGGGCCAAATATGAATTTTTGACATGACCGCCGTTGTCGACGACGTGGTAGGTCTGCTGCTTTGAAATCCAATTACCAAACCAAAATGTACATTAGACTCGTGATCAGCACCCTCAATAACCCCTTAAGATGAAATTTGGGAAAGACCGGTGAAGAAACTTCAACGTTCTAGAGGTGGGAACATACGAAATGGAAATCTAGAAAATGAAAGGCAAACCTACCAAGATGGTCGAGAACATCTTCCATTTCGTATGTTCCCACCACTAGAACGCTGAACAGCTGGTCAAAGAAGAGTAGGGGTGTTATTGTAGAATATGATATTCAAAACGATTTTAGTGATAAATAGTGGTAAAACCACCACCAACCGCCACCACCACCAATCATTTGATAAATGAATTGACATCCATACATCCATCCATCCAAATGAACAACTTGGTTTCGCTTATTATGTAGTAAGGATTCTGCCTCACGGCGTTGTTAGATATAAGTGAAGGTTCAACGTTTCGACCTTCCCGTCGTGCTCAGAAGCCTTCCTTATGAGACAGAAGAAAAGAGTAATGAAAATCTCTATTCCGAAAGTCTTCATTGAATCTGATCCTGTGATGCTGATTTTCCTTCTCATTTTCGATTGTTTTTAATTTGATTTAAACTTGCACACCTCTAAAGTTCCTGGAAGCTGCCTCTGCAGGAATGGCGGCAGTGGATGAGCCGATGCTCGGCTCCGAACCCGCGAATGGACAAATTACCCCAGGCCGACCTCTGGGGAAAGTGCGTAAACCGGAAGATGTTCTCGACCATCTTGGTAGGTTTGCCTTTCATTTTCTAGATTTGAAAAACCGGCGTGATGCAGTAGTAGTAAGAGGCACAACTGACACCGCCACGGAAGAGCGATCCTTCCCTGCGCGGGCTAACTGAGCATCCATCCCTTAGGTTGTTGGATAAGTTGATACCAAACTTGCCTCGTAGAGAAAGGACATTAACATGGTACAACGATTGGCCCCACAAGTCATTGTATAGGTTAAATACGCATTCGTTATGCCTCCACGATTCTGAATAGAACAAGAATACGGAGCTGCGTCCTCAAGGGGTTGGTCAACGCTGCTGGAGCCTTTACCATTTCGCTTTTGCCTTATTCGGTCCCGTTCTGGATTCAGAAAGCAAGCCGGTTAACCCATTGACGACAATATCGATTTTGGCGCGCGTGGCTCGTGGGTCCGCGCCTAGTCCGTTGTGGCGGGAAATACCTTCGGCATCATGAATATTTATCAATGATTTTATGGCCTTGTCAACTGATAATGTTATTGATGTTTCTTACACTTGTTAGACGACGGTTTCATACAACAATCAGGAAAACAAGAAAATATATCAGGGAAGAGAGGAAATAGGTTTCCATGCAAAGGCGGTTGCTTCCATCGGTCGCTTCATGTTCTCTGGGTAAAAAAGCATTCTCCACTCAATTTGCTCCATATTGAAACGGTGCGGCAGGGGCAGGGCTGACTTCCAGTTCTTATCGACATTAACTCTGAGCGAAGCTTTGTGACAGTTCAGATAATAATCTACACATTCTCGGCAAGCATTTTCAACCCGTGCTATCTATGAAATCTACAAAGATTTCGTGTCAATACTCTTGAGAATTTTCACTCAAGGAAACATATCGTGAGGAACAACAGCGAATTTTTATATTAATAATACAATAGGAATTATAACATCTGAGAACTTCGATCAATTCGAGTGTCTGAAGTTGGAGAGGTTTGAATCCTATCAGAGTGCAAATAACCTAATAACATCGAAGGTAAAAGGTAAAGGTGTAGGCGTTGATCAGTCCCGTAAGGACGCGCCACGCATTCGCCTTCCATTCAAAATCGTAGAAGCATAGTGGGTGGCCTGTACAATGACTTGTATGGCAAGACGCTATTCCAAGTCGGCGTCTTTACCTTCCCAGACAAGTCTGGTACCAATTTACCGAAAGAATGAAAGGCTTTGTCAGCTCGGGATCAGATCGATCACTTGAGCGTGTGGGTGTCGGTAGCGCCTCTTACCACTGCACCACGCGCGCCCCAGTTTTTTCAAATCTTCAGCAAAAATAAATCAGGCGAGCGCTGTTTAGGTTCTCGACACACCCGTCTGGTGATCGCCATCGTCTCGTGCAGTCTGGTCTGGGGATTTGGAGCCATGTCGATCATGTCGAGCGCGTTCACATCCATCGACTGTGGAAACTGCACCGGTGCCATGATCACCGTCGTCAGCGAGGTAAAAAAAATTGCTCAGAAACGTATCTTGAGCTGCTCGTCATCTTCGCAGTCTCATGGACGGAAAGGTTTTCGCCGGCTCAAATGAGAAACTAGCCAACCAATTTTCAGGTTGTCACCTAGGCCATGCCCACGGCAAAAATAAACATTTAAATGATAGTTTCACCACCGTGAGGATGCATTCGTATAAAAAAACGAAATGTGATCAACGATCAACAATTTTCACCACCACTATGTCTATCATATACTGTTAACAATAACAAGTGTTTCTTACAACAATGAGGTATCGGATACCAGGCGTGACTTTACTTGGGTATCTCTCTTTAACTAACCCTGTCACACATTAGCGAATTTCGATTGGCGGGTTAACCGTAGAAACGTCTAATATCAGGTTGGAAAGGTATGGATTGTCTTTGTGGTACAGTTGTTGCAAGAAGCGCTAATCTAAGAGATATCCTCCGTTACTGTCAATGACCTTCCTCCACCTCCGACGCAGGTTAAGAATCCCATCCGTATAAAAGTGTCTGTTACGGTCATCAACAAAACTCGAATACATAATACATATAACATTGGGCGATCATGGAGACACTTTGACTTGATACCCGCGGCCATTACTATGGGCAATATATTGACTTCATCTGGAAAAGTGGAGAAACTAACTTGATATAGCGGTCATTGTATAGGCCAAATACACATTCACCATGTCTCTACGATTTGAGTGGAACACGAATGCGGCGACGCGTACATCGGGGACTGATCAACGACGACACCTTTACCTTTTACCTTTTGGTGGGGGAAGATGAGTGAGTGCTCGTTGCAGTTTCATTGGGTACCCATTGATGGTTTTGGAACAACTCGCCCCACAAAAATGAGGTCCGGCCTCAAATTTTGTTACAGATTTTAAGGTAGGGAACTGTTTAAAAAGAACCGTTACCATGGATGGTTACAGTTTCAACTACGAGGTGATCGAGCGTACCTGGCCGAATGGAGCACGTCGTTCTTCATGGTTGGCAATATGCTTGGCGGATCCAGTCTTTCCTACGCTGCCGATCGGTTAGTTATTCAAGAAGCACTCACAGAAAGAATCGAATAAGGACTTCCAAATATCAAAACGTTTAACGAGAACTTCTTAAAGGTAAAAAAAATACCCGCGACACAGACTCACAGGTGCAGGTGTATCGAGTCATTCCCCAGACCACTGGTGTCACTGAGAGAGTTGCAGACCAAAAGACTTTCTCCGACCGGGAATTGAACCCAGGTCCAACATACGACAAACCTGTATACTGACTTCTATATTGCCGAAGACCTATCGTAAATTCAGGTTTACTTCATTGCTTGGTTATGTTTTCCTGAAGATCATTCATTCTCGGCACTTCTCACAGCTGCAAGTGTTCGCTTCCACAGGCTATCAGGGGGCCTGAAAGAGTTGCAGACCAAAAGATTCTATCCGGAAGGGATGGCGCAAAATTGACTCAACGATTTCTTCGGAAATGTGAAAAAAACAAAACTTAGCAGTTCTTTGTAACGTAGTGAATTTTACCAACAAAGCAGACTTCATGTTTCAGCTAGTTTAGCTGGAATACGAGCGATAGGTGAAATAAATGTCATCGCCATAATGCCAAACCATCAAATTAAATGCTGTCTCTCAATTGTCCATCAGTTTTTGTCACAGAAAAAAAATTCGATCACCTTTTCAGGTGGGGAAGACGCCCGCTACTGCTTCTATGTCTCGGTAGTCAGGCGTTTTTCGCCATGCTCGGTGCTGCAGCGCCTTCTGTGCACTTATTTGCGATCTGCCGTCTTCTTCAAGGGGCTTGCTACACGGTACGTCTCGAATTCTCTTTATTAGCATTTATTATTTGTTTATTTTTAATTATTTTTTCTCGTACTCTGCCGCATAGAGGTACTACAGTTACAACCGCAGAGATTAACATTCAAACGGACCATGTAAGTATATAAATAAGTATAAAAAGGAATTCAAACAACTGAACAAAACAGGTAAAATATCTCGACAGAAGGACAAGATCAAGCGGAATAGATACATTTTAAGCGCATGGTGTAAGCTTAAGATGATTGTACTACTGTAACATGACAGCAAAAGAAGGCGTTTGTCATCTGTATTGAAGAATGAGTTTCTTATAATAACAGTAAGCGGGAATTTGCTTGGGTTGATAAGGGTAAAGGTAATGGTGGTGGTGTAGTAAAGGAATTATCCATGCCGTTGATCAGTCTCCGAAGGGCGCGCCACGGCATTCGTATTCAATTCAGAGTCGTAGAGGCTCGATGAATGCGTATTTGGCCTACTATATCGCTTCGCTGCAAGAGGTGAGTAGATGCTAACGGTTTTTAGTTTGATTCATTGCAGTTTGAACTGGCGGTCCATTTCCGACGACAGCTATACTGGGCAAGAACGAACGAGCGGTCAAACCGCGGCGCAGCTCTTTTGCACCTTCCCAGACAAGTCTGGTACCAATGATGAATGTTGACCAGTCTTCGAAGGACGCGTCGCGCATTCGTGTTCCAATGAGAATTTCCACCTTCCCAAAA
The DNA here is from genome assembly GCA_030553155.1 of Nippostrongylus brasiliensis. Classification (NCBI taxonomy): domain Eukaryota; kingdom Metazoa; phylum Nematoda; class Chromadorea; order Rhabditida; family Heligmosomidae; genus Nippostrongylus; species Nippostrongylus brasiliensis. The sequence continues at coordinate 13,831,038 of CP130733.1, read as the reverse complement.
AAGTCTTGGAGGGATGGAAGGCTTGATTGGCCCGGCCCGAGCCGTGCGGGTGTCAGGATCGATCGACCGTCAAATATGCAGGTTGTCAGTAGTCGCCTCTCTTTGAGGAGGGCCACTGCACCACTCATAATACAGAGTGTCCCAAAAAGATGTATACACTGAGTTTTAGGGATAAGATGGTTTTCGGTGAGGATTGCGCCAAACCATGGCCGCGGATTTTGTACCTGATTGATAGTGCCTCCTCCTCTTTTTATCGTACTATGTGTTACCTCCGAGTTGAAACCTTTTGGAACGAATAATTGGGGTTGCAATCATAAGTGAAGAGATGAACCATAAAGATTGCGCCAGCACCTGTGCAAGTACACTCACGGATGACTTTGAGAAGAGCTGCTATAAAGCGAAAACATTGGGCACAATACAGTGTTAAAATGAAAGACGACAATTTATATAAGGGAAGTAAGAAAATAACGTGACAATATCTTAAACAACTAAACATAATCATTATGTTGTTCGAATTTATGGCCATTAAGCATTAACCCATGTTTCAGGTTCAGACGATCCTGGCAATGAATTTTATTAGTCTTTTCTGATATTGCATCACTGTTGAAAGAGCTTTCTCAAACAATGTTAAAATTATTGATCGATATTGATGTCTTCCATGTGCGTATTTTACTGGAAGTAGAAGCGGTATCATAAAAAACAGGTCCATTCAATCACTCTGAGGGCACGGTCGGTACAGCGAAGCTTTTTCCTTCGCTTTCATCTAATCTATGTGTGATGATTTTCGGAAAGTTGCATTTCAAACATATACATCTTTTTGGAAGCAATCTTTTATCTTTCTTAAGGAAAAAATTTGTTTTTAGTGTCTTTATGAAGATAAGTAATATTACCAGCTTTCACTGTCAATCTGTCTATGCGCGTATTGGAAATAGAAGCGGTAATAAGAGACCATTCATACTCGACAGCGAATCAGTGCGATAAGGGGCTACGTAGGGAAGCAGTAGGCAGAAGGCCTGCCATTTTCATATCTATATAATGGCTTGCGGGGGTCAGCCGCTATACCAATTCAGTGTCATTCATCCCAGACAAGCCTGGTACAAATTTACCCCGCCCCAGAGAGAAGGAAGGCTGAGTTTGCCCGGGCTGGGATCGATCGCTATACCGTGCTGGTGTCACAACTGAAGCAGAGCAGAAAAACAGAAATTTCATCCAGAAACGATAGCAACATCCGATGACTCCTGCAAGTTTAGGGTGCGAATCTGGTTGCTTGGGTGACAGCCTACGAACACACGCACACTGATCTCCGTTCATTCACCACATTCATCTTCGGCACCACTTGGGTGATCGGCTACTCGGCGGTGGCTCTACTTGCCTATTTTTCGTCCACCTGGAATCTGTTCCAGAAACACTACACTATCTGGTGTCGAGACGAAGGGCGACAAGGATATACGAATGGCTGTCCATTGTCGACTACTCACCACCACCTCACACCGACATCTCCACGCTGCTCGAGCCGGATGATAGCCCATCGCCTGAAAAGTGAGCTTTTTAGCACTACGGTACACTAAAGCAACAATGAAACGGCGTAATCGGCGCTTTCTTGTGCCGAAACTGTTTTTTGCTATATTTTCTTTCAAATCGATTTATTCCTGAAGGTAAGCATATATTCCATTTCAGCAGCATGAAATCCATCTTTTTTCAAACTGAGGTAAAAAAGCAGCGAAAAAAGATTGAACAGAACTGAGATAAAGATAATGGTAAAGGTAAAGGTGTTGGCGTTGATCAGTCCCGTACGGACGCGCCATTCGTGTTCAATTCAGAATCGAGAGATCATGATGAACACGTATTTGATAGCTCTCAGCGGCAAGCCGCTATACCAAGTCAGTGTCTTCACCGATCTCCGTTCATTCACCACATTCATCTTCGGCACCACCTGGGTGATCGGCTACTCGGCGGTGGCTCTACTTGCCTATTTTTCGTCCACCTGGAGAGAGCTGATGATCTGGTCAGCCGGTTCGATGTTCATCTTCACGTTGTGGTGTTGGAGGTGAGGGAAACCTGCCTGTTAAGCTGAGCTTCTGCCCCAGATAGTGCGGGGTTGTTCATGATCGAGAGCGAAGATTGTTTGCAGATCTGTTCCAGAAACACTACACTATCTGGTGTCGAGACGAAGGGCGACTAGGATATACGAATGGCTCTCCATCGTCGACTACTCACCACCACCTCACACCGACATCTCCACGCTGCTCGAGCCGGATGACAGTCCATCGCCTGAAAAGTGAGCTCTTTAGCACTACCGTACACTACAGCGACGATAAAACGGCGTAACTGGCGCATTCTTTTGTGCTGAAACAGCCTTTACGCTATATTTTCCTTCAACTCGGTTTATTCCCATAGGTAAGCATATAGTCCAACTCACCAGTTACAACTTCATCTTTGAACTGAGGTAAAAAATAGCGAACGAAGATTGAACAAAACTGAGGTAAAGGTAATGGTAAAGGTGACGTCATTGATCAGTTCCCTACGGACATGCCATTCGCGTTCAATTCAGAATTGAAAAGGCATAATGAATACGTATTTTCCTTTATGATGGCTTGTAGAGGCCAGCCGTTATACCAAGCCGATGTCTTCGCTTTCCCGACAAGCGTGGTACAAATTTACCCGGCCCCGGATAGACGGAAGGTTTAGTTAGACCGCGCCCATCGGTCGATCATGTGGGTGCCAGTAGCGCCCCTCACCACTGAACACGCTGGCCCTCTGGAATAGGTCCGCGAAATTCTTATTTTAACAGTATATGAGCAAAACCCAAGAGGTTTCTGGTCGGAATTTTGCATGAAGGTTTGATAGCGGTTCTCATTCTTGCTGTCGTCGAAAGAAGAGAATGTTTGATAGCGGTTGGTGGTGGTTCTATCATTCCTTATCACGGAAATCATTTTGAATACCAAATTCTTTGACAAGCGCCGTTTAGTATTATCCCAGACTATCGGCCTATTTCGAAACTATAATAGAAAGAAAAAAGTGAAGATAAGGTAAAAAGGTTGGCGTGATCAGTTTGGTGAGGACGCGCCGCGCATTCGTCTCCCACTCAGAACTGCAGAGACAAATAATACTGAATGACCTTCTTTCACGAAAGAAGCGGTTTGAAAGGAATCAATAAAAACGTTCTCCTCATCATTAAAGTGCTCAGTGATAAGAACCACGGACACGGATAGGCGATCAATCCTGGCCCGGGTCGAGTGAGCTGGTACCAGAATCGTCTGCGAATATAAGGTCATTAACTTGGAGTTGCGGCTGACCCCCTCAAGTCACTGAATGGACAATGCCTTGCATCGACAATTACAAACTGAACACGAACGCATGGCGCGTTTTTGAGGAATGATCATTGCCGGAGTCTTCAGAAGTTTTTCTCCTATTTAAGCGATTAGCTGTGACCACGCAAGAAGAAATATTTCCACAGTTTCCTTTTCAGGAGTTCGTTTTTCCGCGAACTATGGGCACACAAAATCTTCATCGCTTACTGCCTGATTCAGCTTTACCTCTGGTACGAGTTTTTCTCGACATTTTTTGTGTCTCTCGATATAGTGCAAGTTGTGCTGTTATTGCAGGACCTGCGACAACTTCATCTACTTTGGACTGTCGCTCTACAGCACCCAGTTAGCAGGAAATCCTTACGCTAACTATCTGCTGATGGGCTTGGTCGAGATGCCGGCCTATATTTTGGCTCCGATTTGGTTGGAAAGGTGAGCTCCATCATACATTTGAGAGTTCTTCATTGTTTCAAACGACGAACGTTTTCAAACAGGTTGTCAATAGTGGATAGGATAAGAAGGAAAATAAGAGGATTGAGTAGAGAATCAATGTACTGTCGTTTCAGATTTGGAAGAAAACTGGTAGTGTCCGGATCTCACTTCTTGGCCGGTGTGTGTTTTCTACTACCGGCGTTCTCAGAAGGTTCGTTCTCTAGCTTTCGGGTGACTTCTTCTTTCTGTTCAGACATCACTTCTAACCAAAGGTTTCATCCTGACTCGCAAGTTCATTTACAATAAAAGCACACAACGGGAGGAAAAGGAACAATCAGGAAACGAATATAAAAGCCGTTCTAAAAGATGCGCAAAACACTGAGATGTATTAAAAACGAGATGGTGATAAATTTAGAGACTCCTTAAACTTCTGAAAAAACTTCTTATGGGAATAAATTGGGAAAGAGTAACCGCGGACTGACTATCCAGAAGTTTTCGAACCATTCGAACATCGAACAGTTTTCGCCGTGACTCCAGACTTTGAAGACCCAAATATTTGTTCCTAACCGCGGAAGAATTCTCCCAAACAGAAACCCTCCCGCGGTATTAGGATTTTTCTGATATTTTGAATTTCTATGGGAACTCAAAGCTATTCGTGTTCTGTGTCGGTCCGTCCTATTCTTTGCCATTCCAGCTGGTTCGTGGGTATCGCTGGCCTGCTGGCTACTGGGTAAGTTCTCAATCAGCTGCTCGTTCATGTCCCTGTTCGTCTACGCCAGCGAAGTCTTTCCGACTCCGATACGGAACGTCTCCGTCGGTCTCTGTTCGGTCCTGGCGAGAGGAGGCGCGATTGCGGCGCCTTACATTCGCTTATTGGTATGTGATCAGATCTTCAACATTTATTCATTTATTAATATGACACGCACATAGTCCTGAGAGTTGTGAAAGTATAATAATAGTCTAACATAATATAATCTAATAGTGTGATAATAGTATAATAATATAATAATAGTATAAAGTATATTATAGCTGGTGGGACAAAGAAACACTAAATAATACAAACTAAAAAACAAAAAGTGAGGTGATTAGTCAGAGAACTAAAGCGGATAGATAGCATGAGGCTCATTAGCAATATGTTTTGAAGAATCTCTTTCTAGAATAGGGTCTAGAGCAGGTTTTTTTTTTCGAAAATGAACTGAACTTTCAGTCCAGAAATCATTAGTATATGGTAATCCCGGTAGAAGAAGTATGTACCAGAAAATCAGCTTTTTGGCAAGAGAAAAGAGTGAGTTGCAAGAAGATGCAGACGTAAGATTTCCGCTATTTCAAGCACAGAACGATCCACCACTTCTAGAACATGCGCAAATCTTAAGGGCGACTAAAACGCACGCTACGAAAAGTGCACCTCTACACAGTGTAGTGATCAAACCTACCAGTCCTAGACGGGCCCGATCCCACCTGTGCTGGTTTATTGCGACGAACCTAGCACCACCATTATCATATCTACTTTCGATAGAGATGCCATTTTACCAGGGCACGCGTGGTACCGTGGTAAGAGGCGCTGCTGACACCCGCACGGTCGAGCGATACTTGCCCAGGCAAACCAAGCCTTCCATCCCTCCGGGGTCAGTAAATTGTATCAGACTGTTCTGGGAAGGTAAAAACACTAATTTGTATAGCGACCGGTTCCCACAAGTCATTGTAAAGGTTAAGCACGTAATCACAAAGTCTTCACGATTCTGAATTGAATACGAATGCGGCGGCGCGTACTTTAGGGGCTGATCAACGCCGACACCTTTACCTTTACCTTTTACCATTTTACCCATAAATGGACGATTGTATACACGAACCGCTAATTTTATCTCGAGTAACTGCACTGCTACTAACTATAGCACTGCTCGCGTCTTATGAAACCTGTGACGAACACACTACTTTTCAGGGCGCAATCTGGCCGACGTCGCCGATGTTCCTGCTGGCCACCATCTCAATAGTGGCCAGTCTGCTCACTTGCCTTCTTCCGGAAACCCATCGCAAACCGTTGCCGTCGAGCATTCGCCAGTTGGCACCGTCCACCGCCGCCGATAACCATCCGTAGCCGTTGCACCAGTCCTCAATTTGAACAGAACAACCAAATAACTTGCCCCGTGTACATATCCTGCCACCATTATGTCCTCAACTAGTCCACATATGAGTATAGTCGGGTTCCAGTAGTGCCTCAAAGATTCGAGATCGTTTCCGTCTCCCCCTCTCCCCAATATTCGTGTACTATTCATCCTCGCATCTCCGATTCCGCTCGTTTTTCAGCAATTTCACTTACTGAACACAGCCGTATTCTGACTGCACAATAAATTCTCGTTGCCCTCACGACGTATTTATCACGAACTCAATATTTACTTATACATTGCTACTAATTATAGAAAGTTACAGTAGGTGTTTTTATTTTTAGATTTGATTTTTTATATACTCAAGGCTTATGCCGAGGCTAAACGATATCACACAATATAACACACCATTCGCAATGAAAGTAAAACAATTGTATTATATTATAGATAAGGTAAGGGTAAAGATGTCGGAGTTAAGCACCCATTTAAGGACTCGTAGCTGTATTCACGTTCTATTCCAATCGTAGAGGTGTAATGCATGCGTATTTGGCTATTACAACAACTTACGGGCGCCAGCCGCTATACTGAGTAGGTGCCTTTACCTTTTAGACAATTTTGGTACCAATATACCCAACCCCGGAGAGATGGAAACTTGGTTAGTCCGCCTGAGGATTGGCCGCTCGACCGTACGGGTGTCAGTAGCTCCTGTTACCACTGTAACACGTGCGCCCGTAATCTGATAGTAGGTTACGGTAACCACGCAGACAAAATGCTTTAATCCGAACCCAAGGTGCTGTTGAATTCTGAAAGGCTCCTGTAGGTGAAGAAAGTAGTTCTGATTCTCGATTGTGACAAATATTTATTCTGAGCTGTCCTCTTGTGGCTATTCTCAACAGAGATTCGAAAAAGATTTCATTCGATTTTGATTGATACCTCGCCAATATGTATAGCAATAATACTTTACTTTACTTTATTGAGACGTGTACATCCCGTTCCACGTAAAAACAAACACATTGTCCGGCAGAAAAAGACAACTCAAAGCACGATTCTCATGAACTAGAGAGATAAGTGCAACGAAATGGTAATAAAGAAAAAGGAACAAAAGTCAGAAACAACAAATTTAGCAATAAGTTGAAAGGATGATGAACTATAAGGGAGCTAGAAGTTTGATGTAAGAGATTGTTGCAGTCGGTGGTCAAGAAACTTTCGTAAACGATCCGCGGACATTTTCAGTACTGCACACAAAACCTAACTGATTCGTGAATCTTAAGCATTTCATTCGCTCATGAATAGAAGGTGAAAGTCGATGTAAAGCGTAAAGACAATGGATCAGAATTGGGCCAGGTACCAGAAATATAATAGCAAGCGGAGCACCACAGAAATACTACATACCACTTCGAGGTATCATCCTACTTGTTTGTTAAAATCTTAAGTTGTCTAAATCGTCTCCTAGCAAGGTTCCGACAGGCTTTTCTCCTTTAAACCGGAGTCCGAAGCTCATTTGGAGAGCTGCAAAATGTTTTCCGTTGAAAGTCGAAGCATGTCTGAAAGTAAGACAGTGAGGCTCTCGTTCAAACTCTGCAGAAAGGTTCTTTTCTTTGACAAATATGGAATCAAGGAAAACCTAGAAACAAGCCTAAAGGAGTTGATGGAAGGGGAGAACGAATATACACCATTTCACTTTGATTTGGACGTTTTTCGAACCACGTCGGACATTTTGAACCAAATAGGACGTTTTTCAAGCCAAAGTGGCTTGAAAAACGAAAAATGGTATAGAAGCTAATGAGGAGTGTAGAACAGAATTAATATAGGTGTGCTGTTTGAAACGTTCATATACGTGGTGGAACTGTCGCTAGGCTAGCCAAGCGTTCCACTCCTCCGGAGTCAGGTATGTTGGTATTAGGAGGTCTGGAAAGGTAAAGATGTCGACTTGATACAGCGGTTGGCTTTCGCAGGTCATTGCATAGACCAATTACTCATTCACCATGCTTCTGATATTGAATGGAAGACAAATGTGCGGCGCATCCTTGAGGGACTGATCAGCGTCGACACCTTTACATTGTCTTCAACCTAACCCCATCCTGGTTTGCTTCGACTTTCGTACTACTGTTCTTTCATCTTCGCCGACTCCACACACCGTCTAGTACGAATCGGCAAAACACAGACTTATTGAATCTTGTGTGAGCGTGTCGGCTCTGACTGACCTCGTTAGACTCACTGCCTCTGGTTGAATCCGTTTTCCTGCTCCCTTCGATAGCAAACAATTCATTGTTCACGTCATCGCACACAATGGTCATTTTCATGGCTGCTCTCATCAATATTCAGCCCACTCACAGGGTAGGGTATAAAAGTGCATATATTATCGAATATGGCCTGTAACTGTCAACTGCAAAATGAGCACCACCTACTCAAATTTTTCGTGAAAGCCGTCTGTTTGAACTTCTTCGCGTTTGATAACCTCTGTTTCATCATTAGTGATTCGGTGGTGCTTGAAAGAATCAGACTTTCCACTCTTTCTCCATTCTCCCAATTTCCATCCTTCTTTTTGTTCTTTTCGATGGAAACGAAGCGAAGTTCAGTCCATTTAATGGCAATAATACGTTTAGATTCTTTTGGTCCTCAGAGAAGGCGAATGTGTCAGGACGTGAGGTGATAATTATTGATTTGTCTATCTATTTATTTGTTTATGTGTTGAAACACTGACTGACGTCGTTTATAGAGCATTATCAGCTTTTTCGTGAACATCTCCCACAAATGTTAGAAAAATTGTGGCCTTGTGAAGATTTCTATGTACATACAACACTCGTTTCAATCTATTCTATTTCACCCTCTTCAAATGTTCAGAAAAGAATCGTAGAGTTGTTGTACAATGACTTGCGGGGCCTTGAATTACGTAGCGTTTTCACCTTCGCAGACAGGTCTGGTACCAATTTACACGACCCCGGAGAGATAGAAGACTTGGTTAGGCCGCGCCGGGACCGATCGCTCGACCGTGCGAATGCCAGTGGCGCCTCTCACCAAGCTGACCCTCTTTTCAAGTGATATTTGGAAGATTTTTGAGATTTTTGATGTGTGAAGGAATTGAGCTTCCGCTTGTTAGACTTTCCCAACCTTTACCCATCTTTCTGTCGAAGTCAAAAGAAAAATTCAATCTATTCTATTTCACCCTCTTCCCAAGTAAAGGTGGAAGGGCAAGGTGAACGAAGTTAAATCTATAAATACAGTAAGTAGTTAAATCTATAAATATAGTAATCCGCCTGGGTCCTTTCGGGCTCTGAAGAAAACGATTGCCTTGAAACTTGTACAAACAGGAAGTAGTAGTTGAATAATTCACTCACACTTATTTATGTATTCATCCAACATTACACCGTTTCTTATACGTTCACTAAAAAAATTCAATCGATTCCTTTCAAACGCTTTCAATATAACAGTTCATGCAATCGCAACTTTCATAGGCATTTTCCCAGGAACTTAAATACCGATCTCCAAGAATATTCTGCAAAGAGGGATTTTTCTTTACAAAATACTCAACTTTGGTGGAATTTTGTTGAAATAGTACAGAGATATCAAACTTGTTCAAAATGATTTTAAGAATTTATCAGTTTCTGAACACCCAAATTTTCGCTCAGAAAATCTTTAATTTGGGGGCGATCTAACAAAGGGAAAATTTCTTGGCGTGTGGCTGGTTATCATATTCCTTCCAAGTCTCCTGCTATTCAATCTATGTGCCCTCCACCGCTCCTCCCTTTTAAGCCATCGCCTGGGGTGCGTACCAGTTTAAATAGGTCTGAAATGGCCAGCCCCGGAATGGAACATCCAGTTGCGTGCTTTTAAGGTCGTAAGCAGCGCGTTGGCAGGCCTAATGTCTTGCTATTGGGAGACAGCATTTGTTTGGTTACTAGCACTTTAGCCAAGCTAATTCCCTTCAACTAAAATTTACTTCTTTTTTGACCACCCGCAGTCATCCCTTCCTTGTTCATTTTTTTCGGTCAGTTTCGATAGTTACTGCTAACTTGCTGTTGCGTTTTTGTTTAGCACTGACATAAAGATAAAGATAAAGATCTGAATAAAGATTCGTATCCTACCATAATAACTACTAAATATATCACGGTCCATCAGAATATCATCTCATGTGGAGCTTACGCTCAGCGATTTTCGCGATATTTTCGTTTGAAATGGCATCTAATAATCACTATAAAGCAATTTGACAGAAAGGAAAAATTCCAACGGAGGTATTTCAATGTATTTTTGAGAGCTACTGCTAGAAGTATCAATTGGATTTAATTTTTTCGCTTTCAGCTATTTGTGCTCAGAGTGTAACGTGACATCTTTTTGACAGCTATGCACTGTACATTGATGCGCATTGAAACAAGAATTGTATTTTATCAAATTAGCGACGCCGTTCGAAAACGGAAAAGCATTAATCTAGGGTGCATAAAGGTAGAAGCGATCTACAATCAATCTATGATTGCCTTTTCACATGGAGAAGTGAGAGGAATGTGCAACGTATCATTTTTGCAGGACACCAAGGACTAAACCTGTCTGATTTCCTTCTGCATTTTCCATTCTATTTAGTTTTTAGCTTCCATTTTCTAGCTTCTAGCTTCTATCGAATTGTGCTGCGAAAATGAAACGCCATTGGACTGCTTCCAGCAACAATTAGCGCTGTTTCTCTCAGGGTGGTCGACGACGTCCGAAGGTCATCTTCCCCCCCCCCCCACCTTAACCAAGCTCACTTTGAAGTTCTCTTTTTTCCCTTATTTTGTTATGAAAACCCATGACAAAACCCCTGCGTTCCCCACTGGCTGCTACGCAAGCCCTCAGGGGGGTGTAATTTACAAAATGTTGCATTTGTATTCCCATTTGTATTTGTTGTCTAGTTGTTTTGTCAATAGTTGAGTAACCTTAGTAACTCGAAAAGTCAGCATCCCCAATGCCTTCGTTAGTTTTCCACTACAACCGGCTGTAAATTCCTTTCAATGCAACATTAAGTTGATGAAAACAGCCGTGTTCCTCCTTCACCATAAATCTCTCGCTGGTTGTTGATTTATAACTCTTCCAAGGTGTGAAAGATCCGGTTACCCTGATGCTGGACACAGTTCGAACGTTTTGAATTTGGAGAAAACCTGTTCAGAGTCCAAGGAATGGTATCTTGGTGGTGTAAATTACGCTCATGTCGTTAGGGCCAGTGCCCTTTGTCCTGTTTCCGGTACCGGTTTGTCATTCGTAAAAGTGCAGAGCAGTTAGCCAGCGGGCAGCTGTGAAGGGCCATCTTTTGGCTGCCCTCATCAGTGTTGCTGATTCATGATGGTTATTTCTACTTGTACTCATCTACTGGGCAATATCCTACTCTGATGGCTCTCGTGATTCGCAAAAACCGAGTCGGGTCAAGCACAACATTGTTTTTGATGCTCCTTTATTCTGCTTAACGAGGCTGTTAGACGGATACTTTTATTCAAAAATATGGTCCATAGACGAGTATATGCTAGGAGGCTTTGTGTTTTGCTTCTGAAAGGTGAGAAAATACATATGTAAAGCTCTCAGTGAGTAAATATTGGAGATTCCGGTCATGTAGCATACGGACGGGTGGGTTTGTGATTCAGTATCCTAGAATGTCTCACAAAAATAACGGACCACTATTCATTTTTATCTCATTTCGCACGGTGAGGTTGCACGACCGGTTGTCAAGAGAAGATCGCAGCTCCAGAAGTTGCTCTGCGTTCTAGAAAATCTGGAAAAGATTGACTAGATACATGTGCTTTTGATCGATAGTGTTTCCTACGCCTGCTTGTTATACTGGCGTTTTCTCTCAGTAACAGTATCAGACTGGACAATTTAGATCTGATCTCTGTTTTGGGCATGGAGCTTCTTAGTCTTCGTTCATTCCTTGTCCGTTTCTAGCTGTTCATTCATTTAAAACACTTTTTTGTATTATGACGTGGTGTGTTCGTTTTGTAATATTTGCTTTCATGATTGTTGTCCCACTACATACAGTAGCGGTCAAAAAGATATGTCACTATTCATTTTAATACACAAATAGCTCGAATCGAAAAGAATCTCATTCCATTCGATAGTGCTTACGATTCTGTCTTAAAATATGTCGAAACATACAGCTGTTGCAGATCCTGTGTTTTTTATTAAAAATTTGAAGTGATTTTCATATGCTATTTTAAACGAAAATATCTCGAAAATCACTGAATGAAGGATCAACCTGACGATGAGATGATACTCTGATAGAGCATGGCCTAGTTATTATAAAGTGATACAAATGTTTGATTCAGCTCGCCGCTAAATTATAGATTTTGCGGAGCAAAAATTTAGGTAGTCAGAAATGGTCATATTTTAGAACCATGTTTTAAACAAAATGCTATATTTTCCTAACTGTGCAACGAACTTACACCAAACTGGAAGGTATTGTAGAGAATAATTTTCTCCTTCAAGGTCTCATTATTGTTTCCAAGCTATTCTCTTAGTTTGTGAGATAATTCTTTTTAAAGTTCAAATTGCGTAAACTGCTATATTCAAAAGGTTCAAGGAGAATTGACTTCAATTTTTCTCAGTTGACAGTAAATTTACGGTACTCTTGATACTGTATGTATGCTGTAATAAATCAAAGTTCTTTATAAAAATATATCGCTTTGACTAACACACGCTGTGGACGCCGTCACTACCACTACATTGTACGGGAGCGGGCAAAGGCGCGCACAGCGCGTGTTAGTCAAAGCGATATATTTTTATAAAGAACTTCGATTTATTACAGTATACATAAAGTATCAAGAGTACCGTTAATGTACAATCAGCTGAGAAAAATTGAAGTCGATTCATCTCGAACTTTTCTGAATGTAGCAGTTTGCGCAATTTTAACTTTAAAAGGAATTTTCTCACAAACTGACAGAATAGCTTGAAAACAATAATAAGACCTCCAGAGAAAATTGTTCTCCATAACATACTCAAATTTGGTGTAAGTTCGTCACACAGTCAAAAAGATATAGAATTTTGTTTGAAACATGGTTCTAGAATTTGACCAGTTTTTGACCACCTAAGTGTTTGCTCCGGAAAATCTATAATTTATCGGCGATCAGAGTCAAATATTCGTATCACGTTATAATAACCAGACCATGCCCTAGCAGGATATCGTCTCAGATTGACCATTCATTCAGCGACGCTTGAGATATTTTCGTTTAAAATATGGTGAAATGTAGCATACGAAAATCGCCACAAAATATTTTTAAAAAACACAGAATTTGCAGCAACGGTATGTTTCGACATATTTTAAGATAGAATCGTCAGCACTATCGAATGGTATCAGATTCTTCTTGATTTGAGCTATTTGTGAATCAAAATGAAAAGTGACATATCTTTTTAACCGTTACTGTATGTGGCGTAACAAATGAATAAATAAATAGATAACTATGTACAAATGAGAGAAAGTTAAACTCTTTTGCACCTATCTTCACCCCACGGTGTTCCATCTCTCCTTCTCCCCGTGTACTTTTCTTAATATTCACATTCCAATTTGACCACTTCGCTTCCTTTTACCCACTCGTTACACATAAGATGGATCATATTTCCTTTATTGATGGAATGATTGAAAACATACATATCATCTCAAGTGCGGAGCGCCTTTCGTCTGATGGATCTAAACGCACTCTGGATGAAGACTTATGAATCGTCCAGCCATATGTTCAGATGAGTCATGTTCATTTCACGGAAAACTGAATCCATTGCGAATGTTGTCGCAGAACGGCGCCGATTCTCCTCGGACGACGGCCGCTTCTCTTACTACATTGCTGCTCTAGATGTAATGCCTTGATTTCTCCTATTCTCACGATCATATCCTACCTCTACTATCGCTATTTTACGAATATATACAAATAAGAAGAGGAGGAGTCTAAGGTACATACTCAAACTACACATGTTCACATACAAGCTTATGAACGCGTTTCATTCTCCGTTACCTATACAGGTCTGTTAGCAGTAGCGATCAGGTTAGAAGGGCAACAATAGAACTAAGGAAACGCTAAAGAACACGAATTTTTTTTCAAAGCATAATATGATAAAGTTACCAGTTAAGCTGATAGACTGTTGCTACGAGATTCGCAGCGTTGTACATCGGTAGCACAGTGGTAAGTGCAGTCTGCCGGAAACAGAAAGACGCGGGTTCAATTCCCGTCCGATGTCAGTGTTTTGCGAATAACCTAACATCTCCAAATATCTAAGTCAATCAACTCATTCTCGTCTATAAACCGCTAAACAAAAAGCGGCAAATAGCAGAATAGTTTCGTAATTTGCATATACTGTTTCTTCCGCAAATAAGGCTCGCTTGGTGAAGTGGTTAGGGGCGCTATTGAAATCCGCAGTGTCGATCGATTTCCGCCAGGGCTAACCAAGCCTGCCACCAAGGCAGAGCTAACCAAGCTCCGGGTTCAAGTAAATTGGTGCCAGACTTGTCCGGGAAGGTAATGACGCTGACTTGGTATACCGGGTAGCCCCCGCAAGTTATTGTGTAGGCCACTTCGTTTCGACTTCATTTCTTTGTGCGCGAAGAGTGGCTTTGAGTGTACGAATAAAAAGTAGTGTGCACAGCTCCCTTGTAAATAGATGAATCATTGAACGAAGTGTTTCTCGAGCCACTCTACCAGCAACCTGAGCGAAGTAGATTACATATATTATCAAATTTGTATTAGATTTTCGTATCTTTTCATACATATATAATTTTCATATCATGTTTATCACCTGTATCACCCGTCGTCCCGTTGATCATCGATTTGCTCAACCGGGCGCCAGTAACGTCTCCATTCGTCCCTGTGGCGTGCCATGGTAGACCAGTGGGTTCTGCTCGCTCGAGGAACACGAAGAGCATCGAATCGAATCCAGTCTGTAACGGTTCTGTAATTTTGTCCCTTCGATGTTTTTCCGTGGTTTACAGCCTCCCTCATCTGACAATTCCAATCCGCACAAGGGCGGTAGTACTCGTGGACTATGACGCAAACGCACAACAACATAGTTATTTGGGGATTACTTTCCGATTCCACATAATGGGGGTAAATATTTGTGTCACAACGCATAATTCCATCGATCACCCACTTGGTGTTACCATACCTTCCAACGAGAAACATTTTTGCAAAAATTTAAATCAAAATTCGCACTCAAGAAGCTCAGCTGGGAATCTACCTGCAAATTTGTGATGCTTTCTACTCTGGGTAGATATAGGTTGGTAAGAACTTGTTGGAATTTCCGACTCCACGGACCGGGCTTAGGTCAAAACACTTCTTCCTCGAAAAAGGTGTTCGAGCGCTGATCCCGAATCTGATGTCCGTTTCCCCAATTTCGTCCGATAACCACCCATGTCGCTAACGGTGCTAGCTGAGATTACCGATTTCGGTGAAACTTCGCATAGGGTAATTATTTTGCATGCTAACTACAATTCTGACGTTTGTTTCTCGAAGAGCACCACCCATGTCGGTAAATTTGATAGTGGAGTTACAATAAACGATTCAGTTGAAACTTCTTCGACGAAGGTTATTTGAGATCCTTATTGAGGACCTGATGTAAATTTTTCAGATTCCGATCAAATTTGGCAGATTCAGGTAGGTACTCGTCCGCCAACACCCTGACCACTACGTACGCTATCACTACTCATCTAAGTCTATCCGTAACGGCCGAAATCTGGAGAAATTCGATGTGAAAAGCCAACATCATGCATGCAAAATATCCCACCTGGACGAAGTTTGGGCAAAATCTGAAATTTTGACCTTGATTTTCAGCCGAATCGGTTATTTTGACTCCACCATTAAATTTAACGACATGGGTGGTGCTATTCGAGAAACAAACGTCAGAATCGTAGTTAGAATGCAAAATAATCGTCCTATACGAAGTTTCACCGAAATCGGTAATCTCAGCTAGAACTGATAAGGCTCTTTCAAGGCAGACGTCATCCGTCAAGCGTCGTGCGCTGGGGTTTCGCCGCTCGGTTCGCCGCGCCGGCCATGGTGCAAGTACACCATGGCCAACGCGACGTCGATCGGACGAGTTACTCGTAATGACGCGTGATAACCCGATCAACCGATGACGCTGACCTACCTATCCTTCATCACACACGCGTCACGCGTCACTTTATCGACGCGCCGTCTGAAAGAACCTATAGCGATATTTTGACCTTGATTTTGACCATCCCAATCTACAATATGGGGGCTCCTCGGCCGAAACTTAAAAAACAGGCATAAGCCAAAAAACATAATGTATGTGATCAGAGCCTAAACTAATTCCTAGGTGAAGTTTCATTGGAAGTAGTTTCTTGACCCAAACACGATCGGTGGAGACGGAACCGTTAACAAGTGCCATGAAGACCTGAGGCGCTTTACAATCTTTACCTCTTGTATTCAATGCACTATGCAAACAATGTGTAATGCTTTTGTCTTGAAATACCCTTGTCTCTGTGCAAAGTTCTCTCTCAATGGCCATAAATTGCAAGCGCCTGCAGAGGAAGCATCTGCTCCAGCATCTGAGCAAAGATTGAAACTGCTGAAAATAACCTCCTCCGATTGAAACCAAACAGCCGAACACGATCACTGTTGTTCGACGGGACGAGTTTTCGCCGAGGGAATTCGGATGACGCGAAAAATATCACGCCCAAGACTGAGCAAATTGCCTTCGGGGTGACCAACGACCAGATCGGTTTGGCGTTATTATAGTGGCGGAGAAGAAGACACCACGCCGACTGTTTGCCAACTCTTCGTGTTCTGAGCGTGTTCGCTGAGCCATTAAAATCTCTCCGTGTTCGGTCTGATTGTTCACATTGCAGTTTCGTTTGTCAACCCGACGCCTTTCCGAAGTTTTCTGGCCAGTTTTCAGTAAAACCTGCAGTAGGAGCCAAACTGTAGTCCCGTTAACTTAAATGTCAGGCTTCTTCTATCCGATTGAAACATCCTTTCTAATCAGACAGCCACTCGTTTTTACGAGGAATTCTGTCATTATCGTACCGCTGCTACTATCCATCGCTTCCTCGTCTGGCTGTTCTGAAGATCACAGAAATGGATTTCTATTTCTTATCCAATTTCTATATTTCTTGGTGAGGTTCTAAAGAAGTCAAATGCGCCAAAACGAAAGCCAACTAAGTGCACTAACAATCTCGTCGAGCTTAATCAAAGTAGAATCACTACTAACCTTATCCAAATTAAGTAAAGGTAGAGATAAAGCTAAAAAACGCCGTTAATCAGTCTCCTAAGGTCGCATTTATCGGAACGTGTGTCAACTAAGTGAAATATCAACCTCAATTTCGCGTGTTCGGTCTCACCTGGTGATTGTTTTGTTCGCTTCACAGCTTCGTTTGTCATCAGCGTTTTTCCGACGTTTTCTGGCCAATTTGAAGCAAAACCTTCCATCGGATGCCGCATTGTCCACCCATAAATGAGAATGTTTGGCTTCTCTTATACGATTAGAATTCCCTTCCTAGTCCGACGTCCTCTTTTTCACGATTAGTTCTGTTATTATCCGCTACCGCTGCTATCCATCACTTCCACGTTACTGGCTGACCTGAAGATCAGGGATATTGATTTCTAAGGAAAGCCCCAACACATCAGTTCTTTCTACTGGACTATTGAACTGTATGATGAGGTGCTGAAGAAATCGAACTCGTCGAAGCGTAAGCCAACTAAATGAACTCATAATATTTTTTGGATCAATCACGAGTTTTTGTAATAATTCGGATAGACGAGTTCAATAGCTTCAATTATTCATCAGTTAATCGTTAATTCACAAATTGTGCGCTTGAGAACGTACAGTGCCGGCCAAAAAGGTATTCGTTTTCACTTTTTTTGAATGTAACTCCCTAGGGAGTAAAGCTTTTGAACTGATTTTTTACAGTCAACGCAGAGTGTAAAGTGTGTACAGCTGCTGGTTTCGTTTTGATGACGGCTTGAAATTTCGTGAATTATTTCATTAGTAATGTAAAATGCACACGATTAAAAAAGCGGCCCCATCGACAATAAATTTTTCCTGCTCTAGAAAAAGTCACGATTTTTCAACCGCTCATGAGCCGTTTGAAAGAGGAAGACTTTTCCTACAAATCGATGTATTGCCGTTTTTTGGTACTTTTAGATTTTACTATTTTTTAGGTGGTCCAATGGAGCAGGGTCCAAGAGGTGTAAGTTACCTTTGGATGTAACTCGTGCATTCTATACAGAGGCTTTCACAGAGCGGCATTTGAAGTTCTGGAAAATCTTCTGAGCAGAAGAAATTGTAAGGGGGCTAAAATGATTCTTCTAATTTGTAGTTTTTCTTAAATAAAATTCTAGAAACTCAGCGCCATGATAAAATGAACACAGTGCCCGATAGCACCATCGATTGTCTTTTAAATGGCATATAAAGCTTTGTGAAAGCCTCTGTATAGAATGCACGAGTTGCATCGAAAGGTAACTCACACCTCTTGGACCCTGCTTCATTGGACCACCAAAAAAAAAATAGTAAAATCTAAGAGTACCAAAAAACGGCAATACATCGATTTGTAGGAAAAGTCTTCCTCTTTCAAACGGCACATAAACGAAACTAGCAGCTGTACACACTTTACACTCTACGTTGACTGTAGAAAAATCGGTTCAAAAGCTTTACTCCCTAGGGAGTTACATTCAAAAAAGTGAAAACGAATACCTTTTTGGGCGGCACTGTAACTACATTGCCAAAATCCAGAAATTCGAGAATGTTTTACCACTGCATGTCCTAAATTGCTCATTACCCTTCAGCTATTATACTTTGACATATAGGGAATTTTGTGTGGAATTGTGGTGATAAGTTAAAAACACTACAGATAGCATGAAAATCGACAACTTTCAAGTATTAGCTTTAGGCACAACGAAAGTGAGTATCATTCGACAGCATGTAGTTTCGACTTATTGTTAGTGATTTCACTGAATGAGCAGCGGAACGCGAAATTCTATGAACTCTATTAAGTATGTTACTATTACTACCCCCTATTGTGTACTGTTTCAGAGCCGTAGACCCTTGGTTTTCATGGTTCTGGGCGAAAATCATCAACCGTGAGAGTAGTACTAGTATGGAATACCCGGTACCATACAACTCCATTAAGAGCAAAACTATCCGGAAAAAATAGCACTGAAATAAGCGAGAGCACTTTCGGTTCACCCTAATAATGACCTCATCGAGCTGAATTAAGATAGAATTACTGGTAAAGTTCACGAAGGTAAGTGAAGGTAGAGGTAAGGCTGAAGTGATCGACGTTGATCAGTATCCTAAGGATGCGCCACGCATTCGTAATCCAAGCAGGATCGCGTATTAAATCTTTCACACTGTAATCGATTGTCTCGCGCCTCAGATTCTAAATAGATGTTCCACCATTTTAGGTCTAATGGCGAGGGTTCCTATTTTCTGCTCCCTATTGGTCTTAAGTTGATGCTCCGATTACCTTCGGAAAAATTAAGAAATTTTGAAATCTCTATAAGTTGCTTTTATGACTTTTATTATGGGCTTACGTCGAAAGTGCGTCAATAGCGGAAACGTACTCATCGATGACGCATCGATGATCAATGAGTTACCAATTCGATAATTGGGTGGGAGGCAGAATTTCAAAAATTCGGGAAATAGCTCTTAACTTCTTGGCAAATTAGTTAACTAACTGACGAACTTGGTCATAAGGAACCGCTGACTAACGGCTATCGGGCATTTGTTCGCTGAAGACTTAATGAATGGCCAAATATGCCGCGTGGGTGGGTGTGAATGTTTTCCATTGGGCGAAAAATCACTGGCAATATAGTGACTGATCTGATCGCGAAACAATAATAATGACACAGTGTCATCACCTACCATCCTCGAGGCCGAGTACCAGGGTATAATCATCATTTATTACCGCCGTCCGAGCAACAACCTGTCGCCTCCACTCAATCCCTCTCTACCCTCTCGAGCGCCTTCTCGCCATTTCTTTCTCTCAACTTTCCAAGCTGATTAACCACGTTTATTCATTATATATCTAGCCATGCCATCTGGGTTCGGGGAGGTCCATTAGGAATCACTAGAAAAAAATCGGGAAAAGAATATCTGCTCTATTGCCTTCGTCGTTCATATTCACAACAGTTACAATCTTCCAGCGATGTAGTTTAATGTATTTTATCAACCCTCTACACTTTGAGCTGGATCACCCTAATTAGCGACATTCGTGATAAGTACTCCAAGTTGCTCCTACTCACCTTACCCCACAAAATATCAGCGAAATCCTTGGCGGAGATCGGATTGGAGGAATTTGCATTACAAGATGAGCACTGTCCATTTTCTCACTCTTGGTTCATATGATTCTTTTCGCGTTACACGGATTTATTCGTTTATTCAATAATTTACGTATCGATATTTGCCGCTGATGTGTTTCCACTGTAGTATGGTGGCGGATTTCGCGCTCCATCGCGCTTTTGTAAAGCGCGCGAAGATTGTCAATTCAAATCCGGCGGCGCTTTGCTTTTCCCCAATTTCGACCTCCTCACTATGTTTCACTCAGAAATTTGAATAAATTACGGAAGCGTTATGGATTTCATGTGTCCCTCTTTCCTTCACATACGATCAACCGTTGGCTTTCCTAAGGTTTTGTCCGAAAAGTTATTTGCGATAGCTGCTGATCGACATTCCTTTTTTGCAGTGTTTATCGATTTCGATGTGTGATAAGATTGGCATGAGTAGAGCTGAAAACAGAGAAAAAACCGTTTCAGACCTTCACGTTTTTCTCGCAGAGTTTTTTCAGATGTCTTCTACTTTAGAGGAAATCTTTGTCTTCATCATCTCTTAAGCAAACATTTTATGCCCGAAGACCAATTATTCTAGTGTTACTGGCCTTCCTGGTCGAGTTGTGCAATTTATTTAAACTCTATCCTTAATACATCCCTGTTTATGAATTTGTAGTGTTTTACGCCAGTAATTCTTCAAGAATTTTCATTTCGGAAATTCATCGACGGTCCTGGAAAACAGAATCAGAGTCGAGATATGGCGCGTACTTAACGCCTGCCTCAACACAAGATACATTATTTCTTTTTCTACTCATTTACTTCAAGAATTATCGTAATATTTACTAACAAAATTTTTCTCCTTCCTAGTGGGGATTATTATTAACGGAACTGATTAGCAAATGAACACCTATGAATCAATAAAGTGTATTGTCCCTATTGTCGTCAACCTCCATTACTCGTTTCTTTTAGTGATCCTAACAGTGAAGTTCTCATACTACACTTCTTTTGATCTTCAATTTTTTGTGACACGTACATAGAACCTGATTTTTGCACTTTTTAAAGTGCT
Source organism: Nippostrongylus brasiliensis (assembly GCA_030553155.1). Lineage (NCBI taxonomy): Eukaryota > Metazoa > Nematoda > Chromadorea > Rhabditida > Heligmosomidae > Nippostrongylus > Nippostrongylus brasiliensis. Next base: position 13,809,908 of record CP130733.1, on the reverse strand, counting down.
CAAGTCAGCCACCAGGAAGTCGACTTTTAATGTTCAGGTTTACATACAATATAATGGCAAAATATTCACTTTCTCAGTAGAGATCGGCTAATAAAGCACCTGTGATCTAATAAAGTATCGTCTGTTGTCGCCATTTGCCACTTTTTTCATTTCTTGTTTTTGTTGGTGGGTCTCCGATAGCTGGAAACCGGGCATATTTTTGTTGTTGATGAATCATAGCTACTGTTTGATTGATACTTCTCGAGTCCATTAGCTCAATACCCTTGAAGGGATGATGACCTTCAGCCGGTTTAGTTTTTCCACCTCATGTAAGACCTCGCCCCAAAGACGTCGAGACATCCGCAGCCCAAAATATAACGAAACCTCATTTGTGGGTTCTATGACCCAAGTAGACTCGTTTCAACGAATTGCTTTTCCACCTATCAATTCAAACCATTCGTAAGGAGACCGCTCTTATCACATTTATTGCAGTTACTGTAGTTCCTGTAGAAAAAGTTCCACATAATTTTGTCAATATTTCCTCTTAGAAATAAAATTCGGGATGGTGATCATCATTCAGATCTATTTTGCATTCTTCACCTCCTACGACCAATTAAGTTCGTTGAAATGTAAGAGAAACGGGTAGGTGATAGTTTTTCTTTTTGAATTGATTTCTCTTGAAAATGCTATTTCTTTTTTCCATTATTTTCCATTTATTGTGCTGGCCGCTGGTGTTCTGAATCGTTAATTGTGGACGGCTTGGTATTCATCGGTGTCCTTACTCGTGCTTATCTTCAATCGTCCTTCTCAAGGAGAATGGCACTGACCTTTGCTAAGTTCGAAGACTGGAAAAACACCTGGCCGTACGCTCTTTTACTTGCCTTTTCTTTGAATTAATACCGTATTATTTATTTGTTTTTTGGTTTTTCGGCTCCGTTTTGAACAGCTCAGTTGTTCAACTAGAGAGTAGATGAGAGAGCGGTAGTGGAGAAAGTAGAGGAAGGTGACAATGAAGGAGAAACAAAATGAACCATCAACATATTATTAGTGTAATCATCTGCCAATATTCTGTTGTTGTCACATCGTCCGAGACCAGTCAGTCGACGTACGAAAAGGTCGAGCCGAGTCTTTTTTCAGCGATTTTTGCCGGACCCTACTTCGATAAGACAATCGGACGTCATCTGGCAGAATTCGTCGACGCATTTTAGTTCCTTGTTTTTCATCGAATCATCTCTTGTAAAGCACACATGTTCTACTCAATACTTATTTGTTCCCATCGTATGTCTCATCTCATTTCCATTTTGTCTAACAGCAATATTCTATCTCGATTCGATAGCTTTTCGAACGGCGCTCGAAGCAGTGGTAAGAGGCGCTACCCCCGCCTGCATCGTCGAGCGATCGATCCTTACTACTGCCAAAAAAAAAGGCCTTCCATCCTTCCAGAGTCGGACAAATTGGTACCAGACTCGTACTGTATTTTTGAGGGAAGATGAAGACACTGACCTGTAGTTGGCCCGCAAATCTCGCCGTATAATCCAGATATGCGTTATCCATGTCTCTATGATTATGAATGCAAAGCGAATGCATAGCGCGACCATAGGAGACTGAACAACGCAGACCATTCTACGTTCTACAACGTTTCTGTTTTTCATTCTCCGTGGCATTCGAAGGGCTTCATTTAGATGGTGATGAGGTAAAGGTGAAGTGATTAGCGTTGATCAGTCTTCTTAGTATGGGCCACATTTTTGCTGTCCGTTCGAAATTGTAGAGGCATGCCGCTATGCCAAATCAGTGTCTTTACCTTTGCGGACTAGTCTGGTATCAATTTTCCCGACCATGAAGGGAAGAAAGGCATGGTTACCCTGTCCGAGAATCGATCGTTCGACCGTGCGAGTATCAGAAGTACCCTCTATCTCTACACCAAGTGTGCCCTTGCTGGTGAAAATCATTTAAAATCCAGTGATTTCAGATTCATTTCTAGATGAGCACACGACGCCAAGTTTTCGGTGGTGGTGGTCACAACGAATCCACCACATCGGCTCCGGCAAAGCCACCCCGAGGCTATCCACGTGTGGGACCGGTGAAGATAGAGCCGCTGACGAGAGATGTCAACAATGAGAATAACTCAAAAGAGCCGAGTTCTCCTGGTACTGTTTCCACTCTTGCATTTCCTAACTTCTTTGTTGTCTATTTCATGCATTTTTTTCAGCGTGCAGTGTATCGAACGGTAAATTTTCGACCACGGAAAAGTATACGAACATGAAGAATTACTTTCGGGAAATGGTTCAACAGAAGTTGGTTTCTGTCCTTTTTATTTTTTCCTAAGCTCTTGAGTTACTATATTTCGACTTATTATACAATTTCTTGCACTTCCGTGTTTCTTGAGCGTCATAAACGATGTAACTGAACGAAAGGGTGATTATCAGCCCATCATTTGATATCAGCTCCTGCCATATATATGTATGTAGTTCGTAGAATTGCAAAGCGGTCCTGAGAAGCGCTTCAAATCAAAAGTTTTCGGATCTATATGAATTTTCCTGGTCTTTAAATATCTATCGAGGGCACTCAAATTTTCTTGTACGCAGTGATATTAGCTTGGAAATTGAAAAGCTTTATCGAATCGTTCAATGTTGTTTCTTTCATTAAGGAATGGAGGAGAGTTCTCCGGTCTCGAGGCTGTGAATATTCTGGACGAGTACCTTCAGACGAACCGCGAACAGTTCACCGGCCACATTGTGAAGAGACAGAACGCCATTAAGGTATTTATTACCTACATTTATCGGATGAAAATAGTTGCCGCTTTATGACAAACAATTAGATCTAGAAACGAGTTCTGTCCTTTCCGAGGCCACTTTTTCGCAGTTCTCGTTGTCGTGGCGGATGTTTTAGTACGTTATTCTTTCCGGAAGTCTTACTACATTTTGAAATGGTGATGCAAATTTTTTTTTTACGAAAAGCGGGAAACAAAAGACGGAACGGAAATGGCCAAAATGGCCGGAAACCGGAATACGAACACTGAAACGGAAGTAGTGCAAAAATCACTAAATTATTGGAACTTAACCGAAACTGGACCACAAACCGTTTCCATTTCGGTTTCTAAAGGAACCCGTAGAATGCTTGTTTTGTTTCCATTGGAATATGTCTACTATTTTGGTGAGAGCGTTCACCTTTTGGTGATATCTTCAAAGTATACGGTAAGAAATCATCACAAAAACCATATCAATTTATTCATCGATCTCTGTCCACTCAGGGATATCACTAATTTTTATAAACTTTATTAAAAACCAAAGCCGGCACAAGTGCGTACATAAAAAGACTTTTTTGACTTGATAGACAAGAATGCTTTCAAAATAGAATTATTCACCTTTATACCCGTTATGTAGGTTGATCTATGAGCTATATATACCACACTTGTCCTGGTTCAGCACTACAGGTATTGCAGAGAAAGTCGATATAGATTGTAGGTACCTTATGCTGCCTTTCCTTCACGAGCTCATAAAACAACGCGTTGAAGTAAGCTCAGTTGATGGCTTATGAATTATGATAGGTCCTTCAACTGACTTTCTTATCGTTGCAAAAGTTTGGTTTCATGTTCTCAAGAAGGCCCATTTTGGCTTCAAAGAACAGCAGTAGTGGGGGAGGGTAGTTTCTGTTGTTTAAGTGGGTCTTCTGGAGCTGGCTTCAGAGGATGGCCGGTGTAGTAGCCGTGAGTTGATAGAGGAACTCGAGAGCCATATACCCTCACAAGCTGCCCGTCTCCGAGTCTCTAGAAAGACAAGGAAATAGGGCGCATAGTTGCGGCATGCTTTGGCGGCCACCATCTACAGATGGTGATGGGTGCATGCACGACCACCTCGTTTTCCAAAGGAATTTGCATTCGCCCGGCAATTTGGTTAGTGGCACTAAGGAGTGGGTAGTGAGCACCAATCATGTGCCGAATCTCCTGCTGCTCACTTGCTGCAAACCAGCGAAAATTTCAAAACCGCAACTCCACTCGAAACGGTAGATGATCGGTCTGTAGCTGAACTGCAAATGAGGCATTCGATAGGAGCTGCTACTTGCAGATGCTATTGCCACCAGCGATGTCTAATATCGCCACTCCGATGGCGACGGAGCAGCCGTTAGTGGAAAACATGGGAAAACCTTCTCCAGTCACCATGACGCGCATTCACCTATTGAGAAGGAGACCTTTTAAAAATTTCAAAGATATCCGACATTTCCGATGACCTATCCAAGACATTCGTCAAACCTTGCCCCAACAAAATAATATTTGTTCCATTCGTTTTCCATTCAATTAGTAGAGAACCAGCTCGACGAGTGAGAGTACCTCAAAACGTGGCTCGCCGAGTTCTTTTCATC